>CM071875.1:23026996-23071643 GCA_036759665.1 Gynandropsis gynandra
GTGGACAAGTCTACGTCAGTCAGTTCCTATAGGAGAGCTTGAATTCCCTGAACTCATGATAGTATCTAAGACCAATTATTCCGTTAGAACTTCGTAACATCGTTGTGCAACTCTTGATACCTATGGTGATTTGTCGCTGAGTTATCCCTATCTTAGGTTTAGTTTGCATTTGCATTTGCATTCCATCACTAGTTTGATTTCACACGTCTTATTCATTAGTCTAATAGCTTTAGAGTTGCATCCATTCCTTGTGTTCGACCCTAGTTGCTACACGATCCGTATCCTTGCGGAAGCGTTAGTCTAGGTAATTTATTACTTGAGTCTAGCCACATCACAAAACCAATCCGAAGTAGCCCCCGACATCAACACCATGTTCACTCGTCTCCTCCAATTCCAAGAAAATCAAAGTAACTTGTTGATGGAAGTGCAACAAGCAGATAGATGGCATTCAAACTCACCTTAGACAAGTGGAGATGCAAGTTGCACAACTTGCACAAGAGGCAGTACGTCCACAAGGAGTTCTATCGGGAAGGTCAAAAGCGAATCCACGTGAGCACGTCAACGCCATATATCTACGAAGTGGTAAGACGGTGGATCAGCCCACTCCTTTGATGTTTAAAAGGGGTGAAGCAAATAGTACAGAGGTGGAAAAACAGCAACATTGAAGAGCACAAGAAGAATACCGAGGAGGAAGAAGAGCCAAAATATGTAAAACCCAAACCAAGATCGCCTCCTTTGCCATTCCCACAACATCAACATAAGAAACTGATAGATCAGCCCACTCCTTCAACATTTGATAAAGGTGAAACGTCTAGTACATCAATGAAAAAGGGCAGCAATGTTGAAGAACATAAAAAAACCGAAGAGGAGGAGCCGAAATACGTAAAACACGATCCAAGATCGCCTCCTTTGCCATTTCCCCAACGTCAATGCAAAAAGAACGAGGATGCTCAATTTGCCAAGTTTGTTGAGATGTTGAAGAAGATGCATATTACCATTCCATTCCACGAAGCGTTGAAGAAGATGCCTTCATACGCTAAGTTCTTGAAAGAGGTGCTTGCGAACAAACGAGACGTAGAGATGGAAACCGTCATGGTGACTAACTCGATGCTACAGCCAAACCTATCCAAGAAGATGCCCCGATCCAGGTATATTCATGATCCCTTTTAAAATAGGTGCTTATGAAATTAACCATGCACTAATTGATGTCAGAGCAAGCGTGAGCGTGCTACCATGCCGGTATACGAAAACCTGGATCTTAGAGACAGGTTGAATCTTAAACCTACACGAATGGCGCTCACCATGGCTGATCGAAGTGTTAGGATACCCGAGGGCATGCTTGAAGACATGCCATTACAAGTTGGGAAATACTTCTTCCCGATCGATTTCGTCGTTTTGGATATGGAGGAGGACAGGAAAACCCCAATCATCCTCGGTAGGCCGTTTCTTAATACGGCCAAGAGGATAATACATTGTGCTGAAGGTAGACTCACGCTTAAATTCGGAAATGAAGAAGTGGAGTTCAATCTGAACGACACACTCAAGCAGCCTTGTATGGTGGAGTTGGTATTCCACATCGACGTTCTAGAAAAACTAGTCGAAGAAGTCTTTGAAGAGTTCGGGAATATGGATTCCCTTGAGATGGCTCTTTAAGCAGCTGAAAAAGAAGTGTATAAAAACCTAAAAGACGCAATCTACTATACTAAGCTGCAAGACAAAGAAAAGACGAAGGAGATCCCGAACACCGAGCTAGACGCACTCCGAGCAGATTTATGTGCGATCTGAGCACAGCAGTTCGCAACCAAAGCAAAAGGTGAAATTTCAGACAATCCTTATCAAGAGGAGTGCTCAACTCGCAAACACATAAGCACAACTTAAGTGGATATCAATTCAGGTCATGAAAATGTCCTAAATCAGTGCGCAAAGCTCCGCACGACAAAGGCAGATTCCAGCGCGTGTCAAGCAGCATGCAGCGCGAGTTCAACCACTCCCGAGATTCCTAACCGCCACGCAAAACGACCAGCCCCTAATTGGGGCATTGATAAGGAACCCAAGGTGAAGATGAAGCCTTCACCACAAGGGCTCACGCACCAACAAATTCTGGAGACGTTGAAGGAAACCAGAGACAAACGCCTAATCGGTTTCATGGAGTGCATAACCGGACTTATGGATAGCTCAACCAAATTCTTTGGACAGCACAATCGAGCCCCCACCATAAGGAACATCACGACTGAGCTTAGGGAACACATGACCGATTGTGCAAGGAATCCAACTGATCTGCGTGCTATACCCTATCTAACACACTATGCACGCGAGAGGCTACGTACACGACGACGTCGAGGACGTCCACCTAATGAGTAGCATGTTTTGGTTAGGCTCGTGACCTTAAACAAGCGCTTCTTGGAAGGCAACCCGAGCCCTATATCCTTTTAGTTATTTCGTATTAATTTTTTTAGAATTTGACTCTTATTCTTTTCACACGTATGCTCCTTACCAACAATCCCGATGTAGCGTAATGTCTCCTTCGGATTGTGCAACTTTTGTTACAGGTTTTCCACTTCGACATCATCCACAACATAAGGATAGACGCGTACGCCCAGATGCATCAAATTGGGACAGCAAGCATGCAGCAGGTGCACACATTCCGAGTTTTTGCATGCTAGTCATTCTCTTAGGTTTTGAACACCGGGATGATGTTCCGTTCAAGTCTAGGGGGGTACTATTCAAAGTGTCATGATTGTGATTAGGATTTAGATATTTAGTTCTTTTTTTTTTGTTTAGCTTTTATATTAGTTTCGTTAGGATTAGACGGACAGATATCTAGTATGAATAATTTTGAACTTTAGACACCTCTATACTACTTTTTCGAATCGGGAAAAAAGTCTAGGTTTGCTGAAACATACCTTTAGATATCGATTAGTTAGTGATCGTGCATGAATCCATAGCCTATAGTTGTATTCCGCCCCTTAGATTTCAATCCCAAGCACTTATATCTCCGAGCATGCCGTTCATTCTTTGTTTTGTTTCGATCATTATATTTCCATGCACTTACACTCTGTTGTCAATAGAATAAGTTCTTTAACTATTTCAGCCTTACATTGACATGAGTGCATTGATATTGATGGTTCGGGTCTAAGTGGTGGGTCGAGGTTGGTTTCTACGTCGTAAGGGTTAGAGTCGATGCGTAATCACAATAGTTCAATCAAAAGAAAAAATCAACAATGACGCAACCTCTTCAATCCGCTAAGGTTACAAGACCTTATGAGTGTGCCAATCGGCAACCTGGGTCTAAGTAGAAGGTTGTCCTCTTCAACTCTGATGTCTTAGAAACTGAGTGCGAATTTTCAAAAAATGTGTGGAAAACGAAAAGAAGAAAAAAGATAACCGGAAAAGAAAAATAATTATTTAAAAGAATGGTATCGAACTGTTTGCACATTAGAATAAGTATGGAGATCGCTTGGATGTTGTTTAGGGGTTAGTGAAATGAACTTAGGATATGTGTAGGATTGCAAGGCTAGTCGCTCTCGATAAATATGGGTCTAAATTCGGTGCACTTAGATCTATGTTCGCGTGATGCGTTGTTGCGTAGGGTGGCTGACTTTTTGAGTTGATTGTGCTAGTTTCCAATTGTTGTCTAACTCTTCTCATGTTTAGTTCTAGACTTGCTCGAGGATGAGCAAAGGTTCGGGAGTTTGATAAATTCTATTTTTTTATAATATTTTAGTCTCTTTTATAGTTAGTTTCATCATTCACTTGAACTTTACCAAGCATTAAAGTGTCATATAGTCCTCTTTTAGTGGTTCCTCGTGTTTTGCAGCGAATGGAGATACCGGGACACACACACGAGCGAATGCCGCAAATCATGACCGTTCCATGCCAAAGGAGAGGCAACCCACGTTGGGTGTCATGCTTAGCCCACGCGGGCTCCTTGCACCAGCAGCTACACCACGAGTCGGGCTCTTGTCCAGCCCGCGCAAACTCCCTTCTCCAAGCCAGCCGCACGGGACAAGTCTGTCACCTGCATATACCAGAAAAGGAAAATCAGCAAAACAAAAAAATGAAAGCACTAGCTACATAAATCAAAAGAAAATATGGTTAGATAAGAGAAATGGGAGCTACATGGCTGGAAAATAAAGAGGAAACGTTGAAAATTACACAAGAATGGAAAAACAAGACATGGAAACACTCGGAAACGGAAAATAGAATAGGGAGGGATCTCATTCTTTATTCATGTTGAATATAGTTATCTTTCATGTTTCATTTTTTAAGTTCATGTCCGAGTAGGTCCATAGCCACGGGTTAGAGAGCTTTTCCGATATGTAATGAAGTTTTGTTCTTAATGCTTGGTTATATTATTTTTTCGTTTTGGATTGATTGGTTGTTCGTAATGCTTTTATTCTTGTTGGTAGCTTGAATGAGTGTTTATAAAAATCTAATTGATTTAGAACATTGGCTAGTCGTTTATTGAACTTAGGATTAGGATAGTGATCTTAATGCATCTAGTAGGTGAGATTACACAATTGGGAGATTGGTAGTATGCATGCTAGATAGTGGGTTTAGGCATCGGGAGAGTCATTCCCTAGGAAAGAGCTTGAATTCCTCGAGTACGTAACAATATCTATAACCATGATCTTGTTAGAACTTCGTTGCATCATCGTGCACCTCTCGAAACTGTGGTGTTTAGTTAATTGAATTTAAACCGTTAATTAGTTAGTTTGGTTTTATTTGCATTCCAAACACTTATTGATTTTCACCATCCTATTCATTAGTTACTAGTTCTAGAGTTGCATCAATTCCTTGTGTTCGACCCTGGTACTATACGATCCGTATTCTTGCGGAAGCGATAGTCTAGGTATCCTTTTAAATCCATAAATTCGTCGAGTTCGCATCTATTGATCCATATATGCGACCAAGCAACCCATGCGACCCTAAATTGTCATTAATTAGTTTAACATTGTAAATGTATTATTTTGATTGGTTTTTGTCCTTTTATCCTTTTAAATCCATAAATTTGTCGAGTTCGCATCTATTGATCCATATATGCGACCAAGCGACCCATGCAACCCTAAATTGTCATTAATTATTTTGACATTGTAAATGTATTATTTTGATTGGTTTTTTTCCTTTTATCCTTTTAAATCCATAAATTTGTCGAGTTCGCATATATTAATCCATATATGCGACCAAGCGACCCATGCGACCCTAAATTGGAATTAATTAGTTTGATGTTGTAAATGTATTAGTTTGATTGGTTTTTGTCCTTTTATCTTTTTAAATACATAAATTCGTCGAGTTCGCATTTATTGATCCATATATGCGACCCATGCGACCAAGCGACCCATGCGACCAAGCGACCCATGCGACCAAGCGACCCATGCGACCAAGTGAGCTATGCGACGCTTTAAATGTATTATTTTCAACATGCGACCCTTCCAACCCATAAATTAGTTTGGCACTATATATTTATTATTTTCACCAAAATTCGAGCCGAACTTTTCACCAAAATTACAAAAAACATAATCGTGTGGTCAAAATTGGTCACAAACTTTCTCTTCCTTCGATTCGATGTCAGGGTCATGTCTTTTCGGATTCCAGTCGTTCATTTTTTTCGAATAACGACACTTCCTCTCTAACTCTCGTCATCTTCCACCCATCTTTCGCTTTAACACTCACAATCTATCAACTTCAAAAAAGCCACATTTCTCTCATTTCGTCCAAATCATTCTTCCGAGCTATCTAGAGTACTACCTTGTGTTCTCCTTCATTTGTCTCTTTGTCAGTATGTTTTAGAGAATGTACAGATTTTACTTTGTTTTTCCTTTTTTGTTACAAGACATTCTGAGGAAGTTCTTCTATGAGTATATTGACGGGAAAACAAAGGACAACAACACGGTAATGCTTAAATCGGATGTGTCTTACAAAACATGGGAAGTCAAGTTGGATGGCTCCAGATTCACTGATGGATGGAAAGATTTCTCCAAGGATCATGATTTTCATATTGAGGATTGTGTCGTTTTCCGTCATGAATGTGACATGGTTTTTAACATCACCGGTTTCGAAAAAGATATGTGTAATCTGCAATATGCATCATCATCATAATCATCATCAAACGCAGAAGCAGGGTCATTCTTTTCTGCTCAAATGATTTTAACGGCAACCGCTACGTGTTCAAATCTGTCGTAGATGCAGTGGTAAGTGACCTCAAATCGATTCATCATATATCATTACGGTAAATTTAATCGATTTTTAATCATTTCTACTAATGTAATTTGGGTGATGTCGTAGATCCTTCCGATAGGGTTTGCGAGGCCGAAGTTTCTTAGCGGTAGACGATGTATGATAATGCTAATAAACGATTAAGGAAAGGCGTGGTCGATAGATTTGAGGCTCGTGAGTCGTGGTGGCGCTAGCATCAAATTGGGTTAGAGAAAGTTTTGTCACAAAATGGGACAAAACGAGGGATGTTCCCTCATATTCGAACTGGTCTATAATGGAGCAACACTTGTGCTTCGGTCTGTCCCTCCAATAGGGTATAACAACAACATGGTTTGATTTTAGTTGTATTTTGATTGGTTTGAACTTCCCTTAAAAAACAACATTCCCTTGAACTTGAATTTCATATTGAGTATACTCTACAAGAACCCCCTTAGCGGCGATCTCTTCGACAGGACCCACTCGGAAAAAACCTCCTCAGGAACACCAACAACAACATCTGCATAAAATTACTTCATTCATTAGACTCGTCCTTCGTTACATTAATGCAACCCATGGGACATATGCGACCCATGTGACCCTTTCGACCCATGTGACCCTCTCGACCTTTGCGACCCATGGGACATATGCGACCCTTGCAACCCTTGTGACCCTGCAACTTATGAGACCCTTGCGACCCATTCGACCATTGTGACCCATGCCGACTCATGCGACCTTTTGACTCAAATGACCTTTTTCACTCAATATTATTTACTTGGTGGAACTTTGACAAAAGTAACCTCTTCGGAAATGTATTCAATTAGATAAATGTTGGGGCAGATGTAAAATTTTCAACTAATCTTGAAATGTTTTCCAAATCCTCTTCTGAGCCATCTCTAGAGTCATTTTCAGCATCTGACTCAACCGGCTCTTTGCTTGGCTCTTTTCTTGACACTAGATATAGACGTCGAAGGAATTCAAAATTATCATCTCTCACAGTGCCGAAATATTGGTGTATGGTGCTTTCATCTTTCTCAACATACTTTGATTTTGCCTTGTCAGCACCTTTGGTATTTGTCGTCTTTGAGTTTGGGTTAGGCAAATGAAACCCGACATCCCTTAGAATGTTTCTTACGGCTTTGATGATTTTTTTCTCTGACTTCTTTCTTTCCTTTATTAATTTTTGCTCTAGTGTTAGAGGGATTGCAGCTTCTTCTCCTTTATCATCACCTTCTCCTTTACCTTCAGCTTCAGCATCACCTTCTCTTTATTCATCACCTTCAGCAACACCTACCCATGCTTCTTCTTCGCCACCTTCAAATATGGGTGGAACATCTACAACCTCTATTGCTTTTTTCACTTACGCTCTTCTTCCTCTTAGTCCCTTTTCCTTTCCCCTTCTTTTGATCATCAAGAGCTGTTTTTCACGTCAGTCGTTCTTGCTTACAAATGTCCTCCCAACAGATACCTTTCGAATTTCTATGTAGATGTTCCATCCATATCTGAACATGGGGATCGTTGCATCCCTTCTAATACTCCAGATCAAAAAGTAAAGCTTTCTCTTCGTGTTCAGCACGAAGAATACTTCGAATATCTTGCAAAAACAAAAAATAACCATTATGACCCTCTTTGTGACCCTTGTGACCCTTGTGTAATTGTTACCTTTGAATTTCCGATCTGCCTTATCACGTCTACATACTTTGGGTTAAAATTGGATTTAACCCTCTTCTTGCACATCCTTGGACATAATGAATCAGCATCCATAACATCAACATACCATCTGTTTCCGCCCAAACTAAGGATGGTTTCGAATGGAAGTAACTGAAACAAACAAACTGATAAGAATGCAAAAAGTACGAAAACATTCATGTTATTCGAATAATATATACAACTTACCATTAGTGGGATCATAAAACCGCCACAATGTCATTTTGGTTTCGGTGACAAGTATTCACAAGCTTCTCGAATATGTAAAGCATCAATGGAAAGCCTTCAAAAAATTCCAAGCCATCAACCATGTCAATGAGATCATGGCTCATAAAGTTGTCTGATGAAGGGTTGTGATCCAGAACTTGCGCCAACAACATCAAAATTGTCAACCTCGTCCGGTCGGTGGAATTCTTTGCCTTTCACAAGCTTTTCACTCACTTGTGCGGTGGTCACCTTTTCACGGTCGAATTTCTTTAGCCTGAATGTATCACCCATTTTGGACTCTCAACCTCTGGGATAGGGTCCATAGTTCAATCTGGTAATTAGTGCATGCTCCACTATAGAGTACTGGATGGGAACACCGTTTACGACGAACCACAACTCCTTCTTGTCTCGTACAATCACAAAGTGATTTAGTAGGACAAACATTTGAACATTCGTCAATGTGGACTTACATTGGAAATGGAAGAAATGCATAAATTGTGACTCCTTGTTGAAGTAATGCAACTCATATTCATCTAAGATTCCTCTCAACTTCTTTATTGTCTCGTGAGGATAACACTTGGTGGTGATCTTTGACATTCTATCCGTGTGCTTGAATTCATACAGAAACTTTGGCTTTAGCGGCACCTGCGAAATGACTAATTAAGAATACATTAGACTTCTACCTACTCAAGCGACCCTTGCGACTCAATTGACCCATGCGACTCAAACGATCCATGCAACTCAAGCGACCAATGCGACTCAAGCGACCCTTGTGACTAAAGCGACTCATTGCACTCAAGCGATCCACGCGACTCAAATAACCCTTGCGACTCGATAAGACTCAAACGATCATTGCGACTCAAACGACCTTTGAGATCCAATGAGTCACTTGAGTCGAAGAGGGTCATGAGTCTTAAACGAATGACTGAGACTCTTGACCCTCTTCGACTCAAGCGACGAAATGAGACTCAAACAACCCATGCGACTCAAGCGACCCATGCAACTCATGCGACCCTTGCGACTTAGTGAGACTCGATCAACCCTTGCGACTCAAGCGACTCACTGAGACTAAACCGACTAAATCGACTCACTGAGACTCACACCCATTTCAAGTCAACAAACAATTTTGCTTTCAACAGTTTGCAAAACCCTAGAAATCGATGTACTTACCCTTACAGATGCCATTGAAAATTGACTCGTGCTCTCTTTTTCACTACTGATTCTTGCCATTTCTTTCTCACTTCAAAATTTTCTT
This sequence comes from Gynandropsis gynandra, assembly GCA_036759665.1. NCBI lineage: Eukaryota > Viridiplantae > Streptophyta > Magnoliopsida > Brassicales > Cleomaceae > Gynandropsis > Gynandropsis gynandra. The sequence goes on from CM071875.1 coordinate 23,036,358, forward strand.
GGTCTCAATTTGAATTTTCTTTTTTGCCAACTTCAAATCGATCACGTTCAAATTCGAAATCCCCTTATATTCTTTTCTCTCAACTGTGAAACTTCGAAAAACTGTCAAAAACGTATGTTTTTCACGTGTAAAAATTAAAGATAATCTATTTTCCAATCTTTTTCTATTTATAATTATTATTTTTACAATGGTAGACGTGAATTACTTTTTCCGAATGAATATCCTTAACCTCAAAAACTACAGTCAAAACATAAAATTATTAAAAGTTATGGGTCTTAGAACTAGTTTTATAAGAAGAAAACAAAAGAAAAACTTGTTTCGTCGTATTTCTCCTCGAGTGGGGTCCACTTTACAATAGCTAAAAAAAATCTAATTTGTTGAAGACCTAGAACTTGCAGGTCTTTTTAACTCCCAGAACACAAGCACACGAAGTTGTCGTCGTTGTTGTCTTCTTCCTCGTTACTCCTTCGCAAACCCTTTAGCTTCGAAGATTTCATTAGATTTCGCTTCTGCGGATTGGTAATGGTGGAGGTATCCCGGTTCTAGGGTTTTCTCTTTCTCTTTCTGGGTGATGGCTCGTTCTTTCTGAATTCTCGTAAGTTCTGCTTCTGTCTTGTCGTTCTTCATTCTTTTTTTTATGCAATTGCGATTTGGTTTCTAGGGTTCAATTTTTTCCTGAGAAATTAGAAGAATCTATGTTCCAATTTGGGTTCTCAGGACATAGAAGTTGGGAATTAGACTTTGGTTGTCTATTTCTAGCTGAGTTTTAGGATTTCTTGGGTATTGTTGATTTGAATATCACGCTGTTGCTGGATTCTGAGAGAAAAAAATGAAACTTTCGATTTATAACTTGGACTCGAGATCATTCTCATAGATTTGGAAAATAAGGGTTTGCTCCTGGATTTTGAATTTGATCGATATTACAGACACCTGATTCTCTCAAGTTAGAGAATTTTGTGACAGGATAGTGTTGAATTGTTTGGCCTTGCCCTTCCGAGTATCTTGTCTTTGCAATGTACTTATTCTGCTTCTGCCTGAGAATCTCACATTTAACTGTCAGTTCTTTACGTTCTTCCTGTTGCAATTGCAATTTCTGCAACCGCTTAAGTTCGGCATGATTGTATCATAACTAGATTTTTCAGCAAAAGTTCCTTGCATGTCAGTGAGGGTGACCTTTACATGCTTAGCCTTTAACTGGTTATGTTGTTCCCCGCATTGGTTTTCATACTGCTTCCAAAGAAGCGGTAATAGTAGGCAAAAATCCTGGGTTTTGGTTTGACAGGAAAGTAAATTGGTGGGAAAACATTACATATGAGTGCCGTTCAAGATTGCTCATCTCTGAGGATGGCCATGCATTCTACTCCATTCTAGTTTTAGCATGTCTTACTTCATTTACGTAGCTTTGTTGTTGACTCTTGATGTATATATTTTGGCATGTTGACTGGGGATGGAAACACCCAATCTATGCAGAAATGTTGTACTGATTCTTTTTGTAGCGATTCGCTATGCAGATTTTCCCTTCGTGTTTACTACTGGGCTGCAGTTTGGGTGAAATGAGCGGATCAAGTAGAAAACGCAGTTCAAGATGGGACTTTAAGGATGATTACCCGCAGCATCTTAGCAGCAATTCCAGAGGTGATGATTATCCTGAGAAATCAGGTTCCTTTCCCCGTGACAAAGAACCTGAACCTGGCCATTCCTACGCAGAGGATAGTGGTAGAAATAGTAGTAGAAGGCCTGGTTTGGACGATGAAGAGCATCTGAAATCTAAACATGAGAATAATCAGCACTCTGGCGAAGCGTGGCCAAGAAGCAGAGTTTCGCATAATGGTGATGGCATGATTGGATACTATGATCGCCAGTCTCCAGTGAGAGACCGACATAGGTCAGTGTGAATTGGTTCTTAAGTTTTTTATTCAAAATTTGCACCTGTTCTTCTCTATTTCACTTCTGGTGAGTCTCACTAGTCTTCTGGCAACGTCAGAAACAACTCATGTGCTAGACAAACTCCTAATTTCCCATTTCTCGTTTCTATGCAGTGTCTTGATATTATGTAAGAGCTTCCTTTCATGTATGCATTCTGACACCGCTAGGAAATTAATCAGGTTAAACAAATTTACATACAGCTCATGATTATTTTTTTTACTGTACCCTGTGCCTAGGAATGGAAGCAGGAGTAATAGTAGAAGCCGTAGCCGAAGCCCAGTACACAGAGAAAGACGAGATGCAGGACCCTATGACAGACAGAAGAGCCGGGCACGAGTTTCACCACAGTCAAGCAGGGACTTTGATGGTAGATACAAGAGAGGTGGTGACCGTCAGTCTGATCAAAGTGTCGAGCCTGGTTGGGAAGCTAGAAATAGGAAAGCAAGAGATTCAAAATATTATACAGATGATTTTCGAGAACAGCCTATGAGGGGTGGAAGGTCTGATTATAGCACTGACTTTGCAGAGGATAATTCAAAAAGAGAGAAAAGGCACTTACATGATGGTATATCTGATGCGGTCCTGAGAAGACACAGAAATGAGCTGCCTAGAGACAGAGAAATACAGAGAAGGGATAGCAATGTTGTACCAAAGAATTCCTCTGAGGGCGAATTCTCCCGGACTTCCAATATCCCCTGCAAATTTTATGCTGCTGGACACTGTCGTAATGGCAATTACTGTAGGTTTTCTCATCATGATGCTGCTAGGAGAAGTCCTGACAGAAAGGCCCAAGAAAATATGTTTGGACAGGATAGTAATCATAGTGGCATAGAGATGTTCCGGAATGGTCCTAAATGGAATCAGTTTGAAAAATCAGATGCTGGAAAGTCCAATGAGGTTGAAACTGCTCGTGTCAGTACAGGTATATCTGAACCGAAAGTCAATAGAAGCTGGATTGATGACATGGATATGTCTCCGGACTGGGATTATGGAGTTCAAACATTAAATAAGCCCTTGAAGAACGAACAAGGTGACATTTCTCAGAGTTCACACTCTCCAGACCTTAAAGAAAAGCCAGTTCCTGCTTATAAAAGTGGTGAAGTTAAGGATAGTTTGTGGAGCCATGGTTCGGCAGCAATACCGCAGAATCTTACAGCGGAAAACTCTTATTTTTTACAAGATGGAAATCACAGGAGCACTGATGTGTTTCCATATGGTGGCAAAACCATTGTGGAAAAGCCTGTAAGTTCGCATCACAATTACAATAATGCAGTCAACGTTGCTCCCGTCCAAGCATTCAATCAGAACAGTCACAATTACAGTGCATTGCCTTATCAGAACTCCCTAGCTGTTGGGGGAAGTCAAGTACTCACTACTATTAATCTTCCTGGAGGCCTAAACTCGACCAATCCTGAAACTGGAAAAGGTTATGAAGAGAACCGCTCGATGGAAAAACCTGTTTCCAGTGACTTGGAGTCATCAAAGGTTATCAACAATGCAAATTCTGCAACTCAGAACATTGTGACCACAGAACAGCTTAATCACATCAGCAACATCTCAGCTTCTCTGGTGCAGTACTTTGGAAATGGGCAACCGCATCCCCTCCATTATTCTACTGTGAACCCCCAAAATGCAATGCAGGTACCAGTGCATACAGAATCTGAGATGTATGAAAAGCAACAATCCTCCATGGCCATTGAGCCAAATCAGGCCATTATGTTTCATTCTCAAAATAGTCCCATGGTCAATCCCATTCAGCAAAAGGGGAATGAGATGAACGCTGGTACAGGAGTAGTCCCAGTTGTTACTGCATCCAAGATAATCAACACTGATGGACAACTAAGCAATACCTCATTCCCATCAGCTGTCATCTGTATAAGTTCAGAGTCAGTACCTGTTGATGCGAGCTGCAAACTAGCTGAAAAGCCCAAGGATTCTGAGGAGAACAAGAACAAAAAGACTGAGGAATCGTGCAAAGAAGATGGAAAAAAGACCCACGACGAGTGTGAGGATGCAGAGAATGCAGACGAGGATGACAAGGCGGATGAAAACAAGAAAGGTAAAGACCCCAAAGGAATGCGGGCATTTAAATTTGCTCTTGTAGAGACTGTTAAGGAGCTTCTAAAACCCTCTTGGAGAGAAGGTCGGATGAGCAAAGATGCATACAAAAACATAGTCAAGAAGGTAGTTGACAAAGTCACCGGTACAATGCAAAATGGAAACATTCCTCATACACAGGAGAAAATCGACCATTATCTATCCGCTTCAAAGCCAAAGCTCACGAAGCTTGTGGAGGTTAGTTTGTACTCTGATTATTTTTAAAGCTAAAACCAAATTAAGAAAAAAAATGTATACATGTATGAGATTGATGACCGTCCTCTTGTCTATCTCCTTTTCCAGGCATATATCAGCAAAGTCAGGAAGAGCTAATTTAACCAAGATTCTCCATTTCGTATAGGATATCGACTCTTTGCTATACTGAAGCTGAGATTGAAGTAATTAGACCATGTTAGAAATGTGAAAGATTAATGGCCTTTCTGTGCTGTATAATCTGTCATCGTTGAGGTAGGTTAAGGCTCAGGTAAAGCTTTTCTTGGACCCTTTTTCCATCGTGTACTTTTTTGGGATTCGGGAATAGGTCTACTTGAAGCCTGACAGGCCAAGGTTTTATGCTCTGTAGCTGTGGTTGGTCTTCATGTTGTTTAGATAGGAACTCCTCTTAAGTTCAATGGTTTATCATAAATTTCCCTTTGATTGATGACGTGTATTATTTTGTTTGTTTTTTTAGCCCATTTTTGGTTGTTGTCTTTGCAGATTTTGTGGTCTGAATGAACATTGAACACTACGAACTCTTATCTAATGAGTTGGGCTAAGCCACCAAACCTTACTTCACTTGTAGTACTATTGTTGGCTTATTCTAATGTTCATTGCAATTCCTCCTTTCCTTTTTTCCTTCTTTTTTCAGGTCTACAAATAAGAAAGCTGAGAACAAATTTCGTTAGAAAATTGTATCAGAAATAATGAATTTAATTAGAAAATTTATAAAAAATAAATATATAAATGAGAAGAGAACTAATTTATAAATGAAATGTAAATTTTGTATGTTTGCAGTAGAATTTATGGCATCATCCAATTGGTTCTAACTAAATATATATAATATAATATGAATCTTAAAAGAATTATTGCTTATTTATTGTTATTATTTGAGTATAGTACTAACAATTTAGGGGAAGCTCCTTGCCGTAATTAATGTGTAATTAATTAATGAGTCTATTGAATTTTCGTTCCGTCAATTTGGTTGTTTTCATTTTTTATTAGTAATTGATAATGATTATTTCTATAAAAAGTAGGGATTATAAGAAAATATCAACAATTTTTTAGGAATGACGAGGATGAGGATTAATTGTTTGCTTAAGAAAAATGATCAACGAAAACATTAGCAAAAGACATTTCAGACAGAACTTCCCACTCTTTTTAGTTGAATTTACGATAATGCCCACATCGCTTCCAAATCGAAATACAGACCGAGTTGAATATATTACTTTTGCAGGCACCGGAATCGGACAGCGCCTTCTCTCCTCTCCGATCTCTTGAGATGCGACTGCTTTTGTTCGAATAGCATCCAAATCTCTGCGCATCGTAGTCTTTTCTGCGTACTTTGTTTGGTATAGATTTCGGGTTATTGCTTATACCATATAGGAAGAAAACCAAGAGTTTGATTGCGCATTTCTTCCCGTTCGATTCGGTTTCTGTCGATCTGACTGATGCCCATGCGGTTTTTCGATTGGTAAATCTGTGGGTTCTCGGGAAAATGATGTCTTTAGCTTGAGATTACAGTTTCTGTTGGTTTGCACGGCTAAAGGTTGTCTCTGTTCGGTATGAATGTGCAGTTTTAATCAGTATTTGATATGTCAGTGTATTGTCGTTGGATTCTTCTTCTGCATGATGGATTCACGATCCTTAGTGGGTTAAAAAGTGGATATGTGAGAAATAGATATAGTTCTATGGTAAGTAAGCTCTTGCAAATCTGTTGGTGATTGGAAAAAGATGTGTACCGTTGGGATTGTGAATGATTTGAAGCGATGAATACTTTTACCAAGAGCAAATCATTCAATAGAAGGGCACTGACTTCCTTGGCTGTGGAAAGCCCAAGAACCTCGAACCTCAATTGTCCTATAGGTTCAGCTTTTGCAAGCCCAAGAACCCCAAACTTTGGGGGCAGTCCCCGTGTTAACCGGTTAAGTGAAATCTCTTATTTGTTTCAGGTTCTAATCATCACTGGATCCATCGTGTCGTTCTTGATTATAATTGCTGGTGGTTATTTGTATATTGTTCCAAGCCTTGGTCAAGCGTTCTTGGGCTATAATGAGTCACATTTCAATAGCTCTGTTAAAGACTGTGACATATTTGATGGAGATTGGGTTGTTGATGATAATTACCCGTTATATAATGCTTCAGAATGCCCATTTGTAGAGCAAGGTTTCAATTGTTTAGGGAATGGACGTAAGGATGACGAGTATCTTAAGTGGAGGTGGAAACCAAAGCATTGTGACATTCCAAGATTCAATGTGCGTGGCATTTTGGAAAGGTTACGAGGTAAAAGGATAGTTTTTGTGGGAGACTCAATGAGTAGGACACAATGGGAGTCATTGATATGCATGTTAATGACGGGGCTGGAAGATAAGAGTAGTGTGTACGAAGTGAATGGAAACAATATAACAAAAAGGATAAGATTTTTGGGTGTAAGGTTTAGTTCCTTCAATTTTACCATAGAATTTTTCCGCTCGGTTTTCTTGGTTCAGCAAGGAACTTTACCACGACATGCACCGAAACGAGTTAAGTCGACATTGAAGTTGGATAAGCTGGATGATATCAACCATGAGTGGGTCTCAGCAGATGTTCTTATATTCAATACTGGTCAGTGGTGGGTACCAGGGAAGCTTTTTGAAACGTAAGTGCCTCAAAACTCGATGTAATCATGTAATTTGCTGTAAATCTTCATTAGTTCCTTCAATTCTACTTCTGTAAATATAATTTTTTTGTTATGTGTCCTCCTCCTCGATCCAAGCACTTGCACATCCCGCATATTGTTGATCCACATTTTAATTATTCCTACATGCCAGTAGACTAATTATTTGTATTCTCGTTTTGCTTGGCAACTGTATTATAATAGTCTACATCAAGTTTGAGCTAGTGCCACTAAAGCTCTCCTTTCCATGAGATCAATATCCTTGAGTGTTGTGTTATTTGGCAGAAATGTTTGTCTTTTTAAATCCTTATACATGGTTGATATCAAGAAGATTCTAATCATCCGATCTGGGATTAAAAGGCTTTAAGCCAATCCATATTTTTATCTTGTTACTCTGAGGAGATGTTACTTCTTGTGTTTGGAACAGGGGTTGTTACTTCCAGGTCGGGGACTTATTGAAGCTTGGGATGCCGATTCCTACAGCTTTTAGACTAGCACTGGACACTTGGGCATCATGGGTCGAGAATACAATCAACACAAACAAAACTCGTGTTTTATTCCGTACGTTTGAGCCACCTCATTGGAGGTACATGCCAAATCCCATGAGCTTTAGTAGGCTGTATTCTGTTTTCTTTTTCTGACATGGTTTTGCCTCTTTAGAAGGTCCCCTTCGTTAAGCAAAGCTTGTTCTTATTTCAGTGACCGCAGAACATGCAATGTCACAAAGCACCCCACTGCGGACACCAAGGGGAGAGAGCGCAGCTTTTACTCTGAAATGATCATGAAAGTGGTACAGAACATGACAATTCCCGTGAAAGTATTGCATGTAACTTCTATGTCGGCTTTTAGAAGCGATGCACATGTGGGTTTATGGAGTGATAATCCATCCATGCCCGATTGTAGTCATTGGTGCCTACCTGGAGTACCTGACATTTGGAATGAAATTCTGCTCTTCTACCTGTTCAGACAACCGTGAACAACTGCCTCTTCACCGAGTAATGTTCTTGTTTCTTCTCTTTCTTACATGTTATCGGTGCTTGATTGATGCGGTCATGGAACTTTATCTCTAAGCCTGCAATTCGATTACTGCAGGTTCACTGTCTCGATATTTGCAGCCTTTACACCCATAGCATATAAAGCTAATATGACCTGAAACCCCCAAAATCGAGGGCTGCAGGTCATTATCTTGTTCTTTCAAGCCAGAAGCACCTGTCTTTATGAATTCAGAAGACACAAAAGGTCATACTGGGGAGACGAAGTTAAGTAAAAAGGAAATAAACTAATTTTTTTCATTCTTTCAATTAGAGAGATGACTCCGTCGATGAAATTTTTTGTGGTAATCAATGGTTTCAATTGTAAGAAGAATAAAATGAATGAATACAGAGTTTTCAATACCGAGTCATTTCTGTGCAGCATAACGATGAACACTCTTGAGAAATGTTCTAGTTGCTGAAAACGAGGAGGTTAGGTGATATGTTGTCAGGAAGTAGACACTGAGACTGGCGATTTGTTGCGCAGTTTGCAGGTAGAATGCAACATAGGCTTTGTGTCTGAAGATCTTGATGTGAGAGCTTCAGGTTTTGTTTATCACGAGAAGTTCCTGAGACTCCTCGACATAATTAATATATTTATTTTAAAATAAATCTAATTTTAATATATAAATTATATATTACATACTTTTACAATAATTAATATATATATATATATATATATTAAAATAATCTTTTTGTTAATTTTAACATATGAATTATTTATTATATAATCTCAATTCAATATTTTTACGATAAAATAGTAATAGTTCCTTTGTGAATAATCAATATAGCACACGAAACCGATAAAATAGTTTTAAAACCTTTGTGAATAATCAATATAGCACACGAAACAAAATAAATAAATTAATTTATATATATTTAATTTTTTATCCAAATAAATTTTTTATGTAATTTATTTGATTCTATATTTTTACAATAAAAAAATTATTTAAGATTTTGTATGAATTAATACAATAATATAACACAATAAAAATAAATAAATTAAATCGTTGTTATTTTATAAATTCACAATAATATATATGAAATAATTTATACATATATATTTTTTTTTCTTAAGTTTAACGATAATAAATTATTATAGTAATTCTAAATTAATATTAACTAAAAATTATAATAATTGTAACTATATAATATTTATTTTAAAAATTTCAATTTTTTAATTTCTAACTTAAATAAAATAAATTAGAATTAAAAAAATTATAATAAAAACATATTAGAATTATATAACTACTTGGATAGAAATATAATTCTTTTTAGAAACATATGAGATCAAACAATATCTCTTTTAAAATAAATATTACTAAAACATAAATTCAATTTTATTTTTTGTGATTTTTAAAATAAAATCTAAGTATTGATAATTATATAAATAATTAAACCGAATTATATGGATAAAAATAACCTATTTTAAAATTTATTTATAAGGATTTCAAAATTATTATTACTATTAATACATTAATTTTTAAAATTATTTATCATTTAAAAAAATTTAAAAATAATGATTAAATAGAAAAACTAAATTTTTTTAATAAATTTATCATATTTAAAACGAAATTTATTTTAAAATATAATAATTATATAAAAAAATTTAATAGCAATGTTACAAACAATATATAATTTTTTTTGTAGTAGTAAGTATATACAAATTATTTACAATTTCAAAATTATACTTTGATTAGATAATATTATTTTCGTTTAGAATATTTTATTATTATTATATTTTATAAATACTCAATGAATTATTACTAATTTAAGATTTTAGTTTATATATTATAACTTAAAATATATAAAATTCATTTTCATTTAATTTTTTAAAATATTATAACATCAAATTTTAGAAAAAAATTTAATAAATTTAAATTGCATATTAATATAAAGTTTTAATTATTTCTATGTTAAATCAATTATTATAAATATAATAATACTAATACTTTATTTTTTCAGATAATTAAAAATTATTAAATTAATATTTTAATTATTTATTATATAATAAATTTGATTCTATATTTTTACAATAAATATTTAAAGGGTGAACATGAATAACATGAGAATAATATAGAATCAAATTCACTATGTAATAAATAATCTGTAATTTATAATAAATATTTAAAGCATAGTAATCGACTATTATGGATTTTCATACTAATTTTAAAAATTCTTAAAACCTTAACTTTGATTTTACAGTTTTTTCTGTGTAATTCAATATCTTTGATAGGTGACACTTGAAGAATCATTGTTTGAATTCTAAAATAAAAAACAATTAGTTAAAAAATATCAATAAAATAAACAAAAAGAATTAATAGTTATTAAAATACTTACTTTAAATTTGTTGAATTTAGACACCAAGAATATTGTAAATTTGTTTTTATCGTTGAAGTAAATTTATGAAAATATGGAGGTATATAAAAGAATAATGTATAGAAGTTATAGTGGTTTTAAAGAAAAATTAATTTTTTAAACTAAAAATGGGAAGTTATTGGTATTCGTGGAAGTTAGACTTAATTAATAATTGAATTATAAATTTATTATTATGTTTTAAACTTATATAAATATAAGATCAAATGGTTTTAAATTTATATTCTTAAACAATTTATAATAATAAAATAATTTAAAAAATTAAAAATTATTTATAAACCAAAGTGAGAAGTTATTGTCTTTGGTGGAAGTTAAACTAATTAACAATTAAATTATTTATTATTATTACGGATATGTTAAAGTAAAGGATCAAATACTAATTTAAAATATTTGAAATAAAATATTTGAAATAAAATCAGATGATTTTAAAATTATAATCTTAAGCATTTTATAATAATAAAATTAAATTAACTAAAATATAATAACTCTTGTTAAACATAATTACAAATAATTTTTATTTAAATTTTTTGTTGTTGTTTAATTAAATTATCAAATAATTCTTGTATGTTTTTTTAAATAAAATGTAATTATATTTGTTGAATAATATTTAAATTTAATGATTTTAAAATAAAATATTTATATTTAAATTAAACTATTTTAAAATAAAATATTTAAAAAATACTTTTCAAAATTTTCTCTCTCTGGTTTTTATTTTAATAATATTAAGATTTTAATATGTAGATTCTGAAATAAGCTCACTTGAATTGTCTGGATGTAGAAGTTTTCGGTTGTCTTGATGTCAAAGCGGTGCCTACCTAACTCAACCAAAACGTAGTTGAAAAGTGTGGAGTTATTCAATACTATACATAAAATCTACAATTCATATTCTTACTGATGTAAAATAATATAATATAACATTTTTTTCTCACGTCCAGATCTAACCCTATAGTGTGCATATCACAATTGAAGCTCTAACATCGACATATTTATATCAAGCTTGAATAAACTTTAATATCATATCAAATGGGTTTAAATCCAACTAAATCTAAAAATTAGTTAAAAAATTTAGGTTTATCTAATACTATATATATATATATATATATATATATATATATATATATATGTCTATGATCATATAAGTCCATGATCACTTCTGTTGTGATCAGATACAACACAACATAACACTTGGTCTCATCATACCGTATATATTCATTCACTTGAAACGACAACGCAGCTTTTATTTTTTAAACTAAAATTTTCAAGACTTGTAACATCAAAGTCTTGATCTAATGCGGTAATCGAGATATCGATTGCATTTTTTGGGAGATAAAAAGGGTAAATCACATGTCTGTCGAAGTCGTTAATGTAGTTGACAATACCTCCACCACAAGTAAAAGGAGCAGAGTCAGTGAGGTATTAGGAGTGTGTTACTTATAAGAAGCACAACAAAAATCTCATATAAATCATTAACTTGTTTTAAAGTTATATTTTTAAGATGATGAAATTATATTGTGAAATGCTATTTCAACAAGGATAGCATTTTCTAAAAGTTATATTTTTAATACGCATTTTTAATAAAAATATAAATTATCAATTATTGTTTAGAAAATATTTTAATGTCACAATGTTGATCTATGATGACGAAGACGATGTAGGACGAAAAAAATCTCTATGACTGATTCGAGATCGACGAGCTTTGTTTTGAGTGTTGTGATCTATTTCTGTGGTATCATGATCTCTTCCAATTACGACGCGATATCTTCTTGTTGCGTCATGATCATCTTTTGTTTGAGGATCTGCGCAGTATTAGTCTTGATGTGTTGCATGAGGCTCACAACCTCATTATCAGTGACTTGAAGCACTTCGTCACTATATCTTTACCCGATCGTGAACCAAGTATGATATTGGAATTTTCAAAATCATTCTTTTGAAATAAATAAACAAATAAACAATAAAAAATAATTATAAATATGTATTAAAAAATTTAAACTACAACTTACCATAAAAAAGTCAACCTATAATCTTTAGCAAGTGTCGGCGTAGATATCTAGTCCGGGTACAGACCGAAATTGTTGGTGTTGATGCATGGGTAATTGATCATCTCGTTTTCATACGTATTTCTTGCACGATTTTAGAGATGTTTACGATATAGATGCGATGTTTACGTATGATTTTGTATCCATTTTACTCGTTTTCATGGTTTTCATGTTCTTATAGGTTTTAATGCGTAATCAGTTCATTTTAGAGCTAAAGGACGTACACGAGACAAAGTACCAACAACGAGGATCATCACGGAACAAACGGGACGAGAATCGACGAAGAACAAGCTCAGCCCGCGCAGGGTACACCCTTGCCCGTGCAGGCATTTAGTTCGGCAATGCTACGAACCACTGGTCCAGCAACTTGAGCATGAGTCAAGCAAGTACTACACACGGTCGGCGCATCAGCCCGAGCAGGCAACACCTCAGCCCGACCGGGGCACACATCAGCCCGTACGGGCACTCCCTAGCCCCCGCGGGTCGCCTTGTTTTCCATAGCGATCATGCGCGATCATGTGCGCCGCGCCCGAGCGAGTCACACACTCAGCCTGGCGGGTCGCGTCCGTCACCTGCAACTTATAGATAAGTTGATTTGTCTTAAACGAAAAAGAACTTATTGGTGACTTATACAATAAGAAAAATGACTTTAGAGAAGAGGAATAAGTGATATTTTGCTGAAGAAAGTAATGGAAACGTCTCCTAACTTAATGAAGAATGGAAAACTCATAAAAAGGCAAAATCGGTGGGTGCTGCAACAAAAAGAAAAGAACGAACGACCAAAAAGAAAAAAGAAGGAGAAAAGGAAAGAAAAGAAGAAGGAAAAGGAAGAACATGAGCTTCAATTAGGGAGTAAGAATTCACACGAGGAGAGAGAGTAGAGAGAAGGAGGAGACTCTTGCGAAGGAGGCATACAAGGAACATTGGAGATCAATCCAAGGCTTCGGTTTCATTTGGTTTTCATGTTCCTTAGACTTTCTACTTCCATTATGTTTGTTTACGGATGCATGAGCAAGTAGTTTGTTTTGTTCTAGGAGAAGGGATTAGCCCATGGCTTTCCCGTAACCACTTTGATTTATCTTTGAATGCATCATCTCGTTTTCGTTTATCTATTCTTTGTCTAAGAGCTTGAATGACTTGTATTTACGAAGGCCAAGTAGATGCATGTGTTAAAGATTAGGAGAATGACCAAAAGGAGAATTCTAGTCCTAGAAGATCAGATTTAGAACAATCGAGATTAGGCCACGAAAGTAGGGTAGCAGCGGTTGAGGGTAAAACGGATGAATCATGGATCTTATGGGTTTAGTTCAACGTTTCAACCACGAAAGTAGGGGATAACTTGACTAGATCACGTGTCTATGCCTTGAGAGAGGTAGATATCATGGGAGAGTCACAACTCGAACTCCTCACGAACAGCACGATTGCATGATAGATAGGTTGATTGTTGGTTTCGGTAGTCTTGTGGTGAAATTGGATTCCTAGAACGTTTGTCTCATTGTTAAGAACTAGTTTGTTTATTTGTTTTTAGTATTTCATTCTCAAATCCCATAATTCGTTCGATTGCAAGTTTGATTCGTAGTTTGAGTTTAGGTTTTGTTGTGTAGTCCCTGTGAGATCGACACCAAAAGTACTACACACGTGTCGTGCACTTGCGGGTAGTTTAGGTTAAATATTTGTTTAAACTTGATAACGCATCAGTAATGTTTTATCTGACTATAATATATATATCAAATCTATAAAAACAAATAAGATATGAAACTAAACATAAAAAAGAAAATTAATTATAATTTAAAACTTACAAATATGTAAGTTTACCATCCAAATTTGGCACTTCCTCTGGATGTAACCAAAGCGTAAACGTGTGTTTGGAACGGCATAACAAATTGTCGATGTTTGGAACTGTCGATATACAAAAATGATCATCTATGGCAGTCCACTGATGCTACAAAAAATACATCATCAGCTGTCGATGCGATGATGTCAAAGGGATTGATAGGAGAGATGGGACCGGTTGTGATGGTCAAAATAGTATTCGATGAAATGTGTAATCTCTTCCTTGATGTGTTGTTTCACAAATTGATCTATGGGTTTGCCTTTTTTTCCATTTTCCTTTAATATGGAAAAAGAACAATTGAAATAGATAAATTCCTTAAAATTGTGCAGAACCATCCAAAACAACTTTATAAAGAATATGTATCGTTAAATGCTTCACAACATAAATAAAAACCTTTTTCAAGGAAGTTAAGTTATGCGGAATATTAATTTTCAAAACTCGCACATTATTGTATTTAATGTTTACGAACAAATATTCTAAAAAATGAGTTAACACCATACAATGATTAATGAACATATATAGGTAGGAATTCTACTCTAGCAATCAGAAGAAGTAGTCATTACATGAAAGCATGACAATTATGACTTGTCATGCCTTGCAACTTTTCACCATTATAATCTACATAATGAGTCTGTTTGACATAAAACATAGGAAAATTTAACATATTCTTCCAGCTATTTTAGCATTGCATTTCAAATTGCATTGTCTTTCCACTTTCTAAAAACATTCATAATTGTATTGATAATGTTATCAAAGAAAATTTTCAATATATTCATAACATCAAGGTTATGACAAAGAAAATGGTGTCGTCAATAGAAAAGATCCTAAAAAATACCTCATTTTATACCAATTATGGTGATCTCCAAATCCTTTATATATATCATGTTCATTACCACTACAATCAACAATTCTTTGTAATTCGTCAATAACATCTAATCGTTCAAATAATGTATTATCTCCCATCAACATGCATAGTGCATATATATCCATAATCTTTTTTTTAAAATTTTATTTTATTAAGTCTATGAGGATGATTTAACCGAAAAAATTGACAATGACAATCAAACCAACACGGTTTTTCATCGTGTTTTGGTATGAATGAATCTATATCATCCATAGAAAATAAATATGAAAGACGTTCGTTTGTGCTCCAACTACACAATATCCATAAGCGATAAAATTGTTTATTGTCCACATCAATATGATTTTCATATGGAAATTTTATTTTGTTTATAATATCATATGTTTCAACATTGTAATTCTACATATAATTCAACTCATCAATCAATAATTGAAAAAATATATCAAAATATTTTTAGATGATTTAGACTAGGTATGAGAATACTAATAATCAAGAAATATTTTTTCAAACACATCGTTTGTGACAAATCATATAATGATACAATTACGAGTTACAACAAATATTGTTTATCAGACACACCACACAATGTACGATGTGAAACTATCTGAGCATAACACTAGATAAACATTTTTTCTGAAGAACATTCAGGATATACCTTGAAAAATTCCTCCACGCTTTCTGTCTAAAGAATTATGCATTTTCCATCTATTGAATGATGTTCTGCATGTCATGTCAAGTGCGGTGTTGTATGTTTTGATGCATACAATCTTTTAATCTGTTAACATTTGGCATATAGATCCTTTTGTACAATTTTTTTTTGTTTTGATTTGTATCTTTAGGTTTAAATCTTTCAACTTTACAAAACCGACAACAAGCTTCGACATACAACAAAAAGAATTAATTTTGGTGTTATTATTAAGCAAAACATAATCAACGTCTCACACATTTTATCCACGCAATATTATATGGCGTTGCAACTTATCTTCACTCTCATCAATCTAATTGCAAAAGATAATTGTGTGTTATATAATATCAGATTTTTGTATGTATCTTTTGATATAGTTTTAAAGAGTGTACTTTAGTTTTCAATAATAACAGAAATATAGTTCTATTTGATTGTACAATAGATCGAGCAGGCATTGACTATATTGAAATTTATGTTATTATAAAGGATTAAAAGGGTAAAAAAGTAAGAAAAAACGTTTGTTTGTCGTATTAAATATTATTTATAAGTATTATATCTCGTTAAATTAATATTAAATTATTATTAAAAATATTTATCTTACATTTGACAATCTTATTTGAAAGGATTCGATTGTTATTATAAACTTTCAATCATAATATATATATATATAACAACAAAGTAGAGGGCTAAATGGATTCAGTTGAAGTGTCCTGCCAAGACTGTAAATTGTTAATTCATAGTTCTTTAATTTTATGTGATCGATGAGTATATATCGTATTATATACGCATCTTCTCTTCCACTATGGATTGTGATTTATAACAAAGGCATACATATATGATTTCGCATTGAACTCAAAATTCATAAATAAAATGTTGTATTTAAGAAGCAAAAAATTACTCTTTTTCTTATTCACAATTCTCCTATTCTTTGTGTGTCGTCATCTTTTGATATAGCTTTAAAGAGTGTGATTTTTAATTCTACACAATAATAAATAGATAAATACATTTATAGTTATAAGATTCCATTCCTAAATATCAATTTTTTTATGAGATGGCACAATAGATCAATTTAACATATTAAATCGATTCAATTGTTATTTATTATTTTATAAATGATTATAACAACAGTAAAAATATACATTTGTGGTCTCAATTTATTATCATAAATCTAATATTTTTCGTTCATTTTACAATATTTACTATTAGATTGACATATATTATGATTGAGCAATCTATATCTATATAATTATTTAAAATGTTAATCTTCAGTATTATTTGAATAACACCAATAACAAAGTAGGTTAAGTAGGTGTAAATGGATGAAGTGTTCTGAGTAATTAAAGAATCTTGTGGGAAAAAAATCTTGATTATTCAAATGGTGATATTATCTATAAGTGTGTAATGAAACAACACCTAGATATCTTACAATTGAAGATATATTTTCCTATTTTCTTGTAACCCATTTGTACATACATGGTAAAATAGATTTGATAAATTCGTGTTTTTCTTTTTTTGAACCCCTATATTCATACATGGTAAAAAAATTTGAATCTTTTCTATATATTCGTAGAATGTATATCTATTCGAACCTTATGATAAACATTAACTTAAATGAATTATTATCATATTTGCTAATTTATTCCTCTATCCACATCCATAAATGCTTAGGTCCGCAACAAAATCTCAATTCATTAATATCATTGTTCCATGGCTTCCAAATGTCATCTTTACAATAGAAGAATCCAACAATGCCAACTTCGTATTTCACTTCACTATTCCCATCCTCTCCCTCTATATAAAGGGAACACATCTATATTAAAAATACAAAGTTTCTCGTACAAATCATACATACAATAACAAATACATATATTTGTGACATATATATATATATATATATATATCGATCTAAATGGAGGTTGTAGTATTGATTGTGGGAGCTGGACCAGCCGGTTTAGCCACATCGGTTTGTCTAAACCAACACTCAATCTCAAATGTGATCCTTGAGAAAGAAGACACTTACGCTTCCCTTTGGAAGAAAAGAGCCTATGATCGTCTCAAGCTTCATTTGCACAAAGAATTTTGTGAACTTCCCTTCATGCCACATGACCCCGAAACACCAAGCTTCATGCCCAAACAATTCTTTATCGATTACCTCAAGAAATACGTTGAACGGTTTGACATCAAACCTAGGTATTACCGCAATGTTGAGACTGCTTTGTTCGATAATTCGAAGAATAAATGGAGGGTCGAGGCAAAGAACTCGGTTTCCGGCGAAACTGAGGTGTATTTCTCGGAGTATTTGGTGGTGGCCACAGGCGAAAACGGCCAAGGCTTGGTCCCCAAAGTGACGGGTATAGAGACGTTTGCAGGAAAGCTTTTGCATTCGAGCCATTACAAATCAGGTTTGGAATTCAACGACAAAGATGTTCTTGTCATTGGATCTGGGAATTCTGGTATGGAGATTAGCTTCGATCTCTGCAACTTTGGAGCTCGTGCTACAATCGTTGCTCGTAGTCCCGTAAGAGTTCCTTTTGATTTTCCTTCATTATATTATTCGAATGTTTTGGTCCGATTATTATATGCATGTGTGTTTACTGTATACGTATAAGGCTTTGTTTATTGCATGTTTCACGCATGAATCATAAAATGATTTAATATTGTTCTTTACAATATTATATATATATATATATATTGTAAACTTTAAATGTACCATGCATATAGCTCAAACTTGATCACACATTTAACTTGAAACCGATATTACAACCTTGTTTTTAGACAAATATATATATATATATATATGTATATATAATAACAATGGAAAAACTCGTGATTTTCTAATATATATATTATATACACGTATTATATTACTGCCTATTTATATGTTTATGTATTGAGGTTTTTTTTCTCTCCTTATGTTGGGTTGGAATATGTGAAGAGGCATGTGCTTACAAAGGAAATGGTGTATATGGGGATGGCACTGGCGAGGCATGCACCACTGGATGTGGTTGACACTTTAGTAATGACAATGGCAAAAGGTACGTACGGAGATCTCTCAAAGTACGGTCTCAAAATACCAAAGGAAGGTCCTTTCTACTCCAAAATCGTGGCCGGAAAAGCTCCGGTCATCGATGTTGGAACTGTCGACATGATTTGCTCCGGCAAGATCAAGGTAAATATATATGTATATTTGTTGTATTTTAACACTTCATTATATGATATATTTTTGTTGTTTCAAAATGGAGTGGAGCAAGAATTTGATGCTATTGTGTTGGCTACTGGTTATAAAAGCTTAGTCTGTAACTGGCTCAAGGTAAAAACAAACATATATAAAATAACATCTCCCTCCTCTTGTCTTGCTTCATTTTGAATTCAACATATATACACAGATATTCTGATACTAAAATAAAATGTTCATAAATCTCGATAGTAATGATCTAAATTCAGATCGATTTGAAAACATCGTTTAAGAATATATATATATATATATATATATGTATTCTAACACGGGTATAAATATTGCATTATTAAATATCCCTAAAATGTTTATGTTATATTAGGAAACATGTGTATATAGATAAATGATACCCTTTCTACCTTTTTCACTTAATATGATGACCTATCTTGGATTGATTGTCATACATATATATACATTCACACATTGACGTGGAAATTGATGTGGACAGGATTACGAATATGTAATGAACGATAATGGTTTTCCGAAAAGTCCGATCCCAAAACATTGGAAGGGAGAGAAGAATCTCTATTGCGCCGGATTTTCAAGGAAAGGAATTGCCGGAGTGGCCGAAGACGCCGTAGCCATCGCTGACCACATCAATGCTCTCTTGGCTCCTACCAACTAAACTTTGATCTATTACAATGTCGAACAACAAAAGTGGATGTTCTTTTGTCCTTCGTGAGGTTAAACTCACAATGCCATCGTGGCATGTTTTTGAATAAGATATTTTTTTTTTAATTTGATATTGAATAAGATATATATATTTATTTTCTACAATCCGATAGTTATTTTAATTAATAAATATGTCATGAATGCTTTATCAGTCATTGGTTAATTAATTGGATAGTAAAGTATCTCATATCCAAATTTTTAATCTTTAACTTGAAGAAAATATTTATATTAAGTTGGTAATATATATATATATATATATGATGTTATTATAAAGAAAAACTCTATAGGAATCACACAAATCATTATATTTCAAAATTTCCAATTTTTCTTATTGTCTCACCCGTTTACCTTAAAAAAGTGTTAAAATTTTCTATTTCATCTTGGGAGGATGGTGAAAAATTAATTCACTAAATTATAAAAAATAAATAAAAAACTATCACTTATTTTAATAATAAAAGAGTATAAATATATTATAATTGATAAAACAACACAACTTTTTTAATTAGAATTTTCTCACGAATGGTTTTTGCTGAATTTGAATTTAAAGAAGCTTATATTTTTATCAAATAATTTGAAAGTTAGTATTTTATTAGTGGAAACAATGATTTCTATATTTTCGCCTAATTTATTGAAATTTTGTGATTTTTTTACCATTACCCTATTACTTTGTGAATGGTATTTTAATTGAGTAGGAAGCTAAAATTGAACAAAAAGTTATTTAACTTATTATTATTATTATTATTATTATTATTATTATTATTATTATTATTATTATATTAAATTCAGCCCAACATTTTCTAATGATAATTGTGGAAGAGATGGTGCGCATCGAAATAGCAAGGTCAATGCAAATGGTACAAGTATAGTAATTTTGCGAAACTAAATTATTGGAAATCACTCGTATTGTAACACAATGTGGATATTATGTATATTGCAAAAACTTTTTTTATAATATTTGAAATACGATTTTGAATGTTTCAGGAAAACCGAAACATAACATACATTAATCGAGCAAATATTCGAAGATATAATGTTAAAGCTATGAGTTGGAGTTATGCGATGAGAAGACATCAATCCCGATATTTATATCTGGTCTTGAAAAGAAAAAAAGAACATTGTTGAAGTATCTCAAAGAAGATTTTAAAATTCTCGATGGATATGTGTCAAACATCTATTAATATTGCGAGTTAAAACTTATAGATACGAAAAATCATGATTGTCATGTTTTCTATGTATCGACTCGTCCCAATTGCTTTTGTAGAGCTTCTACCACATATATTGCACAATATTTTATGCGAGATCAACATATTTCTCAAAGTTATTTGTTCAAGAAATAGAAAAGAAGTGAACTGGATGTACAGAAAAACAAATGTGTTATACTTATTGGATATGGTATTTCCACCTTCGTTTTTTGATGCGATGAAACATTTTTATATTAATTTATTGGATGAAATTATACTTAGAGGGTTCATTTTAGATGGATATATCTATTAAAACATTTCATCTAAAGAAAAATGTGAAAAACAACAGTAATTGAAGGATAGATTATAAAACAGTAGTGAAGAAGAGAGCATGTAATTCATCACATTCTATTTTGAGGCTCACACTCAAACTAAACATAAAAGGTTAGAAAAACTTGATACATACTATCTATATCATTATATCATCCTAGATAATTTTTTCACGCCAACAAGTACCAATAGAAGATCTAAGAAATAGTACCTAAATCTTGAGGAGTATAATCACGTTCACACATACATTATGTTAAATTGTTAAGAGTTGTTACCATTTGAACAATAAATATATAATCACATCCAAAACTAACTTATTTATAATAACGTTCATACTAATTTACATTGTTTATTATATTTTTATATAACATTTAATGATGAAATAATAGGTACAAATTCACATTTAAACGTGGACGAATTCAATACAATAAAAATATAACATTATTCCTCGTGGTTGAAAAACTATATAAGTATTTAGATTTATTTTATATTATTCTCTAACTTATATAATTATATATATATATATATATATATATTGATCGTATTATTGTTATAAATTCAGTGTAGCAACAAGAGACATCAAACATTGTTGCAAGATTTATCTAATGGGCCTGTATAAACGTATTATGCTTGCCAATTATGTTCATACGTGGATACACATCAACATATACGACCATAGAAAATATATTAGCACATTTAATTATGAAGTTTTATTAAATTCTACAAATTGAATATTTTGGTATAGTTGGATTGTTAATCATGCTTTTCAAATATCAATGGTTCGATGCAATAATAGGATGTGGCATGTAAGAAAGTTAATGTAGAGAATCTGAAATCCATCCTCCATGAAACTATGGAAATATGATCCATTTATTACAATAGATCAAACTCACCAAGTATATTGCGTCTAATATCTAACAATATTGAAACGTCGAAAAGAAGAATCGTGGGTCATTATGAAGATAAACCACACGGAATTTGTAACACAAAAGAAAAATAAGATATATTACAAGCTGAAATTTTTTTGAACCAATCTAGATAATTGAAATCCAAGACCGTGGAGGTTTGCTTGCAAAGACCCATATAGATGGTGAATACATTGGTGGTGAATTAGACATTAAACTAGAAGATGTCGAACACAAAGAAAATGGCGAATTTAATGCACAATGTAAGAAAGATTAACCACTTGAAATCTTTAGAAGAAAAACTGTAAATTATTGTATTATGCAACTTCGTAAGCAAGGAATTATAACCTAGTTTTTCTTATGTTCTCATTTTTTGTTTCAACAATCATCCGGTAACAAATGCAAATGAATGTTCGTTGATTTCTTAAAATTTAAAGTTTAATATAACAAAATTATAATAACAGATGAACGTTGATAATCTATATGTAGTATAGGTTTTAACTTGACCTTTTAATAAAAACATGTATATCAACGAGGTTCCAATAATAATGTTCAACGAGTTTTTTGTATAATGTTCAACATATTTTCGTAGACAATTTTCAATGGATGGCAATTGGCTACCGTTAGTGGATATTCCCATTGGATGGTATGTATCATCAGAAATCTTTTAATCATTGCATTTTATAAATTACGCCAGTGTATATAAGTGTATGTATATATTAACATCCATCTTTTAAAACATTCGACGGATGTTCATTGATCACTACATTTATGAATGACATAAGCGGGTGTAACCATTTCCATATTTATCAATGGGCATTCGTTGAAAGCTGGAAGAAATGCTCGTCGAAAATGTAATCTCTTTGATGTTTCGCTTTCTATTGCCTGTAGAAAATAGATCACTTAATGGACATCCATTGAAAGTTTCATTGGATATCCATTGGAAATGTAATCTCTCTAACACTTTGATTTCTATTGCTAATAGAATAGAATGATCAACGAGAATATGTTTATATTTTAAATGGATGTTTGTTGATAGTGTAATAAATATGTTATATGTTTATTTAGACATATTTATGAACAAACATTATTGTTAATACAACGGATGTCCATTGATGTGTCGTTGACAAGTTTTTTCTTATTATATAAATCATTTGAATAGTTCTATTTTTGACTAATATCAAACAAACAAAACATAATCCTCTCTTAAATCTCTCCAAAAACTAACCATGTTCTCCTAACTCCTTCACAAACATTACAAAACAACATGCATCGAAGACATTTTTTTGGTCACAATGGTTTATTGGCAGGTTTCGCTAGGCACCACCGCCATATAATTCTTTGTTACCAATTTTAGCTCCGACGATATTTGAAGATGATGATTATATATTTGATCCCGATCAGTTGATCGACAGCTTAATGGCTATCTGAATGTGGATATTATTGATCTTGATCGGCCACATGGGATGCTTATGGTAAATCTCTACATTATTTTAATTTTATATATAATTTCAAAGAATGTTTAATAATTAATAATATATTTTTTTGTAAGTTCGGTGTGGATGGGGTGTTGCACATCAATAATTACATCCTCCAAACCTCGATGCGAGATCGATTATATTATCATTAGTAAGTGATATTATAGTATGTACACCACCAATGGTAGTATAATTTTATTCTTACAATTTAAAAATTAACTAATTTTTCTGATTCAAGATTAATTTTTTTTAGAGATTTTATAGATGACGTAAGAACACACATTGCGCGTCTACATGACGTGCAATCACGTAAGAACGTATGATGATTAATACCAAAAAGAACAACAAACCGACATAGACAACTAAAGAAGTTTTTAACCAACTCATTTAACATAAAAGTTTGAAGATTTCAAGGCCAAAAGCTCAATGGCCCAGGAATATCGATACAACGAAAAGGTCTTAACGAATGATCCTCATCGCTATATTTCAAGGTCAAAATCTTTCCCAATAAAAAATAAATTGATAAAAAAACAAATATTATTTAATTAATTTTAATTATATTTAAATTATATATGTAGATGATGAAAATCTAATTGACGCTATTGGAGCTTGTGCTCGAGACATAAACAAAGAAAATGTTTGTTTTGATCTTCGAACATAACGAACAATCAAATTTATGACAAAAAAGATCACACAACCATCCTAAATCGTCATATTATCTTTGAAAAGACTGATTTTACTCTTGAAAGACTATATTTATTTAAATGTAAACTTAATTATGAAATTTAGTTTAAAATTATAATTATAATTATTTTCAATGTAATGTTCTTTATGTTGTAGTAAGTTTAGTCCCATAAAGTGTGATTTTACGACATTGACTCCCTGCAAAAAGATGTTGTATATGATTCATACCAATTTCAATTCAATAAATGTATTCCCAATAACGTTACATCGAATATACATGATCGAGATTATGCTGCCAAGATCCAAAACAATGAGATGGTTATAAAAATCTTAATCGGCTAATCCTACCCCTCTACAAGGTCAAGCGCCTCCAATTAGAGAAGAAAGAACTAATAGGACAATATTCAGCGATTAATTTGGATGAGCACGCATTGGAAAATAAAAATTTCAATGAGGAAGTAACATCGGGCGATATATATGGCATGTAGTTATTATATATTTTTGTGTATGAAATTATAAAACGAGATGGGAAGTAGTCGCATCCAGTGTAGTTCTTGTAATCTCCATTAGAGCGGAAACATATGCATTCATATCTCCCCATCATCACTAGCAGAGAAATGAAAGAAAATAGTGAACAATATTAACATATATATATATATATATATATCATAAATAATTTTAACAAATACCTTTTATTTTTTTATGATGACCTCACTTTCTCCTCGGACTCGTTTTCCTTGATTCTTTGGTTTGATGTTTTTCTTCAAATGACCTGTGTAAAGATTTGATTTTAATGCCAAAATATTTTTCACTTTTATGTTCGTCCTTTAGGTACATTATCGTGCATCAACTTCGAAAACTTCAATTTCATTACTATCACCATTTACTATTTAAAAGTGTTTTATAAATTAATTTTATTTTGGGAAAACGTGAAAAAAATCTCCAAACTTTTAAAAACATTAGTAAAAGTAGTTAAAAAGTATAAATATATTATGATTCTTTTAAAAAAATTAACATTTTCCCACATATGGTTTTTGAGAAGTATAGAAAAATGAAATGAAGAAGAAGAATTAATAGAATGAAAATAAGATGTATTTATCAATCGTATGTTTTTGTATATGAGTATAATCGGTATTTATAGAACTCATGTACATTTGATCTAATAAAGAAGTCAATATTATAAAGCTAAAGATCTTGAAAACAGAAACTCTTGATCTTGAAAACTGATTTTGAAAACAGAATCTGTTATTCATCAGTTTTAGTGACCCACCAAGATTGTTATTGATTCTCTTTAAGTGCATTTGTTGAATACGTTACTGAATGTTGCCAAGATTGTTGTTGATTCTCTTTAAGTGCACTTGTTGAATATGTTGTTAAATATGGTCAAGATTGTTGCGGATTCTCTTTAAGTACACTTGCTGAATGTGTCCAAGATTCTTGCTGATTGTCTTTAAGTACACTTGCTGAATGTGTTGGTGTGTTTGCTTTTCCAAAACCTTCGAAATACATTGGTGACGTAATCTTTGTTTGTTTGCCTTCATGAATATGGAGATCTTCTGAAATGTTAGGACTGATACTCCCCTTCAAACTGATGTCCGACGAAAAGTCGACATTCAGTTTGCGGCAAGATGGACAAAATGATCACGTGACAAAGATTTTGTAAAAAATATCAGCAACCTGCAAAGTGTTAGAAATATGTTTGATAATAACTGATCCAAGAGCTACTTTCTCACGCACAAAATGATAATCAATTTCAATATGTTTTGATCGATTATGAAATTTATGATTAGCAATAAGAAAGGTTGCTGACAAATTATCACAGTGCAGAACTGAGACACTTGGTTTTGAAGCACCAAGATCCCTAAGAATGAAATTTAACCAAGTAAGCTCAGCTGTAGTCGAGGCTAAGGCTCTATATTCAGCCTCAGTTGATGATCTTAAGACTGTAGGTTGTCTTTTAGCAGACCAGGAGATTAAATTTGAACCAAAAAAGGTACAAAAAACAGTTGTAGAACATCTAGTGGATGAACATCCTGCCCTGTCACTATCAGTGAATGCAACTAAATCAAGATTGTTATTTGTGTGAATGTGTAAACCAAGAGAGATAGAACCTTTAACATAACAAAGAATTCTTTTAAGTAATGCAAAATCTGATATGGTAGATTCATGCATTCTTTGACATATAAAATTCATAGCAAAAATAATATATGGCCGAGTGAGAGTAAGATACTGTAATGCACCAGCTAACTGACGAAAATAAGTTGTATCAGAGAACTTATCAGAGTTAGAATCAGTTAATTTTAAAGGTAAAGGGGTAGATATTGGTTTACAATTTTGCATACCTGCCTTTGCAAGAAGATCTAAAGCATATTTTTCTTGGTGAAGAAAAAAACCTGAAGAATGAAATATACTTTGAACACCAAGAAAGTAATGTAATTGACCAAGATCTTTCACAGCAAACCTGAGAGTCAAAGCTGATGTGAGGTATTCCAACAATTTCTTAGAATTTCTAGTTAGAACCATATCATCAACATAAAGTAAAAAATAAATTTTATCCGAACCTTGTTGATAGACAAATAGAGAAGGATCTGAAATACTGCAATTGAATCCAAATTCTATCAAGAAGGAGCTGAATTTATCCAACTAGACTCTAGGAGCCTGTTTTAAACCATAAAGAGATTTGTGTAATTTGCATACAATGAGTAGGATGATTAATATCTTCAAAGCCAGGTGGTTGTTACATATAAACATCCTATGTTAAATCTCCATGTAAGAATGCATTTTTAACATCTAATTGTGTGATTCACCATTGATTAACTACTGCAACAGTCAATACAGTTATAATTATTGCAGTTTTACCTACTCGACTAAGTGTTTCTAAGTAATCAATACTATCTTATTGATGAAAACCTTTTGCCACTAATCTGGCCTTCAACCTGTTCAAGGACCCATCGACATTAAGTTTAGTTTTAAAAATCCATTTACATCCTAAAACATTCATGTCTGGAGAATATGGAACTAAAGTCCAGGTTTTGTTTATTTGTAATGCATCCATTTTTATTATCATTGCTTTATGTCATCCATCATGTTTCAATGCTGATTTTATAGACTTAAGTTCATGAGGAAGATCTAGTGTAGTAAACAAAATGTATTTAGGATTAGGTTTATAGATTCTTGTCTTACTTCTAGTGATCATGGGGTGTTGATTTTCAGAATTATGAATTACTAAGGAATCAGAACTTGTTAGTTCAGAGGAAATAGTTTCATTACTGGGAGAAGAATATGAATTCAAGCCTTTTGTTACCTCGTGAGAACCTGCAGACACATTATCTGAACCTTTTGAACTTGGTAAAGAAGCATCTGATATGGTAGGTACATCAAAAGTCATTTCTAAAATAGAAGAAGTATTTTGATACCTTTGTATAGATGACTGGTTTTGCACAAATTTAGACTGTGTTGAGAACCCCATTTGCCATGCTTCTGTTATTGATGTGTCTGCTTTTGGATCTAGATGCTGATAACAATCCTGGAAGAGAAAATTCTGTTTATCAAATATAGCATGTCTAGTGATGAACACCTTACTTGTTAGAGGATAAAGACAACGGTATCCTTTGTATTTATCATTGTAACCCAGAAATACACACTTTAAAGATCTGGGTTCAAACTTGTTCTGTGTGTATGGACGAAGACATGGATAACAACAATATCCAAAGACTTTGAGAGATGAGTAATCCACTGGTATTTTGAATAAGACTGTATATGGTATGTCTTTTGATAATGAAGAAGTTGGTAGTAAATTATTGATGTAATTTGCCGTATAGAATGTTTCCACCCAGTATTTAAAGGGTAGTTTAGCTTGAAACATCATGGCTAAGCCTAACTCAGTAAGATGACGATGTTTTCTTTCAGCCAATCCATTTTGTTCAGGTGTATGAGGACAAGACACAAGATATTTAATTCCATGATGCTGGAGATGATTCTGGAACAAAAGACTACTGAACTCACCTCCTCCGTCACACTGAAACATCTTGATTTTGCAAGAAAATTTATTCTCCACCATCTTTTGAAAGGACACAAAAACATTGTAAAAATGTGATTTATGTATCAAGGGATAGAACCATGTGAATCTAGAAAAATTATAAATGAAAATAACATAGAACCTGAAACCTTGTACTGAAGTTATAGATGCAGGATCCCATAAGTCACAATGAATTCTTTCTAAGGGTTCGTTAGCATGATAATCAGAATCAAGAAATGGTAATTGATGAGCGTGAACTCGCGTTATATATTTTCCTAGACCACTTCACCGCAAGTATACGGATCGTGTAGTACCAGGGTCGATCTTTAGGGACTAAAGCAGCCAAAAAAACTAAGAATAACACTAAACTAAGACGAATTGAAGTAGATGAAGATGTGGTCCTAAATACCTAAAAGCTAAACTAAGTGGTGACAACGATAATAGGTTTGGATAAACTTGGATATGACAAACACTACGGGTGTCGGGATACCGAGAATCGTATGGATGAAACAACTAAAGATCATAAACCTATCGAATTATCTTGACAACGGAAAATTCATGCCCTAAGGTGAGGAGTGATTCTTCCGAGCCTAAACCTCCTAACCATGAGTACGTGCAACCCTACCTTCCAGCAGTGATTAATACGTACCATGGCAGCTTTATGAACGCAATCCTAATTCCTAAGTCGACTAACCGATCGGTCAGATTCTCATTAGCCGAACTTAACCTACAACTTAACAAATCCGGATCCATCCTTTAACCTTCCAGCAAAGTCTGAATTCCTATGTTACTGAGCGGGCAACACTAGTATAAGAATGATAATGTTAAGTGTAGAACCGAAAATCAAGATAAAATCAATAGATCTAAGCATTAACGCATAACATTGTTCATCCGTTACAATCCGATATCCCTAACCCATAGTTGGGAACCTACTCACTCATGGAGAATACAGATAACAAAGATAACACAACCCTAAACATGATAGACTCTAGGAAACTCGATGCCTCGATCTTCCCTATTGTGTTACCGATGTGAGGATTGATGCTTCTCTTCTTCTCCAGCGTCTCTAGAGCCTTTCCTGATGTTTTCCAAGCCTTTCCTTGCCCTGTACGTCGCCCCCTTGCTCTAGATCTGTTCAGGTCTATAAATTAGGTCATTTGAATGCAAGATCTATGTTGTTGCGTGAAACGCGGCCCGCTCGGGCACCACTTTTGCGCGGTCGTGCAGAGGCGCGCCCGGTCGTGTTCTTTGTCTTGCCTGATCGGGCATCAGCACCCGATCGCGTGGTTGAGCGGCCCGAGTCGTGCAAACTCTCGGGGAATTTTGGGGTGAATTAATGCCCGAGCGGTATCCTTGTTGCGCCCGATTGGGTATGACTACCCGATCTTGTTGCCTTCGTGCCCGGGTCGTGCAAGGTGTGGAATAAAACCCCGTAGGTTTTACCCGAGCGGGTAGACCATAGTGCCCGACCGGGCACCCTTGTAATCTTGATTTTTCTCTTTCCGCTCGTTGCTCGGGTGTTCCTTTGAGTTCTGAGGCTTGATCTTGGCTCTGAGTGAATTCATCTTCAAAGTGCATGGTTTTGCTCAGGAATTCGTCTTTTTAAGCTCATTTAGGCCTTGTCGCCTTAAACCTGAAAACCAACAAAACGGGCGTATGTAACTAATAATCGTATCGGATATGTAAATCTATCTATGAAATATATGCGAAAATGGCACTAAAACCTAACCTAAAATCAATACACTTTCAGTGTTATCAAACTCCCCCAGACCTAAACCTTTGTTTGTCCTCAAACAAACTAAAGTCTAGTACAAGAAGAATTTAATAACGATGGATATTAGCTCAAAAATATCGAAGGGTTAGTAATTCCGCAAATCAACACGTCACATGGATAAAAGCCTAAGCGTACCGAGTATAGCCTTATATCTACCGAAAGTGGTGAGTCATGAAATCCTACCAAAAATCTAAGTCTACTTCACAACCCTAGACAACGTCCAAGCAATCTCCATACCTATTTCTCTAAGCTTTTGATATCATTAAAAATCGCTTCTTCTCGTTCTTATGCATTTTTTTTCTTTTTTTTTACACTTAGATCCACGCTTTGTTCCTAGGACGTCGAAGTCGAAGAGAGATGGCTTTCTACTTAGACCCATGTTGCCTATGGCACACTCATAAGGTCGCGTGACCTTAGCGGAGTGAAGAGGTGCGTTATTAAAGATCTTATTTTTTTTTCTTTTTCTGATTTTTTCTTTTCTTGTTTACGCAACACTCTAACCCTTAGGACGTAGAAAAGCGCCTCTACCCACCACTTAGACCCGGACCATCGATCATCGATGTACTCATGTCAATCTTAACTCGGAATACTGAAAACTTATCCTAGATGACATCGGAGTATAAGCCTGTGGAATCCAACTCATGAACGCTATAAATATCAACTAAGCAAAGGCTAGACGGTATACATGGAGATATAACTACTTGGTACCGAAACCTAAGGAGTGAATTCAACTATCGATCAAGGGCTTCAAACACAACTACTCGACTAATCGGTATCAAAAGGCTTCTAAGCAAACCTAGACCATTATCCACGATTCAACAATGTCGCAAAACATGACTAAAGCTCGAAAAAATTTTCACTAGATATCCATCTTATTCCTAAACCTAATCCTAAGTCTAATCCTAAAAGCAAGTATGTCGCTCTAAAATAAAATCCGTAAGAAGGACTGCAGCTCGTAGGGGATGTGAGGACGGTACGAAATGGCTCCAGTATGATAGTCCTGCGGGATCGGTATGTATGGCTCCTGGTAATGCTACATACTGAGCTGCTGAAATCGACGGATGGACTCCGTGAGGTAGTATGTATGCTGGATCGACTGCTCCTGGAACTGCTGCTGCTCTGCATACCTCGTAGCCTCGATATCGTGCCTCGCCGCCTTCATGTCGTACCTCTGCTCTGTCATAAATGACTGATACCTGGTCTCCTCTGCTACGTACCTGAGGACGTCGGAGACTCCTTCCATCGAAGGGAATTCAGAGCGGCAGTGAGGATACTCTGGGTGGGCGCGTGAATGTGTGGCGTGTTGGTTGCGCTGCCTCGACATGGAAGGTCTTGGTGCAGCGGCTGGAGGTGGATCCATCTTAGCTAGCCTCGGGTCGATGTGTCCGATGGCTGGATCAATCCTAAATCGGGACCCCTCCTCGTCTAGACCCGGCATCTGAATCTTACTTAGGTCGAATTCCAAGTTACGACCATGCTCGTCTTTGTAGCACCAGATGACGTTGTACCTCTCCAATGTGATTGCTCTTCGGTTGCGCAGGTTTTGGAGGTTCAACTTGGGCTCCTCGTCGATCTTATCCTTGGTCAGGATGCCAAGGTTGATCCCGACGCTCCGTGCGATCATCGTGACTATGCCACCGCACATGATCTTCGTATTCGTGCTACTCTTCTTGGTGGCTATGTCGAGAAAATGCCTCATCACCAACGACGCCAAGTCGACGACCAAAATGTCCCACTCGTCGGGCTCAAAGCCTGACTGCACCACCCGCCTCAGGTAGGCCAACTCGGTGTGGTTGACTCCACCTCGCGCTCCCTTTCCTAGTATTGACGAGACTAGGAAGTAGTGAAAATACCTCAAAGTGGGGTGGCGTATGTGGTTCGCCTTCGACCTCGTCGAGTATTCGCCGTACGCACTCTGGGCCAGAATTCTGTTTGACGGCTCTGGTTATGCTCTGGCATCTTCGTGAAGTTGCAGTGTGGAGCGTCAAGGATGATCGCGAACTGTCTCGCGGTGAGCCGATAGTTCTGCCCCAGCAAGCAGAACTCCATAAAGGCTCTTTCCCGATCTCCGGACTCGGGAAAGAATGTTGCGTACGATGTAAGGAACTCAGCCGTGAGGTTGCGGTAAGTGTACTCCTGTGTATTCCCCAGTCTCGTCCATCCTAGCGTGTTGAAGATGGCATCTATGTGTGCCCTGATGTGGAGAGCACTCATCGCTTCGGCTGATAAGAAGCGGAACGGGAAGATCCGCGGCTGAAGTTCAGTAAACCTCGACTTCTGACTGGACAAGAACGTCGTCGTCCGGTAGTTGTATTGTTGGTGGGAAGTGGTGATTGGCATGTAAGGCGTCAACTCCGTAATCGCATCCGACCTCGCTGGCCATCCTTGCTCTGGGTCATATGCGTCAGATCGGCGCTTTTTCGAACTCTGAAAGATCTTAGGGGCCATCTGCAAAACAATCGAAAGACAAAAATAAGCATAAGGTATGGTTCTGCAAGATGCCCGATCGGGTACTATGTGTTACCCGGTCGGGTACGAAATCGAAATATCACCCCCGTAGGTAGTGCCCGACTCAGGCGAGAAAGTCGCCCAATCGGGTAAATGTCTAGGTCGCCCGATCGGGTGCTATACCTAGCCCGATCGGGTAGATCACGAAAGGTTCGCGATTCGTGGTTCAATCGACAATTTAACCCTAAATCTTTCCTAATCAAACCTAGATCTAACCCATAGCAGTCCAAATCTCAAAATAGTTCATGAATATACCTGGATTTCGTGATGAGATTGAAGAATTTTTCAGATTTTTCAAGAGAGGGGAGAGGGGATTTCAAGTAACCGAGTCTCAACCGGCGACGATGAAACGGCGGCGGCGTATGAACGACTCCGGCGACGAAATTGCAGAGTGAGGGGTCAAAAACCTTGGGAGCACGCTCGAGTATAGTTTATGTGAAGTGAACGGCCGCTCGGGTTACTCGAAATATAACTTACTCGTGCAGATTTTACGGTGTCTGATCGGGTAGTACGTGTTGCCCGATCGGGTAGTCTCCCGTGATGACCTACCCGCTCGGGTCGTCTTACGATGCCTGACCGGCTTCTTCTGAATCTGAAAATGCCTGATCGGGTAGAGGTGTCTACACGATCGGGTACTGCTGTAAAACAGAGAAATTATACGAGGAAAACATATGCAGCAAAAATCGATAGACCACTAAATTCCTAGATCCTAGAAAATTGTCCAAAACTAAAAAAATGAAAAGGAAGTCCGAAAATACGAAAATAAAAACGGAAACGATGAAAAAGGATATGGGGCTCGGGTTGCCTCCCGAGAAGTGCTTGTTTAAGGTCGCGAGCCTGACCAAAGCATGCTACTCATCAGG
Source organism: Gynandropsis gynandra (assembly GCA_036759665.1). Lineage (NCBI taxonomy): Eukaryota > Viridiplantae > Streptophyta > Magnoliopsida > Brassicales > Cleomaceae > Gynandropsis > Gynandropsis gynandra. The sequence continues at coordinate 23,069,725 of CM071875.1, forward strand.
TGGACGTCCTCGACGTCGTCTTGTCCGTAGCTTTTCGCGTGCAATATGTGCTCGATACGGTGTGGCACGCGAAATTGCCGAATTCCTTGCACGATCGGTGTTGTCGTCCCTAAGATCGGTCATGATGCTCTCTATGTTCGGAGCTAGATCGTGTTATCCAAACATTCTGGTCATGCTGCTCCTAAATCCGGTAGAATACTCCATGTAACCGGTTAGGCGTTTTTCGTTCGTTTCCTTTAGCTTTTCCAGAGATGTTGTGTGTGTGAGCCTTTCGGGGTGAAGGCTTCATCTTTACCTTGGGAGCTTTGTCGATGTTCCAATTATGAGCTGGACGTTTAGTGCAGTATCTCGGCATCTTAGGATCAATTGTGTACTGCCTTGCACCGCAATTAGGTCGGGTTGTGTGGAAGTCTTTATCGGGGATTCCTCTTTCCTTTCGTTGTTGAGCATCTCGGTCGGTACCTTGTAGTTACCTTCATCAACCGCTATGCGATTCAAATCTGTTGTTGAGCGGCTCGTTCGGTAACTTGTAGCTACCTTCCCTAACCGCTATGCGATTCAAATCTAAGGAATCCTTAATCTGAACTTCCTCACAAGTTTCCTCGGCTAAACCTTCAAAGATGCCTTCGGGGAACACGAAATCGATGGGGCATGGTTGCTCAATTGTGTCCACCAAGCTGAATTCTTCTTCTACCTCGGGTTTCTTTGTGTGCTCATCAATGCCCGTAGCCTCATCCATTGCCGTGTTGGATTCATCTTCTTCTTCAATCAAGGATGGACATGGCTGATCTACCGTCTCAAAATCCCTTAGGTAGATTTCTCTGACATATTCACGAGGATTTAATTCTGAACTTTCCGATGCAACCTCTTGTGGTTCGATGCCCCTTGTGCAAGATCTGAAGCTTGCGCGTCCAATTGTCCAAATAAATTGCCTATCTGCTCATTGGCGCTTTCTTGTCCCATTTCCACTCCCGTAAACAAGTTGTTTCGATTCTCAAATAGTTCAAGGAGGTAGTTGTACATGGCGGGATAATCGAGGGCTGCTATGGATTGCGTTGAGTATGGTAGAGGGCTGATAGCTCTGGGTTTGGGGTTCCGTCCATGGCTGAAAATTCCCAAACGATTGTTGTGCATTCACCATACTCTCGGTGTTCCGGTACGGGACGTAGGCGTGATCGTTCCATTCATGAGCACTTCACCGCAAGTATATGGATCGTGTAGTACCAGTGTCGATCTCTAGGGACTAAAGCAGCCAAAAACTAAGAATAACACTAAACTAAGACGAATGGAAGTAGATGAAGATGTGGTCCTAAATACCTAAAAACTAAACTAAGTGGTGACAACGATAATAGGTTTGGATAAACTTGGATATGACGAACACTACGGGTATCGGGATACCGAGAATCGTATGGATGAAACAACTAAAGATCATAAACCTATCGAATTATCTTGACAATGGTGGCAATGCTCAAATCTATTCGGATTCTGCTTGCGATAGCGGCATTCCATGACTATGAGATTTGGCAGATGGACGTGAAAACAGCTTTCCTTAACGGAGAGCTCCAGGAAGAAGTCTTCATGACTCAAGAACGCAATCCTAATTCCTAAGTCGACTAACCGACCGGTCAGATTCTCACTAGCCGAATTTAACCTACAACTTAACAGATCCGGATTCATCCTTTAACCTTCCAGCAAAGTCTGAATACCTATGTTATTGAGCGGGCAGCACTAGTATAAGAATGATAATGTTAAGTGTAGAACCGAAAATCAAGATAAAATCAATAGATCTAAGCATTAACATTGTTCATCCGTTACAATCCGATATCGCTAACCCATAGTTGGGAACCTACTCACTCATGGAGAATATAGATAACGAAGATAACACAACCCTAAACATGATAGATGATGTGTGACTCGAT
>CM071875.1:23087373-23108784 GCA_036759665.1 Gynandropsis gynandra
CATGCCCGACCATGTTCCTTGAGCACCCGAGTCGTGTAAAGCTACGGGGTTGTCATGGCATCAATTACCCGAGCGGGCACACTTCTGATGCCCGAGCGTGCACGACCTAAAATGTAGTTTCCGCTCCTTTCGCTCGATGTTTGCACGTTCTCTTCAATCCACGGTCTTGCACAAGCTGAACCTTGTCATTTTGGGGTTAAATTGCCAATATCTCTCGTGTTTCTCTTCATGTCTTCGTTTCCTACACAAAACACGAAATGTAGATGAAATCCTCGAATAGACTCGATAAATGAATGAAATCTAATAAATCTACCTAAAACTAGACCTAAGAATGATATAAAAACTACTACGGATTACGTGTTATCAAGTTCCATTCCCTTGTAGCTCATATAAACTAGGAATTTATGCCACAATTATGATCCATCAACTTGAGTACTATGATATACCTCTCCTTCAAGATTTCACACTAGTAAACCTTTAAGGATCTTGAGTTTCCCTCCTTTGATTTAAAAAGATCATGAAGTAACCTTATTCTGGAACATAAAGCCTTGCAAGATCATTCACGAGGTTCTTGAACACATTGACATTATTTTCTATCTGTTGTTTGAATCTTCTAAAAAAGTTTGATTCTTTATGCACATTTCCTGCTAATCTATTATTAGAGTAACAAGCACCTTGAAAGTGAACCAATTCTCTAAATCACTATAAAAGATCTATATTTCGATGATGACTACTTTTGGTTTAGAAAAATTCTGACGAGAGTTTTTAGCCTTTGAATTGAAATATATCTTGAGAGAGGGTAGATATCATGTTAGGATCGTCTGCCTTAGATGGCTTTAACTGGGATTGCATGATAGATAGGTTGATCGTCGGTTTCGGTAGTCTTGTCGTGAAACCGGATTCCTAGGACGTTTGTCTTATCGTTAGAACCCAAGTAGCTTATTTACTTTCAGTATTTCATTCTTCATCCACATTCTTTCGTTAGCAAGTTTGATTCGTAGTTCGGGTTTAGGTAGTGTTGCGTAGTCTCTGTGGGATCGACACCTAAAATACTACACACGTGTCGTGCACTTGCGGGTAGATTAGGTTATTTATATTTAACTCTGATACGCATCATCGTCAATGGGTCATATGTAGTCATATAGGGTCGCATGAGTCGTACAAGGAGGGTCACATGGGTCGCATGGGTCACATTTGTGGCAAGACAGGAGTCTGACAGCAAAACGACAAGTCGCATGAGTCGCATAGGTTGCATGAGTCGAACAAGGATATTATGTGGTCGCATGAGTCGTCCATGGGTCATATGTGGTCATATAGGGTCGCATGACGGGTCATACTGGGTTATAATCTTACGAACAATAGATGCAAAATAAGACATTTTCAACGTTTAAATATTGATTACATAAGGTCTCAAAGGTTACAATGGTCACAAAAGTTACATAAGGTTACATAAGGTCTCAACGGGTAAAAAAAAGCAAAAAGAAGTTCCAAAAAGAGGTCCAATACACTGGGAAGGTTGGAGACGCAATAAGGTCCGATACACTGGGAAGGTTGTAGACGCAATAAGGTCCAATACAGCAAGTTCCAGAATGAGGTCCAATACACTGGGAAGGTTGGAGACACAATAAAGTCCAATACACTGGGAAGGTTGGAGACGCAAGAAATATTGATTTCTTCTTCCTCATCAACCCACAGTTTATTCGGGTTTTTTCATACTCCTCCTTCACAAGCTTCACGAAATGCTCCATTGTCATTTCGGGCTTTGAGTCATGTATGGTGAGTTCCACGGTAGCTCTATTTGGCAGAAGGATTTTAAAGCGATATAACTTTCCAATGGAGGATCCATCATCATCATCATCATCAAACATGAAAAAGAATAAAAAAACGAGCCAGACCGAGTCCGACGATTACCAAGACCTGGGTCGACCATGTGACCTTCGTGACGAAACAAGAGATGATTTGGTGCTACAAATTGTTGTAGCTTTTCGGTTTTTCCTCCTCTATTTATAAACTCATATTCAACGAAAAATAAATGCACTCTTAAAGAAAATTCCAGAAAGACACTAAATACGAAGAATGACCAAGGTGCATGTATTGACCACATTAAAGAACCTTTTAATATAGGTCTTGAATGAATGAATGTATTGGCCACATTAAAAAGCTTTGATATTTGAGTCAATTATTTGTAAATAACTTGATAAATTATTATTTTCAAAATTTTATTCATATTATTTGTAAATAATGGGTCGCATGGATCGCAAGGGTCGCATGGGTCGCAAGGATCGTATGAGGCTCTGTGACCCTTGTACCAAATATTAGAAAAAAAACATGTACCAAATATTAAAAAAAAACAATGTACCAAATGTTCACATTTACCAGTCCAAAAAAAACAATGTACCAAATATCAAGTTAGTCTTCTTCGGGTTCAATGGTACGTTCTCCATTACTATATATATCAGCCGCCATCTTCTCACGCATGGAAGTAACCTTGTCGTCGCAAATTAAGCGAAACAGATTCCTATCATTTAATAACGAGGCTTCTAAGAATTTGTAGGAGAAAACACCACAGTCATTCCCGCTTTGGTTCTGTGGCAGACCTTCATAATACACATACCTCCATTCATCTTCTCCAGACATCTTCTCCAGAAGCCAAAGAAGGAAACCCTCCGAGAATGAGTATCTTGGGACAGCTTTAACATACCTCCATTCATCTTCTCCAGAAGCCAAAGAAGGAAACCTTCCGAGAATGAGCATCTTGGGGACAGTTTTTCTTATCCTCTCAATCACCGGATTGATATGTGTTTCCTTAAGCTTCATCTAGCAGTCGTATACCGTGATGCATCGGGTTTTGAAATCCGCTTTGATGGCTATCCAATGGCATCTTACCCATCGATTTTTGTCCGTTGGAATGTTTAGAACCGAGACAAAACCTTCATAATCACTAATTGGTGCCTTGGCGTTCAAAAACTCATTAAGCTTTTCCGGCAAAGTTTTCATATCCTCGTACATCCACATCGAGAGCGTCTGCCATAATAGATGATAAACCTGAACAAGAGAAACTAAGTAAAAAAACCCGTCTTAAGATAATAAAAATTTAATCTTTCGAACAAATTCAAGTGATTTACCTGAGCATGAGTTAAAATTCGTCGTGTTGGCTTCATACAACTTTCGTCTATTATGTGGAATCGATCGAAGGTTTATTGAATCTTTCGCCTACTTCTACTATAACCGCAGACTTCCTGAAGACATCTTTTGAAGGTCTACCTTCTTGTGTCTCTGACATGTCCAGTGTATTGGACCTTCTTGCGTCCCCTACCTACCAGTGTATTGGACCTTAATGACAACACAAGAGATGATTTGGTGCTACAAATTGTTGTAGCTTTTCGGTTTTTCCTCCTCTATTTATAAACTCATATTCAACGAAAAATAAATGAACTCCGTTTTAACCAAGGTGCATGCATTGACCACATTAAAGAACCTTTTAATATAGGTCTTGAATGAATGAATGTATTGATCGCAAGGGTCGCATGGATCGCAAGGGTCAAATGGGTCGCATGGGTCGCAAGGGTCGCATGGATCGCAAGGGTCAAATGGGTCGCATGGGTCGCAAGGGTCGTATGAGGCTCTGTGACCCTTGTACCAAATATTAGAAAAAAAACAATGTACCAAATATTATAAAAAAAACAATGTACCAAATAATAGAAAAAAGAATGTACCAAATATTAAAAAAAATGTACCAAATGTTCACATCTACCAGTCCAAAAAAAACAATGTACCAAATATCAATTTAGTCATCTTCGGGTTCATAGATACGTTCTCCATTACTATATATATCAGCCGCCATCTTCTCACGCATGGAAGTAACCTTGTCGTCGCAAATACGAAGAAACATATCCATATCCTTTGATAACGAGGCTTCTACGAATTTATAGGAGAAAACACCACAGTCATTCCCGCTTTGGTTCTGTGGCAGACCATCATAATACACATACCTCCATTCATCTTCTCCAGAAGCCAAAGAAGGAAACCCTCCGAGAATGAGCATCTTGGGGACAGCTTTTCTTATCCTCTCAATCACCGGATCGATATGTGTTTCCTTAAGGCTCATCCTGCAGTCGTATACCGTGATGCATCGGGTTTTGAAATCCGCTTTGATGGCTACCCAATGACATCCTACCCATCGATTATTTATCGATGGAATGTTTAGAACCGAGACAAAACCTTCATAATCACTAATTGGTGGCTTGGCGTTCAAAAACTGACTAAGCTTTTCCGGCAAAGTTTCCATATCCTCGTACGTCCACATCGAGAGCGTCTGCATGAAAGCAACAGGACAAACGTAATAATTCTGATACGCGCTGGGATCCGATGCCAAGCGAGAAGACAGCTCCATCAACGCCTCATCCAATTGCTGCAAAAAAAAAAAATTAACACACAGGAATGCATATGACACAAAACTCCGTGAGACTAAGGGTTTAAAAAAACTTACTTCATCTTCAAGCCATGCGTTGGCCTTTAATATAATCTCCCAAAACTTTGGCCCCCGGGGAATATCTAGCTCAGATATCCACCACCGCTCATGTCGAGGTGCCTTCAGGAACCAATATAGCTTAGTCAACTTTTCACCGCTAGCATCAGTGAACGTAGGAAATCGGCTTATCAAGCCCTTTACTAATCCTCTGGGATTCCACACAAACTCCTCAGGTTCTTGAACCACCGTTTTTGCTCTTTTCGCCGGCGGAGGTTCAACATATGGCGCAGACTCCTTCGATAAAGGTCCAGCACCTGCATAAAATTTACCTCATTAAACATATGGCGACCAATGGGACCAATGCGACCTATGCGACCTATGCGACCCATGCGACCCATTCGACTTTAGCGACCTAGTGACACATGCGACATATGAAACCCATGCGACATATGAAACCCATGCGACATATGAAACCCATGCGACTCTAACGACCCTACGGCTTATGCGCCCCTACGACTTATATGTCTCGATGGAAATTGACACTCAAATGACCTTTTCACTAAATATTAGTTACTTGGTGGAACTCCATCAGGAGCAAGGTTTCTTGACACTGGATTTGGACGTCGAAGGAATTCAAAAGCAAAATCACCAACAGTGTCGGAAGATTGGGTTTCGGTGATCGCAACTTTCTCGGCAGCCTTTGATTTTGGATTAGGCACATGAATCCCGACATCCCTTAGAAGGTCTCTTATGGCGTTGATGATTCTCTTCTCCGACTTCCTTATTTCCCCTATTAATTTCTTCTCCAGTGTCAGAGGGACTGCAGCATCAGCATCAGCATCAGAATCAGCATCAGCATCACTCACGCACTCCTTCCTCTTAGTCCCTTTTTCCTGCAAAATGACCAATTACGAATACATTATACTTCTACCGACCTAAGCGACCCATGCGACTCAACCGACCCGTGCGACCCATGCGACTCAAACGACCCTCAGACACTCCGCGACACTCAACCGACCAACGCCCCTCAAACGACCATTGCGACCCATCCCACTCACTGAGACAACCGACTCACTGAATCGAATATGGTCATGCAACTCCTGCGACCCTTGCTACTCAACCGACTCACTGAGTCGAAGATGTTCATGCAACTCCTGCGACCCTTGCGACCTAACCGACTCACTGACACTGACACTCATCCGTTTCAAATCAATAAACTGAGTCCAAGATGGTCATGAAACTACTGCGACCCTTGCTACTCAACCGACTCACAGAGTCGAAGATGTTCATGCAACTTCTGCGACCCTTGCGACCTAACCGACTCACTGACACTGACACTCACCCATTTCAAATCAATAAACCATTTTGTGACTCGAAAGCTTGCAAAACCCTAGAAATCGAACTACTTACACTTATTGACGCCATTGAAGATTGACTCGTGTTCTCTTCGCCAGTGATGCTGCTGATTCTAGCCATTTTCCTTCTCGCCAACTTCAAATCGATCCCTCTCAAGTTCGACGTCACTTATTTCTTTCTTGCTATAAACTTTTAAACAGGTTTTACGGCGAAAAACTGTTCGGCTTTCTCATTTTCGAAAAACTGTCGAACTTCTATTTTTCCACGTTCGAACATTAAGGGCAAGTTTGTCTTTTTTTCAAATTTTTTTCCGGATTTCATAATTATTTTGAGAAGAGTATTTTTGAAGTGATTTAGCGTAGAGTATTTTTGATATTCCGCCAATAAATGTTGATGGTTTAGAAGCCCTGAATATATGTAGCATACTCCCGCCATTTCTCTCTTCGGTTCCCAATGTTTCCGCCAAAACAAAAATGGAGACAAGAAGAGACACTTCTATGTCTTCTTGACTCTTGATTTCTGAAACCATGGCTTCTTCTTCTTCAGCTAGAACCCTAATGGATTTCTTCCAACCTGCCAAACGCCTAAAAGCTTCTCCTTCGTCCTCCCCCACCGCCGGCGCCCGGCGATCCACTGGTTCGTCGCCGGCGAAAACCCTATCCACCGCCGTCTCGGGTGACTTGTCCAAACTCACTCCCGACCAGGTCTCTCGCGTCGAGTTCAACAAGCTCCTCGCCAAGTCCAGACGCAACCTAACCCTCTGCTCCGAGAAAGTCTCCAAAGCGAAAGGTTCTTATTGATTTCTTTCAATTTTTTTTATTTCTGGAATATGGGTAATAGGGGTTTCTATATTTCCTTAGAATTCTTATGAATGGGCAATACGGGTTTCTATAATTCCGGAGAGGAATTTTTATGATTCTGGGGTTGGAGTTGCAGCTAAAGGCTTTGTTGATATCTTTTAGAGCATTTAAATTTCTGGAATCTGGGTATTGTAAATTCCTAGGGTTTTCAGAAAGAAAAAGGAAGAATTCTTATGAATGTTCTTATGGTTTTAGCTGAAGGACGATGCTTTGTGCCATTGGAGGAGCTCTTAGTGGAAAAGTCATGGCTGGAGGCTCTTCCTGGAGAATTGCAGAAACCTTACACCAAAGTTCTCAGGACTTTCCTTGAACATGAGATTTGTGCCAATGGTGGTCCCCCGATTTATCCGCCGCATCACTTGATCTTCAATGCCCTTAACACGACTCCTTTTAACCGTGTCAAAGCCGTCATCATCGGCCAGGTACTGATTTTAGGCTCTGTTTCCTTTGGGATAAAAAGACATTACTTTTGTCAATTTTATTACAGAGGTTGAAATGGGTTTAACATAAAACATGATTTTTAGGAAATGGAAATGGTTGTAAAGTAAAGGAATCCCAACCGTTAGAACTTTGATGTCTTCTGATTGTCCTTTTACTCATTTGATGTGCTATCATGTTTTTTTACAATTTACTTGTGTTGGATTTAGGATCCTTACCATGGACCTGGCCAGGCAATGGGTCTGTCTTTTTCCGTGCCAGAGGGTCAAAAGCTTCCTTCGAGCCTGATGAACATATTTAAGGAGCTTCAGAAGGATCTTGGCTGTTCTGTCCCCCCTCATGGTAATCTACAGAAATGGGCTGTACAGGTAAAGAGAGTTTCTCACCCACCATTAAGTTTTCGGTCAATTCTCAGTAGTTTCTTTCAGAACAGGAATCTATTCATTTTAATTTTTGTTTCAGGGTGTTCTGCTGCTGAATGCTGTTCTTACAGGTAATTTTAGACATTACTCGTGACTTCATTAGGAAGATACCTTAGCCCAGTTATAAAACTGTGGTTCTGTAGACTACATGTTCAATCTTTAGATCCTGTTGTTCCATACCTCAAGTTTCGAATTCCGTCTATAACTTGATAAGTTCTCTGATTTCTTTGCTTTCTGATTCAGTAAGGAATAAACAGCCTAATTCACATGCAAAGAAAGGATGGGAGCAATTTACAGATGCTGTCATTCAAAGTATCTCACAACAGAAGGAAGGAGTAGTATTTCTCCTTTGGGGAAGATATGCTCAAGAGAAATCGAAGTAGGCTTGTCTTTCGCACATGATAAAGTTGCCACCTTGACATTTAGAAACTATGACACTGTTTCAACATTCGTAATAGTTAATTGTGTACCAGATCACTTAGATGATGTAGACGACTAATATTATTTTGTGCAGGTTGATTGATGGGAAGAAACATCACATACTCAATGCCGCTCATCCATCTGGTCTGTCCGCAAACAGGGGCTTCTTTGGCTGCAGGTTTGCTTAGCAACAAAGAACTCTTATCTTTCTCTCTCCTGCATACTCGCGTGTATAGAGCACTACAGTTGGCTGCAATTGTGTTTGCATTTACTTACAGTTGCAAGTGTGATTATTTTCGCTTTCTGCATAAAGTGAATTCCAACTGAATGAGATACTTAGCTCCAAGTAAACTTAAGAGTGAATTAATTTGTCGATATTACTCTCCCATTATAGCTGGAGTTAAGTCAGATGCTTGTTTGTTACTCTATTGTCGACAGGCATTTTTCTCAAACCAACAAGCTGTTGGAACAAATGGGGATTACCCCTATAGATTGGCAGCTTTAGTCTCGAGGTGCAGTTTTGGCAAGAGACTTAGGCCAAGCGTACTCGGGAACCAGAGCATTTTGCAAGCACTTTGGGTGTGCTTTGTTTCCCCTACTTGCAAGGGAACCTTGAAACTATACATTAGTACTCGTATTGTACCTTTGTAAATTCTACTGTGAGGGAACTCTACTAAAAGCCATGAGGGTTGTTAACTGCAACCTGAGAGCATGGCTCAGAAGCTCAACTCACCGAATTAGTAAGTAGCAAAATTGTCTTTTTGAGAAAACGGTGGTATGATTTCGGCACAGTTTACATGTAGAACTTTATTGTTGCTAGCCTTTACACTTTCTAGCTTCTTGTGGCTGTATATTTTAATGAAACCACTTAAATACATATCCAAAACACTGTATGATTGAGCAAGATTGGCATAAAACGGGAATCTCAAGAGGATAACAATGAAGATTGATGAATACAAATTGATTTGGTATACTCCTGAAGTTTTCTGAACCGGGAAGCAGAAATGTACAAAAGATGTTGCTCCAATCTATCATTTGAACTTTCAACATCAAAATAAAAGTTTCCAAGTCTGAACCTGTTTGATCCCAAGATGATAATCTGCTTAATTTACCGAGCAAACACTAATTGCTACAAGTTTAACTGAAGACCATTGATCTTCCGCCATTTTGCACCGGCAAGTTCCTTGTGTTGCCTTGTGAACATGAATAAAGAGAGACTCTGTTGGTTAACATGCTTTTCTCATATCTTGTGTCTCTTCCTCAGGTTCTTTACTGTTGACACATACCTTGAAACAAAATTCAGACATCCAAACAGCTTCACTAGATTATGGCAACCCTTTTCGCCAACTTCATTTGTTCCTTGTAGATGGCCTAAGTAGGTCTTGCCCTCGTAAATGTAGCTAAGCTGTTGCCACAGCAGAACACTTAGCCCGATCCCCACTGAAACACTTGCAACAAAGAGGTAGACAAGAAGAAGGCCTCTGACAGACATGAAGACAGCATCTGCTATGTAAGCAAGAGTAAGATTCTTCACTGTCCTCAGAGCTGACAAACCATTACTGTATGCCGCATATGCTGTGTGTCCTGATAAACTTGTTGGAGGTGGTGGCAAGATATGAACAAAGGAATATGCAGACATGACAGAAGTGTAGATCGTACTTATGATGGTTGAGATAAGGAATACCACGAAGTTTCGGTGGTTACCTGCCCCTACACAGTTTCCAATCTGAAATGTCATACAAGAAAAATCGTCAACCACTTGCCTACAAGGAAGTGAATCCCATGACACCTTGAACCACCTATTTTGGGTCAAGACACCCGGGATGGGCATCAACAGAGGAATTCTTCTATGTATGAAGTTTTAGTGATGCCAAACAGGACGTATTGATTGAGGAAAAATAAAGATGCGTGTATGATTGAAATAACTTGGAATGATCAACTTGGTCCAAGCCTGTGAATGTTGTCTAAGTGCTACACTAGTCAAGAAGACCCTTCGAAGCATACAGAAGCTAAATCTTTGGACCTAATCAATGTGCACGAGTTGGTAATAACTGGAAGAAACCAGTTTTTGCCCATTTTGGATCTAGCAACAATGATACCTTGAAAAGCACGATGAATATTAAGCAACCAAGAAAAGGCATGGGACTTACGAAGGGGCAATGGTGATCCATGTCAAGCACGCACATGCCACATGTACGACAGTGATGGCTCCTTGGTGACTTGGGTTTAGAACAATAGTAGCAGAAGGTGTAGTTCTCGAGATGGCCGTTCCCTACTTCAGGATAGCTTCCATATACAATACTTGGTGGTTTCCCGGGACATTTAAAAGCCACCAGCATAAATGTTGAGAGTGTTGATATGGACAAACATACTGTTGTAACCAAATGGAAAATACCACAAGCTAAGCTGATAGAAAACACAACAGGATACACAGCCCACACGCCACCACCTGCAATTTCAGAATAGTGTCTAGTGCTAAGATTAACAGACTTCAGTTGTATCATCAAATTATGAAATTTAATCAGTAAACCTGAATCAAACTTCATGGATAAGTAGAGGAACTTACATATCACAAAGAGCATGAAAACAGAAAGAATACAGACAAAACACTGGTCACGGATACGCCTCCATTTGAAGCTTTTGGTTTCGGCTTTGCCTGGATTTTGATTCGTAATTGCTCCACACCACCCGCACTTGAAAACAGGTGAATAAGATGGAAGAGCGAGACGCAATCCGCAGCCCCAGCAACTTGTCTCATAGTCCTCAATGATGGTTGTAACAAAACTCCCCTAGAGAGAGCAAACAGTCATATCAGTCTAGCTCATCACTTTCTCTCATTTCCTAAAAACACTTTCTGCAAACAAACAAACCCTGAGAAACCTTTCATTTGGATAGATAGCCTCAGGGATGGCTGGTTGCACTCTGTAATACACTCACCAATGGCCTCTTCAGAGTGTAAACACTAAAAATAATACAAGCCAGCTTTACGGCAACCTGAAGAATATGCTCACAGAAACCCCATCTTCTAATGTAGTTACAAGAACATAGTGTAGTAGAAAACTGACAGAAGCTCTATCTTCTAATGTGTCTAACGAAACAAGTGCAGGAAGAAAACTGACAGAAAACAAAAGGGCACCAGGATCTACTGATAGAACCATAACATAGTGCTTGCTCACATATGTTCAAACTTATAATTATTCGCTCTCTTATTTTAAATTTGTGAAACAAGCCGGTTTTAGCAAACGAAAGCTCCAAACAGAGCCTTCAAAGCACGGATTTGGGGGTTCACGTGACAAAAGGGTTGAAAGGCAAAGCAAAACATCATCTTCTCAATCTCGACATGAGTAATTTTAACTTAACAGGTCACCGACAAACCCAGCTGACCAAACTCTTACAACCAGTACTTATGAATACTAATTTCGTTATCACAATCATTGGCTTTAAGCCTCAGATTCTGGACCCCGATCATAATCCACTGGTACAATATTTTTTCATCAAAGAACGAAAAAACCTCGTATTCCATTTATCATGTAATCAGGAACTAACTTTATGTAATCTATCGGCTTCCACAAGCAAAAAGACCAAAACATGAGCTGCTTGATTTCCTAACTGGAGGAAAAATATGAACAGCTCGTGGGATGATAAACTTCGAAACTGGAAATTACGTAGAGAAACATATCTACACACTCAAGACGAAAAAAGACCAAACAAGTAGAAGGGAATAGAGGAGGTAGGTAAGGATTAACGAACCTGAGAAGAATCATCCATTATCTAGGGAAGTTATTGGAGAAGAAAACCAGACTCAGACAAAATATTTCTCTCGATTCTTCTCAAATCCCATAACCAGATAAGAGGGTATAGATCAGACAAGAATCTTGAGCAAACCCAATGAACATAAAACTACAATTTTGAATCTTTTGGATTCCTCGAAATCTGGGGCAAAGTTTAACGTTGTTGATTCGAAGAATGAAACAATCAGCTCATAAAGATATGAGCTTTGCGCTCATAGATTCTTGTCGGATTGTTTTATTCTGAGGCGTAGTTTAGATCTTGATGCGCGTTTTTGGTGTTTGAGAACAGTGATACGTTTTTTCGCCTCAGATAGGCGATCAATGGATTTTCAGAGATTGGTGAATCGGTTTACGGTTCTGTTTTGCCCAGTTAAACGGTTCGGTCTTGGTTTTTACCTTGTTTGGTTTGTATTAACGAGGTGTAAAATCGGACACCTCACTTGGCTAAAATAATTTCGTTCAAATGTCTTGTTCAAATTTCACTTAGTTAACATAGGCGATCAAATGTCATTTAACAAAAAAAATCTCGTTCTAAAAAATATTTTAATATAAATTTAACTTTTAAACAAAAAAAAATAACAATACCAATGTCCCTATTGTAGCCAAATATTATTCGTCTTGTGTTTCATTTCAAATGCTATTCGTCTCACTTGTGTCATTTTCCACGTTTTTTTTAAAAAAAAACTCTCTCATCTCTTTTTCATTTTCAAAAATACTCCAATCAGTAAAACATTCTCCAAATCCGTAAAAAAAAATCTTAAAATCTTGAAATCTCATCAACCCTATCGTCCTCTTGCGGATGAGTATCACGTGGTGCCGTCGGAAAATATATGTATTTGTGATCAAGTTCATCGTTAGATTTCCATTTTCGTACGAAAAATTTTCATCTTTTACCATTTTTTGAAAATTTTCTCTGTTTACACATGTTTTACCAAGATGTGGGTCAATTTCGTGCTACTCCTTTGTTCAACGCAAACATTGTACCACACGCACATGTTGTACAAACACGTTGTAACACAGGATATATATTATATCACACACGTTATACAAGCACGTTGGACTATAGACATACGTTGTACCACACACGTTGTACTAAACTCATACATTGTAGCACACACGTTGTACAAACACGTTGTAACAGACTCACACGTTATACAAGCACGTTGTACCACAGGTACACGTTGTACCACACACACATTGTACAAGTTTTTTCAGGCTTGTTATTATTATACTACTAAACATTTCTTCTTCTTTTTTTTCTATTGTTTGATAGTGCAGACCAATGGATCCAAGAGGATTCTATTTCCATTCTAACAAGTTTTTGCAATCTGTAAAATTGCAACAAAGTGCTCTGTATTCAAGACCATTTCAGAACTATAAGAAGCTTTGCACCCTCAAGAATTGGAATGGTTTGTACAACATCCTCCATTCAAGCATTTATTCCATATGGAGAGGATGAAGCAAAATAAAACTGTTGGGTTGTAGTCGTTGTTCCTCTGCTCTTTAACAACTACGAAGAGAAATGAAATTTGGTTCATGCTCAATGGTGTGCATATCTGGTATTCACTGATAGAGCACAACATGCTATGTGAACTCAATTGTCACGAATATCCAACACAATGGTCAAGTCTTGGTGACGATGGGTTCAAGGATAGGTATTGGCCAAACCAAAGATCCATCACTACAAACGATGTGAAGAACAAGATTTTTCACTGTCGAGATCCGAAATCTGGTTGAAGATGGTCATATTATACTTTTTAGACACATTTATTGGAGGAAAGAATAAATTTAATAACCTCATCGACATTTCTTGGTGTGAATTGTTGATGACCTAGAAGCTTGCACCAACTTTCCATGGGAAAGGTTCACGTTCTAAGGTTCTTTGTGAAATTAAGCACATGCTCAATAATTTTCAACCCAAATCCTTCCAAGAAGGCCTAAATCTAGTCCAAATCGGTCGAAAACATATAATAGTTCTCGAAAATACCTGGATTAAGCGAAGAAGTCGAAGGATTTGAGAGAGTTTGAAAGAGAAGAGGGAGAGAGAGATTTCGAGTATCCGGTCGAGGGGTTCGTCGGTGAAGGGGTCGGGGGAAGCAACAACGCTGCGGTTGTATGAGGAGTGTCGGTCGACGGTGAGAGGTTTCAGGTGTTGAAGCACGCTCGGGGGTTTAATTTATGAGGGTTAAAGTGGCTCGGGTTACTCAAAATCTTAACTTACCTCTATAAACTGCCTAGCCCGCTCGGGGCATGTGGTCAAGCCCGCGTGGGTAGAATGTAGCATGCGCGGGTCTCCTGCTCAGCCCGTGCCGACTGTACTGTATTCATAAAAAAAATTTCACCAGGAAAAATAGGCAGCACATAATCATGAAGGCCATTAATCTCCGTCGAACTCGATATTGCTTAAGTGTTTCCTCGGTGTTCCAGGCGAGATAAGTGCGTGTGCGGGCCATCGAGGCTGTAGCATATGATGTGCAAGGCCGAAGTACCGTAGCCCGCGGGGTTGTACACCGTGCCCACGTGGGTCGTCTACTCCCGAAGATATTGCTTGTGTTGGGGTTCTAGCTAACCCGTGCGGATTTCTTGCTCATGTGACCTACCCGAGCGGGCCCATCTACTTGCCCGCGCCGGCTCTGTAATGTATCATTTATCCTGTAGAGAATTTCCCGAGACGGGGCGTGTTCTACCCCGTGCGGGTCTAGTAATTCAGGTGTAGCCTGTGCGGGTTGTGGTATGGGCACGCGCGGGCTAGTCCTCATCTGCGGAGTTTTCAAATTCTCCATGGGTTGTGTGCATGCATCAACATCTTAGGGTGACTAAAATAGGCTCACAGTGCATTCGGACAATGGTATCTCCACGGGATGGATGTTGCGATGTTCACGTTGAACTTTCTCTGCTAGTGCATCCATCGTGTTAATGTGCATAACGGGTTCGGTCATATGTGGCTTCTTAAGCGCATCGTCGAGCTTGAACTCAATAGATTCGTCTCTGAACTTCATGACCAGTCTGCCTTCAGCGTAATAAATAACCATTTTCGCCATGTTGAGGAATGGTCTTCCCAAAATGATGGGGATCTTCGGGTTTATCTCCATGTCCACAACTATGAAATCTGCTGGGAACCAGAATTCTCCTACTTGTACAACAACATCCGTCATTATGCCTACGGGACTTCATACGGATTGATGGGCCAAGGTAATCATCATGCATGTGGACTGTAGATCTCCTACTCGATTAAGTTTTTTAACAAGTGACAGCGGTAGCAAGCTTATACTCGCTCCGATGTTGATTAGTGCATGCTCAATCTCATAATCGTAGATCTTACAAGGGATGACAAAATTACCTAGATCGGACATCTTCTTAGCCATAGTAGGTGGTTGCATGAGCGAGTTGGTAACCATCACTGCCTTATTGTCTATGGTTCTCTTCCTCATTATTATGTCCTTGAGGAATTTGGCGTAAGATTTCATAAGTGCGTCATAGAATCGGATTGTGACTTGCAGCTTTCTTAGGAGTTCCACGAATTTGGCAAATTGAACATCGTCTTTCTACTTCCTTTGGCGCTGCGGGAAAGGTAAAGGTGGTGCCCTCGGGGCAGGTGGCACATATGGAAGCTCGCTCTCCTCTTCCTCATCGGTCTTCTCCTCTTCCATGCCTTGAGTAGTGAGTTGTTCATTTGTATTGCTCAAAGACTCTTCTCTCGTGGATGTGGAAGGCATGGGTTGCTCCACCGTATTTCCACTCCTTAGATATATGGCGTTAACTTGTTCTTGGGGGTTTGCCTCCGATTTCCCAAGAAGCTGTCTCGGCTGTCGGCTGGACCTTTGGGCAAGTTGTGCCACTTGTGTATCCAGGTGCTTCAAGTGTGCTTGGAAGCTCTCCATTTGCTTCCTCATGTCATCTTGTTCAGACTTGATTCCTCCAAGCGCGTAGCTCTGATTTTTCTGTTCTTGCAACAACAATTGAAGCATAGAGAGAATTTCAAAGTCACCTAAAAGTTGTGCACGAGGCTGATAGCTATGGTCTTGGCCACTCCCTCTCAGCTGGAAACTTTGGTTTTGGTTTCTTGCCATCATCCGCGGTTGGAAATCCTGTGGGTTTACCACGTTACTTGTATTGTCATAGGAGAGGTTGGGATGGCTCTTGATGCAGTTATGTTGGTAGGCCCGATTGTTGACATAATTGACTTCCTCGATCCCTTGACCGGTGGATGCATCTTATCGCTCGACATGAAGGCCTACCATCATCCTGTATATCTCTCCAACTTTTTGCTTTATGTCTGTTAAGTCCGGGTTGGCAATACCTAACTCATTTACCCCACCCTTGGATGAGAAATCACGGTTGTAATCTCCGACCTTCTTGCCTCCCTCCTTTGCCATGTTCTCGATCAGATTCTCGAGTTGTTGGAAAGTGAGGTTGCTAAGGGAACCACTACCTGCTGCTACGATCATGAAGCGTGTGGTCTCTTGGAGACCTTGCATGAATTTCGTGATGAGGTACCTCTTGTCCATTCCATAATGCCGACATATACGTTGATATTTCTTGAAGCGCTCCCATGCATCATGTAAACTCTCACCTCTTTCTTGTAGGAATAATTTTATTCGGCTCTTGCGCCGCGCCCGCACGGGGCACACACTTAGCCCGCGCGGGTCGCGTCCGACACCTGCAACAACCAGAAAAGGATATTTATCTAAACACGAAAAGGAACTTGTTTGTGACTTTAGAGAAGAGGAATAAGAGATATTTTACTGGAGAGAAACATTGCCCAACTTGATCAAGAATGAAAAACTCATAAAAAGCAAAACGGTGGCTGCTGCGACAAAAGGAAAAGAAGTGAACGACCAAAAGGAAAAACAAGGAGAAAAGGAAAGAAAATAAGAAGGAAAAGGAAGAAGAGGAGCTAGGGGTCGAAGGAGTTCAGTTGGAGAGTTAGTTTTTAGTTTCATCGAAGAGAGAGAGAGAGTAGAGAGAAAATCGAAGAAGAAGAAGACTCTTGCGAAGGAGACATACAAGGAGCATTGGAGATCAATTCAAGACTTTGGTTTCGTTTGGTTTTCATGTTCCCTAGACTATCTATTTCGATTATGTTTGTTTACGGATGCATGAGCGAGTAGTTATCGTGTTCTAGGAGAAGGGATTAGCCCTTGGCTATCTAGAACCACCTTGATTTATCTTTGAATGCAATTTCCCGTTTTCGTTTATCTATTCTTTATCTGAGAGCTTGAATGACTTGTGTCTACGAAGACCAAGTAGATGCATGTGTTAGGGATTAGGAAAAGGATCGAAAGGAGAATTCTAGTCCTAGAAGATCAGGTTTAGAACAGCCGAGGTTAGGCCACGAAAGTAGGGTAGCAGCGGTTGAGGGTGAAACAGATGAATCATATAACTTATGGGTTTAGCTTAAGGTGTCAGCCACGAAAGTAGGAGATAACTTGACTAGATCACGTATCTATGCCTTGAGAGAGGATAGATATCACATTAGGATCGTCTGCCTTAGATGACTTATTTGGGATTGCATGATTAGATACATTGATTGTTGGTTTCGGTAGTCTCATTGTTAAGAACTCGTTTGTTTATTTGTTTTTAGTATTTCATTCTCAAATCCCATATTTTGTTCGTTTGCAAGTTTGGTTCGTAGTTTGAGTTTAGATGGTGTTGCGTAGTCTCTGTGGGATCGACACCTAAAGTACTGCACACGTGTCGTGCACTTGCAGGTAGTTTAGGTTATTTGTTTAACTTTGATACGCATCAAGTTTTTGGCGCCGTTGCCGGGGACTATTGTCAACACGTCTTAGATTCGAGCCTAGAGTCTTTCTTATTTTTTTTCTTTTTGTTTTCTTTTCTTTCGTTTCTTTCTACCTAATTCCCTTCGATTGTCCTTTGTTGGTTTATGACCAGATCTTAAGGTACTTCTAGTCTACTCCAAATCGACCCCAAGATCGTGCACATTTACAGATAACTGAGAAAAGGCAAGGAAGAAGGTAACACAGAGCCGTCAGATCAACGAGATATGGATAATCAGAACGGCCATGGACAGCCTCAATTACCTATCGGTAATTTGAGGCATATGCAGCACCAGAAACTCGCGCCTCAACCGCGAGAACCACAGGCTCCTCCACCACATCGTGTGAGGTGGGTTCGTATTTAGGTATCCATTATCTCGTGTTTAGGGTGGGTGCCTATCCCTAGTTACCGTTAGGAAGGACAACTTACACGTATAACCCATATAAGGAACCTTATGTATCTTTTGAATTTCAAGATTATTTTTAACACCCTGATTGATACTAAATTTATCCCCTTTAGCGACCAGAGTGTTTCAACGATATAGCTCCTTTATGATAAATCAAGAATACCATGGGTACGATCTCGATGGATTTGAATTCCTAAGACAAAGGAGGCGTGACCAAGATCTTTCATTTCAAAATTTTCTGAAAGAAATCTCTTGGTTTTGTGCAATATGCCTATATCATTAGTGATAAGTGCTCTCACTGAAAATGAGTGCTCTCACTGAATTTGTGATACACACAATCATCAGGAAGATTCCCCTGAAAACCAAAAGAGATAATCACTTAATTAAATTTGTGGTACCATTGACGAGATGATTGTTTGAAACCATATATGGATTTTTTCAATTTACAAACCATTTTGTTCGGATCTCCTAATATAAAGTTTTCTGGTTGTTTCATGTAAATCGTTTCTTCAATGTTTCCATTGAGAAATGTTGTTTTGACATCCATTTAATGAAGCTCTAAATTATAATATGCAACAAGAGCCACGATTGTTCTAAAAGAGTCTTTTGATGAAACTGGAGAAAAAGTCTCTTTATAGTCAATTCTTTCCTTTTGAGTATATCCTTTAGCTACAAGACGAGCTTTATACTTATCCACATTACCTTTCGAATCCCATTTGATTTTAAATATCCATTTGCAACCAATGGGTTCCTTACCTTCTGGTAAAGGGACTAATTCCCAAACTTTATTGTCTTGCATAGATTTATACTCTTCAGTCTTTGCATCAATCCACTTTTTCGAGTTAGAACTACTAATAGCTTGATGGACATTGATTGGATCATCATCCACCATACTATTATTTTCCTCATGTTCTTGAAGAAACACTATATAATCATCTGAAATAGCGCTCCTTCTCTCTCTAGTAGATCACCTTAAAGGCAATTGATTTTGTTGTTCAGGTTCGTAAGGTTGTTGAGTTTGCTCTTCTTGAACAATGTCAGATTGAGGATCCAAACTTGTTTCATCTGAAATCGCTATACGAATAGAATCAGGAACTGAAACCAACTCTTCCTCAAAGACAATGTTCATAACTTTATTTCTCCCACCAAGCTCAATATCCTCGAAGAACGTAGCAGTTCCCGTCTCAAAAATTGACCTTAATTTGGGATCATAAAATTTGGAACCTCTTGATCGCTCAGAGTAACCAATAAAGTAACTGCTGACTATTCGGGGTTCTAGTTTCTTTTCATGTGGCTTGTAAGGCCCTGCCTCAGCTGGACATCCCCATACATGAAGATGCTTCAAAATTGGTTTTCTACTAGTCCAAAGCTTATAAGGTGTTTTCGTAGTTGCCTTCGTTGCAGCTCGATGAAGAATATAAGCTGCAGTCTTTAGTGCCTCGCCCTAAAGTGTTTTTGGTAAGGTTGAATGACTAATCATAATCCTTACCATATCTTTAAGTGTTTGATTTCATCTTTCAGCTACACCATTCATACTAGGTGACCCCGACCTGGTGTACTGTGGGACAATTCCACGCTCTTCTAGGAACTTAGCAAAAGGTCCTAGACGTTGTTCACGTGAACCATTATATCGACCATAGTATTCACCACCACGATCAGATTTGACATATTTAATGCTTTTGTTGAGTTGATTATCGACTTTAGCTTCATAAGCTTTGAACACATCCAACGACTGATACTTTTCATGAATGAGATATAAGTATGCATATATAGAGTAATCATCTATGAATGATAGAAAATATTCTTGACCATTCCATGATGGAGTTCGAAATGGCCTACAAATATCTATATGTATTGATGTGCGCAGACTCAAGTAATAAATTACCTAGACTAACGCTTCCGCAAGAATACGGATCGTGTAGCAACTAGGGTCGAACACAAGGAATTGATGCGACTTATAAGCTATTAAACTAATGAATAAGACGTGATGAATCTAATGATAGAAGGAATTCAAATGCAAATGCAAACTAAACCTAAGATGGGAATGACTCAGCGACAAATCACCATAGGTATCAAGAGTTGCACAACGATGTAACGAAGTTCTAACGAGATAATTGGTCTTAGATACTATCATGAGTTCAGGGAATTAAGGCACTCCTATAGGAACTGACTGGCGTAGACTTGTCCACTATCTAGCATGCATATACCAATGTATCCATTGCGTATCTTACATGGATAGACGCATTACGACCGCTATCCTAATCCCTAGATTTAACCGATTGACCTGGCGTAGATTCTAAACCGGCTAAACCCTAAATCATGGCTAAGTTCCAAAGTCTAATGCCCTGGCGTTGGTTTATTAGACTCCTAACATCATTCATTCAAGTGGCGTACAGGTAATGAAAGCATTAAGAACAACCATAAGATCTGAAAACATGATAAAATACCGAATTCATTCATAACGAGTGGCGTACAAGTATGAAAGCATTAAGATCCACCATTCATTAAGCACAAGACTTCACTACATGTTGGCAATTCTCTCTAACCTATGGCAATAGATCTACTTGAACATGAACTCAGGAAACAAAACACAAAAGAAATCTAAATTCAACATAGATAGAGAAAGAGATGACTCCCTATTCATCAACCGATGTCTTCAATAGATCCTCCATGCTTCGGATCCGTAGATCCGTCCTTCTCGATCCTTCCAAGTGTGTCTCTAATGGCACTGAATTGTCCTTGAGTCCCCCCTTCAAATCTCCTTCGAATCCCCTTTTTATAGATCTGATTTGGTTGTTATAAATCTTGGGAATTAGTTGAGAAAATCAAGGGCCCGAGCGGGTACAGCATCTACCCGCTCGTGCAAGCCTAGTACCCGACCGTGTTCATCCATTTTCGCCCGAGCGGGCATTCATGCCCGAGCGTGTTCCTCTTCAGCCCGAGTCGTGCAAAGTTACGGCGCATTTTGATGACCATTGACCCGAGCGGGCACTCCATTGCCACCCGATCGGGCACACATGCCCGACCATGTTCCTTGAACACCCGAGTCGTGCAAAGCTACGGGGTTGTCATGGCATCAATTACCCGAGCGGGCACACTTCAGATGCCCGAGCGTGCATGTCCTAAAATGTCGTTTCCGCTCCTTTCGCTCGGTGTTTGCACGTTCTCTTCAATCCACGGTCTTGCACAAGCTGAACCTTGTCATTTTGGGGTTAAATTGCCAATATCTCTCGTGTTTCTCGTCATGTCTTCGTTTTCTACACAAAACACGAAATGTAGAAGAAATCCTCGAATAAACTCGATAAATGAATGAAATCTAATAAATCTAATCAAAACTAGACCTAAGAATGATATAAAAACTACTACGGATTACGTGTTATCAAACTCCCCCAGACTTAACCTTTTGCTCATCCTCGAGCAAAACCTAGAGTCGAGTACTAGAAGAGCTAAACAACAATGGATACTA
>CM071875.1:23112549-23146713 GCA_036759665.1 Gynandropsis gynandra
AGCGCGATCATGCAAACCTACGGCAAATCTTGATGACAAATAACTCGAGCGGGCACTCCATTTCCACCTGATCGAGCACACATGCCCGATCATGTTCCTTGAACACCCGAGTCGTGCAAAGCCACGAGGTTGTCTTGGCATCAATTACCCGAGCGGGCACAGCGTCTGATGCCCGATCGTGCATGACCTAAGTTGATGTTTTCGCTCCTTTCGCTTGGTGTTTGCACGTTCTCTTCAATCCACGGTCTTGCACAAGCTGAACCTTGTCATTTTGGGGTTAAATTGCCAATTTCTCTCGTGTTTCTTGACATGCCTTCGTTTCCTACACAAAACACGAAATGTAGATGAAATCCTCGAATAGACTCGATAAATGAATGAAATCTAATAAATCTACCTAAAACTAGACCTAAGAATGACATAAAAACTACTACGGATTACGTGTTATCATGTATCAATTCTAGGACTTCCGTAGCTCTATATGCACCAACTCTCTTTTGTTTGTTCTATTTACTTTTAATGCATTCAACATAAACATTATAATCTGTGAGGTCAATGGAATCTAGGATTCCATCTGAAACTAGTTGTTCAAATCTATTTCTAGAAATGTGATCAAGACGTTTGTGCCAAAGCATCCCCGAAGTGGCGTCATTAAGTTTACGCTTTATACCATGTGATCCAGAATTTAAACTTGTATGGTATGTTTCAATAGTGTCAAGCATATAAAGATTATCATAACCCGAAAGCAAACCGGTTCCAACAATATTTGAATTTAATGACAAAGTAAATTGATTATTTCCAAATGAACAAGAATAACCAAATTTGTCCAAATAAGAAACAAAAATCAAATTTCGTCTAAAATACGGTACAACAAAAGTGTCTTTTAAATCCAAATCGTATCCAGTACGCATTAATAATCTAAAATGTGCAACTGCCTCCACTCCCACTGATTTGCCATTTCCCACAAAAATGCATCTTTCAACATCACTTGGCTTTGGAAAGCTCAGGCAACCTTTTTTTCACACGTCAAGTGTGATAAGCAGTACAATCCTTCTTGACATATCCAGATTTCTTATAGAAGAAACAATTTTTTTCAACCGTTTCCTGCTTCTTTTTCTCTGGACCCTTTATAGCTTTATTCTTAGAACTTTCAAAGTTCTTTCTTTTGCCCTTTCCTTTAGAGGTATGAAGCATATGAGCACTTCCTGTCTTTTGTTGTTTCATCCAATCTTACCCTTATACACAATAAGAGATGAGCTCATTAAGAAACCATGACTGCTTTTGACAGTTATAACTTATTTTGAATTGGTTAAACTATATAGAGATAGAGTTCAAGACAAAATGCACAAGAACATCTTCTGAGAAGATGATCTTAAGAGTCTTGAGCTTTGAAACAATATTGGTCATCTCCAAAATGTATTCTGTTATGCTTCCTTTACCATGATACCTCATGGTGCTAAAGCGGTATAACGTACTTATTTCAGCCTTATTGCTTTGTACAAAATGCTTTTCAAGCTCAGTAAAGAAATTTTTGAGATTGATCTCTTCACTGCCTCTAAAGATTTTTGGAATGGTGCTCATAATGATCTAAAAACCAACACAATTTGAGCGTTCCCATTTTTCATAAATTTTCTTTTCTTCGGAAGAACTTGAATCTGAAGAGGAAATTGGTGGCTCAATCCTTAATGCAAGGTCATAATCCATGCACCCTAGAACTTTCTTGACCTTATCTTTACATTCATTAAAATTGGAACCATTGAGGACTGGAATCATACCAATTTTGGTAGATACCGCAACAAGATTAACTGAAAAAAACAATATATGATAACATGATCAATGAAATCAATCAACTATTATAATCAAACAACTGTACAAAAATAAATCAATATACCAAGTTCAAAATCAATATCAAGTCTTTGGACAATAATATCAACAACTAGTGGTATTCTTGATGTGATGATCAAGCAATGATAATTAGACATGAATAATAAACCTATCTTTGGACCGATTTATTATTACATGTAACACCATATTATTATCATATATTTACCATCACAAATATATATGAAATTCGGAAAATATGAATCTACCTTTGGGTCGATTAATATTCGCATGAATATTCACATATATAACATTCAATACTTTTTCATATGAAATATTCACAATAGAGGACACTTTGGTGTCATATTGCTTAATTAAAAATTTAAAATATTGAATGTGTACAACATTGAAATTATGATGAACGCAAATATTGATTGAAACTAAAATACCGTCGAGAATACGATAACACAATATATATATGTTATAATAATCGGAGCATGTGCTATCATTAATGAAAATTGCGCTTGGCCTAGTGACTATGCACTCCCTTTAAAATCAATACAATGCAATGTCACGGGTTCGCATATGCTCTCTATTTGTTGGTGTCTTTTTTTTAATATTAAAACTCACTGTTTCAATATTTTTTAAAATAATAAAATAGAAGTATATACATACATATGTATGTATCTCCTTCTTCATCATTTAAAACAGTAAACAAAAAAAAAAGAAATTCAAGAGTCACAAAAACGGTCATATTTAAAACAATCACCGACAAAACGTCACTTTACACGAAACATCACCATAGATGAAATGTCGTGACTCTCTTCGGCAATGTTTCGTCGAAACTCTCATTGACCTCTTTCATCCATTTTCGTCACTATTTCAACAATGAACACCATCAACGGTGTTCAATAACACAGTCGATCCAATCTCACTGTCTAACCATAATAGTAGTGAAAAAGTTATGTTCGAGTGACGGTGAAAAAATCAATTTTTCGGTACGTTTCCAACGGAAAAAAACACCAAACCAAATGCGGTGTTGGTCTGTCGAGATGCATCTCATTATGATGAAGATGTTTGGGTCTCGTCAAAACCAAAATTAGGGTCTCGGGTATGAAATTCGGTCGTTTGCTTTTGTAAAGGGAGACACATACACAATATGTATCTATATGTTTGTAACGAAAACATTTTATAAATATAAATTTGTGCACCATTTGGTTGAAAATTTTGCTTTGCCTAGTGGCCAGCGCCCCAATATATGACCATCAACAAACAGGTTTGAATCTCTGTATGGCCATTTAGATCTTTTTTTTTAATTTCAAAATTACATTTATCGATTTAGATTTTTTTAAAATTTCAAAAATTACATATTTGAAAATTCGATAAGTTGAAGATTCAAGTTACGCAAATCAGATTTTAAAAAACCAAATTGCATAACTTAACAAATAACAAATAAAATTTTTGATCCACAATTATTTTATTTGTTATACATAAGACTTTATGTTCATAAACAATGATACATTCAACCAAAATAAATAAAAAATCATGATTTTTTTTTCTAATTTTACATGCTCTGATACCAATTGCAAGAATTAAAAAATATATGAAAATTTTCGGAAGCATACCTTGATCCAACGAGAATACCGAAGAACTTCGGATTGAATCTTCTAACGAATAATTATTCGACAATTGAGAGATTTTTTGTTTCTTCTCTTATGAAACAAAAATATTTTATATTTTGTCTATATGTTCACTAGAAACCACAACCCATGTATATAGAAATACAACTTCAATTATTTCTATTTTAGCTCATCAATAAAATAGAAATTACGAATTGGTTTCTACACTTTTAATTCATAACAATTACACTCTTTAGCTATAAATTATTATATAAGATCATTTGAGTTTTGACTAATAATATAATGACACCATACATTTAAATTATACATATATGGTTCCAATATTCCTTACACGTGTACCAAAAATAGAATACATGATTTCACATATTGATTGACTAGTAAATGGGTATTCTTATATGTTGATTACTAAATTGCGTTCACATGTACCGTGAGTACATGCATTGTGGATAATTAAAATTGGATGTAGATTAATATTTTATTATATTATTTGAATGCATTTTTTATTTTCCTATGTTTTGTGTAACTACTAATAATCGTGAGAAATTAAAATTGTGTGTTGATTTTATGGGTTCGAATCAACGACAATATCCCTAAAATCAAGTGTGGATAATCCGATTTATCCAAAATTTTAACCTAAAGTGTAGTCTGATTATGACTGAAACACCATTTTATTTTTCTATTGTAATATGTTATGTACTATAAATATGTGTTAAAATCAATTAATGAAGTATTTAAGTTTTCTAAAAAATTATATCATTTCAATTTTCTTCTAAACCCAAAACCATATTCTCATTCAGTTACTAAATTTTCGTTTTTATTTTTCTGTTTGCACAAAATGGTTACAAACGAGAAAATGAATTAGTTTCATGGAGTTACATTTTTCATGAAACAAGAATAATAACAACAAGATTGTTGCGCTAAGAAAGTTTTCTTCGTCTGTCATATTCTCTAATCTCAGCCAGGGAAATCACAATCGTATCCCATGTTTAAATCACTCAGTTTTCCTCTTCACGATTGGATACCGAAGATGAAAGCATGATAAAATGACGGAAGAATTAGAGGGAACAGACGCGCAGAGAGGGCAAGGAACTCGACCGACGACGCATGGAGGTGACAAAAAGAGATAAAAAGGAGAGTAGAAGATCTAGAAACAATGAGACTTTGACGGACTAGAGATAAAGAGATGGTTGCATCGACGGTGCGGTGACGGTGCACCGATGATGTAATTGCGAGGAAAGGGAGAAAAAGAGGTTGGTAGGAGGCCCTGGTCTGAGAGAGGAGAGAGAAAGAACCTTCTTGGTCCTTCGTTGGTTGCAAGATCGGTTTCGAAGGCTACAAATTTCTCGAGCTTTCACGTGTCACTCTCTCCTCCAGCGTCCCCAATGGTTGAGTCGCAGGAGAAGCGAACGGATGGACAAGATCGATCGGGCATGAACGAGACGGACAAACAAACGGATGTGACTGACCGTATAGCGGGACGGACAACGGACGGAAGACCGGACGAGGCTGTGTGTAGATCGACAAAAGAGAAAGAGAAAAGAGAAGAGAAAATGAAAGTGAGGAGAAAGAAAATGATGGAGGGAAATATGTTCGCACGAAAAAGGAGAGGATGAGAAGTAAGAAGAGAAGGAAAAGAAAGGGAAATGTGGACGGTTGGGATAGAAGAGAAATTTAGTTCTAGGGTTACTTTTAATTTTTTAAAGTTCTGGGGGTTTTTTATTTTTTTAAACATTGTGTTTGTTTAATTTTAGTTGTTTACAATCTAAATTTTCTATAATATAAATTTTATATATTTATATTCTAATATCAGATTGAAAATATATTATTTACAATTTTGGTCTTTAAAATTAAATTATGATAAATTTATATATTTAAAAATTATTTATTTAAAAATTATCTTTGTCGTATATACTCAAACTTCAACCAAAACAATCGCAATAGTTTTCCAGATCGAAATTTTTCGGTGTTTTTCTTCTAAATATTTTCCCATGGTGGCTTGTATTTCGTCGACTATGTGTGAAAACTTTTGTCTTGAGTGTTTCCTTTTACTCAGAAATAAAGCCACAGGTGACAAGATAAAGGGAGAGGATTGGTGAAAACACGATAGAGAAAAGTGGTAGATGACGTGATGGAGGGAAATGGCAAGTGGAGACACTACGGAGGCGGGTGCACAAGACGAACGACGAAGTAAAAATGAAAATGAAGAAAAAAATGAAAAAAATGAGAAGAATAACGAAGAATAGATATCGTAGTCTAGTGAATAACCCTAAACCAAAATTAGGGTCTCGGGTATGAAATTTGGTCGTTTGCTTTTGTATAGGGAGACACATACACAATATGTATCTATATGTTTGTAAACGAAAACATTTTATAAATATAAATTTGTGCACCATTTGGTTGAACATTTTGCTTTGCCTAGTGGCCAGCGCCCCAATATATGACCATCAACAAACAGGTTTGAATCTCTGTATGGCCATTTAGATCTTTTTTTTTAATTTCAAAATTACATTTATCGATTTAGATTTTTTTAAAATTTCAAAAATTACATATTTGAAAATTCGATAAGTTGAAGATTCAAGTTACGCAAATCAGATTTTAAAAAACCAAATTGCATAACTTAACAAATAACAAATAAAATTTTTGATCCACAATTATTTTATTTGTTATACATAAGACTTTATGTTCATAAACAATGATACATTCAACCAAAATAAATAAAAAATCATGATTTTTTTTTCTAATTTTACATGCTCTGATACCAATTGCAAGAATTAAAAAATATATGAAAATTTTCGGAAGCATACCTTGATCCAACGAGAATACCGAAGAACTTCGGATTGAATCTTCTAACGAATAATTATTCGACAATTGAGAGATTTTTTGTTTCTTCTCTTATGAAACAAAAATATTTTATATTTTGTCTATATGTTCACTAGAAACCACAACCCATGTATATAGAAATACAACTTCAATTATTTCTATTTTAGCTCATCAATAAAATAGAAATTACGAATTGGTTTCTACACTTTTAATTCATAACAATTACACTCTTTAGCTATAAATTATTATATAAGATCATTTGAGTTTTGACTAATAATATAATGACACCATACATTTAAATTATACATATATGGTTCCAATATTCCTTACACGTGTACCAAAAATAGAATACATGATTTCACATATTGATTGACTAGTAAATGGGTATTCTTATATGTTGATTACTAAATTGCGTTCACATGTACCGTGAGTACATGCATTGTGGATAATTAAAATTGGATGTAGATTAATATTTTATTATATTATTTGAATGCATTTTTTATTTTCCTATGTTTTGTGTAACTACTAATAATCGTGAGAAATTAAAATTGTGTGTTGATTTTATGGGTTCGAATCAACGACAATATCCCTAAAATCAAGTGTGGATAATCCGATTTATCCAAAATTTTAACCTAAAGTGTAGTCTGATTATGACTGAAACACCATTTTATTTTTCTATTGTAATATGTTATGTACTATAAATATGTGTTAAAATCAATTAATGAAGTATTTAAGTTTTCTAAAAAATTATATCATTTCAATTTTCTTCTAAACCCAAAACCATATTCTCATTCAGTTACTAAATTTTCGTTTTTATTTTTCTGTTTGCACAAAATGGTTACAAACGAGAAAATGAATTAGTTTCATGGAGTTACATTTTTCATGAAACAAGAATAATAACAACAAGATTGTTGCGCTAAGAAAGTTTTCTTCGTCTGTCATATTCTCTAATCTCAGCCAGGGAAATCACAATCGTATCCCATGTTTAAATCACTCAGTTTTCCTCTTCACGATTGGATACCGAAGATGAAAGCATGATAAAATGACGGAAGAATTAGAGGGAACAGACGCGCAGAGAGGGCAAGGAACTCGACCGACGACGCATGGAGGTGACAAAAAGAGATAAAAAGGAGAGTAGAAGATCTAGAAACAATGAGACTTTGACGGACTAGAGATAAAGAGATGGTTGCATCGACGGTGCGGTGACGGTGCACCGATGATGTAATTGCGAGGAAAGGGAGAAAAAGAGGTTGGTAGGAGGCCCTGGTCTGAGAGAGGAGAGAGAAAGAACCTTCTTGGTCCTTCGTTGGTTGCAAGATCGGTTTCGAAGGCTACAAATTTCTCGAGCTTTCACGTGTCACTCTCTCCTCCAGCGTCCCCAATGGTTGAGTCGCAGGAGAAGCGAACGGATGGACAAGATCGATCGGGCATGAACGAGACGGACAAACAAACGGATGTGACTGACCGTATAGCGGGACGGACAACGGACGGAAGACCGGACGAGGCTGTGTGTAGATCGACAAAAGAGAAAGAGAAAAGAGAAGAGAAAATGAAAGTGAGGAGAAAGAAAATGATGGAGGGAAATATGTTCGCACGAAAAAGGAGAGGATGAGAAGTAAGAAGAGAAGGAAAAGAAAGGGAAATGTGGACGGTTGGGATAGAAGAGAAATTTAGTTCTAGGGTTACTTTTAATTTTTTAAAGTTCTGGGGGTTTTTTATTTTTTTAAACATTGTGTTTGTTTAATTTTAGTTGTTTACAATCTAAATTTTCTATAATATAAATTTTATATATTTATATTCTAATATCAGATTGAAAATATATTATTTACAATTTTGGTCTTTAAAATTAAATTATGATAAATTTATATATTTAAAAATTATTTATTTAAAAATTATCTTTGTCGTATATACTCAAACTTCAACCAAAACAATCGCAATAGTTTTCCAGATCGAAATTTTTCGGTGTTTTTCTTCTAAATATTTTCCCATGGTGGCTTGTATTTCGTCGACTATGTGTGAAAACTTTTGTCTTGAGTGTTTCCTTTTACTCAGAAATAAAGCCACAGGTGACAAGATAAAGGGAGAGGATTGGTGAAAACACGATAGAGAAAAGTGGTAGATGACGTGATGGAGGGAAATGGCAAGTGGAGACACTACGGAGGCGGGTGCACAAGACGAACGACGAAGTAAAAATGAAAATGAAGAAAAAAATGAAAAAAATGAGAAGAATAACGAAGAATAGATATCGTAGTCTAGTGAATAACCCTAAACCAAAATTAGGGTCTCGGGTATGAAATTTGGTCGTTTGCTTTTGTATAGGGAGACACATACACAATATGTATCTATATGTTTGTAAACGAAAACATTTTATAAATATAAATTTGTGCACCATTTGGTTGAACATTTTGCTTTGCCTAGTGGCCAGCGCCCCAATATATGACCATCAACAAACAGGTTTGAATCTCTGTATGGCCATTTAGATCTTTTTTTTTAATTTCAAAATTACATTTATCGATTTAGATTTTTTTAAAATTTCAAAAATTACATATTTGAAAATTCGATAAGTTGAAGATTCAAGTTACGCAAATCAGATTTTAAAAAACCAAATTGCATAACTTAACAAATAACAAATAAAATTTTTGATCCACAATTATTTTATTTGTTATACATAAGACTTTATGTTCATAAACAATGATACATTCAACCAAAATAAATAAAAAATCATGATTTTTTTTTCTAATTTTACATGCTCTGATACCAATTGCAAGAATTAAAAAATATATGAAAATTTTCGGAAGCATACCTTGATCCAACGAGAATACCGAAGAACTTCGGATTGAATCTTCTAACGAATAATTATTCGACAATTGAGAGATTTTTTGTTTCTTCTCTTATGAAACAAAAATATTTTATATTTTGTCTATATGTTCACTAGAAACCACAACCCATGTATATAGAAATACAACTTCAATTATTTCTATTTTAGCTCATCAATAAAATAGAAATTACGAATTGGTTTCTACACTTTTAATTCATAACAATTACACTCTTTAGCTATAAATTATTATATAAGATCATTTGAGTTTTGACTAATAATATAATGACACCATACATTTAAATTATACATATATGGTTCCAATATTCCTTACACGTGTACCAAAAATAGAATACATGATTTCACATATTGATTGACTAGTAAATGGGTATTCTTATATGTTGATTACTAAATTGCGTTCACATGTACCGTGAGTACATGCATTGTGGATAATTAAAATTGGATGTAGATTAATATTTTATTATATTATTTGAATGCATTTTTTATTTTCCTATGTTTTGTGTAACTACTAATAATCGTGAGAAATTAAAATTGTGTGTTGATTTTATGGGTTCGAATCAACGACAATATCCCTAAAATCAAGTGTGGATAATCCGATTTATCCAAAATTTTAACCTAAAGTGTAGTCTGATTATGACTGAAACACCATTTTATTTTTCTATTGTAATATGTTATGTACTATAAATATGTGTTAAAATCAATTAATGAAGTATTTAAGTTTTCTAAAAAATTATATCATTTCAATTTTCTTCTAAACCCAAAACCATATTCTCATTCAGTTACTAAATTTTCGTTTTTATTTTTCTGTTTGCACAAAATGGTTACAAACGAGAAAATGAATTAGTTTCATGGAGTTACATTTTTCATGAAACAAGAATAATAACAACAAGATTGTTGCGCTAAGAAAGTTTTCTTCGTCTGTCATATTCTCTAATCTCAGCCAGGGAAATCACAATCGTATCCCATGTTTAAATCACTCAGTTTTCCTCTTCACGATTGGATACCGAAGATGAAAGCATGATAAAATGACGGAAGAATTAGAGGGAACAGACGCGCAGAGAGGGCAAGGAACTCGACCGACGACGCATGGAGGTGACAAAAAGAGATAAAAAGGAGAGTAGAAGATCTAGAAACAATGAGACTTTGACGGACTAGAGATAAAGAGATGGTTGCATCGACGGTGCGGTGACGGTGCACCGATGATGTAATTGCGAGGAAAGGGAGAAAAAGAGGTTGGTAGGAGGCCCTGGTCTGAGAGAGGAGAGAGAAAGAACCTTCTTGGTCCTTCGTTGGTTGCAAGATCGGTTTCGAAGGCTACAAATTTCTCGAGCTTTCACGTGTCACTCTCTCCTCCAGCGTCCCCAATGGTTGAGTCGCAGGAGAAGCGAACGGATGGACAAGATCGATCGGGCATGAACGAGACGGACAAACAAACGGATGTGACTGACCGTATAGCGGGACGGACAACGGACGGAAGACCGGACGAGGCTGTGTGTAGATCGACAAAAGAGAAAGAGAAAAGAGAAGAGAAAATGAAAGTGAGGAGAAAGAAAATGATGGAGGGAAATATGTTCGCACGAAAAAGGAGAGGATGAGAAGTAAGAAGAGAAGGAAAAGAAAGGGAAATGTGGACGGTTGGGATAGAAGAGAAATTTAGTTCTAGGGTTACTTTTAATTTTTTAAAGTTCTGGGGGTTTTTTATTTTTTTAAACATTGTGTTTGTTTAATTTTAGTTGTTTACAATCTAAATTTTCTATAATATAAATTTTATATATTTATATTCTAATATCAGATTGAAAATATATTATTTACAATTTTGGTCTTTAAAATTAAATTATGATAAATTTATATATTTAAAAATTATTTATTTAAAAATTATCTTTGTCGTATATACTCAAACTTCAACCAAAACAATCGCAATAGTTTTCCAGATCGAAATTTTTCGGTGTTTTTCTTCTAAATATTTTCCCATGGTGGCTTGTATTTCGTCGACTATGTGTGAAAACTTTTGTCTTGAGTGTTTCCTTTTACTCAGAAATAAAGCCACAGGTGACAAGATAAAGGGAGAGGATTGGTGAAAACACGATAGAGAAAAGTGGTAGATGACGTGATGGAGGGAAATGGCAAGTGGAGACACTACGGAGGCGGGTGCACAAGACGAACGGCGAAGTAAAAATGAAAATGAAGAAAAAAATGAAAAAAATGAGAAGAATAACAAAGAATAGATATCGTAGTCTAGTGAATTAAAAGGTGAGGAGGAAAGTCTTAGATCTAGGTATAGTATTAAGGGTAATTTATTAATTACATAAAGAAATACAACAATTAAAATTAATTCAAAACATATAAAACATTCGAGTAAATTTTTTTAAAGTTTAAATTAAATCATTAAAACTTATAAAATATTGTTGTTGGTTTTTTAAAAGGAAAATTGATTTAAATTTGTAAATTTAGATAATTTTTTAATAATTAATTAAAATTTTAAAAAACTATTAAAATTTAGAAATTATAAAAATTAAATTAATCTAAAATAAAACATATAAATATATGAATATATATTCAGTAATATTTTTTATAAATGAAAAATTAATACATAAAATATTAATATCTATATATAATGAAAAATATGAATTTGAAATAACATAAGTGATTTTAATTTATAAAATGTATATATATTTAATACTAAAATGGTAAGTTGAAATGAATTATCATTCTAATCATTTTATTTTTAATTTTAAGAAAATATAACTTTTTTATAAATCAATTTTTAAGAAAATTATTATTATTATAGAATAAATTTTTATTTTATCTTTAAATCTATTTTAAATTTAAATCGAACGATTTATATTTAATATTATATTATATGATTAAAATTAAATCTAATATTAATTCAACGGTGTAAGAGAAAAATAAAAAATTATCAGTTTTAGAATTCACACCTTACGAACAACCTAAATAATATATATTTGATAATATATTAGATATAGTTTAACCAAATTCCAATAGTTTACGTCTTGATACGTTACCAATTTAATTATTCATTATGAATTTACATTAACAAATAAAAAATTATTCAATTATTTTAATGAAAACTTTCCGCGCAAAACACAGTTTTAAACTAATATAAACTAAAATGTGACAATTTGAGAAAAAAATAATATTATAGCTAAATTTCAAACCTTTAATCAAATGAAGCTTAACATCGAAAACAAAGAGGATTAAACCAAAATTCTTGGAAATTAATAGTTCATTATATAAGGATATTAAGAATAATAGCCGCGCGGACGGCTTTACATCAAAAAAATAATACGGTGGTTTGAGTTAGCAATACATTATACACCCCAAGAGCGGACCAGAAACCCAAGAGGAAAACATAAAAAATAATGAAAAGACCATTATGCCCAAACTACATACGCCTATAAATAAATCTCTTCCTAAAACCCTAAATTTGCGAAATATCTACCAGCAGCTAGGGTTTTTCTCCCCCAAATATCTCAATAAACCTAGCAGCGTCTCTCTATCTCTCTTTCAGTCTCCATGGGCAAGTCTAGCAAGAAATCCGCCACCAAGGTCACTTTCTTCTTCTCTTTCTCGTTTGTATTTCATTTCTGTTTCTCACACTCCGTTTTCGCGTTGAATTGTTGCTGGGTATATATAATCCCCCTTTTCCGTTTCCGATTATCAGGTTGAAGCTGCAACTATTCCCGCAAAGCCCTTGAAGAAAGGTGTGTTTTGGTGCTTTATTTTTATTTGAAATGGTGTTTCTTTTACCCCTTTCGTGTTGTAATTGTTTTCTGATGGGCTTGACCCTTTGTCGAATAAATGGTGTTTCTTTTACCCCTTACTGCATGTGTTGTAGGCACATCAATTTATAAGCCTTATTGCTCATATTAATTGCAGTATTTTTTGATGTCTTTGGGAATTCTGCTACTGAAATTGTGTTTGGTTATTCTATGATACGTATGTTTTAGGTGTTCAGTTTTACAACCCTGTTTCCGAGATTTATCATTGCATATGCTATGTTTGATTCTGTATTTAGGTAAGAGAGAGGCAGAAGATGATTTGGAGGCTGAAGTAAAACTGAAGAAGCAGAAGAAAGATGTGAATACGGCTGTTGTTAAGGAGAAGGCTGCAAAGAAGGTGCCGAAGAAAGTAGAAAACAGCAGCTCTGACTCATCAGATTCTTCTGATTCTGAAGAAGAGCAAAAGGTATTTGCAAGTTTATTTTATTTCGCCTGTTAATTAATACTTTTTGCTTAAGGGTTAAGCAATTCTTATTGTGGGACATGTTGTCAGGCTAAGAAAGTGGCTGTCAAGAAGGCTCCTGCTAATGACTCCAGCAGTGATGACTCTTCTTCTGATGACTCTTCTTCAGAAGATGTTAGAGTTTTTTCCCTGTCTCCTAGTTGATTTATCTATCAATGGTGTGTTGATGTGAATGGTCATAATCTTTTATTGATGTGTTTTACTTCTCACAAGGAACCCGCCCCGAAGAAAGAGGCAGTTGCTGCAACTAATGGAAATGCTGCTAAGACTGCAAAACCATCCAGTAAAGATGATTCATCTTCTGAGGACTCATCTTCGGATGAGGTGAGTTTTGTGTAATAATTCCATTGCCCAGTCTCCTAGTTGATTTTGCCACAGCAGTCATGTATCCCTGCGAATTGCCAAAATCATTTATTCATTTGTTTTGCTCCTTTCAAGGAACCCGCCCCGAAGAAAAAGGCAGTTGCTGCCACTAATGGAAATGCTGCGAAGACTGTGAAACCATCCAGTAAAGATGATTCATCTTCTGAGGATTCATCTTCAGATGATGATTCCTCTTCGGATGAGGTGAGTTTTATGGTATAAAGCTATTTGAGGCCTTCCATATTGATGTGGCCTAATCAGATCCCATTTTCACTTTTGCTTAAGGAACCTGCTGCAACCAAGAAAAATGCTGCTAAGAAAGGTTCCGAGAAGGAAAAGGCGTCCAGCAGTTCATCGGAGGATGAATCTTCTTCTGATGAGGTAAACACTGCATTATTTACAAAAATAACTGTCTCGTAAGATCAATGGCGTATCTTTATTCTTCCCTGTTATGAAATAATTAGGAACCTGCCCCTGCAAAGAAGCAACCAGCAGCTATTAAGAATGCCAAGCCAGCTGCTGATGATTCTTCTTCATCTGACGATGATTCTTCCTCTTCTGAGGATGAATCTGAAGATGAAAAGGTTTGATATTGCTTCTTGAAATTCCTAATATTTGTCAATGTTTAAAATTTTTGTGAAATTATTGAATTCTTGCTGTTCTGTTAATCAGAAGCCAGCTGCTGCAGCTGCCAAGAAACCACAGGAATCTAGTAGTAGTGATGATTCCTCTGATGACGAATCCTCTGATGAGGTGCATTTTCTGTAATTTTAATTTTTTACATCTACTAGTTGTTGAGGGGTCCTTGACTTAATTTTATTCTTGAATGTTTGGGTACAGGAACCTGCCCCAAAAAAACAAGCAATAGAGGTGAAGAAAACCAAGCCTGCCAGCAGTTCTGACTCTTCAGATGAGGATTCTGATGAGGTTAGTTTCTATTTTATTTTTTTGTTCTCTACCTTGAGTCACATAATACTTTGTCTAATTATTTTTATATAATTATCAGAGATTTTAACAGACAATGCAATAGTTTGTGTGAAATTATTTCATATCTTATTTATAGCTGGGGGTAGTGTTTGGAGATTTCATAATTCTTTATATAACTCTCGCAGGAAAGTGATGATGATGCACCTCAGAAGAAGGTGAAGCCTCCGCTACAACTCCTATATAATTCTTAATTTATCACATTTTAAACTTGTATGATCACTCAGTCAACATCTTTTATTTTACACAGGCTAAAGTTTCATCAATAGCTGACAAGAAGAAAGCAGCTAAGAAAGAAAGCAGTAGTGATGAATCTAGTGAAGACTCCGATGATGAGAGTGAAGAAGAGAAAGCAACACCAAAGAAAAAGGTGCTCTAAAATTAAATGTTTTCTTCTTGTGCAACCAAATTCTATGGTGCATAGAAGCTATTGTTTTTCTGTATTTGGCATTCTCCTTGATGCATATGATTTTGCTTTGGACTCATTGATGTAATTTCTGCCACCCTTTTTTGATACAACAGAGCTCTGATGTAGAAATGGAGGATGCTGAACAAAATTCAAATGTGAAACAGGTAATTTCAACTTAAAATCTAGTCTATTACTAAGTCAATGTGTTCTTAATTGTTGAAGGTTGCTTTGCGATGTTGTCATGTTTTCTTTTTAATAATATCTGGATATTATAATAATGTAATCTGTCAGCCAAAGACGCCTGTTACTCCTCAGACACAGGGAGGAACAAAGACCCTTTTTGTTGGCAACCTTTCTTTCCAAGTTGAAAAAGCAGATGTGTAAGTACAAAAGACCCTCTAGGTTTACAGGATAAAATTTACAGCCATCTGATGTCATGACCCCTTTTGCAGGGAGAATTTCTTCAAAGATGCTGGTGAAGTTGTTGATATCCGTTTTGCTTCGGGTGAGGATGGTAGATTTAGGGGCTTTGGCCATGTCGAGTTTGCTTCTGCAGAAGCAGCTCAGAAGGTGAGAGTGTTAAAAGTTTGGAACATTGTCCAACTGACTTCTTAAATGTATAACTTCTTCAGGCTTGATTGCAATGAGTGGTTTATGCTTATCTATTGGGCTGTCTCATGTCTTCTCTTTAGGCCCTTGAATTGAATGGTCATTCTCTGTTGGGACGTGAGATTCGGCTTGATCTTGCTCGTGAGAGGGGTGCATTTACGCCTCAGAGCGGGTATTTTTTTCTTCCGTCAAACCATGATGATGTGAAATTTTGTTTTTTCTACTTTGTTTTAATCCTATCTTAAAAACTTCTGCAGCAAGACAAACAACTTCCAGAGCGGTGGTACAGGTCAGGGTAATACAGTTTTCATCAGGGGATTCGACTATTCCCTTGGTGTAGACGAGGTAATCATCTTTTGTGTTCTGTACATTTTCTGTTCAAATCACTATTGTCTAGC
This sequence comes from Gynandropsis gynandra, assembly GCA_036759665.1. Classification (NCBI taxonomy): domain Eukaryota; kingdom Viridiplantae; phylum Streptophyta; class Magnoliopsida; order Brassicales; family Cleomaceae; genus Gynandropsis; species Gynandropsis gynandra. Next base: position 23,128,690 of record CM071875.1, read on the forward strand.
TTCATACAAATAACCTTTACAATGCTTGCAAAAATACACAGATTAGAACTGCATTGAGAGAGCACTTCAGTGCATGTGGAGAGATTTCTAGGATATCTGTTCCAACAGACCGTGAGACTGGCAATGTTAAGGGGTTCGTGATGTTTCTTTCATCACATTTGGCAAATTCCACCATTTTGCTTGGTTTAATATGTGTGCCAACTGAACTCTTGGTTTTGCAGGATTGCTTATATGGATGTTTCAGACAGCAATGCCATGAACAAGGCATTGGAGCTCAGTGGAAGTGAATTGGGAGGATACAACCTGACAGTTGAGGAGGCCAAACCAAGAGATGGAGGTTTCAGCGGTGGCAGAGGTGGAGGTTTCAGCGGTGGAAGAGGTGGAGGCTTCAGTGGAGGAAGGAGTGGAGGCTTCGGCGGAAGAAGTGGAGGTGGAAGAGACGGAGGCAGATTTGGTGGTGGTAGAGGTAGGGGAGGCCGTGGAGGAGGTTTTGGTGGTCGAGGAGGACGTGGAACACCCAACAGGCCGAGTATCACTGCATCTGCTCAAGGTTTTGTATTGTCAACATAGACTTTGTCTTTCTTATGTTTATAAATTCCTTTATTTAAATACGTCTGTTCTTTGCAGGAAAGAAGACTACTTTTGATGACGCCGAGTAGATGAAGTGGGTCTTCAGGACTCTGTAGGAGACTCTTACAATATTCCTATGCTTAAAAAAATGTATTAGGAAGAACCTACTTTTTAAACTTGAGTACCAAATTCTACTTGTTTTAGAAGTCTTATTTTTGGGGTTTATTATTGAATATTTTAACTTCTCCATGCAGTATATTTTTATTTCATGGCCATGACAATTTGCTCTGATATTTTTCAATGTTTTAAAAGTCGTTTTGAATTGTCGAACATTGGTGGTGGTCTAGTGTTGAAAATTTTATTCAACATGACAGATTTGTTATTTAGAGGAAATCTAGAAGTTGAATCAATTTGGGTTAAATTTGTTTTGGTATTCCAAATTTTACAAGGTTTGTAAATAAGTAAATTGATGTGTTTTTTGGTAGTCTAGAGGACATAAAGAAGTTAAATCGATTTGGGTTTACTCACTAAAGAAAGAAATGTTATGATGGATTCGTTGAACTTTTTACAAGTTTAAGATTTACAGAGTTCATCACTGTATATTTTATAACCTTTTACACATTAGTTGTAGATTGGAAGGAGTAAGGCGATATCTTTAGATTTTAAGGATATCAATGATTGTAATTTATAATTTTATTAATTTTTAGTTTTTATTGTAATTTTTTTAAATTAATAAACATAAAATGACGAGACATTAAACAGGGGCTATGCGTTGATCCATGTTCCGATTAGTATGTTGTAATTTTTATAACATTGATTATTTGTTAATAATTTTCACATGTTCATTCTTATGTATAGTATTAGTAACTAAAGTAGAGGACCAAGAAGACAGTAGTAAAATACACGTGTCAGATTTTCTTTTTAATGTGTTTGCAATTTCTCCGTATCAACCTTAATTACTGTTCAAACAAAAACGGTTTTCTAGCCGTTGGATCTACGTTTGAACGACGATTATTCTAATAGATACATATCCGATTTGACCAAAATTACGAATTTTTTTGAAGAATATTATGATGATATTAATTTATATTGATAGATTTCTTTAATCAATCATGATATAAATCCAATCAACTAATTTTTAAGAAAACCCCAAATTATCTAGACGGTAATGATAATATCTTGTATTTGAATCGGTAATTTATGTTTTGTGAAAACCGGACATTAAAGAATGACCATTTGAGTCATCCGTTTTGTACGGAGCGACGATAATTGATGAGGTGACAATGGCCGCCGAAATAGAAGAAACGACGATTATGATCGAAGAATAAAAAGAAAAAAATGATAGAATAAAAGAAAACAAATGGTAGAAGAAACAGAAAGAATGTAAAAAGAAAACGAGCGAAGAAGAAGGTAAAATGTTGGAAGAAGATCATAAAAATAATAAGTGACAATTGTTGGGTTGATTTGGGTGCGGAAGCCTATTTTATCAACCCGAATATGAGATCTAGTCATGTTTAACGATTGGTTTTTCGGGTTTCAACGATGAACATATTTAAACGATTTCGAATATACCTGTTAACGTTGAATGTGTGATTGTCGGATGCAATAGACTTGATAGCCCAAGCCCTCTACACGTATCCATGCGCGAGATCGCATCTGCTTTCCAACCGTTGGTGCGGAATTCTCCGATGAACAAAACTGTTTCGTTCTTCGTTTTCTCTGTGATGGCTTTTAGGGTTTCTATCTTTGATTTTCGTGCTAATAAAAAACGATAACGAAAACCTGTTTTTTCGTTTCTTAAATAATTATTAACTTTTAATAATTACAACTTAAACCCTAGACTATCAAAAGTACATAATAGGCATAATACTTTCAATCTCCCACTTGCCTTTATGTAATATCTCAAACAGTCGAAGTACATGTATCTCTATACACATATTTGCCCGTACATCTGATTACTAACTCCAAAAGAAAACCAAATACAATTATATTCTTCGGTGCTAGCGGATGAATATAATTGTATTCCACACTGATTGTCTAACAATCACAAGCAGATACCGAAACACTCGTATGCGTGTGACCTCGTAGGTTCATCACTAAACCGGTAGCCAATTAGTCTCCACTAATTAACTAATCGAGGTTGGCGTCTAGCAACACTCCCCAACGACCGGATAGCGTGAAGTAACATCCTTACTCATTTGAGTAACAACCTTACCCAAAACAAACCAGGGTAAAGTTGACGTTAGTATTTCTTTCCATCTTTATAGCTCCGGATGCATCCTGGCATGGTCATACCTGTCAACCTTACGAATCATCACCTATGTCTCATGTCAATCACAACTGACTGATGAATGAACCTAAGAAACACCTTTCTTCATTCATTTATTGCACTCTGGCCAGAGATTTGTACAGTCATTGCGATTACTGACAACATAGAGCTCAAACTCTTACCAAGAGTTGATGGATCCCATCTTGATCAGTCACTAACTACGCAAATATCTAATTATTCCCAATATCTATTCAACTAGTACTCTCAGATACTGGGTGTCTAGAATCAAAGAATAATAGATAAGATGCTAGTTACTATGCTGATCCCTGGTCTAAGGAAAAACTAACTATCTAACTATCTGGAGAAATCTTATGACAGTTCATTGGTTATTTAACCATTTAAACATTTCTCCCTTTGCGTCAGTTCAGTGATCACATCATCATGTGTATCACCCACATATGTGATTCAGTAAAAGAGATCTACTGATTTCTATCACCATAGAAACTTTACACATACATGTTGTTCTTTCCGGATCACTGTAGTCCGAGTAGTGATCCTACGAATAAGAACAATTCAGATTAAATCATACAAAAAAACTTGACTCTCTTTATTATGATCTCTATCATAATGTCAAGTTTCAAATTTAATCTTGGAATCTATCATACACTTATGAAAATTCATCAAATGAATTCCATATATTATTAAAAATGAAATCGATGTCTAAATTACAACTCGCTGTCTATAAACTAATGCCAGCTAGTCATCTATCTCAATCCGATCATCAGCTTATGCTTGTCAAACTCCTTTGACCCAAGAACCTTCGTGAACAGATCTGCTGCATTTTCCTTTCCATCCACCTTTTGAATTTGCACGTCCCCACGTGTTATAATCTCTCATATCAGGTGAAACTTCTGCAGAACATGTTTCGATTTCTGATGAGACCTTGGTTCCTTCGCCTGAGCAATAGCTCCGGTGTTATCACACAATAAAGGAACAACTTCCTTTATCGAAGGTACCACACCAAGTTCATCTATGAACTTTCTCATCCAAACCGCTTCTTTAGCTGCTTCGCAAGCCGCTATATATTCTGCTTCAGTCACCGAATCAGCTATAGTAGCCTATTTGGAACTCTTCCTACTTACTGCGCCTCTATTCAGACAAAACACATAGGCTGATATCTAAGGATGTTCTTAACAACCTTCCAGTGTTCCTCACCAGGATCTGCCTGATATCTACTCACTACACTTAGTGCGTAGGCTACATCAGGCCTAGTACACGTCATGGAGTACATGATGGCTCCCACTGCGCTAGCGTAGGGAAGCCGACTCATGCGTTCTCTTTCCTCCCGAGTCTTAGGACAATCCTACCTAGAAAGAGAAATTTCAGGGCCTATCGGTAGATAGCCCTTCTTGGAACTTTCCATGTTGTATTGTCTCACGATACTGTCAATATACTGGGCTTGTGACAATCCAAGCAACCTCTTTGACCTATCCCTATAGATCTTTATTCCCAGAATATAGGCTGCTTCTCCTAGATCCTTCATGGAGAACTGATCAGACACTCATAACTTCGTCTCTTGCAACATCGGATTTCATTTCCCATGAGCAATATGTCATCCACATAAAGCACAAGGAAGACAACTGCGCTCCCACTAAATTTCTTGTACACACAAGGCTCTTCATCGCATCTAACAAAGTTGAACGTGCTCCCACTAAACTTCTTGTATACACAAGGCTCTTCATCGCATCTAACAAAGTTGAACTCTTCAACTGCCTTGTTAAACCGAATGTTCCAGGTTCGAGAAGTTTGCTTGAGTCCATAAATGGACCTCTGAAGCTTGCATACCATATGAATTTTAGTTGGCGACGCAAAACCCTCAGGTTGAGTCATGAAAACCTCTTCCTGGAGCTCTCCGTTAAGGAAAGTTGTTTTCACGTCCATTTGCCAAATCTCATAGTCATAGTACGCCGCTATCGCAAGTAGGATCCGAATAGATTTGAGCATTTCAACAGGGGAGAACGTTTCTTCATAGTCAATCCCTTCTCGTTGACTATACCCTTTAGCAACAAGACGAGCTTTATAGGTCTTTACCTGTCCGTCTGCTCCAATCTTCTTCTTGTAAACCCATTTACAACCAATCGGTCTGGAAGCCTGTGAGGAATCAACCAAAGTCCATACTTTGTTGATATTCATAGATTCCATCTCAGATTCCATGGCTTTCCACCATTTCTCAGAATCTGGGCTTTGTATGGCTTCTTGGAAAGTCAACGGGTCATCATCTCTATGACCGACCACGTCCTCTTGCACCATTAGATTAAACCTTTCAGGTGCACGTCGAGAACGTGTTGACCTTCTCAAGAAAGCCTGTGTAGCAGGTTCAACCTGCACTGGGATGTCTTGTTGGACTTGTTCTTGAACAGGTTCCTAAACTTGTTCCTAAATGGGCACTGTCACTTCAACATTTGAAGATGAAGCGCCAGAGCCTAACAACGTATCTCCCAGCCAAGATCGCTCATTTGACATCTCATGTCCATGAGCTTGTGTTGGTTCGTCGGGTTCTTGAATCTTGTCAAGAACTACTTCCCTACCATGAATTCCTTCCTCAAGGAATTCCCTTTCAAGAAAGGTTGCCGTTCTTTCCACAAACATTTTGTGTTCAGACGGGTGGTAGAAATAATATCCCATAGTTTCTTTGGGATAACCTATGAATCTACATTTGTCAGATCTAGTATCTAGCTTGTCTGGCTGAAGTCTCTTAACGAAGGCTGGACAACCTCAAACCTTGATGTGTCTGAGATTTGGTTTCTGTCCCTTCCATATCTCATATGGTGTCTTAGAGACCGCTTTAGTGGGAACCTTATTTAGAATGTACGCGACTGCTTGTAAAGCATAACCCCACAGGTTTATTGGAAGATCTGTGAACCCCATCATGGATCGGACCATATCTAATAAAGTCTGATTTCTCCTTTCGGACACACCATTATGTGTGGTGTACCAGGAGAAGTCCACTGAGACAAAATCCCATTTTGCCTTAGATAATCGACAAATTCATGACTAAGATATTCACCGCCCTGGTCAGATCTCAACACCTTGATACTCTTTTCGGTTTGTTTCTCCACTTCACTGTGGAATCTCTTGAACATTTCAAAAGACTCGGATTTGTGTCTCATCAAGAACACAAATCCATATCTCGACATATCTTAGTGCATGTGATGAAATATGAATATCCACCCTTGGCTTGAACTCTCATCGGCCTGCGTACATCAGTTTGTATGAGTCCTAGAAGTTCTGTAGCCCTCTCTCCAGTTCCACTAAACGGAGATTTGGTCATCTTACCAATGAGACAGGACTCAGAAGTTGCATAAGATTCATAATCGAAATGGCCCAGAAGACCATCTTTATGCAACATGTTTATCCTCTTCTCACCGATGTGACCAAGTCTACAATGCCAAAAGTACGCCTGTCTTTGACGATCATCTATCTTTCTCTTATGGCCCGAAACATGCATGTTAATTGGTTCTACATTAACATCAGGTAAGACATAAATTCCTTGTTTCAAAAAACCATTCACACATAAATCATCATCATGATATATAGAGCAAATGTTACTACTGAAAACTGTCGAAATCCACGTCTATCAAGCATAGAAACAGAAATAACGTTTGAAACAAATTTAGAAACGTAGTAACAGTTTTCTAACAACAAAGCCTTGCCCGTATGCATTACAAGAGAAATCGATCCTACAGCTAGAGCAACAACACTTGCGCCGTTTCCAACCTTCAGATTGTATTCTCCCTTCCTGAACCTCCTACTGATCCTCAGTCCCTGCAACATATTGCAGATGTTAAAACTGCTACCAGTATCCAGTACCCATCTAGATGAATCAATAGTTGTTAATGAAATCATGAAAACATTTTCCATGAATGTCTTACCTTGTTTCTTGCCCTTGAGAGACTGCAGGTATTCCTTGTAGTTCCTCTTCCAATGCCCTTTCATCTTGCAGAAGAAACACTCGGCTTTTGATTGGTTGGCCTTGGTGGCGCCGCCCTTAGCCCTGGTCACATCAGACTTAGGCACGCTCTGCCTGGTTCTAGTCCTCTTCTTGCTCTTCCTCTTCTGATAAGAGGACTGCCCAACCATCAGCACAGATCCCGATACCCTCTTCCCAATTGACATCTGTTTGTCATACTCAGTGAGCATGTTGTGCATCTCATGCAACTCAACGTCCAACTTGTTTATGTTGTAGTTGACCACGAATGGAAAGAAGGACTCCGGAAGTGAGTGCAAGATCATCTCCTACTGCATCTCCTTGCAGAAGGTATACCCCAGCTTCTCAAGCTGTTCTATCCGACTAATCATCCGAAGCACATGGGGTCCCACAGGAGATCCTTCACTCATAGCGGATTTGAACAAAGTCCCTGACAGCTTGGACCTTGCCGTTCGACTTTGCTCACTGAACATCTTCTTAAGATGCTCCATGATCTGCTTAGCATCCACTCGTGTTGCTTGTGGAGTTCGCCACTTATTGGCACCAAGATGAGACACTTTACAGTGATACAATTTTCCTCGTACTTGGTGTATTTACTGAAAGCCTCGTCATTTGCTCGGTCTGGCATTTGAGGAGCCGGTTTATCGATTACATCGATCAGCTTCTCATGTGTCAATACCAGGCGCAAATTGCGTTATCACTCGTCAAAGTTTTCACCAACCAGCTTGTTAGTCTCAAGAATTGGATGCAAATTGAACTGAGACATTTTCAGGAGATCTGAAAACGAAAGGAAAATTTACAGCAGAGAGTTAGACATCGTAAATATCATGAAGACATGGACTTCGTCTATATGATATTTTTCGCGAATCAATGTTATGATAACATTAGAAATCTTATTTCCAATTAGCATCAATTTATAACTATATGCCTAAGCCCCTTGGTAGTCAAGTCGTTTCCCAAAGATATAAAATAGATTCTTTATAAATTTTATCCCCATAAAATTTATAGTGAATTAACTTCGGCTGTATAACACATAGTCACCTTGTAGTCAGGTCGTTCCTATCGATATAGTTGAGTTCATCCTTCAACTCATGGTCGGATAACAATTAAGTTTATGTCCCCCGGGTAGTCTAAGCGTTTCCAAAACCTAATTGATCCCTCCTACTAGACATCTGATGTCATAGACGTACGAATCGAATTCTTGAACTATATGCCTCCTGGTAGTCACGCCGTACCATGTAAACGAGAACCTATTCAAAACGTCTACGATGAACGAAAAGCCTAACGATAAATAATTTATCGTCTAAGAACTCAATTATTAATTTTAAATTAAAATTCTTTAATTTTAATTTAAAATATTTTTTCAATTTTTTTAGGTTTGGCACGCGCGGGTTATAATAGGGTTAGGAATAGGGTTCTCAGCCACCACCGCCGCCGCTCGCCGATCGCCCGCTCCAGGCGTGAAATGTGCCGTTTAGGGCGCCTCCGTTTCCACCGCTCGACTGGCTGTGTATCGCTGGCGTCGGGCGCGAAGTGAGGGTTCGCCTAACCCTTTCCCGCGCCTAAAGCCCTTCTTTCTCGACCTTCGCCGCCCAACCCCGCCCTCGTCCGCTACGTGCGCCACCGACAGTTCGCCCCAACGCTTGAAATCCGGTCGCGCATCGCAACCTTGGCTCACGCCTGCTCGTCTCTCGCCGCGGTTCGCTCCAGATGTCGCGACCAAATCGCCTCTCGCGCCGCTCGACTCGGCCTCTCTCCTCGCGCACGACCGTCGCACTTCTGTAGCCGATTCCGTACCGCGCCGGTCCTGGACACGCCGGAAGACCCTTCGCCCGTGACCGACGACCCTCGTCCGGCCGGCTAGGGTTTCAGTCGTGCGACTGTCCCTCACCCGCACGCGTTCTATTTTTGTGTGTGTGCACTACACGCACGCGAATTTTACGTTTTTTCTATCCATTTTTTCACAAAAAATTCGAAAAACTAATCCTAAACAGACGTCCAGACGCTCTGATACCACTGTTGGGTTGATTTGGGTGCCGGAGCGTGTTTTATCAACCCGAATATGAGATCTAGTCATGTTTAACGATTGGTTTTTCGGGTTTCAACGATGAACACATTTAGAAACGATTTCGAATATACATGTTAACGTTGAATGTGTGATTGTTGGATGCAATAGACTTGATAGCACAAGCCCTCTATGCGTATCCACGCCGAGATTGGATCTGCTTTCCAACCGTTGGTGTGGAATTCTCCGATGAACGAAACTGTTTTGTTCTTTGTTTTCTCTGTGATGGCTTTTAGGGTTTCTGTTTTTGATTTTCGTGCTAATAAAAACGATAACGAAACCTGTTTTTCATTTCTTAAATAATTATTAACTTTTAATAATTGCATCTTAAACCCTAAACTATCGGAATAGTAAATAATAGGCATAATACTTTCATCAATGGCTGCCGAACAAGAAGAAAGATAAGAAGCGGCGATGCCTAGGCCTGGCCAAATTGGTTTTCGGTTCGGGTTTCAGTTCGGTTACGATTGGTACGGTTTATTCGGATTTCTATAAAAAATAAACATATTATAACCAAATTTAAATCGCTTCAGTTCGGTTCGATTTTATAACCGTTCGGATTGGTTATATGTAAAAAAGTTATAACCAAAATAACCCGAATTCTAATTAATTCGGTTTGGTTCGGTTATTAATTGGATATTAATTCAGTTATTATTTAGATATTAGTTCGGTTTCTTCAAAAATTTAGGATGAAACCATTCTTATGTAAAAAACAAATTTAGATATAACCAAATAAAAAACATAATTAATTATGAAATTGCTGGTGAAATCGTTGGGGAAATCGATGGGTGGGTGAAATCTCCGAGTTAAATCGATGAGTGGGTGAAATCGCTGGGTGAGACTAAAGGGAAAGAAGAAGAACAACTTGAAGAGAAAAGAAGAAGTGTGTGAAGAGAGATAGAACAACGTGAGGGAGAAGAAGACTTGCATGAAGACAAAAAAATTTGGGGGCTAGGTTTTATTTTGTTAATATATTCTAATACCCAATCAGATAATCAATATTTTTCGGTTATTACCAAAACTGAACCGAATCCAACGGGTTTTACATAATCATATCCAATCTGACAATTTAAATATATCCAAAACCAACCGAAATACAAAAATTCGGTTCGGTTCGATTCGGTTTTTAAAACTCAAATCGTAATGTCCAGCCCTAGCAATGCCGATCGAAGAAAAAGAAAGAAGAAAAAGATGAAGGAAATGAGTAAGAAAATGGAGAAGGGGAAAAGGGAAGAGGCATGAGTCTTACAGTGCAAGTGGGGTGGGTAAAAAAAATTAAGGTTTTAAGTATTAGTATTAATGTTAAATAGAAAGGGATCTCACTGAGTGATCATATTATACATTAGATTAAAATTATCAATTTAAGAGGTATAATGTGCATATAATTGTGTGGAATAGAATAACAAAATTATATTAATATTTTGGAAATCGTAGTCATTTTAATTATTTGATTTTTTCTATTTTGTTTTGCAAATGTAACTAATTTTGAACGTATATCAACTATTAAAATTAATATTCTTCTGTATTAAAGTATTTCTAACATCGATTGATTCATTTTGATACGTTATGAGATTCTTATAAAATGAGACATGAAGCGAAGTCATTACAAATGTCATTCGTGGTATGAATGTAATCTGAATTTTCATTTTAGAGTGTTATATATTACATTTTTAATCTTTTTTAAGATTTGTATTTTTTTGTAAAATAAAATTCACATATTTGGCACCAAAATACTTTTTCTATTAATGAAAATCACTCCATGTTTAATTATTTATTTATATTTTTCAATATCTTTCATATCATTTTTTTTAATAACTGTTTTCTATAACATTTAATAGTTTGAACGATTAATATCCCGTTTGAAATATAGAATAAATAAAATATTTAATAACTTACATTGTTGTTGATAATTTTAAAATTGATATTAGTCAACCGATTGTTATGATATGGATTTCATTAAAAATATATCTATTATAAGTTGTCCTCTTTCTTTTTATCTCAATAGGCTTTAATATATTAACAACTTTTTCTTACTTAGAATATTTTTTTAAATCTTTACATTTGAATGTATTTAATCGACAATTTAATGACATTTTATTTGATATATGAACACACCTATATATTCATATATTATAACTTAAAAACATATTATTATCATTTGATTATGATCTTCCATAACTCTCTAAATATGAAATAAAATGTCTCGAATAGTTTTATAAACACAACATGTGTATATTAAAAAATGATTACAGTGGATTATTGAAATTTAGATAATAAAATATATAATAACCATTTTTATAGTCTTTCAAATCTCACCTATGGATAAATCTAATAAAATAACTAATGTATAAATGTAATTGTAAAAAAAAAAATTATAACCTAATATAACATGTAAATCTATAAAATTATTTCAAAACTATAAAATCGACAAGATAATTACATTTGATCAAAACTAATGTTTGATTTTTTATTTGAACATATTGAATACTTTGAATAAGGTTCTAAATAATTTATCCAAAAAACATATTAATTTTACGATTAAGCTCACTGTTTCATAAAAAAAAATGTAATTTCTATTATATTTGTCTTTTTGTTAGAAAGTTTTTGTTCTTTATTATGTTTTCAAATGTCAAACTAATTTTGGATTTCTCTTATTTTCTTTCAAAAAGTATCCTTTACTAAGTCTTATTTACCAAACATAAATAGCAAACACCTATCACATACATTTTAATAGGTAAGTTTTATGGTGATTTATTAAAACCTCCACAAAGATGAAAAAAATAGAAGATCGATTTATAAGATATATAATTTTATAGAACTATTTATCATAGATACCTACGTATGATTGTCCTTATATATGAAATTGTACAAAAAATAAATAATTTCACGAAATCATACAAATGTGTGAGGAGAGATAAATTTTTCATTGTTTAAAAATTAGGTTTTCATGATACTCGACCAATGCGACCTATGTGACCAAATATTCTTCCCATATTACAGAAGTTATTCTCTACCAATTCACCAAAATGAGTGCAATACAATATAAATTAAACTTTGGTAAAATTTTAGATTCATTAGAATAATAACATGTATAAATACCAAAACAAAAATACATAGGACCACCTTGAATTATTGTTCTCATAGTTTTTGCATTGCCAAAAATTTAATGAACTTGATTTGACTATAAAAAATGGGAGTGATAAAAAGAGGTGTGGACAGAGAATGCACCCATATGGAGCCTCATTTAATCTATCATCAACTAAACTATCCATAATTATATTTACAAAAAAGTTCTATCACCCTTTAAAACTTGCAGCTCCACAGATCGTCCTTCTCTTGTATCTCTTCGACCCATTTATGCACAATATTTCATAAGCATATTAGTGTTTTTGTTTTTCTAGCACCACTTTCTCCATCCATTAACTAAGATCGTGTGACTCATTCCTTCATTAATAATTTCCGTTGATTTTATATTATTGATGATAATGAAACTCGTACAATTTTGTAAGGATGTATTAGTAAAAGCTGATCAACAAAACAGAAGAATCCTTTGTATGCGGAATCTACAATTGCAAAAGGATGGGGATTCAACTCGCAAAATGGTACACCTTGTATTGTTTCATGATTTCACTGTCATAGATGTGATAGTCCTTTAAAGGGCGGAATATCATAAATACCCTTATAGGGATAAACCGTTTAAAAAATATCCTTCCATAAAATAATTATTAAATCGAAAAAAAAACTGAAGAAAAGACAAATTTGCCCTTAATGTTCGAACGCGAAAAAACGTACGTTCTGCAGTTTTTTGACGTGAAAAACTGTCAAAAGCGAGAAAGCCGAACAATTTTTCGAAGTGAAACCTATTTAAAGTTTATAGCAAGAAAGAACAAGTGATGTCGAACTTGAGAGGGATCAATTTGAAGTTGGCAAGAAGGAAAATGGCTAGAATCAGCAGCAGTAGTGAAGAAGAGAGCACAAGTCAATCTTCAATGGCGTCAATAAGTGTAAATAGATCGATTTCTAGAGTTTTGCAAGCTTTCAAGTCATAAAATATTTATTTATTTGAAATGTGTGAGTGTCAATGAGTCGGTTGGGTTGTAGGGGTCGCAGGAGTTGCATGAACATCTTCGACTCAGTGGGTCGGTTGAGTCGCAAGGGTCGCTGGAGTTGCATGACCATCTTCGACTCAGTGAGTCGGTTGTCTCAGTGAGTGCGATGGGTTGCAATGGTCGTTTGAGGGGCGTGGGTCGGTTGAGTCTCAGTGAGTCGGTTGAGTGTCTGAGGGTCGTTTGAGTCGCATGGGTCGCACGGGTCGGCTGAGTCGCATGGGTCGGTTGAGTCGCATGGGTCGCTTAAGTCGGTAGAAGTATAATGTATTCGTAATTGGTCATTTTTCAGGTGGCGCCAAAGCTGAAGTTTATGTATGAATTCAAGCACATGGATATAATACCAAAGATCACCAGCAAGTGTTATCCTCACGAGACAATAACGACGCTGAGAGAAATCTTAGATGAACACGAGTTGCATTACTTCGTGAAGGAGTCACACTTTAGGCATTTATTCCATTTACAATGTGACTCCACATTGACGAAGGTTCAAATGTCTATCCTACTAAATCACTCCGTGATTATACGGGATAATATGGAGTTGTGGTTCGTCATAAACGACATTGCCATCCGGTACTCTATAGTGGAGCACACACTAATTTCTGGATTGAAATGCGGACCATATCCCAAAGGATGAGAGTCCATGATGGGTGTCACATTCAGGCTGAAGAACTTCGACCGTGGAAAGGTGACCCCCGAACAAGTCAATGAAAAACTTGTGAGGGTGAAGAATTCCGACGACCGAAAGAGGTTGGCAACTTTGATGTTGTTGGCGCAAGTTATGGCTCACTGGGTCGTTAAAGTCGCATGGGTCGTATGGATCGCATGTGTTACATAATCAATGTAACGAACGATGAGTCTAATGAATGAAGTAATTTTTATGCAGATGCTCCAACGGGTCCTGTCGAAGAGGTGCACACTAAAGATACTTTAGTAGGTCCTGTCGATGATGTCGCCGACGAGGTTCCTGCCAAGGATACTCCAGCAAGTAAGTACGGTCGTCGCTATTGTCGAAGTACCACCAAGTAAGTACGGTCATTTGAGATCGCATAGGCCGCATGGTCGCATAGGTCGCACTGGTTGCATAGGTCGCATAGGTTGCATGGGTCGCATTGGTCGCATGTCGCATTGGTCACCATATGTTTAATGAAGTAAATTTTATGCAGGTGCTGGACCTTTATCGAAGGAGTCTGCGCCATATGTTGAACCTCCACCGGGGAAAGAGCAAGAACAGTGTTTCAAGAATCTGAAGGGGAAGAGGAGTTTATTTGTAACACAATTTTGGGAATGGATAATTCAACTTTGTACATTGTAATTTTTTAAAAATTATTCATATTATTTGTAAGTAAAAGGTCGCATGGGTCCAATGGTTGCAGAGGTACAAGGGTCGCACCATTTGTCCCTTGCAAACCTTTTACCCGTTCGACCCTTGAACCTTGACCCTACAACCCTTTTACCCGTTCGCAGGGGTCCAATGGTCGCAGAGGTACAAGGGACAAGTTGGATGGCTCCAAATTCACTGATGGATAGACAGATTTCTACAACGACCACAACATTCGTATTGGAGATGTCTTACTTTTCCATCACGAAGGTGACATTGTCTTTCTTTAATGTCACCAGAGCCACTCTTGATGAGAGGGTTTTCATTGTACCAGTCATGGGTCCAAGGGTCGCGAGGGACAAGGGTCACGACGGACAAGGGTTGCACGGGTCCAAGGGTCACGAAGGTACAAGGCTCGTAGATATTTGAGTCAATTATTTGTAAATAACTTGATAAATTATTATTTTCAAAACTTATTTATATTATTTGTAAATAATTTGTAAATAATAAATTATTTTGACTATATTGTTAATATCACTGTTTTTGTGGATTTAGTATTATTGTAACAAGAATCGTAGAGAGACAAGGGTCGTAGGGGTCCAAAGGTCGCAGAGAGACAAGGGTCGCAGGGGTCCAAGGGTCGCAGAGGGACAAGGGTCGCATGGATCCAAAGTTCGAAGAGGTACAAGGGTCGCAGGTGTCCTAGGGTCGAAGAGGTCCTCTGTGACACTTGTACCTCTGTGATCCTTTTACCTCTTCGACCCTTAGAAACCTGCGACCCTTTTACCCTCTTTGACCCCTGGACCCCTGCGACCATATCCTAAACCCTGCGACTCTTTGACCCCTTTGCGACCCCTTTACCCCTGTGACCCTTGGACCCTTAAGACTCTGTGACCCAGTGCAACAATTTTTCTGCGGAACCTGCTTAATTGCAAGATTCTTTGTTGACAACAAACGATTTCAACTTATTGGCAGCAAATCTGATGCCAATTTCAAGCTACTCTCGCCGAATCTGTCGTGGTGTGGGAGAATAACTATTTTCGCGCCACAGTAGAGAGGGAAATCGAAGTGCTCTGGAGGAGAGAGAAAAATTGTCGACAAGGGTAATATGGGATTATCAATATTTTAAGGGTATATTTGAAGTTGAAACTTTTTTTTTTCAGCGAAAGGTATTTTTGAAGCACTTTAGCCCTACGAGAGTATTTTGAAGTTCCCCCTTTAAAGGGATTAATATCTATGAGTATATTTATTGAGTATGTTATGAATTATCATTAAAACAATGTTTATATACATAAATATCATAAATATGATTTAAGGATACGAAAAATTTATTGAAAGAAAGGGTGATAAATGCTACGAGTGATATGATGGAGCTTACATATATTTCATTAGCATCATGTTAGCATTTCAAATTGAACAGAAACTCAGGTTCATACAAATATGCAAGCTTTGTGATGTCAACCACACCAAGTTTTGGAAACTCAGAATCCTTGGGCTAGAAACTTTTTATTTCTGTCACAATCTGGAAACAATTGTAGTAGGAAATCTGAACATAATTTTCTCACAAACCATCTACATGTAGCTTAAGAAAAGATCAAAACTCAAAACTAAAATACTTTATAATTTTAGAAGTATATCCCCCTATTTAGTCAAAATATCATTGCAAAAACAATTCTATAGAACGATACATAGTTCAAAACCCAAATTTGTTTTCCTCTATCAGAAACAAGTATACCAAAAAGTTATTTGTTCTTTTGCGGAAAAAAAATTAACAGCCTTTCTAACACATTGTTTAGTTGCTTATAAAATAAAGAACTTGTGGAAGGTGGGCTCACCATATCATCGGAGCACTTTACTTTACCGTAAGCTTCCTCCACTTCCCTATCTATCATGGTTTCATGTGGAACCTCTACCTAAACATGTGACCCTACTATTACCTTGACCGAAGAAGCCTACACCGCAAGATAATCTCATCAATTCACAATGAAAGCATATCACTTAACAAACTCATCCACAAAAGGAAAAATATTTTAGAATCCATGTTTCTCATACATATCAAAACACCAAAAGAAAAAAAAACAGGGAAGCTATTTCTAGCTCATTTCATTTTCTTCATGAACATCTGAACATTTTTTTCTTCAAAAAACTTTATCTTTTTCTTCAACATATTTTAGTAAACACAGTTCATCCACATTTTGACCCCACCACATCTGTTTATCAATCCTAAAATTGATGTAAATAGATTTGTATAACCCCATTTTGACCATGACCAACCATGATCAGATATGCCAAAGATTATCAATGAGAAAACACATCAAGAATTCGTTTAATTGCTATTAGAAAAGCAATGAAAAAGTGGTTACAAGGTAGGATTGGCTTATATCTGATGTAATTTCTCATACCTCTTCTTTTGGAATATGTTTTCTTTGGCATTGGAGATGATGGAGACACTAAATCTTGAAAATACAATAAGAAGATGGTGGGAATTCGACGGTGTCAAAGGCGCATCACCAAACAAAAATATCCGTAATCCGTCTGCAAATACAGACGGAAACGTCAGTCCGTAAACTGTCTGTAATTCTGGGCTGCAAGGGTGTCCGCAATTCGACGGAAAAGACGACCAATTTGCATACAAAAAAGTCTTCTGGAAGATGTTGCAATTTTGCGGACAACAACTGTCCGTCAGCAAAAATTTAGGACGACATCCGGATGATTTTGTCCGTCTTGAATTTTTTTAAACATAAAAAATAAAATTTTTTAATTACAATTAATTATAATTACAATCTATAAATTTAAAAGATAATATTAATTAATTAATCTTTATATATAATTAACATATATTACAAATTTTTTGGTGGTATTTCTGAATTATCGTAATCGGAATCATCGTTCGTGCATGTATCCCAACTGATAGAAGGCATTTGTTCCTTCAGCATGCTCATCAACCGTTGATGTCGTCTTTCTGATCCTTGATGTTGTCTTTCATATTCTTGTTGCAATATAGACACGATATTTCAAATCTCGTGGTTTGTCACTTTTGCCTTACCTTTGGAGGAACTTGCATGTTGTGATGCCATTCCTCTAAGACAAAAAATACGACCTTTATACGATGTAACTTGCTGTAAAATAAATATCGAAATTTAATTACAATTATAAGTAACAAAGTTATATTAAATTGTAATAAATTTATCTAGAGATATAACTCGTTGTATTCTTCCTAACTTAGAGAAGGTTGTGTTCTGTATTCTCTCGGTGGAATTCGGAACACTCCTTCCGATGCCATGTTCTAAACATCGTGATGAACATATTTTGCTCTGGTATCTACCCACGAACCGTCAGATTTCTTATTGTGTGTACATTCGAGCAATTCTATGTATGACGGTTCAGATCCTTTCTCTTTCGTCTAAAACAAATTTCAAATATATATATTCTTAATATTAATCAAATGTCAATTGTATAAAATCCGCAAAAGAACGAGAACTAGCGGTATGTGCACTCACCCCGTATCCTTCTCTATCAGAACAACGAGATTGACTTGCTCACGCGCTTCTTTGCTTAAAATTAGGATCATCCCAATAAGCGCACATTTGTTCCCAGGTATTGTCTGCCATCCAAACTTGCTTCCAACGGAGGATGCCAACGGAAGATATCCGTTAAAATCCCGTTAAAAGTTGCAACGGATTGCAACAGACGATATCCGTTACA
>CM071875.1:23152683-23175501 GCA_036759665.1 Gynandropsis gynandra
TTTGAGAAGCTGGAGATGGGGGAATATGAAAGCGTAAAAGAATTTAGCAGTCAGATGAATGCCATCGCAAATGAAGTAAGTGTACTTGGACAGAATCTAGATGATAAGAAACTGGTTAAAAAGTTACTGAGATGTCTTCCCAAGAAGTTTCATGCACAGAAGGTTGCCATGAACATGTCATTGAATACAGATACTACGAGCTTCAAAGAAATAGTTGGAATTTTGGCGGCATATGAACTTGAACTCCAACTTGAACACGGGGATGTTGCTAAAGATGGAAGCAAAGGAGTAGTTTACAAGCTACCTCAGAAAGAACCAAATTGGATAGTATTGAAGAAAACATTGTATTACTGACTAGAAAGTTTGGAAAATTTATGAAGAAACGGTCAGGGATGAAAAAATTATCAACTGAAGATGCTGGATATAGAAAGGAGAATAAATCTGGATCTCAATGCCACGAATGCAAAGGATTTGGTCATTTCAAATCAGATTGTCCTAGCATCACAAAAAGAGAAAGTATGCTGAAAAACCTCAGAGAAACACAGTGCTTCAAATGCAAGGGTTTTGGACATACTAAGAATGAATGTGCTGCAATAATCTGGTAAAAGGAAAATCACTAATCATGTTTAGTGAATCTAGTTCTGAATTTTGAGATGAGTCTGAAGAAGAATAGTCAAGCTTTGTTGCTTTCATTGGCATGATTGATGAAAACGATAAAAAAGTGAAAAAGATCAACTTGAAGAGGAAGATGAAGTTGATGTAGAGATGATCTACAATGAGTGGCTTAGGATGAGCAAATTGAATGTTCAACTGATCAAGGAGAATGAGAATCTGGAAGCTCAGATTCAAGATATGAAGCAAGTCGTAGCTGCTAAGGAAGAAGAAGTGCACTTCATCAAAAGACAATTAGAAGAGAGAAACAAACAGCTAAAGATGCTGTCAAATGGTACTGAAAAATTGGATCACTTGCTCGCTATTGGAAAAAGGAAAGGCGACAACCATGGAATTGGATATATCGGGAACTCAAACAAGTCGGAAAACAAATTTGTTTCTTGAGGGGATTTGCAAGAAAGTCTGAAATGGAAAGAAAGACAGCTGACTCATGGTACTCCTAATAAAAGCCAGAACAGACAAAATTCTGAGATAAGAAGAAGTAGGAATGATCATGCCTTTGAGTACAGATCTAAAAGAAAATATCAGAAGTCTTACCAACACTACAACCAGAGAAGAACAACAACTACACAGCATAATGGCCATAATCATGGGAGAAAATACCAAGGTAAGAATAGGAAGAGGAACTCAGTTGTCTGTTTCTTCTGTGGAATCAGGGGTCATAAACAACGCACGTGCTACAAAAAACACAGGTATGATGCAGGTAAGTCACCAAACGTAAAATAAATTTGGATAAAGAAAAGTGATTTATATTGCAATGTTGCATACATTTCTGCTCAGAATGAAAAATCTAATACCTAGTACTTTGATAGCAGATGTTCCAGACATATGACAGGTACTAAAGAATTGCTCTCAAACTTTGTCGAAATTAAGAATGCAGGAAGTGTAGTGTTCGGGGATGGAAATAAAGGAAAAATTCTTGGCAGATGAGATATCAAGTCACCTGGACAACCAGCATTAACAAATATTCAATTTGTTGCGGGCTTAACGGCTAATTTAATTAGCATCAGTCAACTTTGTGATAGTCATCACCAGGTTAATTCATTAACAAAGAATGTCAAGTGATGAATTCTGATAATAAGTGTGTGCTTACAGGTTTACGGTCTTCAAACAATTGCTACGTGTGGACTGAAGAGAAAGTGTGCTTCAAAGCAACAGATGATATACTGTCACTGCGACATCAGCGTTTAGGACACGTAAACTACAGATCTCTGGTGAAATTATCTGATTCTACAGCAGTAAGAGATATGCCTAAGCTAAAATTAGATAAAGAAAAAATGTGTAAACCATCTCAGCTAGGCAAACAAAGTTCATCATAAACGAATGTCAGAAGTGAAGACTGAAAAAATTATGGAGCTGGTGCATATGGGTCCAATGAGAACAAATAGTTTTGGAGGGAAATGATACATTTTTGTTATTGTGGATGATTTTTCTCGATACACTTGGGTAAAATTTCTGAGAGAAAAATCTAAAACGTTTGAGTTATTTCATTTCATGTTTCTTCAATTGAAAAATACTAAAGATTGTATTGAGAGAATCAGGAGCGATCATGGAAAAGAATTCGAGAATGATGTATTTAACAAATTTTGTCAAAAGCATGGCATCATCCACGAATTATCAGCACCCAAGACACCACAGTAAAATGGAGTCGTTGAAAGGAAACAGGACATTGCAAGAAATGGCTCGAGCAATGCAGCATGGAAAATCTATATCTATCAGGTTTTGGGCTGAAGCCATAAACACAACATGTTACATTATTAATTGTGTATACCTTCGTCCAAGTATGTCTAAAACACCCTATGAGCTGTGGAAAGGTAAGAGTCCGAATTTAAACTATTTTCATGTTTTTGGGTGCACTTGCTTTGTACTGAACGATAGAGAATGCCTGGGTAAGTTTGATGCTAAAAGTGATGAGGAAATCTTTCTTCGTTATGGAAACAACACAACTGCGTTTTGAATTTTCAATTTACGCACAAGAAAAGTTATTGAATCAGTAAATATTGTTTTTGATGAGGATCATTCAACTGATCGTGTTATTTTTCCTTGTTCATCAGAAACTGTACAAGAACAGTCAGATTCAACTCATGAACATTTAAGTGCACCTACTGATCAACAAGTGGTTGAATGTGAAACAGATGGAGATATCTTGGAACATGAAAATTCTCAAACCAACATGGAGAAAATAACGGTACATAAAAATCACTCAATAGAAGATGTTATTGGCAACATTGAGGATGGAATACGCACACTAACAAACCACGAGTAAATTATCATGACATGGTAAAATTTGCTTGTTTTACTTCACAAATAGAACCAAAGTGTGTTCTTGATGCGTTAGATGATGAGTCTTGGATAAAAGCCATGCACGACGAGTTAGAACAGTTTGTTCGAAATGATGTTTGGATTTTAGTTCCTCGACCAATGAACTTGAATGTGATTGGCACGAAATGGGTGTTTAAGAACAAAACCAATGAACAAGGTGAGATTTTTCGAAATAAAGCAAGATTAGTAGCACAAGGATACACGCAAGTAGAAGGAGTAGATTTTGATAAAACTTTTGCTCTTGTGGCTAGATTAGAATCTATTCGTCTATTGCTTGGTGTTGCTTGTTTCTTTGGTTTCAAACTGTTTCAGATAGACGTGAAAAGTGCGTTTCTAAATGGGATACTTCAAGAGGAAGTTTATGTGGAACAACCAAAAGGTTTTGAGGATCCACATTATGCAGAGCATGTCTACAAACTAAAGGAAGCCTTGTATGGGTTAAAGCAAGCACCCCGTGCTTGGTATGAAAGACTTACAAACTTCCTTGTTCAGAATGGCTATAAAAGAGGGGGAGTTGATAAAACATTGTTTATCCATGATTCTGATGGAGTTTTGTTGGTTGTACAGATTTATGTTGACGATATTGTATTTGGCTCTAAATCGCAGGAGAAAGTGAACTGGTTTGTGCAGACTATGAAGCGGGAGTTTGAAATGAGTATGTTTGGAGAACTGAGTTACTTTCTTGTCTCACAAGTGAAACAACTCGACGATGGACTATTTATTTCTCAGAGTAAATACGTCAAAAATCTGGTGAAAAGGTTCGAACTAGACCACAGTAAGTCGGCAAGTACCCCCATGTCAACAACAACAAAGCTGACAAAAGATGCAGATGGTGAAGATGTTGAGGTTAAATTATATAGAAGCATGATTGGTAGTCTTCTTTATCTCATTGCAAGTAGACCTGATTTATGTCTAAGTGTAGGGATTTGTTCCAGATATCAGCTAAACCGAAGAAATCCCACTTGCTGGCTGTTAAACGAATAATCAAATATGTCAAAGGTACATCAGAGTATGGCATTTTATATTCCAAAGATACTAACTGTGAACTTGCTGGTTTTAGTGATGCTGATTGGGGAGGAAATGCAGATGATCGTAAAAGCACGTCTGGTGGTTGTTTCTTCCTTGGAAACAGTTTAGTATCATGGCATAGCGAAAAGCAAAATTCCACGTCTCTATCTACTGCTGAAGCTGAATACATTGCCTTGGGAAGCTGTTGCGCTAAACTTTTATGGATGAATCAAATGCTTATGGACTACGGTATAAAATCCAGAACTTTTATTGCATGGTGTGATAATACAAGTGCTATAGACATATCGAAAATCCTGTTCAACATTCTAGAACAAAGCACATTGAAATAAGACATCATTTTCTGAGGGAGAAAGTTGAACAAAAACAAATGAAAGTGGAGTATGTGCCTACGGAACGTCAGCTTGCAGATATTTTCACAAAACCCCTGGATTTAAATCGGTTTGTTTCTCTGAGAAAATCACTTGGTGTCTATGAGCTTTGATTGTTCCTTGCACATTACATTGGTAGATTAGCTTTTGGAGTGTCTGATGATCTTACGTAGAAAAGGGAAATTACTGAGATGTCTGCTTGATTTAAGTACACTTAATTGCTCATTGTTCCGTGTTTTGAACACTGTTACCGTTCTTGCAAGTTACAAGCTTTCTATCTGGTGACCCAAGTGCACTTAAAATTCTCACTTACTCCTCTGACAACTTTTATGCGTGTCTCTATGCAGAAATAAGATTAGTTTGTCATGAGTATATGCTCGGATCTAAGTTGGGAGATATTCAGTTTCCGTTATAACGTCCTATGATACAAAGCAAAAATTGTGCTTACATACTCCTCTATGCTTGCATAAGAGTATACCTAAAAAGGTAATCAAGAAGCTTGTTATATGAACAAAAGGATATCTACACAATGTCCTAGAAGCTGTGAATGAGTGTTTAAAATAAAAAAAGAAAAAAATAGAATAATAAGACGCAATAATGCAATACAACAACTTGTTTTAAGTGGAGAACAATATTCAGTAAATGTATTTAAACAATCAGTCGTTTACAGTTCTTGACTATTTTCTTAACGGTCTGATTTTGCTTTGATTCTTTCTATCATGTTTTATGGCTAGGGTTTACACATTGATCTGACGAGCATTATCAGCACTTGAGTGTTTTTTTTCAGAGAAACTTGGCAGTTTTTTTAAAAACCTTTAAATGTGATGGGATAGTTTGTGGGCTGATGTGACTAGTGCAGTTACTTCAAAATTTTCAAAATCCCTATTTTTTAGCTGCAACTGCACTTAACCTTCCCTGAACTGCTGCTCTTTACTTACTGCTTACAATTCTGAAACCCTAACCCATTTTTTTCGAGAGAACGAAAAGCAGTTTCTTCGTTGCAGATTTTTTTCTCTTCAACATAAGTGCAGACAAGAAGCACCAAATTTGGCCTGAATGCGGATGATGTACTCCTGCTTGATAATCAGGAGGTCAGAATGGGAGACCTTGTGTTTACACGAAATCCATCGCGTGTAAACGGCCGTCGTTACAAGGTTCTAACGACGATTTTTTTTGCGCCGAATAAGAGCGAAAATCTAAGATCAAATGCAACATCAATGGTCCACCTTCAAACATATCCTGATAGTGACCTAAGGGCCTCGTCTACGTCGACCCCACAGCATGAATCACATCACACTTCAAATGAACAAAGGGAAACTTCGACCTCCTCGACCCCACCAAGAGAGACCCAAACAACCTCGGCCCCACCATCGAGTGCTGCTCCATCAACTGTTCCATCAACGCCGGTAACTGCTCAAAGACCGGTCTCTGCTACTGGAACCCAACCCTCTGCATCTTCGAAAAGAGGTACTCCTTTATCTGCCTCCAAGGCTTTTTCACACAAAATGTACAAGGAATCGTACCTTGATAGGTTTAAAACCCTTAAGGAAAGGGATTTTTTTTTGAAAGAGGTCTGAGTGTGCATCAGTTCAAGCACCTCTCTGTTTGGGACTTATTAGTGAACCATAAGCTGACAAACACAGTCACTACTGTGACTTCTGTATGTAAGAAACTTGTATTTGAATTCTACGCGAATTTGGTTCCTGAAATTGAAGACTCAGGTTCGGCCCTGTTTGGTACCACGTATGTTCGTGGTCATGTTATCAAGTTTAGTGCTGAAGTGATAAATGAGTTTTTTTTGGCATCCCACACGTACATGTGACTCGCACAAAAGAACTCCAGCTTGATTTGGATATGAACACTGTCACTAAGGAATTGACAGATGGTAAGCTGAGTTCATGGCCTGGTCAGATCCCAAATTCCAAACTTCAGTGGGAATATGCTTTACTCAACAAAATTTCTCGCACCAACTAGGTACCCAACAAGAAATCAGATGGAATTAGGCAGGATACATCAATCTTCCTATACTGCTTGAAGAATGACATCCCCATTAACTTCAGCAAAGTGTTCCTGGACTCAATTGTGGGACTGGGTCTGTCAAATTCAACGAAGTTCATTCTTCCGTTTCCATGCCTGATTCAGATCATTCTGTGTCAATAAGTCCCTGATATCGTTGGAAGAGATGAGGTGCGCGAAAATACCCCCATGGATCATATTTAAGAAGAAGTATATGGCCAAGATGCCATCTTCATCAACTGCAGGAACTTCAAGAAATAGTATGGTTCAGGAGCTCACTGAACTAAAACAGACTCTGGGAACTAAAATAGACTCTAAGTGCAGCGCTGAAATCCATTGACGGGCTACTCTTGCGATTCCAGAGTAATCAAGTGCACTTATATTTTTGTGTGGGAGGAGAAATGCAGGAAGAAGAGGAGGATGAGGTTAGAGAAGATGAAGTTGAAGAAGTTCGTGAGGAACCAACAACAAGAAAAAGCAAGGGAAAGAGACAGAGGAACTGATATGTTCCTACGCGTTTTTTCGTTTTCTTTAAGTGCATCTAAAGAAAATGCCTATATTAAGTGTACTTAATTTTCTAATTCCCGTGTTTGAACTTATGATGATCTTAACATATATGCGTGAATCTATTTTGTGTTGTTTGATCTTATATGGTGGTTGCTTTGTGCTTGAATGATTTTATTGCATTGTCTTGAATTCTATATGATTGATTGACGTATGTTTTTGTGATAAGAATTCAAAGGGGGAGATTGTTAATGCAATAAAAAAAGGATCGCAGAGTATAATTGTTATTTCAGGTAGTTGAGATATTCAAGGAGCAGAAATTCAAATCAGGAGAGATTGAAAGAAGTCAACGAGAAGATCAAGGAGAAGAAGGAGGAGTCAAGTTGGATCTGGCGGATTCAATGCTGAAGGAAAATCAGCAAGACAGCACGAAACCGGGAGGCTGAAGGAAAATCAGCAAGACAGCACGACTGAAGAACCGGGAGGGTTGCTGAGCCGAGTGGAAGACAGATAAGTTAACCTGAAAAGAAAAATAAGGTTAACGAATCTGGGTGATATCGCTGAAGTACGCAAAACAGAGAGAAAGAGAGTTATGATGTTTTAAGTTTACTTAGATAGATATTGTACTGAGTGGAGAAAAACAGTAGAGGTTATATTTACGTCTAACTCAGGGGGAGTTATCCGTGGAGATCTTTGGTACATTGTAAAGGCTAACAAGTGTACTTAAAGATTGACAAGTAAATAAACGAATACTGTTTTATATTTTTGGTCTATTTGAATTATCGATTCACCAAGTTGTCTTCTACAAGTTTTCACATATATATATATTTATATATATATATATATATATATATTCATAAACACAAAAATATGCACACATCCATATATATACACACATAAACTCATATATCTACACATACACATGTACAATATATATATAAACAAATATATATACATATATTTATACATACACATAAATGTATATAAATATAAATATAAATACACATAAACACACATATATGAATACACATACACCATTTATATATACATATTTAAATAACTATATAATCTTATTCATTTTTAAAATAAAATTTACAAATAGATAAAAAATCAGGTTTTGGTTTCATTATGTGTATTTGTACATATACATGTCTTTATATATATATATATGTGGATTTATATGTATTTATATTTATATAAATATATGTGAGTTTATATGTATTATTTATTTACATATATCAATGTATAAATATATGTATATGTATATATGTGTATGTGTGTAGATATATGTGTATATATTTCTTGTGCAACCGTTGCCATTTCTTCCACATCCATATGAGCGATCACGTTCTGAATCTTCTTTGTCGCCGCCCTCATGATTGATCCTTGTTTTCTTTGTGTCTTATCCAAATAATTTTCCTAAGAAATTCAGTTGCATTAAAAAACACACTGACATTGCACTTACTTGATAACAATAGCTACGATATTCGACTCTTGTTTGCTAGTCGTGAAGCTTCGGTGGCATCTTTTCATCTAACTCTTGCTTTTTGTCCAGTGGCTCTTTCAAGAACCTAGCTTCACAATTTTGCAAAAATTGAGGAATAAGAACAAAGAAAGACTGAGTTTGTTCGTTAGAAAAAACATCTCTTTGTACGCGAGCATATTCATTAGTTATGATGTCATTAAATCTATCTTATTCACATTCGCTCTCATATAAAGAAATTTCGTTGTCCTAAGGTGTACTCTCATAGCCTTTTTTTGGGTTTTTCTCAAGAGCTTGCTATTTTGGTGAACTATCTCAAGGTCCCTTAATTTCACATGTCTCTCATCCTTCTGTAGATGTATCTAATCTTCGTAGATCTCTTTGGGTGTGAGGGTTACCAATCAAACTTTTTTCATCTTGAATTTGAATGTATATTTGTTGTTGAATCCATCATATTGTGCTCATGCGTCAACTCTACAACCTTCCCAACAATAAATGCTCAACTTGCATCGGTACATCACAATGGACGTCATCTTCGTACTTTCCAATGCTTAATGAGATATTCACTTTATGATGTACCTTGGTGTTTTCACTATCATTCAGCCACTTAAGCTTGTATGGATTTGGGGGTTTTTTAGTTCAAAATATCAACTTCTCAATAAGCAAAGTAGTTGTCATGTTTGTGCACCTACCACCATCTATGATAATATACACAACTTCTCTTTGATAACCCGTCATATATAGAAGATGTTTTCTCACTATTTTCTTGCATCCTCTATGGTGTGTATATTAAGGACTCAACGGATAACCAACAATTCTCCTTTTTATGTCTCATACTCCTCAGCTTTCATCCGACTCATCAGCCTTATGTCTCACTTTATCATCTGATACCGTCTCATATTTTCCATCCGTTTGTACCAACATAATTATCTTATTTGGACAATCTTGAACATAATGGCCTTAGACCTGACATTCATTGGTACCTTGCATTTTCGGCTTTAATGTTGCTACTGAAGTATGATCTCTCATGCTCTAAAGATATCATCCCTTTTCATTTTAGTTTCTTCTTGATTCTAATGAGATAATGAAGAAGGTATTACATCTCCATGTAATTATAAGTTTCTACGTGATCCTTAATATCTAGGTTAAGAATACCAAGAAAATGATCCATGGTGGCCTCTCATTCTTCATCTACATTAGCACGTATTGTGGTGGTCCTCTACAGTTTGTCACTTCTTGCTGGTAATGGGTAGGTACGAATCATCATTTCATCATTATCTGCATATCCTCCTATGTCACCATAAATCGTTCTCCATTCCTTCAACGTGAAAGACTGCACCGATCTACCATGCAAACACATACTCACTGAACTTTTCTAAAGGCAACTTTACTTCTTCAATTCGGAATATTGATGAAAATTGAAAACCATCTCAGTTTTCCTCTTCAATTCTAAGTATGCATCCACATCGCTCTGTTCCATTAAAGTTTAAATCTCCAGTTTGATGTTACTGATGCATCATTAATATGGTTCGTCGCTCGTGGATTGGGCCTCATCGGATGGCCATACTCCTCATCTATAACCTCATCATACTCGTCTTCTTTCATGCATATAAGCTATGGATTACGAATTGTATTTGATTCTCTCTTGGGTTGTTTTAACAAATTCCTCACATTGTTCTTCAACCCTATTATTTTGTTTATTAACAACCATCAGTTCATATGGCAACATCCTGCTAAATTATTCCATTGTAAGTTGAATTTTTCTTTCAACCTAGCTGCTCTTTCATCTTGAGGCGATTCATCGAGATGATTTCATGAATTAGACATCGAAAATGCTACAAAACAAAAAACTAAGTATCATGTCAAAACCATGTGTTGGGGCCTGACATGGTGGTGCTCTTCAAATCCTGACTACTGATTGTTTTAGCCAATCTGGACAAATATCTAGGCGAATCTCACAATCACTCAATTAAATATGTTTTGATTAGTTTCACTCGTTCTTTTGTCTTTTCTTTTTGGTTTCTCTTGTTCAATCTAGTTGAAAACTCAATAAAAAAATTAAATTCATGTGTTAGTTTCCTACGAATCAAACTAACTCTTGATGATATAACTGTATGACGTAGTAACTATGTCTTAGTTCCCAAGCCTAGTCCCAACAATTCTCTATTTTTTCACTCTCTTTTTTTCTCTTTCTTTGTTTTTATTTGACTAATTCTCTTATTTTCTTATTTTATTGGATTTTTTTTGTTTTCTTTTCCTTTGTGTTTCTTATGT
The DNA here is from genome assembly GCA_036759665.1 of Gynandropsis gynandra. Lineage (NCBI taxonomy): Eukaryota > Viridiplantae > Streptophyta > Magnoliopsida > Brassicales > Cleomaceae > Gynandropsis > Gynandropsis gynandra. The sequence goes on from CM071875.1 coordinate 23,163,352, forward strand.
TTTTTTGTTGATTAGACAATGATAAAAGATCAACAAGTAGCTAAAAAAAATAGGATAGACCGTCCAACGCAAGACGGGGTCTAATACCACTTGATATGAACATAGACCGATATTCTATTGTTAGTAAGGATGACAAGAGAAATGAAACCTAATAATAACTCGATATCAAAACTTGAAACTTATTCTTCAAATAAAAAGCTCTAAAGCCTCCTATAAATTGACTAGTAAATCCCAGACAAAACAATCAACAATTATGATGTAGTGTTGATAAATAGGTTGAACACAAAGAATCCGTCCAAGAGTTCTTTGGCTAAATATCTCAATAATTTAAAAAAGACTTTTGTTAATATAAAAGCTTGGTTTATAAGGACCAAAACATGACTGAAAATAGGTAAAATGAAAGAAATAAATCAAAACGTGGGAAAATTCTTGGTCGAGTGGGGTGGCTGTTCAATCGAGTGCTACATAAGGGTTTTGACATAAAACTAGGTAAAATAAATAGCTCGACCGATTTACACCACTACTCGGTCGAGTCGGAGTAGTGTTTGATCGAGTGTAGTGATGATCAAGCCAAGCAACCAATGTGTGTTTTGCATAAATTGGTCTAGAGATATTGTTCGAGTCGAGCAGTTCCTTGCTCAAGCACATTCAGCTCCTGTAGCCTCTTGCTTTTCTAGGACTTCTATACTTATAGACTAGTATATGAAGAGTTGACCTACAATTCTGATGCAGCTCAAATAAAGATGAAAAGCTAAAATTCCAACTAATTGATGAACAATGACTCATTTTCAGTGAAACCATCAATGCAGTCTACAAATCAAATGACCACTTCTTTGTGTAATGGGAATGAGACTATAGATAAAATGATAATAATTTGGAAAATATTATGTGTTATTATAAGATCTCAAGGTGAAATTGTCTCAAATCTTGCATCAAAGTGGCATTGCATCACTACTATTAGAAAGAGGACGAACTACATAGTCCAGCTTTGCAATATCACTAGACATCACCGACTCTAAATGTTGCATTAAACTAGGATTTGACCTAGCAAATTTGATTTAAAAAAATTATAATTTGGGATGAAGTTTCAATGATTAAAAAAAACTGTTATAAAATATGGCACAAACCTCTTAAAGATGTAATAAATTAAATAGACTCGTATTTCATCTTAAACCATTTGGAATAAAAACTGTGTTCAAAGGTGATTTTTTTGACAAATATAACCAACTTTATCAAAGATAGCAGACATGACACTGTCAGAACCACTATAAATTCATCATATATTTGAAACTATTGTAAATTACGAAAACTAAGCAAAAACATGCGATTGTCAATAAATTGTAATCACGAAAACCTAGCAACTATAAAAAGATCTCTAAATGGCGCCCAATGTCAAATAGACATTCCATTGGAACTATTAATAACAGAAGGTTCAAATACAATCTATCACAAACCAATGTATATAAAAATGTAGAACATTATATCATGAAATATCATTATACAAGAACACGCTATAGTATATCCTACAGAGGAATTGGTTGATAAAATTAAAAATATTGTATTACAAATGATGGGTGGCAATGACATCGAATATTTAATTTCATAGGCTTTACGCTCTTTTGATTATGAACACGTAATTAAAAAATTAAACAATATGATTCTCAACGCTATTAAATGCTCTACAATTCCAAACCACCGCTTACATCGAAAAAAACATGCTTATGTGATGTTATTTCGTAATATTGATAATAAAAATTGGATTATGTCTCGAGACAAGGTTACATATCGCACAATTAGGTAATAACATCATTAAATGAGAATATCACAGAATTCAATTCAGGTAGTAAAGCATTTATACCAAGATTGCTACTAATAAAAACTAATACAACATTACTCTTCTGCTTTAAACGTAAAAATTTCCAAACATCTCTTGCTTTACAATGATAATGAATAAAAGTTAAGAACACAACCTTAACAAAGTCATATGATAATTATCATGCCCCATATTTGTCACAAATAATGATATGTTGTCGTATCACATGTGAAAAGAAAAGAAGATAAAAGTGCTAATTCTAGATGACCAAAACAAATACAATACTACAATTACAAATGTAGTAAAAAATCATTTACAAATATAAATGATTACATCCATAATGATTGTCAATATGCCTATCTAGTTGAATAATATGTTCATCTTATGCTTTCTTTTATTGTCTTACTCAGGAATCTCGTGTTTCATAATGATTGTAAATGTTCTTACTCAATATCAGAATAACGCAAAACGATGCATAACAAAATATTGTTTTCATGCACATGATTCGTTTGAAGTGCGGATACAACTTAATTCACATATATAAATATATATACAAACATAATTTAATACATATATATACATATATATTATAATTTATGTATTAATACATAAATATATATACACATATACTATGATATATATATAACGCATATAATATGTAGGGTTGTTTTGGACGATAGAAGCGTTTTATTACAGTCCATATGAGATATATTCTATGTTGGTGATTTCGATTTCAAAGGTTTAGATTTTCTAAAACTAAACAACCAAAAAAAGAATATACTAACCTTGAATTCGCCGTAACAATTGACGTGGTTGAAATGTCAATGAAGAACTTTTCAATTCTGTTTTGCATCTCCAAGTTTCTGATTTTTTTTTCTATAACTTATGAAAAACTTGAATCTAACTTGTGGCTAAGTGAATATATATATCCCATATATATTATATAATATTTTAGCTATCATTATGCAGTTAATTAACTTTTAATTAATTGCCTATTGAATCCTGGAATTATCTTTTAATTGCACTAATACATATATAAAATTAATAATGTCTCATCGGCCCCAAATATCAATTACTTTGATAATTACATATAAACATTCTCATATGTATACTACTATTATATGCAAATCTTAGAGAGACATTCATCTCAATGTACCAATATCATAAACGAAAATCGAATCACTCGTAAATGTGTGACCTCATGCATTCAAGAATAAGCTAGTAGCCAACTAATCTTACAAATTTTCTAATCATGTTTGACGTCTAGCAACATTCATCAGCATCCACATAGTGTGAATAGCAAAATTTATTCCCATGAACCGCGGTAAAGGATAAATAGAGTATTTCTTTCGTCTTTTTAGCTCCAGATAATCTTAGAGTATGGTTTGACTGTAAAACTCCAATAAACTACCTACTATATTTCATATCAATCGTAATCGATTTTTGAATTACTTTGAGAAATACCTTTATGTTATTATTATATTGCTTTGGTCAAACACTTTACGAGTCATTATGATCGATGTCAACATAGAGTCAAAATCTTACCAAAGTTAAAGGATCTCATCATGATCAAACATAATTTGCACAAGTAAATGATCATTTTCAGTATCCTCCAACAAACACTTTAGAGCATAGTGTGTCCGAAATCAAATAATGAAAATGATTTGTCAATTACACTATTGACCCCAGGTTTAAAGAAAATATGGCATTAAGATCCTTTATGAAAAATATCATTAATAGATTAATTATAAACTTAACAATTATGAAATCTCATTTTAGGTCAACTTGATGACCACATCCTCATATGCATCACACATATATGTGACTTAGTAAAAGATATCTACTAACTTTTATTGGATCGAAACCATCATGTTTATGATCTATCTTGATAACTTACGGTCCAGAACACATATTGATTAATATCACATGAATGTATGCTAGCTCTAAACAATTTCAACTCTTAAAACAATACTAGAACTAGTTCCAATACATTATATTTTTCAAATTTATCCTCACCTTATGCTTGTCAAACTCCTTGGGTCTGAACGCCTTTATGAGTGGATCAATTGCGTATGAGATGGTACTTCCACAGAATATGATCCGATATTTGATGACCTTAGTTCCTTCGCTTGAGCTATCACTCCAGAATTATCACATAATAATGGAACAAGTAATTTAATCAAAGAGACCACAACAAGTTCACTAATGAACTTTCTCATCCAAACCGTTTCTTTCGATGCCTCAATGCAATCATATACTCTATTTTCATAACCGAGTCAGCTATTGTAGCCTGTTTGCTACTTTTCCACCCCTTGGAAACTAGAATTGGTCTTTAGTTATCTTAATTACTTCATAATGGTTTTCATCAATTTCAAATGTTCCTCGACCAGATCCGCTTGACACCGACTCGCTACACTTGGGAAGGCCACATCATGATGTGTACATATGATGGTATACATGATGGCTTCCACTGTGCTAGCATAGGAGATTCTCATGCTTTCTCTCTTATCCTGTGAAACCCACAAATTGAGTCATGCAGACTTGTTTGTGGAGATCTCCATTTAGGAAAGTTGTTTTTATTTCAATTTTTCATATCTCATAGTCATGATAAACCGATCATTATCGTAAGTAGAATCTGAATAGACTTGAGCATTTCAAATTTGAGAATGTTTTTTATAGTCAATATCGTTCCATTGACTATACCCTTTGGAAACTATACAAACTTAATACGTCTCCACTTTACTATTCGCTTCAATCTTTTTCTTGTAAACTCATTTGCAATCGGTTGGTCGTGTGTTTGGTGGAGGTTCTGCCAAAGTCCATACTTTGTTCACCCTCTTCGAATCTATTTCAGAGTTCATGTGTTTTCATCACTTCTTAGAGTTAGCACTATATGTCACTTCCTCAAAAGTCAGTAGGTCATTATCCACATGAATGATCTATTTCTCTTGCACCATCAAGGTTAACTTTTCAAGCCTATTCCGAGAACGTATAGACTTTTTGAGAGGATCTTGTGCTGAAGGTACTATCTCATCCATAATTTGTTATTGAATGGGTTTCACTACAAAAAAAAAGTCACTTCCAACGGCATATAACCACAATATATAGATAAATACAAGAGAGAGACCTACCATAAGTAGGTTATAACAAATATATACAGAATATATATATGAAATAATTACATATTTTTATATCTATTCTATCACCTAGACCGTATAAACGCCCCTTATACGATCTAATAGACTACAATATAAAACAAACTAAAGTTAGTATACTGATTTGAAACAAATTATATAATTAAAGAATTATTAGCGATAACGTTATTATTTACCTCTAAACAAATTTAGTCTTTTTGTAAAGGACTAAGTTCATCAGGAGATTAAATGATCGCTTGTGATTGTTGTATGATTTTCTTAGTTGTTGTTTTCACCATCCGTTCTGCTCTGGGGTCAACAAGATCAGATTCGTCGACCAGCTAAGTAAGAGTCAGTTCTCTTCTCATCCTCTGCATTTGTAAAATTATAATAATGTGATTAGTTAACAATTTTACATAAAATATTTTAGATTTTAAATTTCAATTTCTTACCAAATGTTTCTTTATTTTCGGGAACCACTTCCATCCCGAGTTATGACGATACAAACTATCCCCGAGTAAGCGCAATCGAGCTTGTATATCGTGCATCCAAGTGGTATAGATGCGCAATGTGTCCTTCTTCCGCCATCTATATGCACACTAAAAAATTAAATTTAAATTAACTAATTTATTAATAGAATTCGATAATAATATTAAATCAAATATTATACTAAACACACTTACGATAAATGTACACTACCATCGGTGATGTATACCTGCCGGAAATGATATAGTCGATCTTGTAAAGACCCTTGGATGATGTTGTTGTTTGTGTGTTTAAGGACATCATCCAAATTAAACCTACATGTATGAACAAAATCATTAGACAATTTTTTAAAATTAATTGAAATATATGTGTAATAAATAGGTACTTACCATAACGTCTCGTCGAGACGTTTGTGATCAATGATGGGAATAGTTGATGCTTGTCGAAGGTATCGATCATCTTCTTCCTTATCAAATATTGGTGGTGCTGATATATGTGAAGAATGCCGATATGGTGGCGGAAGTGGTGGTTGTGGGCCCCTATGGAACTCGCCAACAAACCACCATGACCGATAAATCGTCGAGCTCTCATTGTGTTTAAGTTTGTAGGATTTGTGTTTGCGAGAATTTGATGTTTCGGTTTTGAAATTGTGTTAAAAATTAAGTTCAACAGATTAAATACAGAAGTTTCCAACGGGCATCAGAGTGAAATGCCAATGGATGCCCGTTGGAAAATGTGTCCAATAAAAAGGAAGTCATTAAGTGATGTGACTGTACACCTAGTTTTGAATGACCATCCATTGGTTGGAATATGTGGCTCTGTTTAGTTGGAATATGTGACTCGAAATAAAATATATTGAAATATGTGATTTCTTCCAACAAGTATTGTTTAACAATATATCTTTCAACCGCTGTTTTATTTTTTGTCTTTTTCTTCAGATGATAGAAAAAACATTCGAATGCATACATCCACCTAAATTGAATCGGTCCACCGAGTATTGCCTCATCTGGTAAATGTATTGGCAAATGTTCAATGAAATTGAAAAAAGAAGGCGGAAAAATTCTTTCCAAAGAGCATAATGCTTCGAAGATATTGTTTTCCAATAACTCCAAGTTATCTTTTTTTAATTTTTTTTGTTCATATATCTCTGAAAAAATATACTAATTCTGTATAACACACTGTGAACGTTCTATGGTAATAGCTCAGCAAACACAGTTGAAATGAGTCTATGCATGAAAATGTGATAATCATGATAATCAAACCAACATGGTTACTTCCCATGTACTAGATGAAACGAATCTGTATCCTTTATACAATATGGACATGCCAGTCTCCCATGTGTTCTCCATCCAAATAACATTTCATAGACATAGAAATCGTTAACTGTACACAACAAGACCGCTTTCAATGTAAAATTTTTCTTCGTACTTACACCATCGAAACTTTTCTTTAGATGTCCTGGTCCTGGAATCAGCAACGTCATAAATATGACTTCTTTTTTTAGACACATATCGAGAGCAAATTTATATGAAGACAAAATCACACGCCATAGAGAATATTGACTTCTAGATTGTCCATTAGACTAAAACCATCGGTGCATAGACAAAGATCTACATTTCTCGTTTCATACACATACTCATGAAATATTTCATTGAAATCATTCCAAGCCTTACCATCCAATGGATGTTACATTATCCCTTTACCCATCCAGTGTTTTTGCGTGCCACCTCATTGCCACAACGGTTTATTTTTATTCATATAACTTTTTCAACCTATTTGCTATAGAAATATAGAACATCTTTTGGTACGGTACATATTTTTATGAAGATTTTTTTTTTGAAAAAACCTGTTTGCACTGCAAAATTTACATTCCAAAAGGTCTTTATCTTCTCCCCAAACAACATACAACTTTTCTACAAACATCAATTTTCTCATGTGAGATTCTCAAATTTTTTAAAACATTCATTGTTTCATAATATGTCTTAGGAGCTTGATTATTTATTGGTAAATATTTGTGCATGGTTTTGCAAAATGAATCCATGTAATTTGTGCATGGTTTTGCAAAATGAATCCATGTAACGATTATTGTGTAACTTCCTCGGTTACGAGATCTTTTCTTCTATACATCCACTCTCGATCTGTATATATCTCTATTTGAAGAAGACAATATTGTTTGAAAGTATATTTTATGTTCAAGGCTTGGTGTGGTAAGCAATTCAAGTTTATTGTAAAAATAGTGGAAATTCCAATGGATGCCCGTTGAACTATAACGTTCGATTATTTTAATGAGCATCCGATGAAAGGTGTTGTTGGTATTCAACGACCCTTCAAAGGATGCATCAACAAATTTGCAACGGATTCTATCCATTGATAGTCCGTTGGAAATGCCAATAGATTGTAACAGACTTTTGACCGTTAATAATTCTCCAATTTCCGTTGCAAAACTTATCAACGGACGGGCCCGTTGATTCGTCCATTGAAATGTGGCTATTTTTTGTAGTGCTCCTAGACGAGTTCTATAAAATCTCATTGATGTTTTAACATTTGAAAACAAAACTTACTTGTTTATCATTATCACATACAGAAAAGACTACTCAAGGCACATCTCATCCTCCTTAGCTTGTATCAGTTCTATTGGCTCTTAAATCTCATCAAGAATTATTTCCTCAACATGGATCCCTTCCAAAAGAAACTCCCTTTTAAAAAAGATCACACATCTAGCCACAAACACTTGTGCTCATAGGGGTTATAGAAACAATATCTCATAGTTTCCTTGTGATATACAATAAAACGATACTTATCGGATCTAGCGTCAACTTTATCTACATCCAATCTCTTGATGAAAGTTGGATAACCCCACATTTATACGTTTCAAGTATAAATGTCAAACTGGGTTGGGTTTAGTGGGTTAACCCAATCCAACCCATCTATAATGAAAGTGGGTTTTGAACAAATGAGTTTAAAATTATATGGGCTTAATGGGTTTTAAACCTATTTATATTCATTTTAATGGGTTATGCCCATTTAACCCATTGGCACATTTATGAGTTACCCGATATTTATCTTAATTTTAATATGACCAGGAAAAGCCCTCGCGCGATGCGCGAGATTTTGAATTTTTTGTTTAACTAATTTATAACATGACGTATAATAAGTAGAAAACAATATTAAAAATAAAAAATATTAAAGCTTAAAGCAACTACTAAAATAAAGATAATAAATTAGTCGTTGATAATATTGAAATAGTTTGGCGATGCAAGGTCTAATGATAAAACAATAGGCCTCATTGTTAATAAATTTTGATAGAAAATTGATTAGCGAAGTTTGTTTGCCAATATTCTTGGTTAACGTACTTTTGAATGAACAATTGTTTAATTTATATTTGGATTTGTAAAATAATCGTGTTTGAAATTATTTTGAAATAACAAATATATTATTGAAATTTTTTTAGGATTCTGAGTTTAAGAAATTTATATCGAAGTAGTAAATGAAGACATATATCATTGCAATGTTTAATTGTTTCCTCTCCATGAACTTTATTGTCCCGAACAAATAAACACGTAAAATTAGTAGTAACATACAATTATTAATCTTAAGTAATTTATATTAATGCGTAAGAATTGATATGTTGGCGTAATTCGTTCATATAAAGTTTTTCAAATGGACAACTATATTTGCGATTATATTTGCTCAATCTCATCGGACAAATAAAAAATTTTATTATTCATATTAACTTGAAAAATTTGATTATTCTTTCAATATTTCTCAATAAACAATGTTTGTTTATTAAACTCTAATCGAAAAGTAAAATTTTACGAAGCTTTACAGTAAAGTTCAAATAATTTTTTGAAAAATAATTTTGTATCCTTTATATAATATATATATATATATATAAATTAAATTGCCATTACATAATATTTTATTTTTAAATTTATTTATTTTAGGGAAAAAAACTTGTTTGGGAATGTTATATTTTGTGGAGTAGAAACAAATCTATACCTTCTCATATATAAAAGGGACAACTTGATCGATTGGAATCCGACTTTCATTTGAAGATCCGACATAGGGAGAAACGAATCCATAATCTCCTTTGGATTATCAGAGTTTAGATACAAAGGTCGTTCGATAGAATTCGAAATGGAAATCGACATGAATGTGAGGTTTCGATTCGACGACGGCGAGAACTCCATCTTGTTGAGATGAAGAGAAAATGGATATTAAATTGAGGAATAACTACAATGAATATTAAATTTAGGTTAGTGGTTATAAAGAATTTTTAATGGAAAATAAAATTAAATTATAAATTAAAATAAAAAAAATTTAATTATTGCTGAGATGGCGCAAGGAGAATGCATCATTTTATCCTCTTTTTTATATATAGATTTTATGAAAAATATATGATATTTTGTAAAGATTTTTTGTAGGTTAAACTTTTATTAAAAGTAAACGTAATTTAAGTGGGGATAAATGGGTGAGAAGAAAAAGTTTTTTATGGACATATTTTTTTGTAAGGTAAACATTTAATAATCCTTGCAAATCAGAAAAACAAATTTTGATATTTAAGGTGAATCGATTTTATAAAAATATTTCTATATAAAGATTATGATTTTATAAACAATTTTATAAAAAAAATTATGATATTTTGTTATGATTTTTTTGTAGGTTAAATTTTTATCAAAATTAAATGGAATTTAAGTTGTAATAAATGGATAAAAAGAAATGTGGCTTCACCACATTAATGATCAATCTAATTATATTTAATAAAAAAATAGTTTGAAAAAAGACTTGATTAGGTGGTTTCACCACAAGCTTCATTTTTCAAGAACTTTTAGATATATAATTTTTATAGAAATATATAGTTATAAATAATATATTAATATTTGATTATATATAATAAATTTAAAAAATTTTAAATATTTATATTTGTATAATATATATAGATTTTTTATTTTTATGTAAAAATTTTATGGATATTGATAATATAATATATATAGATTTTTTATATTTTATGTAAGATTTTATGGATATTAATAAGACATTAAAATATATGTTTAAAAATTTTAAGTCGTTTAATTACATTAATGATCAAAATAATTATATTTTATAAAAAATTAGTTAAAAAAAGATTTGCTTAGGTGGCTTCACCACAAGCCTCCTTTTGCAAGAACTTTTATATATATAACTAGGAAAAGCCCTCGCGCGATGCGCGGGATGATATTTTTTTTGTTTAACTAATTTAAAACATTAGGTATAATACGTAGAAAATAATATTAAAATAAATAATATTAAAGCTTAAAGTAATTACTAAAATAAAGATAATAAATTAGCCATTGATAATATTGAAACAGTTTGGCGATGCAAGGTCTAATGATAAAACAATAGACCTCACTCTTAATCAAGCAAAAATGGATACTCATGAATCAAGCAACAATCCTGTTACATATAAAATACCAGTATAGCCCTCTATGTTTCCTTGACAACGAAAATGCCAAAAGAAAGAGGATACAATGGAGATTCTTCGATGTTATACTTCTTACCTTGCGAGCCATTTCTTCAACTGAATTCGAACGAATCATTGAATTCATTTTGTCAATATTTGTCATAGCCTTTCCCTTCTCCATATCTCGGATGTGGTTAAAATTCCTGAAAGAAAGAAAAAACTTTTAAAGGAAGATGAAGCATGGAGAAGGAATAACGATGAGGATTAGAGAAGAGGAAGCGATTGATCATTTCTGACATTGTTGAAGACGATACGTGCCCGACATTCCGCAATGAGCAGCCATCATGACTAACTACATTGGATTTTGATTTTATATCATATCCAAACCCATTTCGGCGACCCGACCTAACCTTTACGAACACCGTTATTTTCCATTATATTATACTTCAACTTTCCAAGGAAGTTTAACCTGATGGAACTCTTGGTGGAGATCCTAAACCCTTGGTAAAATTAGCAAAAGTGGATGGAAAGTAGATCCATTATGTCGATCTTCACTTGAGCAATTGAATAGAGGTCTTTCATCTCTTACAAAGTGGAGGGGAACTTCAGGGAATCCTTTCTGTTGCAAATACATGATTATAGCCTACCCACACGACTAATAATTCCTAATCATCATGACATGATCATAGATGTTCCTCAACATAGGATGGAAAAAACCTATTTTTCCCATCAATGTCTAGGTAGAAGATGTCAATTTTTAAAACCTTTATGATATATAGAGGGACATTGAGAATTTGGTGCATGCCAAACATACCAAAGAAACAATCTGTATTTTCTAAAAAAACACCTCTTACGTTACATACCTTGAAGCATCTCAAGTGTACGATGAATACGTAGGGAACTGTTGGGTTTACACCAGGAAAAAGAACTGGATAATCATTTTTTAGAACATAAAAACATAGGTAAAGATACACAGAGCAAACCAAAAACTTTCTTCCTTACAAAATCACTAAATCATATCACCAAAATAAAAAGGCTTCAATGATTGAGACCATGACATCAAAAAAATATAGCTAACCGTTAATTTTTTTACGCATAGATGTTTGAAAATGACTATATGCCATAATAGCAACAAGATTCAACGGATGGAAATAAAGGCGAAGCCTTTTTTTTCATCTCTTTAAGCTTGTAAAGATATATATAATAATTTACCTCTTACAGTAAGGTTGCACAACAAAAAGGCCGAAAGGGGCTATCTATCGAACTGATTGATTTTC
>CM071875.1:23177300-23191028 GCA_036759665.1 Gynandropsis gynandra
AACATGCAACATGTTTGCCACAAGTATGATCGATTAATTGTTGCCTGAACAGTCTCCGGTCGGCCTCCTCGGGTAACAGGAAGAATCTGTCTAAAATCACCGCCAAGTACAACAGTTTTCCCTCCAAATGTTCTTTCCGAGGCATCTTCATTGATGGAAGACATGATGTCTTTTAAAGTTCTATCCAAAGCTTCAATTGCATGTCGGTGTGCCATAGGTGCCTCATCCCAAATAATTAGATTTGTTTTGATAATTAGGTCTGCCAACATGCTTCGTTGTTTTATATCGCAAGAGTAGCGCTCATTTATATCAATAGGAATTGTGAAGCGAGAGCGAGCAATTTTTCCCCCAGGGAGGAGTAGTGTTCTTATGCCTGAAGATGCAACTGGAATAACGATTCTACCTTCTGATCTTAGTTTTGAAATAAGGGTCCTATACAAAAAGGTTTTACCCATTCCACCTGGACCATAAACGAAAATACATTTTCCCTTGTTATGTTCCATTGAATCTATAACAATAGAAAAGATTTCCAACTGTTCATCATTGATAATGGCGAACAATCTTTCATGCTCTAGCTTTTCTAATTGTTGGTCAAATTGCATTTCTCTACGTAATAAATTAATGGATATTCCTTGCAAAATACTATTATCTGGTGCTGGCATACTTGGAAAATCTGTCAATGATTTATCATGCTCAGCCAAAAGCAGTTCAATCTCTATTAGAGTGTATTGTTGAATTTGAGCTTCCGAAAGCTGCAGTGCAGCAAATCTGAATTCTCTTCTTTTCTTAATGAGTATGTCATCAGACATCCACTTCCAACAATTATTCCAAAGATCACTTGGTTTGCTAACCTCACAATATAATAACAACATCACAAAAAGCTGGCGCAACTGTGATGGCATAGCCCACCTAGCAGCTTCAGTCATGGCTTGATTCCATTCGTTATCACCATCAAGTAACCCTCTTGCAACACAAGCTTCTTTGTAGGTCGAGAATCTGAAGCCATCAATAGTTTTTATATTGTTAAAGCTGCAAGGACCTTTTACAACATTCAACAACATTCTGAGATAATATAGTTCGCCAGCCGTAGGATGGATGTTGACGATTCTGCCCAAGGTTAATCCTCTTTTCCTAAGAGACCAAAACTTGTCTGTGCTGTGCCAAACAAACTTCGTTGGAAACTGGACATATGTTAATTCTTTAGCAACTTCATATAGTCTGTTTGTCTTCATCCACTGTGTAAACATTGTTTTGTTAAAACCAGGTTTTGCCAAGACTCTGTCAAGATCTTCCGAGTCCTCAAATGTTAAGAACTGCTCATTTTCCAAATGAATCGACAACCGCATTACTGAGGGCCTTTGATAGTGAATTAGAAATGCAAAGATCCTCCACACTGCTTCACATGAAGATAGGTACCTACAATCAAGGTAGTTGGAAATTTCATTAATTTCTTTAACAGGCAAACTTTCTGAACTCTGAGGTGTCTCGTGAGTTGTTCCCCTCTCAATTAAAAGTGTTGATTTGTCGACCCCCTTTGTGATGTATTTGAAAAGATATTTGATTGCATTTTGATCTGCAACACCATTCAACGTTGATATGTGCCCTATACTTCTTTAGAACTGCTAGATTATGGGGAACAACGTAACGATTATCCAACTTGACATCACCTTTCATGACATATTTTGTGGGATCTTGTGAGCGTTTGTAAGTGATATACCCTGAATGACTCACGTCTGTGTAGTCCATGAAAGCTCTGGGATAATTCTTAGTACATATCCCTTTTTCCATACATGGCGAGCGAGGCCTATCTATTCCACATGGGCCATGCATCATATGTTGCTCAACCAGTGAGAAACCTTCAGAATCTTGTTCTTTATCTGGTAATTCTGCTTGGATGTATTTATTAATCTCCTCAGCGGATGGATTTTTAAATTTTGGTTCCAACCAAATTAGGATATGCGCATGTGGAAGCCCACGCTTTTGAAATTCGATGGTGTATATGACTGTTAAAATGAAAGTCATTCAAAGTTATTTGTGTCAGTAATATAAGACGATTATTAAATAAAATAAAAGAAATTTAATGGGAAATTACCTGAAATAGGACTTGGGAAGAAAATTCCATCATTGATATCGACCAAGAAAGAATCTAACTTCATTTTAAATACTCTGCACTCAATATCTGGCCTATCACTTGGAGCTCCTCCACCATACATTCTAAGATGGTCCAAGATTTCCTGCCATTTAGGATTTGCCGTCATCGTTATAAATAGATCTGGATTACCATACCATCTACAAATAGCCATAGCATCATGATAATTCTCAATCATATATCGTGGTCCTCCCGTGAAAGATGGCGGTAGAATAATTTGTTTACCAATATACTTTCCACTGTTATCACCCTTTCCGACTGCGTCAAAAACATTATTGTAGAGATCTGATCTGAGTTTCTTTTGGTTGTTTCTAGCCCATCGAATTCTCTCTTGTTCAACTGCGGTGTATGCATCAACAACATATTGTTGAAAAAGACGACCTCCTTTGTGGGAGTGGTACCTTGAAACCCCAAGTGTGGTCGCATCATTGCAATATGTGCAAACCATTGAGTCGGATGTTTGCTTCAGTTTTCTAGAACATTTTCCACAGGCAACATAACTCCACCCATTGTTAGGCAAAATGTCAACAACGCGCGCAACACAAAAAGGTTCGGCTTCCTGCAAGTATTGAAATAATAAATTAGCATAGTGTAGAGGGGAATAATTCGTTTTTAAGAGAAAGTATTAAAAATATACTTGATGATCAGATTTCGTAAGATAATTGTATAAATCCAAAATTGACACGGCTTCTATCTTCACACCACTTTTGAATGTTTCACAGCTAATGACAGCATCGTCAAACCCTTCCCTAACACTGGAATTGGGGGAAAAAATTCAATTTGGAATTTTTCTGAGGTTATAAGATTTAAATTATATATATTCTTTCAATACATTTGGAATTTTTCTGAGGTTATATATCTACTCTTCTATTCTTGTCCTATATAACTCAGCTCCAACGGAAGTTTCTCCATCAAAGTAAAATCGAGTTGCTGAGGTGGTATTGAGATACAATTGACCTGCAGAAACTTACAATGTCAAAATCTGACAAAATCCATTTAGTGAGGAAAAAATTAAATTCAATTAATTAAAACATTTCTAACAACATCAAATAAACCAACCACCAACTAATTTGGGGTTAACACTCGTAACCACCACAACTGAAGGTTGTAAACTGGTTGTGGATAATTTTGAACGAAATGCCAATGCCATTGTGTCCCATGCAGTGACATTGACATCCATTCCACTGCAAAAAATGAAAGTCATATATAAGTTAACGCTGCTGGAAAAGGAAAAGAGTCGTGTAATTAGGCAGAACACAGTAGCAATTACCCTGCGAGTTTTAAACGGAGTGTCAAACGGTCATGAGAAGAGTAGAATTCATTGCTATAGTCTTTGACGGCTGCAAGGCGGCCAATAACATCTACCAGATGAAACAAAAGAGAAATGAGTTTGACCTAGAAAAAGTGAAAAATAAATGGCAAACTCATAGGATCAAGGGGAATAAACGAAACTGGTAACTCAATATTTTGGTTTGCGAGAGAAAGGAACTGGTCGAAAGTGTGAAAACGAAACACCTCCTCAACGATACTAACGGTGTTGGGAGTTATAGGCGTTAACTTTGTAGTAATTGTCAAACGAATAGACACTTTGGTTTCAGATAATTTGAAGTGTCCGCTGGTTTGAATAACATCAAAGTCTTGAAAGCGCAAAATTGCACCTTCAACTAATTTGCGTTTAAAACGCGTAAAAAGAGCGCATGTGAGTGTCCCATGTAACAATGTGGCCTGCAACAAATATTAGAGAAGTGAAAAAAGAAGGCAGTAAAAAAGTTTCAGTTTATAACAGAAAAAATAAGGCTTACATCTTCACCAATCAAGAGGAATTCGTTCCACATAATTTGGCCTCCTTTTTTAGCATTGTGACAAATGTACGTTTGATTTTGGTTGTTGAATCAGTATAAGGGATCTCTTCATGAAATCCATATTCACCGTAGGGGAACAACAATGGATATTGGAGGCTCATGAACAAAGGATGCAAATCACTTATTCTGAAAAGCTCACCCGTAGGTTTAAGTTGTAAGATAACATCTCTTTCACCTGTACTTGATGAAAGATCTCCAACAATTAAGCCAGCTACTTCATCACCCATCGGTAAATCATATTGGCGCCCTTTTCTACGAGGTTCCAACAATCTTAAAGTAAAGTCTGCAAAATCCCCTGATTCATATCTTTCACGGGCCTTACGAAAAGTCTTAGCTAGATGATTGTGAGCATCAAGCATTTGAATAAGACGGGATACTATCTCTTCACTGAGGTTCCCCGCATTTGTTGTTCGACTAAGTGTTTTAATACGATTTGCAACCTCGTTGGCAGTGTCATAAATATATAACTGAGCAAATTGAGGAGGGTTGCCCTCATATGGAACCAACGATCCAATCTTGTGGTGGATTTGGCCATGGATACGAAATGTGTATGGTCCATTTCCAGTTGAAACTGAGTTGTCAACCTGTGCACCAATTGATGTGAAAGCAAGGATTGAGTTGTAAGCGCGTATATTTGTACGAAATGACAAAGAATTATTAAGTAAATCTCCAAGAAAAGGTGGTGGAGAAGGGACTTCCGGCAGATGAACACGCCCTTGCATGCAACATAGATTGAATAGCAAGTCACCCCTGATGGGACCACGACCAATGCATTCCGCAGGCCAAAGCAAGGCGTCACAATGAGGACATGTAATTATGGACTCTTCAAAATGCAGTTGCTTACTCCGATCACCTAATTGTAACCATCGTAATATATTAGTGAGGGTAATAAAGAAATATGTGATTAAATTATTGTTTTCTATAGTTTCATTTAGGTTGAAACATTAGGCGAACCTCTCAAACGCGATGATGATGCTCCATTGCACATAGTTTTAGGTCGAGCTGCATGGTTTAATTTTCATGGATGAATACAGTGGATAAATTTTATTGAAAGAATATGAAAGTATATAAACAATAAGTAATATGTATAACTGACCTAAATGTTTTTTAAATGATCGCTTCTGTTGCATAATCACTTTCCTCATAGCACGAGCATTTTTATAGCTACCTGAAGAGAGATATGTTTCTATTATGCTCTATAACATGGTGGTTTTTTTACGGTTATTCCAAAATTCATTTAAAGGTGTAAATGCTAACCGGCGCGCGACATATTATTTGCAGGATCTCTTTGCAATGTAATTGTTTCGTGTTCAAACATGGTTGTAAGCCATGGTTGATTTTTTCCTGAATTGTATCCGGATATATTATCTCCTTCGGATCGAGAAGGTCTAGGCTTCCGCATATGTGACTATATTTAAAAAATAAATAAATTAGAAAATTGTAACATGTGAATAAATAAACAAAATAATAAGAACAATTTTTGCATAACACGTGTGGATTCATGGGTGTAGTATAACACGTGTAAACCCCATAAAATGCAGATGTTGAACAGGTGAAAGCAACAGTAAAAATCCCTCTCCATAAGCCAAACCCTAAACAGTAGATTTAGGGATCTTACAGAATCTCGTGAAATCCCTCAACCCGGCGACACCACAAGCAGGGGCGGTTGAATCGAGCTGCTACGACGGAGCGGACTTCGAGCGGAGGGCGGCGAAAGCGCGGGCGATGGCGGAGGGCGTCGAAAGCGCGGGCTGCTGCAGGAAGGCCTCGAAAGCACGGGATGCTGGCGGAGGGCGTCGACAGCGCGGTCCGAACCGCGGGATGCTGGCGGAGCGCGTCGAAAGCGCGGGCTAGAGGCGGAGGGCGTCGAAGGTGCGGGCTGCTGGCGGAGAGCGTCGAACGCGCGGGCTGCTGGCGGAGGGCGTCGAAACCGCGGGATGCTGGCGGAAAGAGATGCAGTGCGATGTTGGTTTGAGGCGGAGATGAGACGGAGCCCGCGAAGCAAACCGGAAGGGGCGAGGGGCGCAGAATAGGGAAACGGCGAGGATGAGAGGTATGACCAGCCCTTTTATTCTAGCTATACGGGATTGAATCTGGTCGATTCGGGATGTCGGTTGATTGCAATCGCTCTGTCGTGCAGTTTCACCGGCACAGATTTGAGTTGGACGCTGCAGCGGTGGAGGAATTCAAGAGGTAGTTTAGTGGGAGGAAACGAAATAGCGGGCTTAGTTTGAGAAACGCAAGAACGTGCTGCCGGCGGAGAAAAGGGAAAAGACGAGCGTGATAGGTATGAATAACATAATCTCTAACTGTGCTGGATTGATTCTGTAGGATCTGGTTTGCCTTTTAGTTGTAAGTCGTCTAGGTCTGTAATCCGTTGATTTTGTTTTAAGGAGGCATTGTTTCCTTTGTTAAAGCCTAATTTCCTTTGTACTACCAGTAGGTTAGGAATATTTCCTTTTTTAATTAGTGGGGGAAAAAAATAAAAAACCGTATTGACATTTATTTTTAAAACTGGAAAAGATGGGAGCATGTACCAGATCAGGGTTAAAAGATGGAAAAGGTGGGCAAAATTTGTATCATATCTACTGAAACTGAAACGTGAGCCTGATCAGGGTTTTTTTTTTGGCGAAACATAGGTTGCAGGTCGTGAAGACAACTTTAATGGTGGAACACAATGGCTTTTTAACAGGGGAATTGGTAAAGAAGAAGAAGACGAACAACTACTAAAAGTCTGAAACAATAACGCAGTGTAAGGTAACACTCGTAACCACCATAACATTAGCCAAACAAACAGATTTAGTGTTAAAACATTAAACCAAACAGGAAACCCAAAAAGCAAAAACAGATAAATGTCCCATGAAATGTTTGAACTAACTGAAATTTGATAAAACACATTGAAAATAAAAGGGTAATCCATATTCTAATTCAAGCGAACCCTTTTTCCCCGATCAACTTGCTGCAACTCGATAGTGCCATCTTCCACAAATGTATCAGCCATGGGTGCTTTCTCATCGGCTGAAGGTATTTGTGGATCAATGCGTGTAACCGTAAACGTTTGATGATTGGGCGTAAAATTATACGATGTAACCTTCACTTGGAATGTGAAAGTCGTTCCCACAATATCGAGTAAACATGTTGGAATTATCATTGGTGATACATCTTCCTGTTTATACATAGAAATGTTAGAACAGTGTAATAGGAAAAATTTGTATAACAAAAAATACATAGAAATATTAGAACAGTGTAAAAGGAAAAATTTGTATTAAAAAATAAACACTCAACCATAAGCAGCTCTGCAGCTTCCTTATTAGCAAGTTTTTTGATATCACGATCAAAGGCTATGAAAGTTGCCACCTCTTCTCCATCATCGACAACTAATTCAACTCTATACCTGAGGTTGTATAAATAATTTAGAAGAGTTAGTAAATTCGAAATGAAAAAGACAAAAAATAGCTTAACAAATCGAAAAACAATTTTGAATTTGTGGGAGTGGTACCTTGAAACCCCAAGTGTGGTCGCATCATTGCAATATGTGCAAACCATTGAGTCGGATGTTTGCTTCAGTTTCCTAGAACATTTTCCACAGGCAACATAACTCCACCCATTGTTAGGCAAAATGTCAACAACGCGCGCAACACAAAGAAATCCGGCTTCCTGCAAGTATTGAAATAATAAATTAGCATAGTGTAGAGGGGAATAATTCGTTTTTAAGAGAAAGTATTAAAAATATACTTGATGATCAGATTTCGTAAGATAATTGTATAAATCCAAAATTGACACGGCTTCTATCTTCACACCACTTTTGAATGTTTCACAGCTAATGACAGCATCGTCAAACCCTTCCCTAACACTGGAATTGGGGGAAAAAATTCAATTTGGAATTTTTCTGAGGTTATAAGATTTAAATTATATATATTCTTTCAATACATTTGGAATTTTTCTGAGGTTATATATCTACTCTTCTATTCTTGTCCTATATAACTCAGCTCCAACGGAAGTTTCTCCATCAAAGTAAAATCGAGTTGCTGAGGTGGTATTGAGATACAATTGACCTGCATAAACTTGCAATGTCAAAATCTGACAAAATCCATTTAATGAGGAAAAAATTAAATTCAATTAATTAAAACATTTCTAACAACATCAAATAAACCAACCACCAACTAATTTGGGGTTAACACTCGTAACCACCACAACTGAAGGTTGTAAACTGGTTGTGGATAATTTTGAACGAAATGCCAATGCCATTGTGTCCCATGCAGTGACATTGACATCCATTCCACTGCAAAAAATGAAAGTCATATATAAGTTAACGCTGCTGGAAAAGGAAAAGAGTCGTGTAATTAGGCAGAACACAGTAGCAATTACCCTGCGAGTTTTAAACGGAGTGTCAAACGGTCATGAGAAGAGTAGAATTCATTGCTATAGTCTTTGACGGCTGCAAGGCGGCCAATAACATCTACCAGATGAAACAAAAGAGAAATGAGTTTGACCTAGAAAAAGTGAAAAATAAATGGCAAACTCATAGGATCAAGGGGAATAAACGAAACTGGTAACTCAATATTTTGGTTTGCGAGAGAAAGGAACTGGTCGAAAGTGTGAAAACGAAACACCTCCTCAACAATACTAACAGTGTTGGGAGTTATAGGCGTTAACTTTGTAGTAATTGTCAAACGAATAGACACTTTGGTTTCAGATAATTTGAAGTGTCCGCTGGTTTGAATAACATCAAAGTCTTGAAAGCGCAAAATTGCACCTTCAACTAATTTGCGTTTAAAACGCGTAAAAAGAGCGCATGTGAGTGTCCCATGTAACAATGTGGCCTGCAACAAATATTAGAGAAGTGAAAAAAGAAGGCAGTAAAAAAGTTTCAGTTTATAACAGAAAAAATAAGGCTTACATCTTCACCAATCAAGAGGAATTCGTTCCACATAATTTGGCCTCCCTTTTTAGCATTGCGGGCCTCCCAAACTCGAAAAACGCGACCGATAACATCGGGCATGTCGTGGCCGACCGTAAGCTGTTGAAAGCTTACGGTGGAATTGGTTGAGTTGGGAGAGGTATTAGGTGAAGGAGACATTCTGTAAATAGTGTAAATAGTGGGGAGAGTGCACTTGGAAGTGAGGTAGGTTAGCTGTTTGAGGTGGTAAAATATATAGCTGGTTTAGGAAACTGCTAAACTAAAATGATTTAACAAAAAATCCCAAAATTATTAAGGTATTAATTGATACAATAACATGGTAACAGTTTTAGAAAGATGAAAATGTTGATAATGCATGTTGTAAGTACCGGTATTATTGTGAAGTAATAAAATGGTGTTATTGTGCATTAAATACATTAATTGCATGTAATGAAAGGGCTGACATGGGTTTTTTGTCCAGGTTTGCCGTTGGAAATAGAGGTATATGAATGGGGATGGGAATTAGGGTTATTTCAACCAATAAATATGCAGAATGACAGTTTTAGGAAGATGAAAAGGATGACATTGTGTGTTGTAAAAAACTGCAGTTGCTACATTGAATTTAATATATTTTATTGCATATAATAAAAGTGCAGAAATGATATAATTAGGGTAATTTCAACCAATAAGTCTGGAAATTAGAATTTATTAGGAGGAATAAATAGCTGTTAAGGCTTGGAAACGTGGGTATTGTAAAAACTATGCTTGATGTGGTGTTAAAGCAGTTTTCATTACATAATATTGCGAAATATAATTGCAAGAATAATAAGGTGTGAATATATAGCTGGTTTAGAAATATGTTATATTGAATAGGTTAAATTTTATTCCATATAATAAAAAGACTGAAGGGATACTTTCTATAGGCTTGCTGAGGGAAGATATAGGTGTCTGAATACGGATGGGAATTATGGTATAGTTGTGATGTTTAATGTGGTGTAAATTTGGCTTTATTACATATTAGTGCGTGATTAATCAGGTATTAATCGACATATTGACATGGTAGCAGTTTGCGAAATATGGAAAGATATGGAAAAAAATGCTGGAAATATTGTTTTCTTTGCGAGTTTAATAAAATTTATTGAATACAATATATATGGTGAAAGGCATCATTGCATATAATCCATCATATAATAGTAATATGATACGATGAGGAGATTGAGTTGAAATCTTGATTTTGCATATGGAAAAGATACTACTAATGGGGGTGGAAAATAATATAATAGAATAGCATCCAGAACATATTACATGAAGAAATGGTTGCAGTTTAAGGATAATGGACGGCTGAGCTATTTATCAATTGGAAAAAATAATTATAACAGGGAATTGAAAGATAACGAATTTTACAGTACAGATTTAAAGAGAATGGTAGAGTGGAAGACGTAGGTTGGGTAATCGGTGTAATAACAGTGTCCATCCATCATTGCTCAAGCCTAGACTTTAGTCGTTTAATTCCAGCGAACTGCATTGTTTTCACTGTTGGCATCCTTTTTCTGCAGGATGACAAAGAGAAGAGTACACGTATAGGAGAAGGTGGGAGATTGGAAACCTTATCATACAAATGCTCCCTTAAGGGTAATAGTTGAAGATCTAACGGATTACCTTAGATTATGTGTGCCTGCCACGGTTAGAAATAGGTGACGATGTTACGGATTACCTCAGAGTATGATCTGCCTGAATATTTTATGACTGTATGACTTTGGTCTGCCTGTCAAAGTTAGAAATAGGTGACCCGATGGGATGAGATGTTATGTAGAGGAGGAGTACAGGGCTGAATATGCCTAAATTTTTCTGTTTGTGCACAGGAACAGAATTGTCTGACTGAATGTGGTGTGGTTGCCATGGTTACAAACAGGTGACATCACAGAAAATAGATGAAGATGTTGAAGAGGAACACAGGAGGAGGAGTCGCATCTTACCTTGTAGGAGGAGTGCTTAGGAGGTAAATAAGTGTAGGAGCAGGGTAAGAGCAGAACGGCAGAATTCTGCCCAGACTTTCTGGTATAGAGCTGTGTTGTTTTCCAGTGTATGAAGTGTCTATGGAGGCTATGTTTTTATGAAGAGGTTATGGAGATTTATGGTTTTAAAACGTCTATGGAGAAATAAGTTGGTGAGGCAAAAAAAATTAATAATCCTTGCTGAGGTGGCTTCACCAGAAGCAACCTCGCAAGGATTATTATATATATAATTTCATCTAATTTCATCTAATTTCACATTGTCACTCAATTTTAACCCGATTTCATCCAATTTTAACTCGATTTCACTCAATTTCCCCCGATTTCACCTAATGACCTAGTTCACATACTTTCAACCCTATTACACCCAATTTTAACTCGATTTCACCTAATTTTAACCCTATTTAATCTCATTTTAACTCAATTTCACCGAATCTCAACCCAATTTTAACATGATTTCACCCAATTTTAGCTCGATTTAACTCGATTTCATCACATTTCACCGAATTTCAACCTGATTTCATCCAATTTTGATTCAATTTCACATAATTTTAACTTGCTTTCATCCAATTTCATCGGATTTCAAATTTATTTCACCCAATTTAACCCGATTTTAACTTGATATCATCACATTTCACCAAATTTCAACCCGATTTCATCCAATTTTGACTTAATTTAACCCAATTTAACTCGATTTCATCCAATTAATTTAACCTAAATTTAACCCGATGTTAACTCGATTTCATCACATTTCACCGAATTTCAACCCGATTTCATCCAATTTTGAGTCAATTTCACCCAATTTTACACAATTTTAATTCAATTTTATCCAATTTTATCGGATTTTAAATTTATTTCACTCAATTTTAACTTGATTTTAACTTGATTTCATCACATTTCACCGAATTTTAACATGATTTTATCCAACTTTGACTCAAATTCACCCAAATTTAACTCGATTTCATCTAATTTCAATGGATTTCAAATTTATTTCACCCAATTTTAACCTGGTTTTAACTCGATTTCACCGAATTTCAACCTGATTTCATCCAATTTTGACCCAATTTCACCCAATTTTAACTCGATTTCATCCCATTTTATTGAGTTGAAATTAAATGACATTGGGTGAAATTGGGCTGAAATTTGATGAAATTGAGTTAAAATTGGGTGATATCGAGTCAAAATTGGATGAAATTGGGTTGAAATTCAGTGAAATCAGGTTAAATTTGGTAAAATTGGGTGAAATCGAGTTAAAATTGGATGAAATCAGGTGTGAAATTAGATGAAATCGAGTAAAATAGGGTGAAATCGGTTTCATAAATTATTGTTTTAAATATTGAAACATTAATTATAATATCTATTGTATATAAGTATATATCATAAATGATAAATGATAAAAATATATATACAAAATGTTAATTATATGAATAAACCCGTTAAACACGTTTAACCCGTTTAACCCGACCTATGTAATCCATTATTAAATGGGTCGAGTTGACCCAACCCAATTATACTATATAACCCATTTAATTATAATGGGTTGGACACAATCCAACCCATTGACATCTCCAATTTAAAGATTGGTTTACTCATCTCCATATATCATATGAAGTTTATTTAGCAAATTTCCAATTGTTTTTAAAGCGTAACCCATAACCTGATAGTCTGATTGAAAGATCGATGAACCCATTATAGATTGTACTATCTATCTAATAAGGTACAATTTATCCTGTCAAAAATACCGTTATGCTACAAACGTATCATTTTTAAGGATATATAAATTATAGATTAATTGTTATGTTTAAACCAAATAATTATGGTTCCATCTATTTATATTGAACACGAATGTAGTAAGTATATGCATGTGATGGATGAATTGTTAAGTAAATCAAATAATTGTGATTTCGACACGTTTATGTTAAATATTCTATTTTAATATGTTATATGTTTCGGATTTTTTTAATAGGGTAAAACTCCTATTTCCACCCAAACTTTGCGTACTTTGCTTATTCCCCCCTCATGTATGACACTCATCCTATTTCCCCCTCATCTATCACCCCTAATCTTATTCCCCCCTCAAGTTTTTTAATTAAGCCTATTCCCCCACGCTGTTTAAAATTCTATTAAATATCCAGAATTTTGACCCAAACCCTAAAAACCCATCAATTTTGACCCGATTTCATACCCAATTTTGACCCGACCCGACCAAAATTAAAATTAAATTAAATCCGGTTTACCCAATTATTTACCCAGTCCGGTTTAATATAATTTTGACCGGTTTACTGAATTTTGACCCAACCCAATTTATTATAATTTTGACCCGGTTTACTGAATTTTGACCCGATTTTGTTGACATTGTCCGGTTTTGATGAAATTGACCCGGTTTCTCCCGGTTTTGCTGGAATTTTTATCCGGTTTGCTGAAATTAATCCGGTTTTGACCCGGTTTTGTTGAAATTGACCCGGTTTTTTCCCGATTTTGATGGAATTTTTATCCGGTTTGCTGAAATTGATCCGGTTTTGACCCGATTTTGTTGAAATCGACTCGGTTTTGTTGAAATTGACCCGATTTTTTCCCGATTTTGTTGGAATTTTTATCCGGTTTGTTGAAATTGATCCGGTTTTGACCCAATTTTTTTGAAATCGACTCGGTTTTGTTGAAATTGACCCGATTTTTTCTCGGTTTTGATGGAATTTTTATCCAGTTTGCTGAAATTGATACGGTTTTGACCCGGGTTTGTTGAAAATTACTCGGGGCAATTTTTAAAAAAACGCGTCGGTTTCAACAAAAACCGGGCAAAAACCG
>CM071875.1:23191766-23204629 GCA_036759665.1 Gynandropsis gynandra
ACCGGGTCCGGGTCAATTTCATCAAAACCGGACAATTTCAACAAAACCGGGTCAAAATTCAGTAAACCGGGTCAAAATTATAATAAATGGGTCAAAATTGGGTATGAAATCGGGTCAAAATTGATGGGTTTTTAGGGTTTGGGTCAAAATTTTGGATATTTAACAGAATTTTAAACAGCGTGGGGGAATAGGCTTAATTAAAAAACTTGAGGGGGGAATAAGATTAGGGGTGATAGAGGAGGGGGAAATAGGATGAATGTGATACATGAGGGGGAATAAGCAAAGTACGCAAAGTTTGGGTGGAAATAGGAGTTTTACCCTTTTTAATATATGGATATATCTCGAAGGCCTCGTACAAGAACAAGCTACGTTTCTCTCATTCTTGGAGTTTCGATATCTACATATGTATTTTTGGTTTTCTTGCAGGGCTCGTTCAGAAGGATACACAAGACAAAGACCAAATATTTAGATTAGTGATAACTCAAGATGGAAACTTTGGCTTGAGGACCACCTTGGAGATATACAAACGTGTAAGCTTGTCCGGGTCCAAGCTGTTTCATCCATGGAGGAAGCTGGTAAGTGTTCTTTTCTCCTTTCGTTGGGTTCAGACCCCAGATAGGTCCAGAGAGGTCTTCAATCGACAACTTGAGCTCGATTATCGGTTTCTGAGATATGTTCTTTATTATAACCTTGTGGCGGTAGAATCTTGTGTTTCCGGCCATCCAAGTGTTGGTTATGGAATGTAAGAACTCAACTGGTGCACCTAAAGAATGTTCGGAACCAGGGTTTTGATTAAGTGATGATGTTTTCAGCTTTGTGATAATATAGATTGGTAAAGGTGTAGTTACCTGATAGTTTTGCATTGTACGACGGTGATGCTTTGGAGTACGAAACTGCGAGAACACGAAAAGGAAATGAGTATCAAGATCTGTAATCAAACCATGGTATTGGTAGACTAGACAATCAAGTGTAAGATCCCACCTGGAGAGTCTTGGTTTGGTGATTTTGTTGATTGGAAAGGTGAAGATGGTCCTCTTCCATAAGATGCTGCAGATTCAGATGCATAGAAACGTTAGCTCACACGAAGAAACACGAATTAAGTAAACTAGACGAGAAAAGGATACTGTAGTGACGAGCTCTCTCACATAATTTTCCTGATAACTTAGCGAAGAGTCCGACGAGAGGGGCGGTTCCTGTTAACGTTGGCTCTGTTTGCTCGTAGTTTGACCTATCATCATCGAAGTTATCGTTCTGGTCCGGTCCTCCCACGAGGGCACCGTGAATTACGTTGGGGTTGGCTTGAGGTCGTTTGTACCACGAGTCGAAACCTTGGACGCAGCTTACTGGTGAATGGAGTACAAAGACAGATGCAATGGAAGCTCCTCTGTGGTGGACTCGAACAGGATATTTTGGTCCGTATCCGACCAGGTAACTCATTCCCTGAGGGTTCTTCCCAAGGATATAGTCAGCCTGTTTCATGTCAGAAGCAAACTCAGCGAATGGTTCTTGATAAGAAATCAAGAAGAGGCTTTGTCAGTTTTTCAGCATTCTTGGAGAAAAAACCTGAGATTTGGCGAAATCATGAAGCAATTGAGGCGAAAACGAGCCATCTGGGCAATTGAGTTTAGCGTTTACTGCGGAGAGATAGTCGGAGTAGACAAGGAGCAGGAAAGCCGCTGCAGATACGTATTGCATGTTGTTCCATTCGCGAACGTACATTAGGCCACCTGAGAGACACCCTCCAAGTAAGCAAAGCTTCCGACAAAATTCAAATCTTGGTTATGTCAAATACTAACCAGGAGTTGTTTTAATGTTGTAACCACCATTCTTCTTGAGGCAAGCGCAAGCGAAATAGTCTGCTTTGGACTGATATTGCTTGAGCGTGGACGTGTACGCGCCACCCTTCCCCTCCAACAAGATCTGCAACGGAACAAGACTTCAATGATCTACTCCGTCGTTTAAACGTTATCTAAGGCTTAACTTAGAGGTTTTTAAGTTTCAGTGACCTTAGCTAGAAGGATCTGAACACCGGCATATTTGTTGTCCCAAGAGAACTCCTTCACTGCCCAGCCTGTTCCTCCCATGTACCCGGCATTGTCCACAACATACTTCAAGTAGTACTCATCCCCTGTAGCTCGGTACAGCCACGTCGCGCCCCACAACAGTTCATCCTTCAATTTTACATAGTTCAAAACAACTTTAACATTAACTGGAATTCAATCAACTGAACTAGACGCTCTAGCAAAAGAGTTTGATAGACATACCGAGTACCCCGATGACATGTAGAACGCTTTACCGTTCGGTATGGAATCCGTATACAATCCTCTGTACTTGTCAGCGAAAGAGAAGAGCTAAAACAGAAAAAAATAAATTCATATTCAGACAACAAAGCAAACATGGATTCCAGAATCCAGATTTAAGGTTATCAACAATTAGAATATATGATGTATTCTGGCTATAAATAACCTTTTCTTGTATTGATTTCTACATTACATTTATCAATAATATTCATTTCTTCAAATTTTCTAAAATATATCCATGTATTCTGATACGGTATTACCAAAGCTAATGCTGATATCATGAAACCAACCTGTTTGGCATGAACCAAGAGGAGATCGGAGTATGAAGAATTGAATGGCTTGAATGCCATGGAAGCCGCGGCCAACGCAGCTGCGGTTTCGCCAGCTAAGTCAGAACCGGGACGATGTTCATCGATCTTGTAAGCTGTTCTTGAAGTCGTCATGTCCTCGGCTCGTTCCCAACAGTAATGGTCCGAGTCTCCATCACCGACTTGAGCCCAAAGAACATTAGGTTGAGGATGAGCCTTGATGAAGTAATCAGTTCCCCATCGGATCGACCACAAGGTGTGTTGCATTTGGTTCAATCCTGCGATTTCTTTGCTGTAATCAATGGCGGCCCATGAGAGCATTGTCACTGTGAACGCCATGGGTAGTCCGAACTTGACATGGTCCCCAGCATCATAGTATCCTCCCACCAGGTTCACCTATATATACACACATATATATATATATATGCTCATAAATATCATAATCTTCCTATAATGTATCATAGAAATATATAACGCTTGTTTTGTGATCATATTAATTGTATGATCATCGTGAACGTTTTTATGTATATTGATATGGTACTCTATATAACAAGATACAAGTTAGAATATTTGTCATTTATCCACTACAAAATACATGATGATATCAATGCAATTTTTCGTGAAAAAAATGTTTGCGTTAGATATTTCGATGCTATTTCAATTTTCAACGCAATTTTAATGTAGGTTTAACGATAACTTTGCATTAAAATGTTTTTATTGTTGGTTTAACGATAACTTTGCATTGTAATTTGCCAGAAAATTTTAAACATGTTTAGTCCTATTTTATTGTAAGTTTGTCACTGCAAATTAATACACTTAGCGTTATAAAAATAAGGCTAGTTTAATGGTAATTAGTGTTGCAATTTATAAAGTAAATAACTAGCGTTGAAAATGTGTAAAAAATAAAAGAAATAGCGGAAGACAATCGTAATGCAATTGCGTCTATCATGTTAATATACCATTTTAATATAATTGCGATAGAAATACCAATGCAAATTTGTTGATTCGTTGTTCTATCATGTTATAATTTATCGATATAAATCAATATTATTTAGACGCTATAGCATTACAAATTTACTTCAATGCATATTTAAAGCTAGTTTGCCTTTTTATGTGGAACTATATGTTGTATCGCTTACCCCTTGAGCATAACCATCCTTGAGAGCGGAATCACCACGCCACTTAACACGTTGAGCAGTAGGCAACTTCCCCGACCGTTGTGCCTCAAAGAACATGAACGTTTTGTCAAGTGCTTCCCCATAATTATACTCTACCGCAGACGCAGACACAAACGCAAAAGCAAATGCAAATGCGAGAAGGGTAACCAACGGTACTCTCATGCCAAACAAGCTTCTCATTTTCCTCATCTCTCACAATCGTTCGCTCCTCTCTCACAAATCCTTCAATGGAAACCTTTCGATTGCTTAATGGGTCTTATAGTAAAGTATATGTGTGTATATATATATGTCTTTGTTTTGTCTGAACAATTATTGTCTCGGTGTTATTATTGTGTGTATATGGTATACTTTTGCACGTCTTGTTATTATTGTTTATGTGTAGGTGGGTATGTGTTTTGTGTTCGTTGTGGTCTTCACGTTTTTAACCGAAGGATTGACCAAAATCCAAAGTATTGCTTCTCACGTTGTACTTGGTCGACTGCACCAATCATTTTTCTGTGTACTCTCTTTACCATCCGATCTTCATGGTCTTTGTACCTAACGCTTTCGGACTTCTGATATTTATAATCCTTTTAGATTTTATATTTTAATTAAAAAAATATACGGGTTTTCCTTTTTTTGTTTTCAGTTATATGATATATAGATTAAAAAATATATGTTTTATAATAAAGATACAAATTATATAGATTTAAAATTTAAAAAAATATATATATATATGAAAACAAAATCATAGAATAATTATAATAGTTAGGTGTTATCTAACAAATAGTGTAAAATGTTCCGATATATATATATATTATATATTGTTCAAATTTTGGTTTGGTAATGATTGGATAATCATTTTTTTTTCTTTTTGTCAAAGCAAGACATGTTAACTTATACTTGTTTATTGTATTTTGTATTTTGTCATATGGTATGTCTTACAAAATATTTCAATATTTTTTTTTTAAGATGCAATGTTTTAAGACGTAATATTTGATGCATAACACTATCGACCATGCATCTCGAGCTAAAAGTTCTTACTACTTGTTTTAAAAAAATACAAAAATTCATAATTTTTTTGAACGTTGAAGTTCTTAAATTTTTATCTATATATCTCTATAAAATCGAGCAAAATTTATGTGAACATATTTTTTTCTAGAGCTATGAAACAAAGATGAAGAATATAGTTTTGCTAATTATTTTGTCATTTGGTTTACCCATCAACTTTGTATTAAAAGTTACTTTACCGTAATTGTACGTGTATTTGTTACGCTGTATATACACTAATAATTTTTTTGTACATGTGTATAAGGGCACTTTGTCTTTTATATTTTATATAATTAGAAAGTATTTTGATAATACATATCTCAAATCCTAAATCATTTCTCCTAATCTCAAGCTCGATCTCTTAATTTTAATATGATATCAGAATTTGATTGTGATCTAAAAATTTATGGGTTATGGTTTACAAATTGCAAAATTTAGCAGCTAATTGGTTTGCAAATTGCAAAATTTCTTATATACCTCGAAACAAACATCTAAGTGGTGTCAGAAATTTATTAAAATTTTAAATTATTACAATTTTTCATAATAACAAGTTGGTAATTCTTTGTGAAGTTATAAACTTTTTTTAATAGTTTATGTTGTGATA
The DNA here is from genome assembly GCA_036759665.1 of Gynandropsis gynandra. Lineage (NCBI taxonomy): Eukaryota > Viridiplantae > Streptophyta > Magnoliopsida > Brassicales > Cleomaceae > Gynandropsis > Gynandropsis gynandra. The sequence goes on from CM071875.1 coordinate 23,197,186, forward strand.
TATTGACGACTAGTAATATAATCTGACTTTGACTTTTTTATATGAAATTTATATTACATCCCGATTTCAGATTAAGGTATTAATGAACTTAAGAATTCTTTTAGTTTAGAGATATTTTTATTCCAAAGAAAATCAACTTTGAAGCTATATATTGGAGAATTATGGTACGTTGGAACGTGTAATATCCAAATTTAATTTGTAGCCAAACAAATATACATTTAAATAAAATTTTATATATATTAAAAGTTATGTTTGAAGTATTCTGGTGCCACCACCTTAACGATGACGTGATATTCCATTTGATTCCGGTAGAGCTATGTCAGCGATGACGTGATAATCACTTCATCCAAAAAGATAATTGAAATTTAGTTCAAATTTGTTACCGTTTTTCTAGTAGCATTCTCGATTTATTCTAAAAAATTAATATGTTATTTTTTTTATAAAAAAATGATTAAAATTTATTGTTTTTAATATATAAATCAATTTTGTGAATTTTTAAATTTTTAAATTTATTTACTGAAATGTGGGGTCGTTTGGGTGTGTAATGCATATACATAAATATGTATATGTATATGTTTAAATATATATATATATATATATATTAATGAAAAGAAATTAAGTTTTTTTTTAACAAAATATATAAATTAATAAAAAAGATTAAAACCACTTCTCACTCTCTACTTTCCATACATTACTTTAAACATTAAAAACAATTATTGAAAGGTTTCCATAACAAAATTAATGTCAAAATTAACGCTGGTGACATTAACTACTAAAAGCTCTCCACTCATTCCGTTCACCTTGAATGTTGTTCGCAAGGAGTATATCCATGAAGTGGAGATACTTTGACTTGAGAAACAAGGCAAAGAAGAGGTCAAAATACTGGATATACGAGCCGCCAACAAGGAGCCAAGGCGATTAAAGGCTGAGGCTGCCAAAGTTGCCGTTGAGAAGCGTTAGATCGCTGAGGAGGAGTTCAATAAAAGTGATTGTGCATGAGAAAGCAAGTTCTGATAAGGAGACAAAGAAGATTATGTTGTTTGACGTTAGGGTTGCGGTTGACTTGTGTGACTTTTTGAGAAATTTATCTGAGTATGAACAATTGGGGAAATCCCAAAGAAGATCGATGGCAGAGATATCGACGGTGAAGAGAAGCACAAGACGGATGTCGGGTTTCGGTGAGAGCTAAAGCGGCATTACGGTTTCTACAATGTTCATTGCTATAGGAACTTACCAAATCTCAACTCAGGTAAGGATTTATTAATATGCCTTTTTTTGCTTTCAGAACACACATCAATAGACTAGGAGATTTAAATGGTTCTTGGGGATACTTGTACTCGTGGTTGTAGATTTTGTGTCGTCAAAACCAGTAGAAATCATTCTCCCTTGATCCGGATGAACCAGAGAACACAGCCAAGGTAATTACGAGTTGGGGTGAGTGGCATTGTTTTCTTTTTCCAATTCTGGGTAACTCAGTTTCCTCTTTGGCTTTGAGATATCAATATGTTATCGTGAACTTGAGAAAAAAAACGATTGGGCAAGTCGTTCTTACATCTTCGGGCTTGTAGGGTTTTTTCAGTTGGTTTCTTTTAACGAGTGTTGATTTTAAGCCACATTCATGAAACTTACTTAGAGTGATATCCTCCATTTTCTTTTTCCAATTCTTGCTTCTCTATGGCCTTGCAGTGTAGACTACATAGTTATTACAAGTATAAACTGTGATGATTTACCTGATGGTGGCAATGGACATGAGTTCTTTTCATATGTATCATTGATATAGGAATAAGTATCTTGAATCTATATTTTACTCGCCTACTCTGACTGATTCATGGATTGGTAATCCTTGACATTTGTTTTCAAAGATTTCAACTCATGGCGTTGGTATAATTGCTCATACTGTTAGGGATTGGGGGTATAGGTTTCTTGGTTTGTTGTTGGATATGGGGAACTGGTATACCATTTTCAGATCTCTCTCTCACCCACGAGATTTCAGAAAGTAATGCTCAAGGAACCTTCAAGTAAATTCTATACTTTTTAATAGAATAAAACCATTGATATCTTCTTAACATGTGTGAGTAAATTCATTCTTCAACCCATTGTGTTTTCTTTTAAAAATTGTTAAATCTATTTTTAGACGATTAATGATTTTCGTTATCAGTTAAACCGATAAATTTTGTGAGTACTATATCGATCTTCCTGCATTTGACCACTTCCAAAGTAACCTAACCTTATCTTCCCACAATGAATTTTTATTGTATATATTTTGATCCATGTGTTTGATTCTACATTAGAAATTGTAGATAACCAGAAACTTATTTCATATATATCTCAACAGATTGGGATTTAAGTTGTTGAGTGAAATAGCCAGTGTTGGAGACTCTACACTAAGGTTATTCGATACAATTATTTAATATATCTATTTGGTCTTTTTCAGTTTTACTGACTTTGCATTTTTTATGAAAACACGGGCTTAAATGGAATGAAAGAGAGCTATTACCAGTTTTAAGCCATCATGCCTATCAGATGATTCTTATTTACATTCTCCACACTTAATTTGTGTATGTTGTTTACGTTAGGAATAAGAATGGATTATATAAGGACGCTCACAAAGAAGGGAGTGAAGATGATTATTACAAAGCAGGGAATGTAATTTGCTCTACCCGTGACGAGTGCTTGAGAGATGAAAGTGGAGAAGATGATAGAGAACAGAACAACTTGAATGACAGTGTAGAGACATACAGAAAAGCTAACAAGTTTGTCCATAAAGGATATTTATATAACTATAGATATTGTAAAATACTGGAAATCCTATCTTTTACATCGGTTTCAAGATCTTCTAAGAACTCGCCTCATTTGTCGCCTCAAACTGTTTCTCATTTCGTCGACTCGCTTGCGGTTAATCCATCTTTAATCTCAAATCTTCTGACGATTATTACTATCATCTACAGAATGATGTCATTGCAAATAGATACGCATCCATCGAATCCATAGGTTTGGGATAGGCTTTTCTCCGTTTTGATGGAGACTTTTGTCCAGTCCGAGATAATAGTTTTTTGTTGAATCTTCTTGGTCTAAAAAACAGTACATAATTTTATTCATCACTAAAACTCGATTCTCACTATTGGAAATCGGGATCCATAGATTTTTTTATCGAAGCATTTTTCCTTTTGTATAGAAAATGTCTCAGGTCATGGGTAGTGCAAGACAAAACTTAGAAAATGATTCCTTTCTTCCAGTTTTAGTTTTGAATCCTCGCAGATGTTTATCTTCTTCTTATGATGGCTATTAGAGAAAATCATTACCAAGAGGCAGAGGAAGAAGACGATGATGAGAGCTCCGGGAATCGAACGCTCAGGTATGAGTTTCATTTTCTTCGTAAAAAAGTTTCAAGATTGTATCTTAGGTGGAGTTGGTGTTGATTTATTTAGCTATGTGGACATTTGAAAACTCATCACATGGACAAATAGAGTGGATGAGGCATGGAAATGTTCCATCATAAGATAAATTATCGCTGTCTCTTCGTGTGTGTGTGTGTGATGTACATATTTTTCATGTTGCAATGCATTAGCATTACATGTTCTATTTACAATAGTATGAACTTTTGTTTTGAGGTCACCGTTAATTTTCAACAAATATGACGGAGTTGCAGGAAAGTTTTTGGAACTTTCTATGTTTTTTAGTTTTACGGATACTGTTATATGGATCAATGTATTCAGAACGTTGCTAAAATTTTTACAATATAACATTTATTTTTTAATGTTTTATTACTCATTTTTACAATATAAACCTTATAAAGATAAAATATATTTAGGAATTACAACATAAAACTCTTCTAAAAATAATTTCAATTTCAATGACAGGATTTATTCTTCAAAAGATTTCCCAACTATTAAAGTTTTATAAACTTTCAAATGGAGTCGAATTATTAAAGGTATCACAAGAATCAAATTTAAACATTTCATCAATAAGTAAAAAAATTGACCTATGTTTATTATTGGATGAATAAGCTTTTAGAAACATTTAGTTTAGATATTAACAAGTGAAATTCGATAGTAAATAGAGAAAATGATTGTGACAAAATTGTGATATGTATGAATCTCATATTAATTGATTGTGATGACTAAATCATATAAATTGTTATGCATAACTCTAATAATATATCATATAAAATAATTGTTTATACTAATGTTATTATGGTTTATTATGATTAATGTGCTTTGACATTTTAAAAGATTAATGCAGAAGATAAACTAAGGTAATAAAACAATATGTATCAAATGAGTATTTTTAACATTATACACAACAAAAATGTAATTGTGGTTACAACCACAATCTTTACGATAAGTCGCACGATATTTTATATATTAATCTATTTAATTTTAAAATTCATATAAAACCAATATTTTAATTAATATGATGTTTTTTATTTAATATCCGGTTTTTTTTACATTTGATTCTTCAAACACAAATTTAAGTTGATAGAAATTTAAAAATAAAAAAAAAAAAAACTGATACTCCTTCACCTTTATTTTATTGGCCATGTTCTTTAGGCATCAAGATGGACTCCCCACCAATCTGTCGTTTTACCATTCAAGCCCTCACTGATTATTGAGTCTGAAAATGAGAACAATGTTTATGTGATTCAGAGCTCTAGTCTCCGATCAAATGGCATTCAATTCAACGGAAAAGATTATGTGGGCACAAACACTCATAATTTTGTCGGTTCTTTAGACGTTTATGTTCATCAGGCAAGGGAGATCCAAACTATACGTATAGTCCACAGCAAGACATTTATGCGAAGCTTTGTCTTACAAAGGAGCCCGGAAAACCTGTCTCTACCAAAATCATCAATGTTGACCGGAGGAACCCAGTTTTTTATGATAATCTTCAGCACAAAGTCAGAGTTTTAGACACATCCTTCAAATGTGAGATTTACATAATGAGTGGAGTGAGGAATTATCTGGAAGACCGGTTGCTTGGCTTTGTTTTGGCACCTCTCTCAGAAGTGATTTTAAGCAATGGGAAGTTAGAGCAAGAGTTCTCTCTTTCTTCGATAGCTTTGTTTTATTCGTCGGCTGGTTTTGTTCAACTGTCTCTCTCCTACAATGTAAAGAGAATGAAGAATGGAGCAGAGAATGATTTAAAACTTTTCCTTTTTTATTTCATTCTTTCGTGTCATTCAACCTTATACCCAGCTGTACCCTTTTATAAACTTTGTTGGAATCATAAAGGACAATTGTCAGGAATATTTCTCTGTTAATCTACCAGCACACTAAATGAATTGTGTACGGCTAATGTATCTGTTGCATTTGTCCTTTTGGGTTTGTGTCCGTTGTATTTGTCCTATTGGGTGATGTGTCGTTTGCCTTGGGTATTCTTGTGATTGTTGAATGCAGAAAGGTTGCAGGGAATTGTTCAGCTGCTGCAGAGTCATTTGAGCCATTGCTGCTCTTGCTGAAGTTGCATTTTCCAGCGTCTGAAACCTTTGCTGAAATAGGGAAGTGATAGAGTGTTTTGTTAGTCTTAGTATATGAATTTATATCCTCCCGCAAACTGGTAATTGGTTTAAAACCAAGACCAAGTTTGGATCGAAGAGTGTAAAACTTTTGTTTTGACAATGTCTTAGTAAATATATCTGCGATCTGAAGGTCTTGTAGGGTTGATTTCAATTTTCGGAAGCGTGTTTTTATCAACCCGAATTTAGATCTAGTCATGTTCGGATTAGTTTTACAGATTTCAACGACGAACAAATATTGAAACGGTTTCAGTGATACCTGTTGCGTTGAAACGGATGATCGGATGTGAGACTTGATGATGCAAGCCCTCTACGCGTATCCACGCCGAGATGGGGATCTGCCTTCAACCTTTGGTGCGGAATTTCCGATGAACGAAACTGTTTCGTTCTTCCTTTTTTCTGTTTGACGGCTACTAGGGTTTTTGTTCTGTGATTGTGTAATCTGATCACGAAAACCTAATTTTCGTTTCTTATATAATTATTAACTTTTAATAATTACACTTTTAACCAAAAGAAAAACAAATACAATTATATTCTTCGGTGCTAGCGGATGAATATAACTGTATCCCACACTGATTGTCTAACAATCATAAGCAGATACCGAGACACTCGTATGCGTGTGACCTCGTAGGTTCATCACTAAGCTGGTAGTCAATTAGTCTCACTAATTAACTAATCGAGGTTGGCGTCTAGCAACACTCCTCAACGACCAGATAGTGTGAAGTAACATCCTTACTCTGTAGAACCATGGTAGAAGGATAATATTATTATTTCCCTCCGTCTTTACAGCTCCGGATAATCCTAGGACATGGTCTGACTGTCAAGTCCTAATAGATTATCAACTATGTTTCATGCCTAACATAACTGACTGGTGAATGATCGCAAGAAACTCCTTTCTTCTCTCATTCAAATGCCCTGGCCAAGGTCTTTTCAGTCATTATGTTGCTGACAACATAGAGCTCAAACTCTTTACCTAGAGTTGACGGATTCCATCTTGATCAATCACTAACTGCACAAGCATCTAATCATTCCCAATATCCTTTCAACTTACATCCCAAGGCATAAGGTGTCCAGTATCAAAGAATGGTAGATAACTTGTCAGTTACCATGTTGATCTCATGTCTAAGGAAATTATAATATTCCAATCCTTCTAGAGAAATTCCTATTGACAGTTCAATGGTAATGTAACCATTAGGAATTCTCCCTTTGGGTCTATTCAATGATCACATCTTTATGTGCATCATCCATACATGTGATTTAGTAAAAGAGATCTACTAATTTCTATCAAATAGAAACCATCACATCTATGTTGATCTATCCGGATTACTAACGTCCAATTAGTTATCCTATGATCAAGAACGATTTAGATTAAGTTTTTACCAAAACTTGACTCTCTTTATCATGATCTCTATCATGATGACAAGTTTCTAAACTTAATCATGGACTCTATATACTAGCTATGAAAATATATACACATATATATTATGCAAATATCATCAAAATGATAAAAGAATGCCATTTTTTTATTCACAAGTGTTCAAAAATATATGACATAAAATTAGCTCTTAAATAGTTACAACAATTGTACTATTCCTAGAACTAATTCCAGCATGTCATGTTCTTCAATCCAATCATCAACTTGTGCTTGTCAAACTTATTTGAACCAAGCGCCTTTGTGAGTGGATCTGCTGCATTTTTCTTTTCCTTCTACCTTCTGGAATTGAACGTCCCCACGCTCAACGATTTCCCTTATTAGATGATACTTCCGCAGAACATGTTTTGATCTTTTATGAGATCTTGGTTACTTCGCCTGGGCTATTGCCCCGGTATTATCACATAATAGAGGAACTGGTTCCTTTATCGAAGGTACCACACCAAGTTCAGTTATGAACTTTCTCATCTAGACCGCTTCCTTAGCAGCTTCACAAG
>CM071875.1:23224207-23234455 GCA_036759665.1 Gynandropsis gynandra
AGAGATTAGTAGCAAATGCTATATCAGGACGAGTGCAATTTGCTAGATACAAGAGAGCCCCTATTGCACTCATATATGGTACTTCTGGTCCAAGTATATCTTAATTTTCTTCACAAGGAAGAAATGGATCTTTTTCAACATTTAAAGATCTACATACCATTGGAGTGCTTAATGGATTTACTTTATCCATGTTAGAGCATTTTAATACTCTCTTTATATAATTCGATTGATGTACAAATATATCAGTCTTTAGATGCTCTATCTGTAAACCAAGACAATACTTTGTTTGTCCAAGGTCTTTCATTTCAAATTCTTTTTTCAGATAATTACGAGCATTTTCAATCTCTTTTGAGGTCCCAATTATGTTCAAATCATCAACGTAAACAACTATAATCACAAATCCACTAGAATATTTTGTTATGTCAAAAAAGGTACGAGCCTTACCTCTGGGAAAACGAGAAGCAGTCATACCTACGTCATGCTGTGCTCTACGGATTCTTTGTACAACTAAACCGGATGCACACAGATACTGTGCTGAAATTGCCAACTAACTCTGAATCAAATATTATACGATGCTCCATAGTTCCTCGCTTCAAGTATCTTCCAATCAGGTCAACTTCTTTAACCACTAGTCTGTTGTATTCTGTATAAAATGGGTTTCTCAATCTCATTTTGGCTCATACAGTGCTCCTACACTGTCATCAAGAAGTGCAAATAAGGTCTCCGTTCCCATTGCTTCAGATGACCCGTCAACGAGAAGCCCCTGGAAGCCACATGGAAACAACGACGTCTCGAGAAATAATGATTTCGATGATAACTCGAGTTTCAGCGGGGCTTCTCCCTTTTTAAAATCCTTCATGCAGGTACTCGTCGATCCTTTAACAGAGATGTTTCCTTTTTTCTTCGTTCGGACCATTTAGGATGCTCTGGTAACTGATTTAATACCTCCTAGTCAGTCATGGTTGTTATAATTAACTCTTAGTCCGATTCCTTAGAAGTTGCAATCATTAGAGAAAGAGGGTAAATGAAGTGTTTCGAAATAGAGCCAACCAACTGAAATCAGCCAGATTTTACGATTTGGATTGCGCGATTTCAGGTTGGTAGCAGATTTGGCGAAAGTACCTTGAAACTGGGATCGATATTGACTGAAGGACAAGTGGGAATATTCAAAGATAGATCAGCAGCTGCAATGTCAACATTCGGTGATATATTACCAGTACAAGCAGCTGGTCTACTCTCATCCTTCACAGCCACCAGATCCGAATGATGATTCCAGGTTTTGTTTCCTAACTTCCCCGCTTGAAAAACGAGGAAGATGAGTAGTATTCGAGGCTATGATTCTGAGATGTGCGTGGCAATGCATTCGTCCGGGTCTCTATTACTGACCAGTTGCGGAATTCATGAGCATCTGCTGCACGGGTTTTAGGTATCGAAAACAAAAGAGGGAAATCAAAGCCGACGATATGCAGGTAATCGAGAAAAGCAGATCAGATTTACCAGAGAGTATGTTCAATTTGTTTGATTCTTATTTAGGTACACCTCAACAAGGAACGGATGAACCACAATGCTGCGTCTCGGGTTGCTGAGACATCCTCATTTCATTTCTTCTTTTATGTCCATTCTGTTCATTTTCAAATTCTGAGATGAAACCTTATATCCCAAATAGATCTCAATATATACATATATATATATATATAAAATCTCATTACTTGCTATAATTTCTTTGAACACAATACAAAGCTTGGATTTGAACCTAATCTGAGTGGTTTTCAGATCACAACTCCTTGTGAAACAGAACCTGAGATCGATTAATGAAGGTGCAGCCAGGTACGTACTCACTCGGCCAAACATCCTAAATGGTCCGAACGAAGAACTGGATAATCTTAACGAAATGGCACTTGACAGGAGGGATTCATCAGCGGCTTTTAGGTGTTACGCTTGGCCTTGTTTATGAGAGGCTTTAACTGCTTCTTCTCCGCCAGAATCTTGAGGAAATTGAAGAGGAACGGTACATAATTATGTTTTCTTCGTATGCTTTCAATCCTCCATTTCTTCGATTTCTCTTCCTCCATCACAATCTTCTGCGAAACAGTCTCAATCCCACCATTGATCTCCGAAAGAGATCGATCCAGAGCCTCAAAGCTACTTTTATCCGCGAATTTATCAGCCTGTAAAGCAGCCAACTGCTGTAAAACCCTCTCCCTCTTTCTCTGAAACTCCTTTAGTTCACTCACATACATTTCTCTCCTGTTCTTGACCACAGCTAAAAGACTGAACCGTATTTCGTTTAACGAATACTTATCTATACGCTCCTGAATTACAGGAAGAACCATTTTTAGCCACTCCATACCAAATTCCCCCCCTTCGCACAATCCAAGGCTAACGGGTCCTTCTTTCATCCCGTCAAGCTCATACAGAATACCATCCACAGGTACGTAGCTGACATAGTGATACACATCATCATCTTTTACCGCTTTCTGCTCCTCTATTACGGTATCAAATGGATCCGATCTAGCAAAGATATTGTGAGCTGCACGTATGGTTTCGTTGTTATTAATGGCTAAACCCTTCAACTCAGGTGGAAAGTTCTTTGTGACTTCCTTTAGTTTCGATAGTTCAGGACCAATGTCAATACTCAAAGAGTTCATGAGGATAGACAATATCGCTTGGGTCACACAACCATTATTGATTATCTGCACACACAAAGGAAAACATTACTTTAAAGAAAGATATGATTAGAAGCTTCCGGTATGTCTGAAAGCTACAAAGTGTAAAACCTGACTGGCGAAGAAGAAGTTCGGGTTTGGATCTGTGATTACAGAACGATTATCTTTTTCCTCGGGGCGCCATTTGTAAAGCAATATCAGCCCGTATACAGGTCTGACAGTACAAGAGAACAATTTAACAAAGGGAGAAGATCCGTTATACGATCTAAACAAATCCGAATGGAGAAAAACGTTATACGATAATTACCTTAGTTCATTTAGAGAATCAAGATCCAATGAATACAATTCCTCAACCTGCACACCTTTCACTTGTAGCTGTTGTATAAGCTCGGTACAAACACCTGAATATGTAAAGCCGAGAATACGAATAAGAATCATTTGAAAAAACATACATAAACAAAGAATCAATAAAAATGAGATTGTCTAATCAAATCTAATGCCTAAGTATGAAGTGTAAGTTTCATCTGGTCTCAAAGTATTTGTGATACAACACTTCCTTTCGATTTCTATTCGAGATGGAAAAAACCCTCTCCCCAACATTTGTCTCTACTGTTGGAACAATCCTTTTTCTGTAACAATGGAGTATAGATAAATAATGAACTATAAACAGAAACAAATAAATATAAATACTGATGATTAGATCGAGACCTGCAAGCAGTGTACTAAGACAGAATTTGTTTCCACCTAGAGTATTCAACGATCATCTAAGTGCTTTCTACCGAATCTACTTTGAATGTTTTTGTATGATTGATCATAAGAGATTTTCCAGAGAGAAAATCCGTTCTTGATACAACACTTCCTTTCAATGTCTATTCAAGATGGAAAAAAACCCTCTCCCCAACATTGGTTTCTACTTCATTTAATCTAACAAAAGCTTACTATTGTGATTTCTGATCTTAATGGCAAAAGACATGAAATTCGATCATCATTTCAAAGCCTATAACTTTATGAACAGCCAACACCAATCAGATACACAAACATGCTTCAGCAAGATCACAGTTTCTTCAGTTGAAACAATGGTTGAGATCTCAATCCTAAACAACTAATGCCAACATCACAAACACTTTTGCCTTAAAAAGACGAGAAAATCTGATTTACTTGAAGATAAACTTATCACAGGTTTGAACAATTTAAACAACAAATTTAACCTAAAAAAAACCCCAAATTAATTACCAGGATCAGATTCTATAGCGCACCAAGACATGATCAATGGTAGTAGTTGAAACACTGCCTCAGAAAACCTACAACAGAAACAAAATCAGTAAATAAGAAGTCGATGAGATTCGCGTATGATTATCAGAGACAAAGAAACGAACCGGGAAATCACATAGAGGAATTGAGATTTCTCCGGCGAATAACACCGACGACGTAAGAAATGGAAATTGCTCCGGCGAAGAACACCGACGACGGAAGAAATGGAAATCAGTCACCGATGAAGAATGAAATCGGGGGTTAGAGTCTCACATTTGATTTCTTCCACATGACCATCTCTGCTAATGATGATCCGTAACCCATTAGATACTGACTGAGACCATAATCTATGATGCATTTATATGTCTGCTTTTATATTCATGCATATATATATATATACGCGTATGTACATATAGTCTCGTTCTCTCTTGCCATCTCAAAATCTTGCTATTTCCAATTTTATTTTTTTTAATAGAAGCAAATTCAACAAATTGTTTTCATTTGAAATCTATTTTATATATAAAGATGAATTTAACATTATATATATATATATATATCATTTTACTGTTAAAAATTAAATATTAATTGACGTATAGATATATATATATGTATATATTATATAGTATAAGATATATATTATATGATTATAATATAAATAATTATTGTATACTTAATAATATTAATTTATATATAATATATATATATTATATATAGTATCATACCATATACATATATATATAGTATCATATATACACATAACTTTATATATAAATAATAATATAATATATATAAACATTATCTGAGTGGAAGAGATAGAAGAATATTATTTTATGTATAATATATATATTATATATAGTATCATAACTTTACATAACCATATATATATAGTATCATATATACACATAACTTTATATATAAATAATAATATAATATATATAAACATTATCTGAGTGGAAGTTGTAGAGATAGAAGAGAGAATAAAAAGAGAGTGAAGAGAGAGAGGGAGATTGAATAGAAAGAGAGTGAAGAGAGAGAGAGAGGGATGATTTCAGATTTGCCTTTTAATATTGTATTGATTTTGTGTATAACATTTTATAAAAGGATGCCTATTTATAGGCAAATATCCTTAATATTTAATATTAAATATAATATATGGGTTGTGGTCCATAGATATTTATAATTTAACAATTCTGATTTTTTTCCAATATGCTATTTTTCGACTTTATGCATACGGAGACGTCGAAGAAATGTACCACATGTTTACACAAAGAAATCCTGCATCTGTCACAAATCTTCAGCTCGACATTGATGGGAAAAGTTTCAAATACCTTTTTATGGTTGTCGAAGCGGCTATAAAGGGATGGAAATACATGCATAAAGTGATTGCTGTGGATGCGACATTTCTGACAGGAGTGTACAAGGGAGCATTGATTGTTGTGACCGTGCAAGATGGTGAACATCACTAATATCCTATTGCATGGAGAATAGTCGACAGAGAGAAGGACGAATCATGGACGTGGTTTATGTCAAGATTGAAAGAGGTGATACCGGACAAACATGATGTCGTTGTGATATCTGATCACCATAAAAGCTTGATCAAAGCAGTCAAACAAGTGTATAAAGAAGTTGATCATGGTTTTTGTGCGAGTCATATATCGCAAAATATAAATAGCTATATCAATAAAGGTCATGGTAGAAAGATTTCAAAGGGTGATACTGTGGCGGAAATGTTCTTCAAATGTGGAGCAGTATACACGAAGAACGAATTTGAAGTGCTATTGAATGATTTGAAGGCCAGGTACAAAAATGACTTTTGTCTTTTGTGACCTTTGCGACCCTTGCACCTCTGGCACCCTTGTACCCTTTATGACCCTTGCACCTCTGGCACCCTTCTACCCGTTGCGACCCTTTGACCCCTACGACCCTTATACCCCTGCGACCCTTGTACCCCTGCAACCGTTGTACCCCTACGACCCTTTCACCCCTTGTGACCCTTGTATCTCTGCAACCCTTGTATCTTTGTGACCCTTGTACTTCTGCCACCCTTGTGACTGTTGTGACCTTTGTGGCCATTTTCGACCTTTGGTGACCTTTGCGCAGGTATCCTAATGTTGAAAAGTATTTGGAGAAAGAGAAACTTGATCTCGTTAAGTGGGCAAGATGCATATTTTAGGGGGAAAGGTATAACTTATAAACCATTAATAGCACCGAGTTAATAAATTCAATGTTGAAGAAGTAAAAAAAATTTACGATCCTAGAGCTTTTAGATATTTGTTTGGGAAAGACAATGGAATGGTTCAATAGGTATAGGTTGGAAGCAGCTACCGGTGATGATTCTCAAAAGTTAACACCTTACGTTGAGAAAACGTTACAGAACGGTTTGGACAGGCATCCAAGTATGATGTTATTGAATTGAAAAGTCTGAGTGGTGAGTATGAGGTGAGAAATGAGATGGGTAGAAGATTTGTAGTGAGTCTTCAAAAAAGAACGTGCAACTGCAAAATGTTTGATATGGATAAGTATCCATGCAGTCACGCAATTGCGGCAACACATAAGGTTGGTAAAGGTCACAAGATACCAGATCTATGTTCAAACTACTACCTTCGGGAGACATGGCGTTTGGCTTACCAAGAAAACCGTGTATCCGGTTCCTGATTGCAGTGATTGGGACATTCCTCCTCAATTGATTGAAGTTACGGTTCTACCTCTTATGCTGGCTGAGAAAAGGCAAAACGGGTGGCCTAAAGAGAATCGTTATCCTGGATCCGATGAGGCTCGGAGAAGTACCCCATCTTCATCGAGACAAACCCCATCTGCTTCGTCGAGACAAACCCCGTCTTTGTCGAGACAAACTCCGTCTTCTTCGTCGATACAAACCATATTTTTATCGAGATAAACCCCGTCTTCTTCGTCGATACAAACCCTATTTTTGTCGAGACAAACCCCGTCTTCTTCGTCGAGACAAACCCCATCTTCAAAAGCAAGCATCACTGACAGTGTTTGGAACGTGACAACCGAGACAACGCCGACTTAAAAAAAGAAAGATTTGGTAGTTAACGATTGTGTAAGACTATATTATTTGTATTAATTTGATTAAAACTTTTGTGACTTTCATCATTATAAATCGATAAATTTTTCATTATAATTCGACCCATGCAACCCTTAATTGGATTAAATTAGAACCCATCCGACGCATGCGACCTCATGCGAACAAAAATGACTCATGCGACCAATGCGACCCTTCCGACCCATGTGACCCTTCCGACCCATGTCTAATTAAGAATCAATATAGACAATAAAACACTATTATCGCTTTTGATTGGTTTTTGACATTTTATCATTATAAACCGTAAATTCGTCGATTTCACGTTTATTGATTCTTATATGTGACCATGCGACCCATGCAACCCACAATTGGCATTAATTAGTTTGACGTTTTAAATATATTGTTTTGATTAGTTTTGATATTTTATCATTGTTAAACCGTAAATTCATAGATTTTGTATGTATTGATCCTTATATGTGACCCATGCCATTATCAATATGCCATTATCAATATATTCCAGTTGTATACGTCTAATTTAGAATCAATATAGACAATAATATAAATAATATCGACATTTGAAAAAAATGTTGAATGTATGTTTTGAAAATTTGTCAAACTCATCCGACGAGTTCTTAAAACACTACTATCGCTTTTGAAGCACAAGTATTTGTTAAACACAACTCAACTAGAGACACATGGGTCATAATCTGTTTTAATCATTGATTAACATTGTAAATGTATTATTTTGATTGGTTTTTTTTATATTTTATCATTATAAACCTGTAAATTCGTCGATTTCGCATTTATTGATCCTTAGATGTGACCGTGCGACCCATGTGATCCTCAATTGGCATTAATTAGTTTGACGTTTTAAATGTATTGTTTTGATTGGTTTTTGAAATTTTATCATTGTAAACCCATAAATTCGTCAAATTCACATTTATTGATCCTTATATGTGATCGTGCGACCCATGCGACCCTCAATTGACATTAATTACTTTAACGTTGTAAATGTATTGTTTTGATTGGTTTTTGACATTTATCATTATAAACCCGTAAATTCGTCGATTTCGCATTTATTGAGCCTTATATGTGATCGTGCGACCCATGCGACCCTCAGTTGGCATTAATTAGTTTGACGTTGTAAATGTATTGTTTTGATTGGTTTTCGGCATTTTATCATTGTTAACCCGTAAATCCGTCAAGTTCGCATATATGCGACCCATACGACCCGCCGAAAATTCCGTCACCAAAATTCTCGCTGAACTTTCCACAAATTTGAATTTTTTTTTGAAAAAACGTAACGTCTGCGACCCTTGTACTTCCACGGTCATGTCTTTTCGAATTCCATCTAACAGCGATTCGATATCAGGGTCATGTTCCATCAATTTCCTTATAATAATGACATACTCTCTCTCTAACTCTCAAAATCTTCCATCAAATTTTCCTGAAAATGCCACATTTCCCTCATTTTTTTAAAGAGATTTTTTCGCGCTATATAGAGAACTAATTGTAATCTTCTTCATCTGTCCGGATGTTACATGTAGAGAATGTACATATTTGACTTTGTTGTTCGTTTTTTGTTATAGGACATCCCGAAGATCTTCTTCGATGATTATATTTACGGGAAAATGAGGGACAACAACACGGTGACGCTTAAACGAAATGGGTCTAACAGAACATGGGAAGTCAAGTTGGATGGCTCTAGATTCACTGATGAGTGGAAAGATTTCTCCAACGGCCTACACTTACGTGATGGGGATTATTTACTTTTCCGTCACGAAAATGACATTGTCTTTCACGTCATCTTCGCCACTCCTGTTCAAAGGATGGTCACGGTGGTACCAGTCACTCCTTCGAATCTCGTCGTAGACGCATTGGTAAGTGACCTCAATACAGACTTGCGTGATGTCGCGACTTGGGTAAGGATTTTCACGATTTTTATTCCTTTCTACGGATGTCGCGACACTTTCGATAGGGTTTGCAAGGTCGGAAGGTCTTTGACATAAACGATGTAAGATACATCTGATGAAAGGATACGGACTGTTGTTGACCGCATATCTAAGGCCCGTTGCACGTGGTGGCGCTACCATCAGAAGGGGTTGGAGAAAATTTTGTCAAGACCATGGACTGGCCAAGGGTTGTACCCTCAAAGTCGAACTGTATTCCAGTGGACCAACACCAATGTTTCAGTTTTTCCCTCAATGAGGGCCTAACAATAACAGAGTTTGATTCAGTTGTATTTTGATTGCTCTGAACCTCCTTTGAACAAGAACATTCTTTTGAACTTGAACTTCATGTTTGTATTTGTTTGGTTTTTTTACAATTATTCAATAGTACGTATTATTGTTAGTATCGTGTTTTTGTAGATTTACTATAATTGTAACAAGGGTCGTGGATGGACAAGGGTCAAAATGGGACAAGGGTCGCACGGGTCCAAGGGTCGCAGAGGGACAAGGGTCGCAGAGGGACATGGGTCGCACGGATTCGAGATTCGTAGATGGACACAGATCGTAGAGATTTGAGTCAATTATTTGTAAATAATTGTATTGGTAAATAATAAATAATAAATTATTCATATTATTTGTAAATAATTGTATTTGTAAATAAGAAATAATAAATTATTCATATTATTTGTAAATAATTGTATTTGTAAATAATAAGGGATCCGAGGGTCGCAGAGATACAAGGGTCGCAGAGGTACAAGGGTCGTAGAGATACAAGGTTCGGAGAGAAAAAAGGGTCGCAAAAGTCTCAGGGTCGCGGGGTCAAGGGTCGAACGGGTAAAATCGTCGAACGACCCTTGTATCTCTGGGATCCTTGAACTTCTACGACCCTTGTACCTCTACGACCCTTATACCTCTACGACCCTCGGATCCCTGCGACCCTCGGACCATTGTCCCCGTTCGACCCTTCACCCTGCGACCCTTTTACTCATGCGACTCCTTTTATTATTATGAAGAAATTTTAAAAAAATAACAATGTACCAAATATTTAAAAAATATAATGTACCAAATATTAAAAATAACAATGTACCAAATATTTAAAAAAATAATAATATACCAAATATTTAAAAAATAACAATGTACCAAATATTTAAAAAATAAAAATGTACCAAATATTAAAAAGATAAAAATGTACCAAATATCAGTTAATCTCAGGGTGGAGGGATACATTCTCCATTACTAAATACCTCAGCAACAATCTTCTCACGCATGGAAAGAACATTTTCGTCGCAAATGCAGTGCAAATCATTACGTGCTTTCGTTACTGAGGCTTCTACGA
>CM071875.1:23256948-23303714 GCA_036759665.1 Gynandropsis gynandra
GGAGAAGACACAGCTTAATCCTTTTTTTCTCTATTTAAATATAATAAAAAATGTAATTTTAAGAGAAGTTTATGTTCCAACTTTATTTAAATAATAATATATTATGTAAAAACAATACTTTTTAGGTGTTAATAAAATTAAAAAATAATATTTTTTGTAATGTGTATTTTTTATTAGCTTTAATTATTAAAATGAAAAATAGTAAATAGTCTAACTAAAACTTATCATAAAAAAATAGTTTTGAATTAATATTTTAAATTTAAATCTCAACAAAATCAGAAATGTGATTATATGAAATATTCATATGTATAAAATTTTAGATTTATATTTTATTTGATATATATATATATATATATCATTTAGTAATATAAATAATAGTAAAATTTAGAATGGAACAAAATATTTTAAAAAAAATTGATCGTTTCAACCCATTTTATTTTGACATATATGAATTATATTAAAATCTAATGAGCGCCTTTCGGCAATTTCGGCTGGGACCAATTAATTGATCAAACAATACTATTATATTGATTTATATATCAATAAAATGTTCAAAAATTATTTATAGGTTTTGGAAATCTAAAAACCTTCGTCTTGGTCGATTTTTGTTTAATTTCAATGAAATATCTAAACATATTTAAATTAAACAAAAAATTATCTTAAAATTTCTAAGATTCATATTGATTTTTTAAAACCCTCTGCATTACATACGATTGACGAACCTTGTAAGACGCTGCTCAAGAGGAGGAAGGAAGAGAGAGTGTGAGGTCGATTTAAGATTTGTTTTATTTGAATGGAAGACGACGGGATGCAGATTCGACTTGTAAAAAATTCAGAAAAAGACAATGGATGTAAGGGGAGTTTAAGCAACATGAGGATACAAGGAATTTGATATGGATTTGAAATTAATTTGCTATGAATTTGAATGTAAGGTATTTTGGGTTTTTGATATAAATATGAAATTTGATATGGATTTGAAATTAATTCGATATGAATTTTAAATGAAATTGTATCCGGTATTTGGGTACCCAATGTTATTCGAGTATTAAAACAGGAATTACGTCATATGGCAAAACGAACATACGATGAGGTTGGTGAGATTGACAAAGAAAACGGCAGATGATGTAATTAGAGTTCGAATACTCGAATAATATTAGGTATCTAAAAACCGGATACCCACATCGGACGAATTTGACTTCAAATACTTAAATATTAAAACTCATGCATTAGGATACCCTAAAAATCCCAAACATCCAACGCGTGTTCGGCCCTAATTAGAATATTGGATTGATAAAGAGTTGTTGATGTGACATTTTTGTATAAAAAAATTAAGGCAAATGAAGTTCACATTTATTATTAAAAACCAAAAGATTTAAACCAAATAATTTTGGTGTAACTTCAGTTGGGTAAATAATAATAAAAATTCTCATCATTCTCACATAACTTTGTTTATATTTTTAACCTGCCACAAAAGTTTTCAGATAATTACTTTGAAAGTACTCTTCTTTGTCTTCAAATCTCTTATATGGAAATATTTGTAGTGTTTACCAATAGTGGCTATTCATCCAAGCTTGAATCTGATGCATTGAAGTGAGCTCATGAGGTCGACGGTTTCTTTGAGCTTGCGGTGAAATGCATAGGCGAGTGGTGGAGGGACAGGGTTCCCAATTTGTCGCTGCTTGTGCTGAATATTCCTTGAAAATTGATAGCTATCCGAGAAACTCTAGCTATCAAGGAAACCCTGCTTTTTATTTTAACACCAAGCCGTCAATAATATTCATCAGCAAAATTGCCGGTACGAAGCACCTTGTGGTACAAACATCCTACAAAACAAATGAAAAAGTACCTAATAATATCTGAATTAATAAGCTATGTCTGAAATAAGAAGTTTAATATCTAAATGCCTCTTTTACATCGTCAGAGTGTTTACTTTATAAGTAAACATCCTGAATCTGACAAGTTCAATAGTTTGTGTGCATAAGACATGAAAGTTCACCTGAGTTCTTTGTGTGTATAAGACATGAAAGTTCACCTGAGTTCTTGGACATTCGCGGATTTTGAGAATGATATCCTGGTCAGGGTGGAAACACATTCCCACTCTTCCCATTGGTTGAGGGTCAGTGATTGAAGTTGGAAAATTACCTCCCCAATCCAACCTCCCGAACAACCCTACCACTGGTTGTGGCGCTTGGTCGTGTTTGGTAAGCACCACGGTACCAAATCAACCAATTGGCTCGTTGATTATTTGACCTAGAAAGAAATTATTTTAAAGGAAACCGAATACACAAAATAAAATAAACAAATGTTGTTTATTGTATCATTTCTAGCCCATTAATTCCTGAAAACATTCGTTTTGTTCCCAACCAGAGAAATCACAACATACACAAACCATGATCACACCATACGCATATGAAAGTGTAATAAAAGAATTGACAATATAAGAATTGGGTAGCAATCGATGGTGGAAAAGGAAAGGAGAAACGATGGGGAAGATAGAAAAATGGGTGGTCGTAGGTATTCAATAGGTCAAAAACGTTTAAATAGCCAGATTGTTCCTAGGAGAATGAGGATTTTTTTTGGAGACAGAGAGGAATGTGGGTGGGAAAGCATGCGAAATCAGATATTTTTTTTTTCACAAACCCTCTAAATACTGGTCTGAGGTTTTCGGATTACCTTAGGTGTTGAAGGGGTGGGCTCGTGAGCTTCTTCGACGGGGCTTCCACCTCTTCCTATGGGCGGCTGCAACGAAGAAAAAATACAAATGGAAACACTCATAGAACACTAACCAGATTGTCCCAAGGGGTGTCACCTTTTCTTCCATTCCCGACATGAATTTAACTCGTGCTGTTCTGCAGCTCACCAAGTTTTGCAGCTTACATCAGCTAATCGATATAAGGATTTGCCTCATATATAACTAAGCAATTCAGAGGAAAAGGTAAATATATATATATATATATTTAAACCTTCCAGAGGACAAAGCCAGCAAGATTGTGCTTCCTCGAGTCAACAACAACAGGTTCACCAGATCTCGTATGCTCTAGCAGTTGACCAGATAATTGATCATAATTTGGTGATGTATCAACAGAGAAGAACACATCACCATCCACAACATTCCCAGATTCTTTCTCAATGACCGGAAACAAATAAGCACTATGGATTCTCCCAATATGGCTCACAAGGTTTTGCAGCCTACATCAGTTAATGGATATAAGGATTTCATTTCAAAATTTCTAATCAATTCATATGAAACTGTGAGTCATGTCTCACCAAATTCAGTAGAAATCTGAAAATATTATAATTGTATGTTAGTATGCATCAGTCAACAAATCATACTCAAAGAAGAGAATCACTGGCCTAAGTTTCCTTTATTTACAAAATCTTACCACATTTTCCAATCTCCGACAGCCTGCGCAATGACAAACAAACCAATTGAGATCATAATAACATAACCAGATAAAAAGATAAGACATTAAACCCAAGTAGTCTCTCTTTTGTCTTACCTCTTTCACCAAAGAAGCATGTCTGACCCATATATCCTCTTCGCAATCTATGCAATTGTAATCTCTCTCACCAGCATAACCAATCTGCATTGCAAATGAAGACACTTTCGGCATTTAGGAGGGTGCGAAATAGAGGAAGTTAGTGAATCGGTTTTAGTTTTTACCATTGAGACAAGTCGGCATCTGGTGGTCGGATCATCACATTTGTATAGCAAGCTGAAATTTATTTCTGTATCCAAAGCATTTGCTGTTACATCTATCTCTTTCTTGGTTTCGTTCTCCTCCCATTCAAGTGCTAAGGTTAAAACACCATAAGATACCATATTTATTGTAGGTTAATGAAAATTTATCTTCACCGTTCATGATCATGACACTTACCAATGATGAATATAGCTAGATATCTTGTTAAAACATGACGAACATTGTTCCTTTTACCACAACATATCACAACATATCTGGTACTCCATCCTAATGAGTTTAATGATATTCTCAAACTTCATACCCTTGAATTCAGACTGCATTTAGACATAAGTCCGTATCTGGTTGTCGGCAACAGGCCAACTCCGTTTTGAAAAAACTAATGTGCCTGAGGGACTGCAGAACCACATTCTTGGGTATTTAAGCAAACAATTTGAATCAAATCAAGATAAATGGCATTTCAATCTTTTCAGTCAAGTTCTTACCTTCATTATCATATCCATAACTGGAACATATGTGATTTCATCTTCCTCTGGTATGGGGATAAATTGAGTTGATGATTCCACTTCTTTAAGCTGCATAGCTTCTTCTGAATATCAGTAAATTTGATATGAGAGGGACCCGAATTTTAATTTCTTATTCATTATGTAATGTAATGTCAAAACTATACCAGCCTCGGTTGCAATAGTTTGCGCCTAAATATCAGGGTTAAATGATTTGTTTGGTCTATCACATGCTCGTTGTCTACGCCACCCACATGTTCAAGTTGTTCTGCTTTCAATGGATCACACCCATGCCTGACAGAAGGATTGATGTAAAGATGATGTTCTGTAAAATTCTACAGCAACATGATGTACTTTCAACACAACTATTGCTGAAACTGATAACTTACACTTTGTCACCCACAAGTCCAAGCTCCTTTTTCATCAGCTCAAAAATATCTCTAGATTCATCTAATGGATCATTCGCATGCCTGACAGAAGGATTGATATAGAAGTATTATTCAAAAGAATTCTGTAACATTATTGTGGACTTGCCAGAGAAATAGAGTCTCTGCATTTTAGGGAGGTTTACAACTTACCCTTCTTTCTTTAGGCCAACTGAAATGTTGCTAGAAGTTCCCATCTGACTGTTGGGGTTAGATAATTGTTTCCTCTTATATTTTCTGCTTGAAGGATGCTCGGTAATCTTCGCTTTGTCTCTGCCACTTTCATGCTCACTTTGTAATAAATCAGACCATACCCCAGATTAAGATAATTGACTTCAGGAAAATAAACAAAACAAAAGGGGAAAAGATATAATCTATTGAGAAATAGTAGGATCTTGTCCTGAGATCATCGATGGCTTGCTCTGGAGTTCTGAGATCGTCGACGACAACATCCATTAGAGGGCATCTTTATTGCATCTCGCTTCTACGCTGGCGGGCCTACAAATAGTTGAAAAGACATTACAGTGTCTCCTTAGCTCTTTCGAATTGGTTAACATTGATATTCTGCAACGGATCTAAATATTCATACATATAAGCTGACAAGAAGACATTGACATCATTGAAGAGGGCATACGGACATACAAAATAGTGAACATCACGCAAATTTCATTAGTTGAAGACAATAAAGGAAGCAAAATCTCAGATTGCAACAACAACATATTAACATAGATGTTTCAAACAGCTAGAGGACACTCTGATTCAATCTACAAAGACAAAACATGTTCCCAAACATAGATGTTTCAAATAGCTAGAGGACACTCTGATTCAATTTACAAAGACAAAACATGTTCCCAAACACTTTAATTTCTATCCGAAAATGGACAGAACAATACTTTTAATATAATTAAATAAAATATAATGATTTTGAAGCTCCTGCTAAAAATACCTGGATAACCATCATTTCTCGAAGAATAGGTTAACTATTTTGCTTTGATAGGGCAAGAACAAAGCCTACCAATTCAGCCGCAAAACATTCAAATATAGAAAAAAACAAAAAAAGACAAAGTTACCATCAAGAAGCCAGAGAAATCAGAACATATAGCTAAACAACCCTGAAAATAAGAACATATAGCTAAATAACCTTGAAAAATAAGAACATATAAGAGCCTCAGATATTGCTTTAGTTGTCTAACTATTCAACCATTTGTGGACATTTTGTTTAGACTATATTACACCTAAATTTAGTGTTTCTTTTGTTGCAGATTTCTAAAATCAAAGGGAAAAGATAGAGTCTCCAACATTAAAATCATGAAGCAAGAAAGGAAGCAAAATCTCATATTGCAACATCAACATATTAACATTGAGGTTTCAAATAGCTAGAGGGCACTTTGATTCAATCTACAAAGACGATAGCAGGTTTCAAACACTTTAGCTCCTGCCCGAAAATGGACAGAACAATACTTTCAATATAATTATACAAAAGGAAAAATACATATACGCATGAAATGATTTTGAAACTTCTTCTTAAATCCCTGGGTAACCATCGTTTCTCAAAGAATCAGTTCACTATTTTGTCAAGAACAAAAATGACCAATTCAATCATAAAAAACTCAAATATAGAAGAAAAATAGATGCAGTAGTTGAGAAAGGAAAGATAGAGAAAGGAGACAAAGAGAAATATCTATATATATAGAGTGAATATTGCAGTAGCTTTTCAAATTTTTTAACTTCTCCCTACTGTTTCGTTTTCCATCTATCCATTTTTAGATAAACCAGTATCTAAATGGATACCTACAAGCACCAATCACTACATTCAACACCCACAACCCGAAAACTAAATCTATAACAGTCTGTTACTTTGGCACAAAGACCACGAAACTCTGCAGTCATCTCATGGGCTAAATTTGACCACATAGCTTGTCTTTGAACTGCAATCACTGCATTTTGTAGGATTCATTGGTGCTCAAGTGCTATTCGGGTCTATTAATCACATGCGAAGAACACACTTTTAAATTTTATTTCATGTACCACGTCAACAACGTTCCTCACAAATCAATAAAAGTAAAACAAAAACTCACAAGTAAGTGATATCTTGGTTACAGGGAGCAATGGTTCTATGTGAAAAAGATACATCAGTCAGAGAAGCAGGCAAAGGACTGGAAGACACATCAGCAGGAAATGTCCGACTATGAACTTCTCTTAGAGCATGCAAGAAAAGTTGCTATAAGAGACGTGCACGAGAAAAAGTACCAACATCGAGGATCATCACAGGACAAACGGGACGAGAATCGTATGGAATAGCCACTACCCGCGCGGGTAACTCCCTAGCCCGAGAAGGCATTTGTTACGGTAATTTTGTCCAGCGAATTGAGCACGAGTCAGAAAAAAAATACCACGCCCGGGGCTTGAGCCCGAGCGGGCAGCACTTGAGCCCGAGTGGGCAGCACTTGAGCCCGAGCGGGCAGACCATGAGCCCGAGCGGGCAGCCCTTGTGCCCGAGCGGGCAGCCCTTGTGCCCGAGCAAGCAGCCACTTTTTCATCGCGATCGCGCACGACCTTCCGCGCTGTACCCGAGCGGGTCATTTACCCTGTCCGCGCGGGTCGCATCCTTCACCTGCAACTCCAAATAAGTTCATTTGACTTAAAATAAAAATGGGAGTTTGTTGGAGACTTATACAATAAGGAAAACGACTTTAGAGAAGAGGAATAAGTGATATTTCGCTGGAGAAACTAATGGAAACGTCATCCAACTTATTCAAGAATGGAAACTCATGAAAAGACAACAATCGGTGGCTGCTGCAACATAAGGAAGAATTGAACGGCCAAAAGGAAAGGGAGGGAGAAAAGGAAAGAAAAGAGGAAGGAAAGAAAAGGAGAGGAGTGAGAGGTCGAACTCATTCACTAAAGTTTCGACTTCTTGATCGAAGGAAGAGAGTAGAGAGAAGGAGAAGGTTCTTGCGAAGGAGACTTACAAGGAGCATTGGAGATCAACCAACACTTCGGTTTCGTTTGGTTTTCATGTTCCTTAGACCTTCTATTTCGTTTATGATTGTTTACGGACGCATGAGCGAGTAGTTTGTTTGTTCTAGGAGAAGGGATAGCCCATGGCTATCCCGGCACCACTTTGATTTATATTTGAATGCATCTTCTCGTTTTCGTTTATCTATTCTTAATCTGAGTGCTTAAATGACTTGTGTTTACGAAGGCCAAATAGACGCATGTGTTGGCTAGTCGATTGGAATTGAGAAAATTCTGTCCCTATTGTTACAAACATACTGACGCATGTGTTGGAGATTAGGAGAAGGACCGAAAGGAGAATTCTAGTCCTAGAAGATCAGGTTTAGAACAATCGAGGTTAGGCCACGAAAGTAGGGTAGCAGTGGTTAAGGGTAAAACAGATGAATCATAGGTTTTATGGGTTTAGTTCAAGGTTTCAGCCGTGAAAGTAGGGGGCAACTTGACTAGATCACGTGTCTATGGCTCGAGAGAGGGTAGATATCATATTAGGATCGTCTGTCTTAGCTAACTTGATTGGTATTGCATGATAGATAGATTGATTGTTGGTTTCGGTAGTCTTGTGGTGAAACTGGATTCCTGGAATATTTGTCTCATTCTTAAGAACTAGTTTATTTATTTGTTTTTAGTATTTTATTCTTAAAACCATATTTCGTTCGTTAGCAAGTTTGATTCATAGTTTGAATTTAAATTGTGTTGTGTAGTCCCTGTGGGATCAACACCTAAAATACTACACACGTGTCGTACACTTGCGGGTAGCTTAGGTTATTTGTTTAAATTTGATAACGCATCAGTTATTCTCATGACTATAGACATCATTGTCTGTTAGAATTTCAAATCAACGAAGAATGTAATAAACATGAGATCTTCGTAGCAGCACAATCTCGCTAGAAGGTGTTTGAGCTTGAATTATGAAAGCCGCCCAACTATGAGAAATGCTTTTAATGAGTTAAACAACATCTGATCTAAAAAAGAACCGCAACGAAGATTGGTCTCATAACGATGAAGAAATCGAGCACATCAGAATCGATCTACCTGAGTCCGAAATACCGGTGAGCCCTACAATGATGGAATGTTATCCTCGGTTTCGATCTTTGGTCCCCGTTCTAAAAAAGTCCCAAATCCTTGCTTCTATCCTCTTGCTTCATACCGGTGAGCCCTAAGGAGACGGGCGAAATGCGAGGAGACTGAGAAGCAGACGCGGTGAAGGAGATGGAAATCTCGAGGGTTGCCGCCTGATTTATCTTCTTCTTCCGCTTAAAACCGATGGCAATGACATTTTCCTCGGTCTCCCACCGCAATATCTCGATCGAGGCACGCTAACCGAGGACTACATCGGAGATGAAGAACGAATCGGGGGAATAGAATCCAGAGCCGAGGCAGGACAACCGACGTAGGAGAAGAACGAATCCTGGGCGAACCCAGAGAGCCTTTGCTCCGGGGGATTGGAGCCACAACCTTCGGCCTCAGACAGACATTCTTCCGCTTCACCTCTGCTACGACGGCATCCATGAGCAGGCGCAAAACCATTGATTTTGTAACACTCAACAAACTAGCTCACGTTAACAAAGAAAAACCGAGATTAATCCAGACACAACCAATTTCAGGATCGATTCGTTTAGGGAAATTCGGATCTGGGGGGAAAAAGCGAAACCCTAGATCGATGAGGATGGATCGCAAACGGCTTAACAGGAGATGATTCGGGCTTACTTATCCGCCGAAACCAAAGTGGGAAGGTGTAGAAAAGTGAACACGAAACGAAGACTATGATCAACCGGAGGAGAGACGGAGCCACAAAATCTCTCGAACTTCGAAGCTCTCCGATCTAAATTTGTTCTCCTCGCCTACAAAACTTGCAGTCCTACAAAACTTTGGGTTGTACCTACAGAACTTGGAGTCATACCCAAATCTATGATTATGCCGGCCTCTTCTTCATGAGCAGTGACCAGATGGATGAAGCTTCGATTTAAGGAGATGTATGGCATTAACGAAAAGGGAGATGAATCACGCAGGAAGAGGAAGGGAATTAACGAAAAGGGAGATGAATCACGTAGGAATAGGAAGGGCATTAACGAAGCGGGAGATGAATCGAGCAGGAAAAGGAAAGGCATTAACGCAGGAGGAAGGCAAATGGGAAAGTTAATTGTATCTAAGAATAAACCGCATACGTATGAAAGGAAGGCAAGGGGGACTTCGCTGACGTGGCAGTAGGAGAGGGAAAAAAAAATTCTCCCTTTTATATATACGATTTCAGTTTATGTGTCAATCCTTTCCCATCCAGTTTTATTTAAGATTTTAATTTTGAGGTTTGTCATCTATGAAGGTTAATTTACTTGGAATTTTTTTTATTTAGCGAAGAAACTATTAGATTTTCCAAAATTCATATGTTTGGTTATCATATTTTCTTTTCAAATCAATCAATTGAGGTTTGGAGCAGTTTGATTAAATTAAATAATTCTGATTGAGACAAGAGTATAATGTCTCCTATGTCTCCTTAATTATCTCTATGATTATTTGTTTTCCAAACTTCTAGCTCGTGTACATGCACATAGGAGTTTGAAAATACAGTATGGTCTGTGGGCCTATCCGAAGTCTGCTCGAAAATAACGGGGTCGGACCTTAAAATTATTGGTTTGAATGTAAGCGGTCTTTCAGGTTCAGCCTTTGAAAAAATTTGGAAAAATTCGGGCTGACCCGTCAAACCGTGAATCTAACTAAAAACCCTAGCAGTCTAACCTTTTCTTCTCCCACTGTCGAGTCTGTCTTCTTCTCTTCTCCCACCATTGTGTCCATCACGGTTCTGCTTCTCTTCACGATTCTTGTTCTCCTTGTTAGTCTCCTCGATCGTCTGTGGCGTCTTCTTCTGTTCTCTTCGATCGTCTTCGGTGTCTTCTTTTATTCTGTGATGTGTCGGTTCTGTCTACTCCCACCGTTGTGTTCTTCTCCTTGGGTTCTCTGCCGTGTCGATCGTTGCCATTTAACATAAGAGTATGTTGATCTAATTTCTTCTTTATTTCTTTACTATCTTCTTTTATTACAATTTATTGATCGTGTAGCTTCACCGGCATGTAGCTTCATCGGCCATGTAGCTTCGTCGCTCGTGTGTGTTTGAGTATATATTAGTTCGTTGTTAGTTCAACACTGATCTTGTTCGTTCTTAATTATGAACTGAAATTGATTTAGCTTTGTCGATTCCAGATAGTGGGCTGCTTGAAGCCCGTCAGGCGAGGTCGCGGGTCTAAAATTCCAAGTCCATTTGATTTTGGGTTTGGCCAACCCGAACCCATTTTCATCAAGCCATAACCGGGCTTGGGCCGGCCCATTTGACACTCGTACGTGCACATCGGAAATAATGATAGCAAGTGAACTTCAAAATCACATCATCCATGTAGGATTTACAAGCACTGTCAACATCATAATCATTCATATTTTGTCCAACTAATCATGATATGATTTCGGTAAATCAATCGCTTGATTTTCTTATTGTCTAAAGCATCAAATCTTATATCATTAATTTTGCATTCGATGTATGATTTTCTCTTATTTTTTTAATAGCTCTCTTACGTAACAATTTTCAAATGAGACAAAGAAAATGGAACAAGAAGTCTCATAATGTTTGCTTCAATAGAAGCCTTTATTTGTTCTTCTCTTAAATTTTTGGGTATTCATGTTTAGATAGAATATTTTTAACTGTATTAAATTGTTTATGTTCCATTTGTAGTATCATTTGATGACATATTTTGGAGTAAAAGCAAGAAGCGTCTAAGTCGTTCTACTCAACCTACATCCAAACTAAGAACATGAGGAGCGCCCTTAGGCCAATTACGATCTTCATACTACCCTTTTTATATATTTAAACTTTGGTGAGAAGCACTCCGACCTATCAAGAACCTTAAACATGAGTTGAACAAGCATTTGTTGGCCTATGCTTGTATCACATAACATAAGCATCCAAAACTTTTTAAGTGATCATATGATGGGGGTTTACCCTTTGACATCTCAAAAGGGATTTTGTTATTCAATATCAAGGTTGGTGTTCGATTAATCAGATAAGTTGCAGTAGAAACACATTCAAACCAATTGACTAAGGGTATTGAAGATTGATTAAGAAGGGCATGAGCTACATTAATGTTGATTTTTTTTCAACAACCAATTTTTTTAGGGTATAGGGACAAGAAAATAAATTTTGAATAGCTTTATTATTAGAAATATTTAAATTTTAACTCATAAGCATTATATATTCTAATGGCTTTTACGTTAGTTTTAAAGTAGTTTTCGATGTAGTTTAAAATGATTGAGAAAATATTTTGAACTTTAGCCATAATGTTTAGAAAGTAAACCCAGACTGATATAGTGAACTATTAGTAAAAATATATTCTATAACCATAAATGGATTTTAAATACTAAATGGATCCAAATATCAAGATGCAAAGGTCAAAGGGGTGAACAAAAAGGTTTTTATTAGAAATGAAAAGAAATATTCTTTGTTTTGCTTGGAGAAAAATGGTCCAATGATGACTATTGCCTATAGAAGAAGAGTGAATTGAAGACTGATAAAAAAGATATTTGATGCTTGAAAAAGGTAGATATCCTAATCTGTTGTGACAAGTTGTAATAGAGGTGAGATGAAAAGAATAGGCAAGGTGAAAACATTGATGAAGTAATGATTTTATGAAGATTCCTCCTTCTAAATCATCAAACCCCGAATAAGATCCTATATAATACAAGAGAATGAATTTTTAGCCTTCTCAAAAATTCTTATTGAGAAGGCCAACACTAAACAAATTGAAATAGAATGAAGGGATGTTGAGGACATAATGTGGAATAAAATTGGAAGATAAACAGTCTAATAATATGAGAAACATATAAGTAATATCCATTTAGAAGACTATTAAAGATGTTGAAAAAATGTTTAAGGTCAAAGAAACACTTTATTATCACAAATGTGACTACTAGCACCAGAATCAATGATCCAAGGATCTTTAGGGATGTTTAAACTCGAAGGTATGAAATATGATATAACCTATGAATTAAGGGAGCTACCTATTCTAGGAGGAACTAAAAGATGATTCTAAGTTGTAATAGATCCTTTAGAATTGTTGGAAGAAGCTTTCTCGGGAATGGATTGAAGATGAGAAATTAATTGTTGGATTTGATCATGAGTTAGAAGAGATTTTTCCAAATGTTAATGTTGTTTGCATTGGTCAAGGTAGAATTACAAGATTCTTATAAGAACATATTCACATGAGACCGATAAGACCGAGGATAAGGAGAACGAGGTCGATAGGTATTAGAGAAGGATGACTTTTACTCATTAGGGTAGCCATGAAGTATGTCGCATTTGGTAACAAGATGGCATTGAATGCGCAATGACCACAAACAAGGTGTGGTCTAAAAGAGAAAGGATTGCTAGTAGATCAACGAGGCTGAAAAGATAAATTATTGTATTGGAAAGAAGACGAATTACTGGTAAAATGGAAAGAGTAGAGGATTGAAAGACAACAACATCAAGAGGTGGAAGAATATTGAATTGTTGTTCGTCTTGAATTACAAGGTTGAAGGTTTTGGAAAGTAAAGGCAAAGGGACCATTAACAAAATTTAGTAATATAAAACAACGTAGAATTCATCCAAACCCATAAGGAATTTGATCAAATACCTACGATCTTTTCTATAAAGAAGCTTGGTGGAAAAGTTGCATGAAAAAATATTACAGGTGCAAGAAGAGGACTCCTCTAAACTTTTTAGTTCTTGAGAAAGAGTTATGAGATGAGTGTAATAAAAATTGAGGTCAAAGAACCCTTGTTCTACGTTTTGGAGGTCAGATTCTAATTTAAAAATTTTAGGCATATTATTTTGGCTAAACCGGTCACATAGATTTTGCCAGATTGCATGGGCGGTGTTCATGTGCACTATACTATCACATATTTTTTATATAAGGAATTTATGATCCAATGGCACACGATTTCATTGCAATGGGGCCATGTATCAAATTCAATATCATCTGAATGGGGTTGTTTTCTCTAACCAATGATGAACTCGAGTTTGTTTCATCCGTTTAGTGCCATGGTCATGGACCTTCTCCAGTTGTTGAAGTTGAGTTCTCTGGTGAGCTTCTCGGAGACCAGGAGTATGTTGGTGGTGTTAGTGGTGTGAAGGTAAAGGGGTTTTTGTACGGATCATTTTTCATGATAGAAAAATGCATCGAAATCCACATAATAAAAAAAAAGATTGCATGAAATTTGAAAAAGAAAAGGAAGAAGAAGAATCGATTTTCACCTAAAAATGGGTGAATTGAATAAATAATCAGAAAGAAGAAAGAAAATTGAAAATTTAGGGTTTTGAGATACTTTTTGATAGCACATGAGAAGAGAATTCTAAAAAGATGGAAAGGTGAAGAAAAACTGATTTTTTTTATTGAATGAATAAAATTTACATTGTCAAATTATAAGTTATACCTACAACTAAATTGTAAATAACAATGATTAACTAGTCAAGAAAACCAAACCCAAACCAACTAAACTAGAAAATAATATACCTAAAATAAACAAACAAAATGTTACAATCTTAATAGCTTTCATTTTTTGAGAAACTCTAGTTATCCATGACTTAGATTAATTCATAAAATAAAAAAAGTTTCTCTTTTTAGCTCTTTAGCTTTGAACATTTCATATTGCTTAGCTTTGAACATTTCATATTGCTGAAACTCCTCATGGGGTAAAATTCATGGTTTATGAGATGTTGGACTGTAACATTTCCTTGTTCCATTAATTAAGAAGAGCTTTGTCAAATATGGGCTGGGCCTAACTAATCCCAAAAGCTAACTCAAGAGTTTAGCGTTGCCCAACACCATATATACAAGTCCCAAAGTTCATGTCCTAGCCGATGTGGGATAACTTATCATAACACTCCCCCTCACGCCCAGGCTCGATCCTGGAGCGTGGACATCGCAATCGGGGGCCCAACATCGGTATATTCAAATCGGGACAAACCGGGCTCTGATACCATGAAATAAAAGTTTTATTTTTCTCTAATCTGCTATTACATGGACACTTATCTCGGATTATATACAAGATTAATCTGAACAAAATAGGAAACTGAATATATGCAAATCTGGAAACTAAATATATGCAAATCCCACAAATAAATGTGGATCCTAATTTGAAATTCAAATGTAGATTTGAATTCACCAAATCACCCGTAATCTCACCAAATAAGGATATTTCCCGTATTACCCCCCCCCCTCAAGTTGGAGTGTGGAGGTCCAAAACACCCAGGATCCTAATTTGAAATTCAAATGTAGATTTGAATTCACCAAATCACCCGTAATCTCACCAAATAAAGATATTTCCAGTATTACCCCCCTCAAGTTGGAGTGTGGAGGTCCAAAACACCCAACTTGGCGACGAAAACGTCGAATTCCTTCTTTCCGAGAGACTTTGTGAAGATGTCCGCGAGTTGTGTCTTTGTAGTGACATGTCGAGTGGTGATGAGCCCGTCTTGAACCGCATCTCGAACAAAATGACAATCCACTTCAATGTGCTTTGTGCGTTCGTGAAACACTGGATTTGCCGTAATATGAATCGCCGCCTGACTGTCGCAGTATAAACGTATGGGAGACGAATGATGAATGCCCATATCGTCCAATAATGCCTTAATCCAAACGAGCTCGCAAGTTTTCATTGCCATAGCTCGGTATTCAGCCTCCGCCGATGACCGAGATACAATGTTTTGCTTCTTAGTTTTCCAAGAAATTGGAGATGAGTCTAGTTGAATAAACCACCCCGTTAATGAACGTCGACTCGTTGGACAACCTGCCCAGTCGGAATCACACCAAGAATGAATCTGTAAATCGGAGTCGGATCGTAGTAATATGCCCTAACCAGGATTGCCCTTAAGGTAGCGAACGACCCGAAGAGCAGCCTCCCAATGTTCCTGACGTGGAGCTTGCATAAACTGCGATAGAATGTGCACAGAATATGCCAGTTCTGGTCTTGTAACAGCCAAGTAAATCAAACGTCCTACTAGTCGTCGATAAGGTAAAGGATCCGATAGAATGTCACCTGTGGCCAACAAAAGACGATGGTTTTGCTCGAGAGGAAAACCCGCTGGTTTAGCTCCAAGTAAACCAGCCTCCGAGATTATATCCAATGCATATTTCCGTTGACACAAATATATACCCGAAAAATTTTGTGCCACTTCAATACCGAGGAAATACTTGAGAGGCCCGAGGTCTTTCATGTGAAAACACGAGCTAAGGTAAGCTTTGAAGGCTTGGATCGCAAAAGATGAGTTTCCCGTAATAATGAGGTCATCAACGTAGACAAGCACATGAAAGCGAACATCACCAGCCGAGAAGACAAAGAGCGAATGATCGGATGGAGATGCATGAAACCCATATTGTTTCAAGGATTGTCCGAGCTTCGCAAACCAACAACGGGGAGCCTGTTTAAGACCATACAAAGACTTCTTAAGACGACATACCTTGGACGAATCCGAGAGTGGAAAACCCGGTGGCGGTTTAATGTATACTTCCTCCATTAAATCACCGTGAAGAAAAGCGTTATGTACATCCATTTGATGGACTTCCCAATTCTTCGCCGAAGCAACAGCGATGAATAGACGTACCGTGACCATTTTTGCAACCGGAGCAAAAGTTTCCTCGTAATCAATTCCTTCGATTTGGTTGTTCCCAAGAACCGGGCTCGACTCATTCACATCCAGACTAATCCATGTCAAATATGGGCTGGGCCTAACTAATCCCAAAAGCTAGCTCAAGAGTTTAGGGTTGCCCAACACCATATATACAAGTCCCAAAGTTCATGTCCTAGCCGATGTGGGATAACTTATCATAACAAGCTTCACATCATACCTAAGAAATTATGATCTCGAGAGCCAATGATAGCGATCTACAATTGTTTCTCTTAATAGAATAACACTAGGTCATCGATTTGAACGATTTCGCTTTATACACGTATGAACTGAAAAATTAAGGATGTTAGTTGCAATTGTTTGATTTCAAGTGCAAACTGTATGTGGGAGAAGCATAGGATTTATAAACATATTGGATAATTATATTGTAGCCGAAGTTGGTTATTAGTGGAATCATTATCAAAATTCAATATGACGACTAACGTGAAGATGAATATCAAGATATTTCATTTTATGGATTATATATTTCTTGTGCTTTTGTGGAATTTTGAACTTGCTATTGATTGTATTCCACAAAGAATCAATTTTATTTTGTTAAACATGATTTTTTCGATTTTTGAGATTTAGAAATGGTTATCCAAATTTGTGAGTATAAATAGAGATAATAAAAAATAATATTTGATGATATAAATATGATATAGAATTCGAAGATTCAAATTATATGTGCTCTACCTAGACGGATCTAGATGATATTTAATTAGATTAAATTTTTAGTTAATTTTTGTTGTGTCACGAAAAAGCATTGCTAATCGTGAACCATTATGCTAAAGATTTGAAAACGAAACTGGTTCATATGATTATACTGTTTTTTTTATGAAAGAATAGCATTACTTAATGCATAAAAATTCTAAATATTGTGAAATAATTACTCTTGCATTATAAAAAATATATATAGCAATAATCCTACCAGAAAATTTAGATAGGATTATAAAATTATTAAAAAATAATACTTATCATCTACCGAGATAAACTAGAATTATCATTTACATTTTAAAACCAAAAGTTAAACCGGACCAAATGGCTTAACCACCTATATATAACCAGGACGTATTAACCGAAAAATAGTATACTCATGATTATGATGTCGATTAAACCGGACTGAGTAGGTTTCATGGTGAGGCTATTCATGGAAGCCGGAGAGTCGGACAAAGAAGGGGGAGGAGCTTGCGGAGGAGATTCAACATTCAAGACTTAGATAATCATTTTCTGACCTTTTTTGTAGTGGTTAGCGACACCGCTGATGAAGTAGAATAAACCAGACCAATCTAAATTAAAAATCATGTTTCCTTTTGTTGGAGAAAAACTCCGATTTGGAGGACCCACGTATCTTGTACTCTTCTTCTGTCACCACCAACGCAGAATTTTTTTGTACGTGAAGCCTTCACCAAAAATTCCAACATAAAAATAATTAAATTAGACAATTTAGCAAATAAAATTATTATAATTCGTTAAAAAGTATATGAAAATTTGTACGGAACTCAATTGAACATCAAGATTAAATAGTGATGATCTTCCGTCACCACACAAAGTAAATTGCTTTATTTATGTTGCACTATATCCAAATGCAAGTACTTATCACCCAAGTACACTTGAACACACCCAGAATACACCTCACTACCCTGAGTTATTTCCAAACTATATCCAACCATAAACCTCACAGTTCACTCCCCTTAGTTCATTACACCACACGTGTATGAACCTTACAAATGAGTCTTCTCATTCACTAACCCAACACACTTATTGTTTTGGAATTATGAACACTTATGTAGGCTCAAATCGTTTTCTTTATGCGTATGAATGTAGTTTGCTTTCTTGCTCTCTCTCTCTCTCTCTCTCTCTCTTTCGAGTTGTACCTCTTACTGTTGTCCTCCTCTTCTTTATACAAGCATTTCAGCTGATCTATCTTGTTATGTGTTTCCTTATTTTATGAGTGATCTATTATCTTGGAGGTCATTATTTGATTTCCTAAATTTTAGGTCAAATTTATTATGTTATTGACTTGTTCAAACTTCTAGATTTGATCTTGATTGTTGTGATTGTTTGATTCAATCCTTGTGATTGTTGACTTAATCCTTGCATTCTAACAATTTCCCCCTTTTTGACTTTCTGATCAAACACAACACTCAAAGTTAGCTACCATAAGCATTCTTTTTAGTCTCAAAAACTAACAATAGAATGAGCATAAAAAGTTCAAAATCAAACAGAAAAGTCAGTACAAAACAAATCAACCTAACAACATTAATATGTCAAGTCCTCTTCAACATTGTTGTTGTTCCAAATGTAGAATCATCCATTATTTTCATTTCCCTTTGCCCTTTTCTCCCCTTGTTTGAGTATAAATTCAAAAATATTAGAACATTAATGCATAAGATCGCTCAAAATAAGAGAGGAAAGAGAAATCATTACGATGAAGGGCTTTAATATGCCCTTTCAATTGCTCTTACAATTTGTTGAGGTTTTCCTTCATTGCATTCACCTTCTTGCTGACCTTGAGAATGACTATCTCGAGATCATATTTCTTATGAATAGGATTTTTTTCTCTCAAAATTACCAAAACGCCACCTTAACCTAATCGATTCCTTTAAGATCAAATAGACTCACAAGAAACAAGAGAAGATGTATAAACTACTTAGTATACTTAATCAAATTTCGGTATTATTTATTTTAATCTATGAGCTCAGCTATCATTAGATAAATTTGATTTTCAAAGAGCAAAGATCATCATTTCAAATGTACTAATATTTATAGATCCGACTAACCATTCAAGTATATCTTAAATGCTTGATAGTACAATTGCTCTTCTTTTTAAGTGAGCGCTTTCAGTTTACTCACTTATATTTTTTTTCTTAAGCATCATCATTTTTTCTTTCCATTGTTAGTATTTCATACTTCTAGGACGTTAGAGTTATATTAACTCATGTTCACAGCTAACCCCACAATTCAGAACCAGGTTAATTTATTGGGTATATGCATATGATGTGTATCACATCGAAGTAGACATGTTATTATGTACTTAAGAAATCGAAGTTGATTAATTGTTCCACCATTTAGACCCAAGTATGTAATCATGTCAACAAAATATAAAATCAAGACTGTTATTTTTAGGTTGACAGTGGAATGCAAGAATACTTTGTATTTTTCTTTTTACAGCTCTTTTCCTCTCTTTTTTTTTTGTTTTTGACCTTAGGCACTTTGAATGCACTTCCAAAACAGCTAGTTGTATTAAAAAGATAGTCATACACGCTTGAAGATTAGAAGTTCACTCAGATTATTTCTTTCTTTTCAGAAGTCATGTGAACTTGCCATTCTCTTTCAGATTTTCATAACAAGTAGAGATCTCATAGTTCACAAACCCCAAGAGATTTTCTTAAACATATAAATATGTTCATATCCAGTGGTTTAGTGAGTATACCTGCTAGTTGATACTCAGTAGGTACGTAGTCTACATCTAGTTGTTTCTTCTTTACTTATTCTCTAAGAAAGTGATACATGATTTTAATGTGTTTGGTCCTAGAGCGTGTTACAACAGTCTTTGAAAAAGTTATTGCATTTGTATTATCACAATGAGCCACGAAAGTAC
The DNA here is from genome assembly GCA_036759665.1 of Gynandropsis gynandra. Lineage (NCBI taxonomy): Eukaryota > Viridiplantae > Streptophyta > Magnoliopsida > Brassicales > Cleomaceae > Gynandropsis > Gynandropsis gynandra. Next base: position 23,276,880 of record CM071875.1, read on the forward strand.
TAGTATTGCTTCCATTGTTCTTTCTTAATAAGCTTTGGTATTCCTCAAACAATAACATCAAGCCATTGATGTCATAGATTGAGTTCACCATTCATTGCTTTTAAACAGTTTTGTTCATTTCTCCACACATAGCAGTTGTTTCCTCCTCTTATTTGTTCATACACATTGTCGTTAGTATAAAAATCATTACATTTTTCTTTTGAAAACTTCACCTGAAAATCGTTGTCACATAGCTGGCTGATGCTGATGAGATTTGCTTTCAGTCCTTCCATGTAATAGATATTTTCTAGTTGTGGCTATCCATCTGCCTTGACTGACCCTTTTCCTATAATTTTTCCTTTACATCCATCTCCGAAAATCACATGTCCATTTTTGTCTTCAGAAAAATAATAAAGTAATTTATTTACTCCTGTTGCATGCTTAGAACAACAACTATCTAAAATACCAAGTAACATCATAGTTTTCATGATTAGGAGTATAAACAACATTTCAATATAAACCGAATTTTCTTACCTAAACTTGTTTAATATATGTTCCTAGGCTTCCAATATATATCCAATTTTCTCTCCCATACTTGTTTGATATTTTTGGATTCCCAGTGAGAATACTCACCTGTAGATTATTTTCTCTTATAGTAAAGGCATCATCTCCAAAGATGTCCTAGTTTTCTACATGAGTAGCATCTTCATAAAGGTGTTTGCTTTTTTATCCAAACTGTAGTTTCTTGGCGGACTACAGTTTTCTTTGCTTGAACTCTAATTTGAGCAAATTGTACTACAGTTGTTTCCGGTTGCTGTGTAGGTCGAACAGTCTATGCACTATTCGCTTTGATATATTTTCCTTTCATGTAGCAATCTGTATTGCAGGTTTCTTAAGAGAAACTGTAGTTGCATCATCCAGAAACAAAAATTACTTTTTTTTCAGCAATCACTTATGTACTTTCAGTTTCGCTCTTAAAGCCAAGTCTGTAATATTGCTTATATATTTTTCAAATTGTTAAGAGATGATCCAATTAGTTCGTTCCATTGTTGAGCATTCACAGCCTCTTTTATGTCTCCTCAAGTTGATGTTTGATCAACATCACTTCTTCATTGTATTATTGCAACTGAACTTCATTTTGTTTGAGACATTCTCCAAGTTGTATGTTTTCTTTAACCATCTCAATGATTTTCTTGGTGATCTTCATCCAAGATTCATACAACTTCTCAACAGTTACATCATCTTCACTATCATTGTAGGATACCGAAGTTTCTCCTAAAAATGTCACGATATTTTTCATGTCTTTTTCATTTTCCTTATCGATATCGAAATCACTCCAAGTTAAAAAAGATTTCTCCTTTTTCTTTCCACATTCTGCTTTGGTATGTCCATAACCTTTGCATTCAGAACATTTACTTTTCTTAAGATTTTTCAGCATTGCTTCCCTCTTTAAGGTGTTTGGACATTTAGCTTTGAAATGACCAAAACCTTTCCATTCATGACATTGAGTGGAAACTTTTCCCTCCTATGAACTTGGTCAAAATTTTAAATATTCTCCATTTATTATTTTTCCTAATTTCTTCATGATACATGTCACGCTTTCTTCCAAGACAATGGGTCGACTTTCTTCGTCCGCTATCTGACAAACAATTCCTTTATTTTTTTTATCCATTATCATGTTCTAAACTCATCTCATGAGCTGATATAATTCCAATAACTTTTGCAAAATTGGCAGTGTTAGTGTTCATCGTGATTTCCATTCCAGTTTTATTGGCTTTTAACTTCTTTGGTAGATAGCGAATGAATTTTTCACTAATTTCTTCTTTTTGTATTTTTTTTCCTTGATTACTTACCTCATTAGCTAGTGTATTCAGTCTTTCATCAGTGATCTTCTCATCTTTATACATCCTCATATTTTTGAATTGTATGGCAAAAATGTCTAGACGAATTCTTCTCACACTTGTTGTTCCTTCATTTTGCATCTGTAACTTATCCCAAACCTCTTGTACTGATACAAATGATTGAATTTGTTTAAATCGATTCATGTCAACTGATGTGAAGATAACGGATAACGCCTTTGCATTGTACGTTGAAAGACGTTTTTCTAATATTGTCCATAATTATTTTGGTTTGGGAACTGCCTTTCCTTCCATGCTTGGTTGCATTGGGGATCCAACCTAACCCCACTGTTGTCCAAGCATCTTTATCGATGCCTCTGACTGTTGCCTTCATCTTGCCTTTCCAATAGGCATAACTCGTGGAATCCAATGAAAGAGGTTTTCGAAATTGAAATAAATTCTCAGTGTGAGTCCATACATGTTACCTCGACTGGCATGAATTGATCTATTCTTATTTGTTACTTGTTCTGGTATCAATTAAAATTTTTTTACGAAACTCAACTGAAAACCAAGATTAAACTGTTGTGATCTTCAACCACCACACAAAATAACCTGCTTTATTTAGGTTACATGTTCAAATACAAGTACTTATCACCCAAGTATACTTCAACTCGTTTTCTTTATGCGTATGAATGCACTTTACTTTATTGTTCTCTCTCTCGAGTTGTACCTCTTGTTGTTGCCCTCCTCTCCTTTATATATAGGCATTTCATTTGATCAATCTTGTTGTTTGTTTTGTTGTTTTAATGTAGATTTTTATTTGACTTTCTAGATTTTAGGTCAAGGTTGTTATGTTGTTGATTTGTTCAAGCTTCTAGATTTGATTTTAATCCTTGTGATTGCTTGCTTCAATCATCTTGCTTGCTAACTTAATCCTTATAGTATAATTTAAAAAAGACTCATTAATGACTATAACAATAATCTAATTAGATTAAACCGAATTATATTCGCTATGATTATCATTAATAATATCATAATAATCCAAATCTGTTATATGGGAATCGATACTCATATCCAAACCAGTATTGACCGACCTAGTATCTTTATCTTATAGGAGAAGAAGAGGAATGAAAAAAGGAACATAAGAAGGAGAAAGAGGAGAAGAAGACTTACGAATAGTGTCGCCAACTTTAAAACATTTCAAGGAAGCTCAATGATTATACAAATCACTCCTAGAATTTGGTATAACCTATAACATATTTGGTTTAATCTTATATTTTTGGACCAATATATGTGAATAATTTTGGAATAAGTGTTGTCATTCGGTTTAGTCCAAATTAAATGTAATCGAATTTAAGTTTAATTGATTGGACTTTGGTAATGAATTGAATGGGGAGGATTATATGTATATAGACCTTTTCTAGTATCGTTTATATTTCATGATAGGCGGAAATACAACGATACAATTGAGAACCGAAAATTAACCGGTTATCTGTCGGTTTATGATCCATGGTTCACGTGCATATATAAATGAGATTCATTTGGTTTATGGATAGTGATTTTATTTTTATCACAATTGTTTACAAACTTTCAGAGAAAATCTTTGTTTTCTTGATACATTCCATCGATGTCAATTTTTTCACTTATTGCACATAGAATCAAAAGATCTATTTGTTGCATATCGTATACCATAAATCCAAATATTTATCTTGATATTCTACCACATTTATCCCAAATTTTAATATAATTTACAATAGAATCGATCTATTGCGTTTATATCAGATTTGGGTAAGATTACTGCTAATTTTAGCAATTTTTAGAGTTGAAATTGAGAGTTGGGAGTCATGGAACTCTCCGAGGAAAGTTTCATAGAATTGATATTTTAAAAAAATCCTCAATAATGCAAACCGTTCAATTTTCTTTTTTTAAGAAAAATGGGAATCATTTGGTCAAAACAAACTGTTCATTTTTTCCGGTAATTAAAAATAATGATTTGGTCAAAACTTAAAACTAAAAGAAAATGAAATGGAAATTGGGCTCGTTTTCCTTTTTGATAATTGGGTCTTTCAGGTTAGGCTCGGTTTTATGATAAAATATGGGTTTGGTTCAGCCCGTTATGCTTAAAGGTTTTGGGCCAGCCCATTTAAAATTTTTAAGGAGGTCCAACCAGTTAAAAATATAAAATAAAAAAGTATTTCCATCACATAATGCAGATTATAGGATGTTCTCAACTAGTTAAACCAATAATTCCATTCGGTTATTCAAGAGCGCGGTCAATCTTATTCTCAAAATGAGAGAGAATAATTTGGTAAAATTTGGAAATGAACCCGCAAATTAATATGAATAAGGATATATTTACATTTCAATTAATTTGTACAATTCAATTGGATTAGAATTGACACGAATGTTATTTATGTATATCGTATAATAATTTCGATGAATTTAGTTTACTATGCTTAATTACATATATTGATAGTGTAATTATAAAGTTAAATCATAGATTTTGGAAAAAGGTTATTCACTGAATTATGATGGTTATTATTATATCATTTTATCAATGTATGTGATTTTATTAAATTTCTCAATATTCTTGCAAAGTAGGCAATCTTGAGCAAAATAATTATTTCAATTACATTGAGAATGTTACATAATATAATGCCAACTTTGATAAATCCAAAGGTTAACAACGGTTTAGCAGAATTACATTGTGGATGCATAGATATTTAGTGTATGTTTTGCGGTATAACATAAATGTTATGATATGCCTAAAGGTTAACCATTACATGATATGTTTGATTTATATTTATTATTTATTACATTGAGCCATCTATTGAAAGTCATAATTATTATCAAAAGACTAATTTTGATGTTGCACATATGCCTTGTGATGTGATTGGATCTTATGTTATCATTCAATTAAGGTTTTATTTAATGGAAGTCTAACACACGAGCTATCTTTTGTTTACAGTTGTGCATTAGTTTGATCCTTATGTTGAATGGGTTGAATTTTGCTGAAGGAAGGAGCACTTACTGACCGTGCTTGTTTTGATGGGTCACGACCTTGCGATTAGGGAGGTTTGTCAAGCGATTATGGATTCGAGTTCTGTTGAGGATCGTAACAAACTCGAACACTGCAAAACCTCAAACAGCATGTGTTTGTGATCATTATGCATTCCATTCCTCCGGTTTTTAGGGGCTCTGTTCCCATTGAGGTGACATTGACTAAGGATTATCTCGATGTCTTGGAGAAATGCTTTGTATACACGTTGTACCAAATTTTGTACACAAGTTTTACCAACACTTTGTATCGAATTTTGTACAAACGTTGTACCAACATGTTGTATGCACGTTATACCAAATTTTATTTATACAAATGTTGGACCAAATTTGGTACACATGTTGTACTAAATTTTATTTATAAACACGTTGTATCAACACGTAATACAACGTGTGTACATTATTATTATTATTCGAAAGGATAATTCTAATTCTGGATATCAGGCTTAGAACAACCGAGACTAGGCCACGAAAGTAGGATAGTAGCGGTTGAGGGTAAAACGGATGAATCATAGAATTTATTGTAGGGTTGAATTCAATTTGCGAAAGCGTGTTTTTATCAACCCGAATTTTAGATCTAGTCATGTTCGGAATAGTTTTTACAAATTTCAACGACGAACAAATACAAAAACAATTTCTGGGTACCTGTAGCGTTGAACGTGCAGTCGTCGTATGTGAGGCTTGATGGTACAAGCCCTCTACGCGTATCCACGCCGAGATCGGGATCTGCCTTCAACCTTTGGTGCGGAATTTCCGATGAACGAAACTGTTTCATTCTTCGTTTTTCTATTTGACGGCTACTAGGGTTTTTGTTCTGTGATTGTGTAATATGATAACGAAAACCTAATTTTCGTTTTTATATAATTATTAACTTTTAATAATTACAATTTTAACCCGAGACTATTCAAATATTACATAATAGGCATATTACTTTCAATCTCCCACTTGCCTTTACGTAATATGTTAAACAGTCAAAGTATATGTATCTCCATACACATACTTGCGTGTACATCTGATGTACTAACCCCAAAAGAAAATCAAGTACAATTATATTCTTCGGTGCTAGCGGATGAATATAATTGTATTCCACACTGATTGTCTAAGTAACATCCTTACTCTGTAGAACCATGGTAGAAGGATAATATTATTATTTCCCTCCGTCTTTACAGCTCCGGATAATCCTAGGACATGGTCTGACTGTCAAGTCCTAATAGATTATCAACTATGTTTCATGCCTAACATAACTGACTGGTGAATGATCGCAAGAAACTCCTTTCTTCTCTCATTCAAATGCCCTGGCCAAGGTCTTTTCAGTCATTATGTTGCTGACAACATAGAGCTCAAACTCTTTACCTAGAGTTGACGGATTCCATCTTGATCAATCACTAACTGCACAAGCATCTAATCATTCCCAATATCCTTTCAACTTACATCCCAAGGCATAAGGTGTCCAGAATCAAAGAATGGTAGATAACTTGTCAGTTACTATGTTGATCTCAGGTCTAAGGAAATTATAATATTCCAATCCTTCTAGAGAAATTTCTATTGACAGTTCAATGGTAATGTAACCATTAGGAATTCTCCCTTTGGGTCTGTTCAATGATCACATCTCTATGTGCATCATCCATACATGTGATTTAGTAAAAGAGATCTACTAATTTCTATCAAATAGAAACCATCACATCCATGTTGATCTATCCGGATTACTAATGTCCAATTAGTTATCCTATGATCAAGAACGATTTAGATTAAGTTTTTACCAAAACTTGACTCTCTTTATCATGATCTCTATCATGATGACAAGTTTCTAAACTTAATCATGGACTCTATCATACTAGCTATGAAAACATATACACATATATATTTACAAATATCATCAAAATGATAAAATAATGCCATTTTATTTGTTTATAAGTGTTCAAAATACAAGACATAAAATAGCTCTCAAATAGTTACAATAGTTGTACTATTCCTAGAACTAATTCCAGCATGCCATGTCTTTCAATCCAATCTTCAACGTGTACTTGTCAAACTCATTTGAACCAAGCGCCTTTGTGAGTGAATCTGCTGCATTCTCTTTTCCTTCTACCTTCTGGATTTGAACGTCCCCACGCTCAATGATTTCCCTTATCAGATGGTACTTCCGCAGAATATGCTTTGATCTTTTTTGAGATCTTGGTTCCTTCGCCTGGGCTATTGCCCCGGTATTATCACATAATAAAGGAACTGGTTCCTTTATCGAAGGCACCACACCAAGTTCAGTTATGAACTTTCTCATCCAGACCGCTTCCTTAGCAGCTTCGCAAGCCGCTATGTATTCTGCTTCAGTAACCGAATCAGCTACAGTAGCTTTCTTGGAACTTTTCCAACACACTGCACCCCCATTGAGACAAAAGACATACCCCGATGTTGATCTGCTATCATCCTTATCGGACATAAAGCTGGCATCCGTGAACCCTTCTAACTCCAAATTAGAATCTCCATAAACGAGGAATTGGTCTCTAGTTCTTCTCAAGTACTTGAGAATGGTTTTCACCAATTTCTAATGTTCCTCATCGGGATCTGCTGCTACACTTAGTGCGAAGGCTACATCAGGCCTCGTACATGTCATGGAATACATGATGGCTCCCACTGCGCTAGCATATGGGATCCTACTCATGCGTTCTCTCTCTTCTTGTGTCTGAGGACAATCCTCTTTGGAGAGAGTAATTCCAGTGCCTATCGGTAGATAGCCTCTCTTGGAATTTTCCATGTTATACCTCTTCATGATGGTATCAATGTACTGGGACTGCGATAGTTCAAGCAACCTCCTTGATCTATCTCTATAGATCTTTATTCCCAGAATATAGGTTGCTTCTCCCAGATCTTTCATGGAGAACTGTTCGGATAACCAGAACTTCGTTTCTTGCAACGCCGGAATGTCATTCCCTATAAGCAATATGTCATCCACATAAAGGACAAGGAAGACAACCGCGCTCCCACTAAACTTCTTGTACACACAAGGCTCTTCTTCGCATCTAACAAAGTTGAACTCTTCAACTGCCTTGTTAAAACGAATGTTCTAGGTTCGAGAAGCTTGCTTGAGTCCATAAATGGACCTCTGAATCTTGCATACCATATGACTTGAGTTGGCCGACGTGAAACCCTCAGGTTGAGTCATGAAGACTTCTTCCTGGAGCTCTCCGTTAAGGAAAGCTGTTTTCACGTCCATCTGCCAAATCTCATAGTCATGGAATGACGCTATCGCAAGCAGAATCCGAATAGATTTGAGCATTGCCACAGGGGAGAACGTTTCTTCATAGTCAATCCCTTCTCGTTGACTATACCCCTTGGCAACTAGACGAGCTTTATAGGTCTCTACCTGCCCGTCCGCTCCAATCTTCCTTTTGTAAACCCATTTACAACCTATCGGTCGGGAAGCCTGTGAAGAATCAACCAAAGTCCATACTTTGTTGATCTTCATAGATTCCATCTCGGATTCCATGGCTTTCCACCATTTCTCAGAATCAGGGCCTTGTATAGCCTCTCGGAAAGTCAAAGGGTCGTCATCTCTATGACCGACCACATCCTCTTGCACCATCAGATTAAGTCTGTCAGGTGCACGTCGAGAACGTGTTGACCTTCTCAAGGAAGCCTGTGTAGCAGGTTCAACCTGCGCTGGGATATCTTGTTGGGCTTGTTCCTGAACAGGTTCCTGAACAGGTTCCTGAACTTGTTCCTGAACGGGCACTGTCACTTCAACATTTGAAGATGAAGCGCCGGAGCCTAACACTATATCACTCAGCCAAGAACGCTCATTTGACATCTCATGTCCATGAGCTTGTGTTGGCTCATCGGGTTCTTGAATCTCGTCAAGAACTACTTCCCCACCATGAATTCCTTCATCAAGGAATTCCCTTTCAAGAAAGGTTGCCGTTCTGGCCACAAACACTTTGTGTTCAGACGGGTGGTAGAAATAATATCCCATAGTTTCCTTGGGATAACCTATGAACCTACATCTGTCAGACCTAGCATCAAGCTTGTCTGGCTGAAGTCTCTTAACGAAGGCCGGACACCCCCAAACCTTGATGTGCCTCAGGTTTGGCTTACGTCCTTTCCATATCTCATATGGTGTCTTCGAGACTGCTTTGGTGGGAACTTTGTTTAGCAGATAGGCAGCTGTTTCTAAAGCATAGCCCCATAAGTTCATTGGAAGATCAGTGAACCCCATCATGGATCTCACCATATCTAATAAGGTTCGATTTCTCCGTTCGGATACACCATTATGTTGTGGTGTTCCGGGAGAAGTCCACTGAGACAAAATCCCATTTTGCCTTAGATAATCGACAAATTCATGACTAAGATATTCACCGCCCCGGTCAGATCTCAACACCTTGATACTCTTTCCGGTTTGTTTCTCCACTTCACTGCGGAATCTCTTGAACATTTCAAAAGATTCGGATTTGTGTTTCATCAAGAACACAAATCCATATCTCGACATATCATCAGTGAATGTGATGAAGTACGAATATCCACCCCTGGCTTGAACTCTCATAGGTCCACACACATCAGTATGTATCAGCCCTAGGAGTTCTGTAGCTCTTTCCCCGGTTCCACTAAACGGAGATTTGGTCATCTTACCAGTGAGACAGGACTCACAAGTTGCATAAGATTCATAATCGAAATGGCCTAAAAGACCATCTTTATGCAACCTGTTTATCCTCTTCTCACCGATATGACCAAGTCTACAATGCCAAAGATACGTCTGTCTTTGACGATCATCTACTTTTCTCTTAAGGCCCGAAACATGCATGTTAATTTCTTCTACATTAACATCAGGTAAGATATACAGCCCTTGTTGTAAATAACCATTCACACAAAATTCATCACCATGATAAATAGAGCAAATGTTATTACTAAAAACTGTTCGAAATCCACGTCTATCAAGCATAGAAATAGAAATTATGTTCGAAACAAACTTAGGAACATAATAACAGTCGTCTAACAACAAGGTCTTGCCCGTAGGCATTACAAGGGAAATTGATCCTACGGCTAGAGCAGCAACACTTGCGCCATTTCCAACCTTCAGACTGAACTCTCCCTTCCTGAACCTCCTACTGATCCTCAGCCCCTGCAACATATTGCAGATGTTAAAACTGCTACCGGTATCCAATACCCATCTAGACGAATCAATAGTAGTTACAGAAGAAGCACTCAGCGTCAGCTTGGTCAGATTTGCCCCTTTTTGCCTTGGGTATGGTCACACCACCCTTGGGCCCAAGGAGCTTCTTCTTGGGCTTTTTGTTGCCCTTGCCCTTCTTGGAAGAAGAGCCGACCATCATCACGGCACTATGTCCCTTAGACGTCTCAGACACTGACTGACTCTCATAGTCAATCAGTTGGTTCAGCATCTCATGCAGATCCATGTCCATCTTGTTCATGTTAAAGTTAACAATGAACGGAGAGAACGTCTCAGGTAGTGACTGCAAGATCAGATCTTGAGATAACTCTTTGCCTAGTGTGCACCCCCAACTTCACAAGCTGTTCAATAAGACTGATCATCTTACGAACATGGGGCCCCACCGGAGAGTTCACAGACAATCTGGACTTGAATAGAGCCTTCCACGACTGATATCTTGCCGTTCGGCTCTGCGCACCATACATCATCTTCTTAAGATGCTCAATGATAGTAGCAGGCTCCATATCCTCATGCTCGCACTGGAGTTCTGAACTCATTGAGGCTAGGATGATACACTTGGCAGTGTCAAGGCGATCCCTTTGCTCTGCCCAAACAATCAAGCCATCCACATCGTTATCAGCAGGTTCCTTGATAGGGTTCTCGATCGAATCGAGTATCTTCTCCTGCTTGAGGACGATCTTAAGGTTGCGGTACCAATCATCGAAATTTTCCCCAACAAGCTTGTGGACATCGAGAATGGCACGTAGGGAAATTGAATCGAATTCTTGAACTACATGCCTCCTGGTAGTCAGGCCGTACCATGTAAACGAGAACCTATTCAAAACATCTACGATGAAGGAAAAGCCTAACGATAAACAATTTATCGTTTTAGAACTCAATTATTGATTAAAATTCTTAATTTTAATATAACTCTATATCACATAGTCACCTGGTAGTCAGGTCGTTCCTATCGATATAGACGAGTTTTATCCTTCAGCTCATGGTCGGATATCAATTAAATTTATGTCCCCCGGGTAGTCTAGGCGTTTACAAAAACTAATTGATTCCTCCCACTCGACATCTGATGTCATAGACGTACGAATCGTATTCTCGAACTACATGCCTCCTGGTAGTCAGGCCGTACCATGTAAACGAGAATTTATTAAAAAAACGTCTACGGTGAAGGAAAAACTTAACGATAAACAATTTATCGTTTAATAAATCAATTATTAATACTTTAAAATTAAAATTCATCTAATTTTAATCTTAATTTTTTTTTTAATTTAGGGTTAGGGTTAGGGTTAGGGTTAACTCTAACCCTAGCCGCCGCCCCTATTTCCGGTCACCCTCTCCGGTTTACCGTCGACAATCGACCGTTGTCACCGAGCTGGAGGATCCGCCGGCAGAGGCGACCCGAACCGCCGCACGGGGAACGGTGAATCGCCGGCCAGAGCATCCGCGAACTGGCAACTTCGGGCGACGGCGATCTGGGTTTCTGAAAACCCTAACCGCACGATTCGCCCTTCCGCGCCCGTCGCACGACCGCTCCGCTTGCTCTCCGTCGCCGTTCGTCGTCGACTCTCACCCGGTCGACCCTCCGCCAGCCGCCTCACCTGAAGATCCTCGCTCGGGTCGTCGTACGAGCTCTCTACGAGTCTCCCTTCGCGACTCTCGCGATGGGCGCTCGAAGAACGCCTCTCGTCGCCTCCTCTGTGCCGCGCCGGTACTGGATATGCCGGCCGGCCTTCGCCTGCAGTGGACAACCCTCGTCCGGCGAGCTAAGGCGTCGGCCGTCGCCCAGGCGCTCCATCTCCTTTTACGCGACGGCGTGAATTTCTGGTGTGCGCGCGCTACGCGTAGCGCGCGCAATTTTCACATTTTTTCGATCCAATTTTCATAAAAATTTGAAAAAACTAATCCTAAACATGCAGCCAGACGCTCTGATACCACTGTAGGGTTGAATTCAATTTGCGGAAGCATGTTTTTATCAACCCGAATTTTAGATCTAGTCATGTTCGGAATAGTTTTTACAAATTTCAACGACGAACAAATACAGAAACAATTTCTGGGTACCTGTAGCGTTGAACGTGCAGTCGTCGGATGTGAGGCTTGATGGTACAAGCCCTCTACGCGTATCCACGCCGAGATCGGGATCTGCCTTCAACCTTTGGTGCGGAATTTCTGATGAACGAAACTGTTTCGTTCTTCGTTTTTCTGTTTGACGGCTACTAGGGTTTTTGTTATGTGATTATGTAATATGATAACGAAAACCTAATTTTCGTTTTTTATATAATTATTAACTTTTAATAATTACAATTTTAACTCGAGACTATTCAAATATTACATAATAGGCATATTACTTTCAATCTCCCACTTGCCTTTACGTAATATCTCAAACAGTCAAAGTATATGTATCTCCATACACATACTTGCTTGTACATCTGATGTACTAACCCCAAAAGAAAATTTAATAATAATAATAATAATAATAATAATAATAATAATAATAATAATAATAATAATAATAATAATAATAATAATAATAATAATAATAATAATAATAATAATAATAATAATAATAATAATAATAATAATAATAATAATAATAATAATAATAATAATAATAATACACTTGTCTACAAAAGATGAAAAAGACAAACGTGTACAAGATATATACTGAAAGTTGTCAGAAAATTGTGAACATTGCTTAATTGGAGTTGTTTGTTTCTTCAGGATCCAAATGATCCAACCATTTGCTTCTTGCTTGATGGAATGGACCGCCTCTGTTGTTTAGTGCGGAAGTATATTGCAGGTTTTTCACTTTGACATACTCTAATATAGGTTGTCGGATGACCTGTGACAACTAATTGAAATCTTAACGCCTCCATTTCCGATCATAATTATTCGTTGATCATCACACAAGCTATAAGTTTATTTAATTTTTATGCACTTGGTATTTGAAATGCAGCTTTTCGAGGTTATGCACTATCTTATCTTTCTTCCTCGGTTAGACGGGTCCGTTATTTGCTGAGCACTCCTGGAATTGTGGCTCTGGACCAAGATCCGACCTTAAAAGGTTTTCTTTCAGCAAATTGTGCAGCACCTTGAAAACATTCCAAAACCGCAAGGAGAACATGTTTCTGCAATCACATGTGACCTATCAATAAAAAAAAAAACTATATCTGATTTCCATTTTGGTCAGAACAGGCATGATTGCATTTTGGATACACCCTAATTTCAGATATGTTTTTCTTTTTATTTATAACTTGGTATTTCAAAGGTGCTAATATTCTGTTGTTAAGCCAGACAGTGCATTATCAAAATAATCTGTATTTGTTACTGTGCAGGAATTCCAAAAGGATTGGTTATCCATTTTTTAAGATTATGAATTCTTCTTGAACATCAATAAATATCAGAAAATGATCGGGTAATTTTAATTTTGAGGCCAATTGTTATGGTTTCACACTGTATCTTGAACTTTTATGCATGTCATCCTTAATTTATTGTAAGTGTTGGGGTTGTAAGCTGTTGATTTTGATAAGTATTGGGGTTGTAAGCTCTTGATTTTGAGGTATGTTTTTGTTTTGGTGAATGGTTCAGTGAAGTGCATGAGCAAACACTGCAAACTTGTGATGCCATACATCGAGAAAGGATAATATTGTTAATGAAGGAAATAGGAAGGGATGTTATATTTTTCACAGATCAACCGAGTTTGTTGTCTCTAAACATTCAGGTTAGCTTGATGCAGTAGTTCCGAAACCCATTCTCATTTTCTCTTTTATTGAATTTCTTATGCAGGCTGCTGCTGCAAAGGAAGAGGCACCTCCAGGTCTTCCTCTCAAAGGGACAGGTGAGGATATTGGTTTATCATCTTCAACTTTGTATTATTACCTAAGTTTTTTGTATGTGGGGGTTGGGGATCCTCTTTATCAATTCATTTTGGGATATTGGTTGTTGGATATGGAGGGTTGTGCTCTCTCTCCTAATTTACGACTTAATTCATTATCTTTTCGTCTTTCCAGTTTAATATCTTGACTAATATGCATCCAATGCCAGCTGTTTATGGTTGCCCATCATAGGAAACTCGGCTTTTGATAAAGGAAATCGGTATGTACTTCGATTCTTATGTTTTTTAGCCTAATTTTTTTGCGAAAACATTTGATAGAGGAACTAACAGAGAAGTACTTTCACTTGGCCAATGTTAGAAATCTGAAGGTTTCTGATTTTGGATTGAGTGTGTTGCCTCTACAAGTAAGCTCTGCTACTTTTGCTTGTTTCTTTCTCTCATTTGACACATCCATCAAGGAGTCGAACTTCTACATTACTATATGTGGAACTCCAAATTATATAGCACCCGAATTGCTTAATATCCAAGGTTATGATGTTTTCGTTTCAGATATCTGGTATTGTGTTGTTATTCGCTTTGTTATAATGGTTGGTTTTGGGTTAGTTTGTAGGATTGAGTAGAATATTGGTCATGCGGACCAATCTATTGAAATTTTAGAAGAATGGTTCAAGTTTAGGCTAAAAAGTATGATTGTTTATTGGAATTGACTATTGAGGATGACTTTCAGCTGAGCATCTGCAATTGCTGTAAAAGTATGATGGTTTATGCAGGAGTAGCTCGAGATGTTGTAGGCTACTATGGAGTCTAATGCATCAAATGATCATGAATGCCAAGTGGATAAATGCATAGTATAATTTGAGATTTCATGTTTCTTGGTCTTAGAATTGTAAGTTGTGGACAAGAATGGAATAGAGAACGATACTTTACGACTGGATTTTTCATATATTAAATTATAGATCCGAATCTTTGATAATTTTATCATTTTTCCAAGGAGCATATATACCCTAAATTGATCACGATTTCAAGGTACAATGCTGGCATTTTTTATGTTTCTACAATTTTTTGCAGACTGTGTTACACATTAAGGATCGAGGAAACATGGTTCATAAAACCATCTAGTTGAGGAAAAATTCTTCTGATTCCTAATTTGAACATATTGGTTTATCAGATTATTTCTTCCTTTGTTATTTGCACTACTTCCAAACTTCTAATTGTTTTTCTGACCTGATTCAACCTTTCCATCGTATGCAGCTTGAAATCTTCTGGTCGATGCTTATGAAAATC
The DNA here is from genome assembly GCA_036759665.1 of Gynandropsis gynandra. Lineage (NCBI taxonomy): Eukaryota > Viridiplantae > Streptophyta > Magnoliopsida > Brassicales > Cleomaceae > Gynandropsis > Gynandropsis gynandra. The sequence continues at coordinate 23,292,043 of CM071875.1, forward strand.
TGAAGGTTTCTGATTTCAGATTGAGTGTTTTGCCTCAACAAGTAAGCTCTGCTACTTCTGTTTCATCTCTCATGTTCCATGAAACTTTTTTCTACCTTCTCGGGAGATGTCTGTTTTCTTTCTCTCATTTGACACATCCAGCAAGGAGTTGAACTTCTACATTACTACATGTGGAACTCCAAATTATATAGCACCTGAATTGCTTAATAGCCAACGTTATGATGGTTTCTCTTCGGATATATGGTATTGTGATGTTATTCTCTTTGTTATAGTGGTTGGTTTTGGGTTAGTTTGTAGGATTGAGTAGAATATTGGTCATGCAGACCAATCCATTGAAATCTTATAAAAATGACTCAAGTTTAGGCGGCAAAGTATGATGGTTTATTGGAATTGGACTATTAAAGATGATTTCAGCTAAGCACTGCAATTGCTGCAAAAGTATGATGGTTTATGCCAGAGTGCTATAGGAGTTGGTTTCCGACGGAACATCTGCAAGCTACCTACTGTAGACTTCTTTTTTAGCACTTTATGTTTTGACACTTTAGTTCACATGTAATGAATTGTAGTTCATATACATTTGTTATAACTCAATAGAATATTGTAATAAATCAAAAAGTTTTCCGTAGGCATTTTTGTAGCTAGCAAGAGTATCCATGTGTTAACCAACTATATTCACGCAACATCTCACATTCACGCAATCAAATTACAAAATAATCATAAACAAAATATTGAATATGCAATTGATAAACTACAGACTCGGTTAAAGCAATATCAGGATGGCCTACACACTTTGCAACGCCGTAACACACTTTGCTCTTGCTATTGACCCCATACGTTACATTTTCATACACAATTTATAAACCTATTTTATATGAGTGAACCTGAAACTATAGCAGAGAATATATACAAAATGAACCTGTGTGTTTGGAACTTTTTCCAGCAATATCTTTAACCATCTGTCGTGTCCCCCACCCTCCTCATAACGATCATTCTGGAATATACTAATTCATACTCGGTTAAAGCCATATCAATTTGTCCTACACTTTGAAAATCTGTAACACACTTTGCTCTTGCTATTGACCCTATACGTTACATTTGCGTACACAATTTGTAGACATATTCTATATGAGTTAGATTGAACCTGTTTTCAGAGAATATATACAAAATGAACCTGCATATTTGGAACTTTTTCTAACAAGATCTTCCACCATCTGCTCATAAAGTTCATTCTGGAATATATTAATTTGTGTCTGGATAAAATTTTGATATGCATACGATGCATGTGCAAAAAAAGGTTGGTTATTCTATTGGCTAAATATTTTTCCGCTTTTAGACCCATACTGCTAGCTTGAATTGAGCCATTCATGCATTTTGGTTGTGCATAATTTTGCAAATTATAGGTGTAGTAAATTGGAAATTATTAGAGATGATAATTATGCAACTATAACGATTATAAAACCCTAATTTTGATTCTAGATGTGTATTGACCAACTCGAGTTTTGTCTTTGAAATTAGGAAATCTTATTGTTAGTGTAGAGATAACATAAAATTCGAACTTTTTTCATTGAGGCCAACGTTGCTTTGACTTCTATTAATCCCCTTTTTAATACACATCCATAATCTATACAATAATTTTGTTTTTGTCCAATATAGTATATACCATATGATTAATACAAAAATGTGTATTCAAACAATTGATGTTTGCATCGGTTTTTGAAATAAACTATCTGGCCAGATCTTCGTTTCATTCATGTAGGTGGCTCGGGTAAAATCCTTATGTATCTGTCCAACATACACTCTCTGCAGTTATTTTGAAGTATTTACTTATTATTCTATACGTGTGATTCCATATTTTTAATATTTTAGATTAAATTATAATTTTTATTTTAATATTCAAACTAAAGAATTTGTTATAATTTAATCGTTTAGATATCTATTTTTACTTTTAAAAAAATCAAATTAAATTTAAATATACATAAATATTAATTTCAATCTTCGAATTTGAATCAATGAATTTGAGAGAATTTCGATTAATACCGATCTTGAAATCTCATAACTACTGTAATTTTATATATAAAATATAAATAAGTAAATAAATGAGAGCATGTATATATCAAATATATGACCGTTATCATCTAGTTATAAAGTCGACACGCCAGAGGCAAATCTGTATTGTACGGATTAGGGTTTTGGAAGATTCTGTAAGGATCGAGCAATTCAAGAACACATGGCACACGATTCTGAGAGGAGGTTCCACCAGATTATGGACAAGCTCTTCAGCCCTCCGAAATCTCCGCTTCCTTCTTCCTCCACCAGGTACGCTGTTTCTTCTTTCTCAGTTTCCTTGATGATTTCCTTCTGGGTTTCCCTTCTGTGTTTGGTTGCCGAGAATATGCGAGAAAACAGTTGGAAGCATAGATTTCATGGAGCTAGTGTAGCATTAATCTCGTCTATTGTAGTGAATACGCGTCTCTAGGGATGTTTGTAAGCCTAAGACTTCACTTGATTTGCCAATTTGTATGGTTAAGTTTCCATCTTAATAATACAATATCTTGTATTTATTTGGGTTCCGTTTATTATAATGCACAAAATTTTCTAGCTACCATCTTGCATCAGTGCCTATTACTGTTAGTGGTGTTGTCACATGAACTATAAATTCATAGATATATATATATATACATATATATTATTGGGTAACCCTAAACCTTCGACTAACTAGTTAGGCAACCTTGACTTAGTTTTTGGATTAGTTAGACCAAGCTCATATTTGACAATTACCACATTGCAGGGCTATTGTAGTAATGACCCTTGTATTGCGCAGCTAATGCTAGAATATGCTACATTCGGTGATCCCTCACCGAGTGTTGATCTGTTTTCAAAAACATTCCATATTGTCTGGTTATGCTTTCATCCCGATATTTTATACTTAGTTTTTCTAGTTCACCTGGAGAGCAACAACCAAGAGGTAAAAAACGTCCTAATCCTTCATCCGCATTGGCGTTGGTGGAGCCAATAACAGGATTAGATAGTATCGATAGGTCTGCACATCCGGCAGCTTCATCTGGGCCATCTCACTCCGTTCTTTGCCGACCATGGGACAGAGGAGACCTAATGAAGAGATTGGCTACGTTCAAGTCCATGACGTGGTTCGCAAAACCCAAGGTCCGTGCTTTCCTTGTGACCTATGAAAGAAAAACTTCAACTAAAAGTTTTCTCACTTTGATTTTCCATATTTTGTTGTTCTCTTTCATTTCAGAGTATATTTCAGTCTTTTCTATCTGGTTGTTGCTATGTTCTTGCTCTGAAATTCTTAGCTGAAAAACTTCTGTGATGGTAGGTTATCAGTGCTGTGAATTGTGCAAGAAGAGGATGGGTGAATGTTGATATGGACTCCTTAGCTTGTGAATCCTGTGGAGCTCGTATTCTCTTTTCGACCCCATCTTCTTGGTCAAAGCAACAAGGTATAACTCAATGTATTTTAGTCATTACTATGTAGCTGATTTTGAAACTATGGGTTCCTGTAACACTTTCGCGTAAGTTGGATGTCTTCTCCGTGTTATACAGTGGAGAAAGCGGCATCAGTCTTTAGCTTAAAGCTGGATAATGGACACAAACTACTGTGCCCGTGGATAAATAATTCCTGTGAAGAAACACTTGCCGAGTTTCCTCCATTGACACCACAAGATTTAGTAGACAGGTTTCAAGAACGTTCAAATGCATTACTTCAACTCCTAGCCCTGCCAATGGTTTCACCATCAGCCATTGAGTACATGAGGAGCCCTGAGCTGGAAGAGTTTCTCAAACAACCCATTACACCATTATCTGGTAACATGACTGCTGAATTTTCTCAACTGCAGTCCCTTGGCAACACTTCTGAATTTAACTCAGCTCAAGTTTTCTATCAGGTTTGACCTTCTAGATGCTGGCCCACTGGGTTATTCTTACTTGACATTGAATTCTTTGGTGTGTCATAAGCAAATCCGATCGATGTAGTAACATTTTTCTTGCCCATGTTTTGCTTCAAGACATTTCTTTGATATGGTAGAATAAGATGTTTCTCGTGTTAGCTTGCCCTTTATCAATAGACTTCAAACTGCTCTACCTGAAGAAATGGCTTATGATAATTTTGATTGACTTGGCTGAGTTCATGCATGTCATAGGAACAGCATAAAGATTATTCTCATATCTTTGTTGCCTGCTACATATCTTTCCTTCCTTGGAGGCACTTGGGTATATCTACAAGTTATATCTTATAATGTTAATGATGATTGGATATTTGCAGGCACAAAAAATTTTAAGTTTAAGCGGCTGGGAACCACGCGTGCTATCTTATATTGTGGATTGCCAAGAGAAGCCAAGTGATTCTGCGATGAGCACAAATGTTGTTGATTTATTGTCTGAACCTGCAACAGGCAAGCTTCTAAATGTCTCCACTCAAACCCCCATCGCGAATGAGATTCCAGAGAATAATGGAAGCCGATCTGATCCCAATTCTGTTGTTCTGGACTGCAAGCTCTGTGGAGCCTGTGCAGGACTCTGGGTTTTTTCTACCATTTCAAAACCACTAGAGTTGTATAGAGTGGCAGGTTATACGGAAGTCAACAGAGAAGAAAATTCTGGGTGTCATGATTCAGGAAGCAATAATCCTTCCAAACGGAGATCTAATGCGTTGGAACAAAAGTCATGTTTAAATTTCACTATAGCTGGAGGACCTCCAGCAACAAAGCAAAACTTCAAAGCAACAATATCTTTGCCTATTATTGGTAGGAACTTATGGTCGAGATTTGCTTCTGACACTAGAGATCGCATGCATGACCCTGATCATGCAATTTCAACTGAGAGTAAAAAGATAGGTCTTATAGAGGATGGAAAAAATGACCAGGAGAGAGTAGGTGCTATTCAGGATAAACAGCTCAAGACTATTTATGATGGTGCTATGACGAATAATGATCTGACCATGAATGGCAATGAAGAGAGGAGAATTGAGATTGGACGAAATGACTCAAATGTTACCGAGAAGACTTTACCACAATCCCAAGACCAGGAAGTGGTGGCAGATAAGTCTCTTCTTCCTGAAAACAACAAAGGAAAGGACTCAACTGCAGGTATAGCAACATGTTTTTATTACGTGTTTGCTATCTACACGTACTGATCCTATCCATCACAAACCAGTTATTGCTGAGAATCCCAGTGCATATATGTCTTGGCAGTCTCTCCTTTGGAATATGTTCTGCTAAACTTTTCTGAAACCATATATTTCCAGGTGATAATGTGGAACAATCAGCTGTGTCAAGCAAACAGATGGAGTTTGATCCAATCAGGCAACATAGGCATTTTTGTCCCTGGATCTCGTCAACAGGTAGAAGAGGCCCTGGATGGCGACAGACTCTGACTGCTTTACAGCATCAGAAAGAGTCTCTTCAGAGTTCTCCATCAGCTATTTCCTTGATCAAGGTAGATTCCACAGTCATTTCTTCAATTTTGACATAGTTGTCTAATTCCTAGGCATGGTAACATGTTCTTAGAGTCAGGATGTAAGTAAACTGATAAGAACTCAGCCGGTACATGCTCAAAGAAAGTGTTTACCAGACCCATGGATAGAACATACCCTTAAAAGCTAGTACAGAACCCATTGACCAATCCAATAATTGCTCATCGTAATATAATCTGTTTTACAGCAACAGTCGGGTCGCATTATCCGAAACAGCCTATTTCCGTGTCTAATTTTCTGTGAGCATGGAATGTATTGATTTGACCCAATTGGCTCACAACTGGAAAAGGTTCTTTAACTGTTGTCATCTTTGATCAGACTACATAGCATATGTGGTTTAGGCTTCCACAGATCCAAATATAGTGGCTGTGGGGTTTCTTCATCATTAAAAGATTAGAATGTGAGAAATCTGTGAGCAGTTAAATTTGTCCATTAAAAAATAGGTCAGTTAACCATAAGCTTTCACAACTTGATATAAGCGTGGTTCATTGGTTCATCAAAATTAGACAGACCTTTTCTTTTCGAACTTGTCTGTATGTGATTCGCTACAGACACTGGATAGATATACAACCTCCATATCTGTTCCATCATTCAAAGATAATCACATCTCACTCATTCATTTTTCGTGTTTCATCAAATGCCGTAATTCAATTCATCCTTGATGTTCAAGTATTATTACTTAAAATACTAATATGTTCTTCATGTGATTCTGTCAGGTGGATGATCCTATTATCTCTGTCCAGAACCTCTTCAATTCTCCATCAGCAAAAAGACAGAAACCGAACAGAGGATCTACAAATGGAAAAAACCCGAATCCATGATTTCCCATGTTCTATCACTTTCACCAGAGATTTTGTTGCCCTGCGACCATGAATTTTGAGTAGGAAAATGTAACAATAGTAAATAAGTATCAGAAAGTTTGTATTGTTTTGAAAGTTCTTTGGTGGCACATAACAGATTGCAAAGTGTTCGAATCTTCTCTGTTAGTGTTTGAACCCTGTGTGTCTGAGCAGTCCTCGGAGGAAGGTTTTGAGGTTTTATACAAAAAGAGAAAATATGGGGTTAGAAATTAAATTTGGAAAGATTAGGAACTCCTTTGAAAATCGTTTTCCTTGCAATGTAAGATTTGTGGACTGTAAAAATCATTCAAAATGGAATATAAAGGGTTTATGTGATCGGACATGCAAGGGTTCAGGGATGTGCCCATTCTCGTCATGGATGTCATGGAGTATTCGTAGACTCTTATCTTTACGCTATAAAGCAAACACCTTTGTTTGTTGTGTTTTAGGCAATTGTGAGAAGTGCTCTTTTTGGTGGGATAATTGGACAAGTCTTGATCAGTTGATCGATCTCATGGGAAATGAAGGCCCGAAGATGCTTCGGTTTCCTTTGTGTGCGAGGGTTATTGAGGTTGTTTTCGAAGGGAATTGGCGACTCCCAGGTGCTAGAAATAGTGAAGTAGAAAAAGCTTTTATCCGTATTTCGTCTATTGTACCGCCGTCAGTTGATAAAGGGGAGAACGTCTTTTTTGTGGAAAGCATCACCAACCAGCTTTGAACCCGTGTTCAAGTCGAGCAAGACTTGGAATCTGATTCGAATAGCTAGCTCGGTTCTCCGTTGGACCGATAAGACGTGGTTCAAGCAAGCGCTTCCTAGATTTGCCTTCACACATTGGATTGCAATGTGGGCTCGTCTCCCTACGAAGGATCGATTAGCTCGATGGGGTGTTCCATGTGACTTGAGCTGCCTCCTGTGTCAAACAAAAAATGAGTCTCATCTCCATTTATTTTTCTCTTGCCAATACAGTAGAGATGTTCTAACTCACTTCACAGGAACAAGGTGGCCGGATCTCCCTACGAATTTGCATGGTATTAGTCATTGATTAGGAGAAACAGTGATCTCATCGGATGAGTTGATTGTATTAAGAATCTTGATACAAGCAATTGTCTACATAGCAGAGGAACATTCGATTATTCCACATCGGTTCGTCTTCGGTCTTGGAGGCTCGAGCTCCAGTTAATCGGTTAGTGCGTGATCATATCCTTTCCCTGCAGGAGCTGATTCAAGGGCAGTCCAATAATAGTTTATCTATTTGGCATTCTATTTTGTTGTAATTCTTGATCCTTAACTATGTGAGGATATTTTTGTTGTTTGTTTTGTATTTTGTGTTCGTGGGTTCGTGGGGTTCTGATTTTTGTTACGAGAGTTCTGTCGTTAAAGCCTCTGCCTATACAAGGCTCTATGGTGTAGTGAACTGATTCTTCTTTGTTTTATTATTAACATTTAAACAAAAAGAAAAGAAAAGGATAAAGGGGGAAAAATGTAAGAGTTGGAGAATTTAAATACAACTTCCGAACATTTTCTTCAGTCCTTTGGTATAGAGATTAATAAAATGGCTTTGGATATATTTATACACAATTATACAATAGTAATGACAAATGTACTACATCATCATCATCATCATCATCATCATCATCATCATCATCATCATCATCATCATCATCATCATCATCATCATCATCATCATCATCATCATCATTATATGTTGGTTTAAGATAAATTGCCTTCGATAGTCCAATCTTGAACATATAAAAAGTCAAATGTAGTCCGTGAAAGAGGTTTCATAAGTATATTCGTTAGTTGATCAGCAAGAGCAATATGTGAAACACTTAAAGATCTCATTTATATTTAGCTACAAACAAAATGGTAGTGAAGGGAATCACTATATGTTACCCTAACATTATATCACTAGATGATCGATTTTTCATATAATGTGATGTCAACTTCCTTTACCAGATTAATAACCAAATGGACTTCTACGGATGTTGCTGCAATAGATTGATACTAAGCTTCAGTGAAATATCTCGTCACTAGATCTTTTTGTGACCTCCTCAATCGACGTCACTGAAGGTATGAAGAAGTATGTGATAGTTGTATAGTAAACTATCTCAATTGTTCGTAGCGTATGTGATATGAACCTAAACCGGAGTTCTATTGTTAGAAGGATGAAATCCCCTAGAAATTCGATAGCATAACTTGGAATTTGTCTTCCTTAAGAACGGACGTCCCAAACCCAACTACAACATAACTAGAAAACCTCGGACTCGACGTATGACTCGACAACACTTGTGTTCTAGTGTTGATAAGTCGGTGAACGCTCAAAATCTCTCCAAGAGTTCGATAGTTGAATCTCAAGAACTAACAAAGAAAAGACACCCTCAATTCATTAGAACTTTGGTTAAATTTCATACTATTGGTCTATTTATACGGACCAAATAATATTAAAAAAATTGAATAACATAAACTAACTTAAAAAAATTTGGTAAACTCGCTCGGTTAAACACCACATAAGTATTAACCCTAAAATATATTGGTCTAGAGAAATTGCTCGGATCGAGCGATTCTAGCCAAACAATTTTAGCCTGAGCAAATTCTGGTCGAGCATATTGAGCTATTTAATATTCTTGCTCCTCTTGGTCTCTCTCCTAGTAAAGACCTCTTATAGTCGTGCTTCGGTGCTCCTTGACATCCTCATGGAGCAGTTGTCCAACATTTTATGTTCATGTGAACGAACATGTCTTGAAGCTATTTTACCCTTACCCTCGTTATTGCCCTCTTGCGACTTGTGACGGATCCAAGATCTCATCCTCATCATTCCTTCTTTATTTAAAAGGATTTGACCTCAAATCCAATCTTTATACTGCATTGAAACGAGCCAAGTTAGTAACATTGAAAATCGAATGTACAATGTACTTACCTGGTAACTCGCTTTTATAAGTGTTAGGGTTGATGCATTTGCAGACTCTATAAATTCCATCTCCTTAGGGTTACTCCAAACGCAAAAAAAGTATTATTTTTGTTAGAACGATTAATTGCTCGGTCAAGTGCTAAAAGATTAGATTTCTTAGAAAATTTTGGTTCATGGACATCAGAATTCGCATCTAAACAATCTACAAAATGAATTTTAAACATATTTTAGATGGACACGATTCGTTCATATCTATTTAATTGTAATGTCAATCTGTCCATATATTTTCCCCCTAAAAATATGTAAATTCATCTGTAATCACCCCTATTTTCGGACAAAATTTACCGTTTACAAATTTTTTGTAGTATAAATGAAAAAAAGTTATTAATACATTTATATCTTGAATTTTTAATGTAAAAAAGATCAATTTAAAATTTAAAAAATATAATCTAACTCGACCATGGTTGAGAAGGCGTTTGCATAGGCTAAAACACATTGTCATCAGTTTTGTAATTTTCATCCTAGTCGACTGATGAAATTTTTTACTTCAATAGACACATCTTTTAAGCATTTTTATTTCACCATTTGTTTGCCCAATTTCTTTTCTAAATCTTTTAATTTTCCTTTTCTCTTCACATTTAGACATCGTTGTAGAGATATTAGTCATCATCGATAAATAAAATACAATAACACTATACGAAAATAACAATATTCAAATAGAAATTTTGATAGGAAATTTAGAGACTGATTCAAAACCAATTACGAACGAAAACACCTATTTATCGGATGAAAGGACTGTCTTGAAACCATCCAAAAATTATAGACAGTTTCTGGATAACTAATGGGTTAATCCAAAATTTTTAAACGGTAGCACCTAGTGTGGTCAACACTAATCATGTTAGGGCAACGAAGCTTACACTCATTCACATTGGTTCATCCTGCTATGCGCCGGGCCTTTTGCTCTCCCAACATAAGAAAAAAAGTTGGTCGGCCTTTCGCCAAGAGAACATGATCGTCAGAAAATTCTTGACGAATTTTATATTTGTTCAGCATTTATGGCCAAACATGTACTTCTATCAGGAATTTTCAGCGGAGCTAGATTCCATCCAAAACTTTTGGAATCTTCAGAATGAATCATTTATGGTTTAGAAACTGTCCAAAATTTTGGACGGGTTTTGGATGGTTCATCGAAAAATGTTGACCGATAAGTGATACCTGAGTTTAGTCTATCATATGTCTTTTTTTCCCTAAGTCTTCCGGAAATTTTTGAAAATAACTTATATAAACCACATTACACATTTCTTCTTTTTCAACACAAAACTATCATATACTATACTTTTTATAATCTTCTTATTTCATATTTTAACGTCTTTATTATCGAGATCGAATATTTTTGTTTTAAGACAAGGGATGTACAGAAGAATTGATTCAAAAATACAAGGTGTATTGGAAGGCGTTACACAGTTTATGATGATGGCGATAAATCATCAAATATACAAAGAAACGTGTGATTTGGTTTATCCCAGCGTCAATTGCAAAAATGAAAAATTTGTAAATGAGAGAACCATGTGGAATCATCTTTATTTAAGAGGTTTCGCTCCTAATTTCTTCATGTAATTATCTTACGGGGGTGAAATTTACACAAACAAGTCGTAATATTGTTGAAAGTTTAATAGGGTTATTACACATAATGAGATAATTAAGACGCCTCAAGAAATAAAAATGAACTCTTATGTAAAATTTGTGCAAAATGTTTTCAATGAAAGAATAGAGAAAATACTGAAGAATATTTGAATGATGATGCAATTTTTTTTAGATATTAGAAACCGCTATATCCTATGAGGTTGTAGAATGATGGATCTGTCACATTTAATGAGAGATTATTTGTCTAATAATAACAATGCAATAGAGTTTTATTGTGAGACAAAGAAGATGATGAGATCTTTGACTTTATTACCATGTCAAAATATTGATGTCTGTCAAGACAATTGTATATTTTTTGAAAAGATATATCGGATTTGAATAATTGTGCATTTTGTGAAATGTCGCTTTTATTTGATAAGAAAATAAATTTTTTCCATATTTTAATATGTGGTATTTACCAACTACAAAAACAATTAAAAATTTGTATCAATATGATAAGATAATGATAACACTGAAAGTGTATCAATTTTAGGATAGATTTTAGTGCCATTTTCGCATATATTTTATAAATAGATTTACATATCCGATATGATTTTGAGTTTCACACAACCGTTTTGTTGGTTTTCAGGTTTTTAGGCGACAAGGCCTAAATGAGCTTTAAAAGACGGATTCCTGAACAAAACCACGTGCTTTGAAGATATATCTACTCAGAGTCAAGATCGAGCCTTAGAACCCAAAGGAACACCCGAGCAACGAGCGGAAAAGAGAAATTTCAAGGAGACAAGGGTG
>CM071875.1:23314099-23340401 GCA_036759665.1 Gynandropsis gynandra
TCATATCCGAGTTCATCCCCAACCTAGTATTGTTGTCACCACTTAGATTAGTTTTAGATAATTAGGACCACATCCTCATCTATCTTTATTCGTCTTAGTTTAGTCTCATTCTTAGTTTTTGGCTGCCTTAGTCCCCAGAGATCGACCCTGGTACTACACGATCGGTATACTTGCGGTGAAGTGGTCTAGGATAATTTATAACTCGTGTTTCCACACGTCAGATAACAAGTGATATTAGATGACATGTTGATCATTCGAGTCGTGAAGGAGAAATTTGTCATCCCTTAAATTGTGAGGCATGGAAATACATTAACAATATATACCTTGTTTTGCAGCTAAGATTATAAATTTTTATTTAACCTTTGCACATATGATTTTTATATTTTTGAAATATCTAGGAGGAACTATTTGTTATGGCTAGTTATCACGATCCCACACAATTTACCGACATACATGTGCATAAAAAATGAATATTTATTTTTAACAGTACTAATTCCTGAACCTAATCATCCTAGAAAACGTTTTGATATATTTTTTCAACCATTTATTAGAACTAAAATATTTTTGGAAGGAGGTTCAAGCGTACCATGTGTCAACGCGACAGAATAAATATGTTAGGTGTCGTAAAAGTCAATTCAACACGAATATGTGTATGAGCCTTTTTTGTTCTTGCGTCACAGGTGGTACAAATTTGTTACATTGCACATCCGCACACTAGACGATCTTCTAGTTAGCTTGTTGCAATGAAGATACTTTAAATGGGTAAATATATCGATAACACTAAAGACAACAAGTGGCAATGCAAGTTGAACAAACTACCGAGATTATTTGGATTGATGCGGTGATCATTGAACAAGTTGGTCAAACATAAATTAAAAAAATTGAAACAAATGAAGATGAAATAATTAGAACGATAGAATAATAAAATGAATTTGAACCTAATTTATAAACAGAAATTCGACAAAACAATTATCAAACTCTAAGAAAGGTTCATGTTAAATCTTATATTAGTTACGTGAATGAACTTTTTATAATTTCAATATCATTTTATAAAATTTAAATCATTTTTTTAATTTTGATGTTTAATTTGTTTTCTAATATGAATTTATTTTTTATGTCTTTAGGTTGGAGCGACGAATTATAGACCCACGTATTTCGTCCGAAATCACAGACTCTCTACGTCCGTTTGAAGATCTTATAACGTGTATCGAGATCACACACTGCTAAAAAGAGATAAAATTTCCAGAAAAACTACAGACGGTTTGGGGACGAATTGTCTTGGACTACGGATGACCTTAGGACGCTCGTCCGGAATTATAGACAAGCAATCCATCCATTTGGAAATTTCCAAACACGCCTCCCTAGTTTGACCGTAATTCCATATGGGCATCTTGAGTTCGTCTGGACTCTTAGAAAGACGCTTCGCATTTGTTCAGAAATTTTCATATGGATTGATCATTCGTTCGTAAATTGGCGATAAAATCCAGACGTTCATCTATAGTTTACCGATGAACTTGAAAATCCATATGGAAATTTATATAAATGAGAATTTTGTCTCATAATCATTTTTATTCTGTCATTTCTAAAATTCGTTTCAATTATGTCCATCGTAGCTGGCAATGTCTCCATGGTTGTGGACGCTCATTGTCGACGTTGCCGCTTGTTGCCATCGTTCATTGAAAGGAAGAAATCTGTCACATTTTTTTTCTATTTTCCCCATCGATCGACCTCATCTTGCCCTCAGTTGGCATCCTCACCGCTTTGCCTTTGTTGTCGCCTATCTCCCTCGCCATGCTTGCCTCGCCTTCTCTTCACCGTTTTGCCATCACCTACACTGCCACTTCATCATCGCCCTCTCTTTGTTGCCCTCTCCTTGCTCTGTGGTTGCTGCCGCCTCATCTTCGTTGCTTGACGCTGTCTCAGGTCCTCACCATCGAATTCATGAGTTCTGCTGAAATATATAATTATGAAAAACCATCGTATAACTATCATAAAGATGATGTCCCGCATTATTCAGAAACTCAAAAATTCCGTTGGTTCCTCATTTAGGCTTTAATATTTTTCTATTAGATTCACAATATACATTTTGTATCATTAAATATAATGGTTTAATGAATATTGCTGTAACATTATTTTTTTTACACCTTTATATATTTGTTTAACAATATTACTACTAATATGCGGTGAATCTCGAACTCAGTTTGAACATTAAAAAATGAGTTTGATCGATCTAAATGATTAGTCGATAATAATTGTCCTATGCATAAAAGTTAAATCTTAATTATAAATAATATTATTTGATTTAATGTCTAAATAGTGAAAGTTTTTTAGTTACAAAAATGGTCTGTTGAATAAATGATTAGATACTAAAATCAAGTCTTTACAATTATTCATAAGAAATGATGATAATTTATGGGGTTATTAATTATACAATGTTATAATCCGCGCAATACACGGGTAGATTTTTATTTTGAAAAGAAAAGTTTGATTAATTTTAAAAATAGTTATTATTTTTGTAATAATTGATTTGAAAAAAATATGTAAACTCAAAATAAGTTATGATATTTCCTTTGGTCACGTAATTTATATTTTATATTTTTCATAGATTCTTTGTATGATTAAGAAGTTTTTTTTTGAAAAAATATTTTTTAATATTGAAATTAGACGAATTTCATTAAATGTTTATTTCTTTTCTTTTCTTTGTAAGAATTCAATATATGAAAAACAATATAGAAAAAATAGATATAAACTAGAGAGATAAGAGATTGAACCTAAATTATATGCAAAATATACATTAATCGGAGAGAGTAAATGATATGATGGATATAATTTTTTTTTCCATTGAATGTTTAATGATGTTTCAATTTTGGAAAAGAGTAAATATAACTAAAACTATTTAAAAATTTTAAAATAAGATGAATTCTATAAACGTTTTTTAACTATTTACTAAATTTTTATTTATTTATCTATATAAAATATCTTCTAAATTTAACCTAAATATGTTGTGTTTTTTAAAGTAATATTATCATTATTTTAAACTCTAATATATAATTCTTTTAAAATAATTTATGAATGATAATTAATGAAGATATAAAAAAACTAAACAAAAATTTACCTTATTGATGTAGAGGACTAAGAATTGAGAATGCATGAGAAGAAAGATTTTATTCAAATTTTAATATATTTCTTTTTATAAGGTTACTCAAAGGTAAATCATTGTAGATGATTAGTATGTCTATCGAGTGATTTCATGTTTATTTGGTTGGTTGATTATGTGACGCATGTTAAGTATTTTGTTTTAACATTAATGATTATATGCACATTTAAATATTGTCCAAATATGAAATTAAATGTTTTAGAGTCTCCTTGATCTATCGTATTAACTCACAATATTAACGAGTAGGCATATATAACTATTTGCACCTTCTTTTAACCTTATAGAAATCTGAAAATGCTATGGTCAAGTTCAACAAGTTTAGCTATGCAAACTAGATTGAATAAAACCAATTTTATATGGATGTGAATTACTTGGACTTGACTTTATTAATGAAACAAAATCTCATGACCATAATAAAGACTAGTTCAAAAGATGAAAATTCGTATTATAAGGTTTGAGAGTCGTCTAATAGGTTATACTTGAAATTCATGAGAACGATTATGATGAAAGCCATCGATGCCTAAAACTGATAGTGCTAGAGAATTCATGGATAAAAGCAAGAAGTATACTGTATACCCAAAATAATCAACCTTATGAGGGAGCTGACTATGAAAATGTTTAACTTGTCTCATCCTATCCATGATCATGTGTCCACATGTTTAAGGTGAAAAAATGAAAGAATATAGTGATGGATGTTAATGAAACAACTGTTGAGTGTAACCAGTTACATGTGAATTACACTACCAATAAAGAAACTAAAAATTTGGAAAATTGAAAGTCATGCTCATACATGAGAAAAGTAGATTAAAGAAGATGAGAGAACAATCTATCCATGTCACATTTCACGATAGTACCGACAACAATAAGAAAGCTATGGAAGAAGGAAGAAGAAATGACAAGATGTCATTCAAAATTAATGATGGACAAGTCTATAAAGAGGTAAAGTGTGTCTTCTTATAAAGTGGGCACATAAAGAAAGATTGTAAAAGAAAGTTTGAGGCTAAAGGTAATGTTTCTATTTTCTTTGAATCAAACATTATAGAAGCTATTAACATATAAAATACATAATGGATAGATGCTATTGAATAGGGATTCTATATAGATCTTGAAGGATGTCTCTATCTAATTTGATACTAGATTGAATTTCTTATATTATAAAAGATGGAATATGATTTAATTCCTTTAATAATTCCAAAACAAAACCTAAAACATTTCAATTGATGTTGAACAATCCATAACCCCTTCCAACTCGATTAAAGAACTTCAAATTCATGACCGACACCAAAAGCTTGTGATTAGCATTTGGAAATGAAATAGCTCATTAAGTAGAGTAGTTTTCAATATGCAACAAAACTCTTATCTAGTATAGATTGAACTCGGAAATGTTAGAAGACTGAGATATATTTTGTAACATACAATGCATTACATACATATGATTATTAGCTTCAATCCGTTTATTCTATTTGATCCCTATTGTTTTATTAATTTAATCTTCTAGGTGATAAGTCAAAGAACACTCAAATTTCGAAATTTAAGAAATCATTTACTAGTTATTAAAGATCTAGTAAGAAAATGACTCTCTAAAGTAAAAAATGATTTAATATATACAAATGTACCTAAGAGGCTTATTAATTAAGGAATTACGTTCTTTTTTACATTAAAAATGATAAATTTTGTCAAAACACGAGGGTGCGTTCAGTTATGCACAAGACTGCTCAGGTCGAGTGATTGATTTGATCATGGAAATCTTTGAGTTTCAGAGAATTTGTTTGGGTTGAATCCTATTTAGCTCATTCGAGTGAAAACTATGAGGGATTACTCGGGTCGAGTCAACTTCAGAGATTGAATGAAGATTACTTGATAAAATTTTAATGAGACCTCCCCTCATAGCATTAAGATTGGATCGAGTTTGAAATGATTTTCAATATAAATCGCTCTAGCATGCATAAGTCTATTGTCGTGTGTGTGTGGGCGTTGGAATGGAAGCTTCTAGGCGTGTAACATCAAGATTGGAAGCTGGATTCTATCCCTATGAATAAAAAATAAAAATACCCTAATTTTAATTTTAACTTTTAAATAGAAAAAACGTAGATATTTATGTAATATGTATATTTCCTCTTTGTAGTTTCTTTATAATTTCTTATTATTTCCTTCTTGTAATTAGGGTTGTCACCCTAATTTTTATCCTTCTTGGCCGTTAGCCTAATGCAATTCATAAGAGATCATCTTGAGTTCATTATTCATGAAATTAGTCTTTATTCATTATTGAACTTAACACTAAGTTATTCTTCTTTCTCTAACCAAATCTTATTCTTCTTCAGTCTTCATAACCCTACAATAGATGATAAAAATATACACGATGAAGAATCAATTAGATTGTTAGTAAAATAGACCTCTTTTTTCATGTAATCAAAGCGAATCTTCAGAAAACAAAGATTTCTTAAAATCTATATCCTTCATAGAAAGAAGAGTATTTTGCATCACGAGTGAAGCATTCATCACGTTTGTACAGCTCCATCCATCAATGATGATACTACACACTTTTTTTTTATTTGATAAGATGCCTAATGGCCCCTTTTTGGCTTGTAGATTGAGACCTCTCATGCAAAGTCTCATATTATTCAAACTCCCATTCAATTTCATACAAAACCTTCAAATATTCATGATTGATGCCTTCACTTGATGTGGTCTCATATTCTCCATCGGTTCTCAACACCATGGTTCTCTTATTTGGGAAATCATTAGCATAATGCACTTGACCTTGAAACTTGAAGGATCTAACATCACTACTTCTAAATTGGGTGTTGATGTTATCATGTGGTTAATTTGTGGAGTCTCAACCTTTGGCTTAACTTTGTTGCATATGTTCAACTTCACATATAGATTAAACTCTGGTCAATCTAGAAAAAATCATCTACTATTAAATATACTTTCTCTTTCTACTAAGTTGCTTCTCAATCTTCATTGCAAGATGTAACCTTTTTTATCTTCACATAGAGATTATATTCTATCCAATCATAAGTGTCATAATTTAAACCACCTAAAATCGATCCATGGTAGTCTCACCGTCTTCGTCTATATTAGCTCAAATTATATAAAAAAACCATCTTTGTGTAGTACTTCATATCATTTTGACCAAATAACGTTAGAATATCTATTTTAATATTGTTGATTTCATCATCAATTCAATTCTTCACTCAAGGTACAAACCATGGCACCCTAATTTTATCGCCTTCATCAAACTTAATGTCCTCTTCATTATCAAGATCCTCTACTGGCGGATTTCTAGCAGTGGTGGTGCTCTTCTGGGTTTTCCTAATCGAATTCCTTGAGTTGCTTCTTCTACCATGTCACTTCTCTTATTGACAATTGCCATCTCAACTCATTACATCCTTCAAAATTCTATCATCACCACTTTTATTTGGAATGTCTTGTTGAGCATTGTTTATTATTACATGTTTTCTTCGTTAAAATTTGTTACAAAAGAAAACTCGTTAGTAAATTCCAAAATACTCGAATAACGATAATTTAAACAATGCTCGTATCGTCTAAAGAAATATTACTCAATTTCAACTGACATTCGGGTTTCTTAGCTTTCTCTTATTTTTGAAAATAGAAAACTCAAATTTGCATATATTCAAACAATACACCAAGCACTTGATAAACACAATATAAGAAAAATATGATATTCCAAATTCAACAAGTAATTAAGTCAACCTTCATTTTTTATTGTCTTTTTTTAATCATTTTTATTAGTTTCTATCACAAACAATAAAAAATAATGATAGGAAAGAAAGATTAACAAATATCAACCCTATGATAACCCAAATAAATTATAAATAAACCTTAAATCAAGAATGTTGCTTTTATACTGACTGATATATTGGTCTAGATTAATTTTATTAAATTAGAAAATAAGGAATATAACTTGAAATCAGTCAATAACTCAAAAATAAATTGAAACTTGTTCAACGGACACTAAACGCTCTAAATCTTATTACAATTTTATTAAAAAATTTCAAATGTATGAACGATGTCATAACATTTGTGATTGGTAATAATAAGTCAAAAACACTTATATTTCAAAATCTAAGAGTTTGTTTAATATTTCTTAAAGATCAAACAAAAAGAAACACTATCTAAAGTAAAAATATAAGTTAATATCTACAAATGAATCCCAATAGGCTTTTTAAGAAAGGAAATTACATTGTTATCAATGTTAAAAACAAAATAATTTAATAAAACGCGAGGGTTTGCTCGATCAAGAACAAGAGTGCATGGGTTGAGCGAGTGAATTGGTCAAATAAATCTTCGACTTCTAGAGAATTTGCTCGGGTCGAATCCTCGTTAGCTCGATTGAGTGAAAAATAGGAGGATTATCTCTAGTAAAGTGATTCCACACTCGGTCGATTTATTTGCATCTTGGAAGAACTGTGGTTAAGTTTATTCTTCAATTGGATCGATTCAAATATTCGATGACTTGCTTAAGCCAATCGATAACTTACTCGGTCAAACAATCACGTCATACAATCTACTCAGTTCAAGTGATCTTCAACTTAATTGAGCTTAACGCTTGTAAGTTTTTCACTTGCATAAGTGTCATGAACACTTTCCATTATATTCCTCATGCCCATCAATACGTTAGAATGAAAAATCATCGTGAATAATTTTGGCGAACAAATTATGAGGGTTTTTGGCCATGGATCTCATGATTTGTGAGGGAATACCTTGCTCTCATGATTTGTCACCTTAGTTGTGCCATTTTCACTATGTTTCTAAATGTGAAAATTTTTTGTTTATGTCAGAATGTTGAATTGATAGGTTTTTTTCAATTGAGTTTGTTTTGGTGTTTTTCAATTATATATACATCAATATCTTTACGGTTCTAGTATATTAATGGATGGTGTTTGCTAGTTAATATTGATAGAAATTTCTTTGAATTTCTATTTTATGTTCAATGTAAAATATGTATTAAGTGTAATGTACAAATAATAAAAATTCTACTTTGTTGTGGAATTAAAGCCACATCACATATTCAAAGAAGGTTAATGAAGTTGGTGACAAGGATATTCTAGATCAATTGGACTTTAGTGATTGTATATTGTGTATAGATTACATTAAAGAAAGCACATTAAACACAGTATAAAGAAATCAATCACAAGAAGCACTCAACTTCTCAAATTGATTTACATGATCATTGTGGACTTTTTGTTTCTTTCTAAGAAAAGAAATGTACTTTATCAATTTTATCGATTATTACTTATATTATGGTTACATTTATTTGTTGTGTGATAAATATAATAAAAATGGACAATGGCTAGATTTGTTTGTAAAATTCATGGAAAATAAGGGCATACATGCAAATATACAATGCTAGATACACCTTAGTAGAATGGTGTAACAAAAAGGTGGAATTGTATATTAATGAACATGATGTTCATTCATAACTTGTTACCATTTTATTGGTGGATTCATGCATTAATGATATAAAATTATTTGTTAAATCAAGCTTCTAGAATATATGTATACCTAAGACATCCTATGAAATATGGATTTAGAAGGACGAGCTTAAGGCTCTACATATTTGGGGTTATCAATAAAAAGTAAGAGTGTACAATCTACATAAAAAGAAATCTAATCCTAGAAAAATTAGTAGATTTCTCATTGGTTATCCATATACGAGAATAGTAGAAATTAGCAATGTTATGTTAATTGAGAGAGGGGTGATGAATCATAAAGAGTTAACATTAGAGGTTCAAGTAAATGTTATAATATTTGATGTTTATTTCAAGTTTTTTTTATCGTCACATCATCGCCACATGACATAACAATAAAACAAGAAAACATCCAAAACTCACATAATGATAATTTACATGATTGATGTATTTTAACAAGCATCCCAAAAATGATATATCATATTCAATAATATCATTACATATTATGGTTTTGCAAAAAAAAATCATCATCAATGCATCTAAATGCAAGAAACTGAGTAGAATAAAATAAGTAATTTTGTTATTGTTTGTTGATGATATTGTGACAGTTGCAAATGATATGGGAATGTGTTACATGATATAAAGATTTTCTAGAGATAAAAAAGATAGATGAGATATCATATGTGATATATGAATAAAAATATTCCAGAATAAATCACAAATATTTTTAGAATGGACTCCTAAAAGTTATATATATCAATAAAATTTTAAAGAGAATAGTAATGAAAAAAATGTGTCGCATGGATAGTACCAAACCATAAACGGGACAAGATTGATAAAATACAATATTCAAGAACGAGCTGGAGCATAAAAGATGAAAACTATTTTCTACACGTCAGTGTATTAGGACTTTAATGTACATTCAAACGTTTACACTGCTACATATTAGTTTTGATGTTATAATGTTGGGTTGGCAACAAAGTAATCCCCAAACGAATCATTGAAAAATTTCGAACAAAATTCTAAGGTATTTGTAAAACACCAAAAAACGTATATTTATATGTAGGAGAAATAGCAATCTAAAAGTCACCTTATAATAAGATTCATATTTTGCTAGATATATACTCGTAGAAATTTACATTTATGCAAACTTGAATTAGCAATCACAAATTGAAGAAAATTATAGAAAAATTTCTGTTAAAAAATAATAATATAGATTCTTTTATTTTAATTAATATAAATTTGGAATCTGATTATATAACTAAATAAATACATCTAAGAAAAGGAAAAAAAATATTGCAGAATAGTCTTTATCCAATAGGAAAACATGGTCCATGATTTATTCCCTCATTTTGCATTTAGCCCACAAATATAGAAAGAAAATATAGCCTTATTTATAAAATTAAATAATTGTTTTCACTTTGTCATACAAATTTATATATGTACATATATACATACACACGTACATATATATATACACACGTACATATATACATATACATATAGGAATTCGACACACATGGAGAGATAATCACAAGAATTGCGACAACAACCGAACCCATTCAATAACATTTCCAATCAGACAAAATCTAGAGAGAGAAAAAAAACCAAACTTTTTTTGTTTGATTTATAGAGGAGATTCAATGGGAGAGATGCAGAGAATAGCGGTTGTCGTGGAGGATGAAGAAGCGGCGAAGACGGCGTTGCATTGGGCACTACACAACATCTTACGTCACGGTGACGTCATTGTCCTCCTCCACGTCTTCTCTCCTCCGCCGCGGAGGAAGAAGAAGTCTCCGACGGCTGCGGCTGCTGTGCGGCTACTCCGTCTCCGTGGCTACCACCTCGCCCTCTCATTCCGGCAAATCTGCGACGCGTTTTTCAATGTACGGTTTTCATGGGTTAAACTGATCTTATTTAGAAGTATGGGTCAGGAATCAATGAATCGACTAATTGAGTCCTTGTTCGTGAATTTGTTTCTTGCAGACAAATACAGAGATAATTGTGAGAGAAGGAGATGAAGATGGGAGAACAATCGCTGAGGTTGTGAGAGAGATTGGTGCTTCCACGCTTCTCGTTGGTCTCCATCAGAACAGCTTCCTTTACAGGTACCATCTTGATCAAAACAAAAGTTACGGGGTCATATTACAAAAAAATGCTAATCCCCTAGACACATTTTTTTCATGTTAAGAAGCAATTATTGAAGATGGAAATTCCATGCAAAAACTTCCCACTAAATCTAAGATTGATGTTTTTTTATCAATTAATACTATAATTTCAAGAATTTATAAAAAAAAAGTTATATACGATAATATTTTGTTTAAAAGACTTTTCTTTTACTTGTAGCTATCAATCTTCTTCATGTCCAATAATACATTTCTTATTCTACATTTGTCAGAAAACTATTCAATTGCACGTTCAAAGGTTTGCGTTTGTCTGTTTAAATTTAAATTTATTTTATTTGTAAAATACGGAAAAAGCAAACACACACATATATATACACGGAAAAAGGACACACACGCATATATATATATATATATAAGCAATGATCTTGCATGAATCAAGGTAAAAGAATGAATACAAATAGATAAATGCAAAAAACCTCAGAACATTGAATAGGCACAAAATGACAAATTTCACAACTAATCCAATTAAAATAAGTTATTTTACGAAATAATAAAAATAGTAAAACTGTGATTATGAGTTTATGTGATTGGTGTAGATGGGCAATGTGTGGGATTGATATAAGAAGGAGTTTTGAGTGCAAAGTGCTGGCGATTAAGCAACCTTCGCCGGAAATTTCAACGCCGGCGAGGTCAAAAAGCCAGAGGTCTCCGCCGGGGACACCGGACAGTTCAACCAGCTTTGACTTTTCCCAGATTGAAATTTCTGGTTTACAGTAAGACCCCTAAACCTTTTATTTCATTTTACTTTTAACCCAAAATGCAAAAATCTACCAACAAACCATCAGGGGTGGTTTTGAAACTTGGGTGGTAATATAATATGATTTAGAGAAAAAAAAACTTAAAGAAGTACCCTTTTTCATCTTACACAAAGAAAAGAAGGATGGCTATACCAAACCTAAACGAATGCGATAGGATGTAATTATTAGAATATATAAAGAGTTGCTACCATATTAACGTTTTGATATTGTTATCCAAACTCTCCGTCTTTTTCGATAGTGATTTTAATTTGATCAAACTTATACAAAAAGAAATGTATAGTAGAAACGGAGGTCGTTCATAGCAAATGCATTGTGTATTTCGATCCCATAATCTTGTAACAAGTGATATTTGAGTGTTAGTGTTAGCAATCAAAAAATTTAAAATCATAAGTAACATTGCGAAAGATCGATTGAGTTTACATGAGAAAGAGTGCATATCTTGGCATGGGAAAGAAAACCTAATCATCTTGGAGAAATGCCACTCTAATCACAACAATGATTGTGTTATAATAGTAATAACCCTGAAATGGGTTTTCTCGAGAACTATGCATAGATCAATCTTTCGGATAATCAAATACTAAGTTATGATGTTAAGAATCTTTTACATCATTTCCCCATACTATTTGCATTAGCAAACACCTTTTTTATGTAATTTTAATTTATTTTTTTTATATTTTGAAAAATGGGACAGGATTCCTGAGATTCCGACACCAAAAGTGCCGTATAAGATATGTCCGAGTCCTCATGCCATAATTTGGCGAACAAAACCAAGAAGATCCAAGACATAATACGACACCGTTTCCTCATACTCAAAAAACACAAAGTACATAACCAATATACATTTTGTATACATTATGCTTCCTTTTTCCTTTTTTATCCTTTCCGTCGAGTGGGGAAAAAAGAAATAGAATACAAACACAGTTCCGAAATTCTTAATTAAAACGTATTGGGAAAAAAACAGAAATCAGTATGCTTAAGAGAATACATTTTCGATCATCTCACAAAAAAAAAAAAAGTTCCCGCAATGTTGGTATGCTCAAGAGAAGAGAAATGCAAGTCGTATTCCTATGGACTTATTAATGGATGTATGCCATGTATGGAGTCAACAAAAGAAGAACAAAAACCTGAGAGTACTTTAGCTGATCTTCATAGTAACAAATGATCTCTCCTGTATTCACGTACAATCACCGGTATGCTAGTTGTCGGTATCTGTCATCCAATCACACAAGCACTTAAAAAATATGCATCTCACAGAGCATCAATGAAATCAGAACGTGAATGAATGAGGATCATGTCAGAATGTGTACCATCCCGTAATCGGTGATGATCATCCATATGTATTCTGATGGCGTTGCATCGTACCTGAGATCCAAAGGGAAAATATGAGATGGAGGAGATGAGTTTCTATACCTATCTTAGAGGGATCATATCGTGGTAAAGCTTTACATTAGATTCAAAAGTTGAAGCTTTTCTTCCTTGTTATTCCTATCCTTTACATAATTTACATCGGGTCTTCCTCCGACGTTCAATATGGCATCTGGATCGCCTGTGAAACAACACAGGGCATGCCCTCTGTTATCATCTCAATCAAAGAAAAGAAAAAGTGGTGTGGAATAAGAGAGTGATACCTAATTCGTTGGAACAGATGGAATCCAGCAAGACTCTTTCTTGGAATTTGTATGCTTCACAGCACACAATGACTGGAACACTGAAAGCATGTGCGACCATTGCAACAGAGGCAGTGCCGACCCTGGAGTACAGAGTTCCATTGGAGAAGACTGAAGAAGCCCCAAGAAAAACCCGCGTAACCTCGCCCATGATGTAGGAAACAGCGTTAATGTGAGTATATGTGCAGCTGAGGCCTTTAGTCACCAGATTGCGTAACAGCTTTTTCCCTTCATGATTAGGGTGGGAATCCACAATCACGACCCGGAATCTTTTTCCTCTTTCATGGGCATACAAGAGAATCATCTCGATCACGCATGAGAAACCGTATGTGAGAAGAACATCCCCTTCCCTGATTTTCGTCACAGCATGCTGCACTATCACCTTGTCTGCAAGAATTATCTTCTCGTTTATGTACCGACCAATGTCAGAGCAGAGGGAAGCTTTTGCCTCTGATTCTGATAGGTTTACAGGTAATCTCGAGACCTGGCTCTTCAGAAACCTGATTGCATTTCCCATGCTAATGGACAGTGGACGACACTCTATCAAGAATGAAACGTAACTGTTTATCTTGGCAGTCAAGTCCATGGTTAGGATCTTCTTAGGTGGTGTAGAATAATCTTTAATAGCTTCCTGAAAAGCTTGGAGCATTGCGGTACACCGTGCATTGCCGCCGGATATATCTCCAGCCAAATATTGCAAACCCACCTAAAAAATACAAGCGAGGTTTATATGCACCAGCTATCTAAGGGTTGTATCGCCTAGAGAAAGATTTAATTAATCATGTCTTCCTTTTCCAGAATGTGGCACCGTGAAGATGAACCACAAAGTTTTAATTTTCAGTCTTCTTAATTTCAGTGAAAAGCTCAAACTTTAGACCATGAAGAAAACGGCAGACACAAACAAGTAAGTTTACCTTATAGACAGCAGGATGTATTGTATCAAGCGTGAAAATTTTGGAGTTTAGATTTTGAAGCTGTGTGCCACGTTCGTATTGAGGGAGATGGCGAAACAATTCGACTCTGCTCTTGCTCTCAGTCTGTCCAACCACAGCACGCCTCTTAGCTTTCTCCACACGGCTCTTATCATCAAACTGCATTCGCGTCGGGGGGACATCCTTCTTTCTCTCTTTTTCTACTGCTCGATCAATTGCTTTTTTCTCTGTAGTAGCAGTGGAAGATGTAATGGTATGTCTATCTTTCTTTTGTGAAGGCTGCTTGGCAGCCTTACCAGGAATGGCTCCGGCAGAAACATCTGCAGCTCTGTTTCCTTCCGCTAAAATTAACCAAAAACCAAAGGACGACGTACTCCAATGAGCTTCCACTCATGAAATACTAAATGGAAAAAGAAAAATGCATATAGATCAATTCTAGAACCTTTGGCAACAGCTTTTGCAGCACGCTGTGCCTCTTGCAAGGCACGTCTTTCTGCTTTGGTGGTTTTCGCTTTCAGAGGTTTGGAACTTGAAGGTTGCAGCTCCTTTTGTGACTCTACAACTCCAGTCACAGTTTCACATTTTCCTACAGAATTTTCTCTTAGTAAGTAACACGATGCAAAATAAGTAGACAACCACTGTATGACAATAACACAAGGACCCTAAAAGTGAAAAACTTGCATAACCGCACCAGCATCATAAGGTCAAGGTGAGATGAAGTATAACCAAGCCCAAAACCCACAATACAAGGAACGTGTCTGCAACATTAGGACTGACATCAGCCAGTTCATATGAACAAACTTCACCGCCTATTCCATAATCTCTAGTATTGCCAAATCATGGCAAGAGAGTGACCACAAACGCATAGGTTGCTCCATTTGAATTAACTTTCAACACATTACGAAGTCTCCTTTAGATGATACCAAACGCGACCTTTTCCCAAATGCTAATATTAACCTTAACAGTACAGATAGGAGAACAACTATAGATAAAGCTTAAAACATTTTACTAGTTACCAATGCGAATTATAACTGTACGCCAATAATTCCATCAATTCTTAATGACAACCAGAAATCATTATACAATTCCTTTCCAATGCGAACAAATGTAGAAATTAAAGCATTTCGTAGAATTCGTCCGAAAATTGCATCCAAGAATACGCACCAGAAACTCCAACATTCTTCTTAGCTTCAGAAGCTGCAGGAACCGTAGTTTTGGCTTCGGAAACCGGAGGAGGTATCGCCGCCGGAGTCAAGGAAGCCAAATCGCTCCGTTGGAATCCGAACAATGAGACAGAATCCTCGGAAAACTCACCGCCGCCGTTGCTGCTCGACAGCGGCGATGTCCCAAGGAGCGAATCCACGGGATTGTAACTCCCGACGTGTAGGCCGGGCTCTCCGGCAAGGTGACGGCGGAAGACCGCGGGACCCGGGACCGGCAATGGGGCGGCGCGTGAGGCCAGATTTTCCGAGTGATGACGCGCCGGCGGAATCATGACCGGAGAAAGCGAATCTCCGGAAGCGGGTTCGGAAATTGGTGGGGAAGACGTCGATTCCGGGGGACCGGATTGAGTCCGACTCGGTCGCTGTAAGGACTTTGGGTACGGCAAGAGATCCGCGACGCGAATCCATTGGTACGTTGTTCGATCACTAGGAGGGATCGATCAAAATACGAATCGGAGTAAATTAGGGTTTATCAGGAATGAGGGATTCGATATAAGCGGAAGGAGAGAAAATTGATAAATCAGAGTGGAAATGTTGTAATAAACAACAATAATTAATTTAATATCTTTATATTAATGATGCAATCTTTGTATTAATGATGCAATTAATTGTTTTCTCTTTTATATGCTTCGAAAAATTTAAGAAAATTACTGGTTTCTACAAAATTAAACTACAAATTCTTTGTTGATTAGGATGTTGTTTTAAAAATTTTTAGAGATATATTTAAAAATTAATTAAATTATTATATCAAAGATAAAAGACATTGACAATAATATTATAATATATAATTTTATAAAAAAAAAGTAATATATATATACTAGATATATTATCCGTGCGTGAGTTTTAAAAATATTAAAATTAAAAATAATAAATAATTAAAATATAATATTAGATATATATTTTTAAATATTATGAAAGATATATAGTTGTAGTGATTATTTATTTATTTTATAATAATTATATATTAATATTTAAATATATTTAATATTAGATGAAAATAAAAAATGAGTGTATTTAATGGTAGACGGTTTTTAAAATTATTAAAAATAAAATTAATAAATAGTTTGAATATAATATAAGATATATAATTGTGAAAAATATATAATTGTAGTGGTTAATTATTTAGTTTATCGTGATAATATTTTAACATCTAAATATTCATCTTTAGTTGAAAAAAAAAAATTGTGTATATTCAAAGTTAGATTAAAATAAAAATTGAATAATTAAATAATTTTTAAAAATTTTAAATCTATACTTATTTATTTTTATTACAATTTTTTTGAAAATGAATAGCAATGTAATTTTTAAAATATTGTTTCAATAAATTTTTCAAGAGTGATAGTGATTTAATGAACAAAAAATTGAACTATTTATTGTGATATATGATAATGTGTATTTTTATTAATTGATTAAATTAAAATAATAATTCAATTTAAATAATTAAAACATAACAATTTCATGGATAATATATTAATTAATAATCTAACATAATAAAAAAAGTTAATAATTGTAGACATATACATAAAACAAATTATAATGAAGAAATTTAATAAATAGAAATGAATAAAATTAATGAATAATATAAATAACAACATTGAATAATATAAATAACAACATGAATAAAAATATCTATTTGTTATGAATAATAGTAATAGTAATAATACCAAATAATATAATTTATTATCTACAAAAATTAAATTAAAACACGTATAAATGTGATGATACCTGATATATAAGAAATTTATATGTTTCGAAAAATTTCTTTATAAACAACATTAATAGTTTTTTATTGTCGTTGTCCATTGGCATCAGTAATAAGAATTTTGAGCCCAGATCTACTTTTCACTCTTGATAAAGCAACGTATAGTTGGCCATGTGCAAAAACTGGATTTGGTAAATATAACCCAACATTCGACAAAGATTGACCTTGACTTTTGTTTATCGTCATGGCAAAGCACACTGTTAGAGGGAATTGTCTTCTTTGAAAATTGAAAGGCAATTTGGTATTTGAAGGTATTAGAACCATTCTTGGTATAAAAACCTTATGTCCAATATTAGTTCCAGATATAATTTTTGCTTCTACAACACGAGAACCCAATTGAGTAATTTGTAACCTTGTCCCGTTGCATAAACCAACGCGTTGATCAATGTTACGTAATAACATAACTGGTGCACCAATACACAATCTAAGATTATGATTAGGGAGTCCTGAACATTTTAACGAATTAAGAAAATCCGGAGTATAAATCCCTTGGTCATTTGAAAATTCTCTATCTGTCAAACATATAGAATCTGAACTTAAATATTCTTTGATCTCTCCAGGAATAATTTTGAGTATATGTTCATTAACCACATCAACAACATCATTTGTAGGACATAAAATAGCTCTTTCATGAAAGTAATTATGATTTGACATGTTATCTAATAGATCAGGATACGTGCTAGCAACAATTGAGTCAATCGGATGATTAGAATCCATCAGTAATAAATCCGGTGGAATATCTATAATGCATTCTCCATCATTTTGATCACCAAGTGTTCCATCTCCAACTTTAAGAATCCATTCAGAAAATTCACGCACAATGAATGCTTCTTCCACATTTCCATCTTGAAATAACCGCATGTTTTTTGTTAGTTGGTATACGGTGCATGTATTCCAAAGATAAGAGGAGTTTATGGTTGGATGTACTATTTTTTATCTTCCTCCATTACATATAACAGGCAAAATTTACCGGAAATCTCCACCAAGAACAACAAATTTTCCACCAAAAGGTTTATCACAATTCATTGAATTATTGAACCTAGAAATATCACGTAGACTTCGATCCAATGCTTCAAAACGGTAGCGATTTGTCATAGGTGCTTCATCCCAAATTATTAGTTTTGTCATCATTATTAGTTTAGCTAAATCAGTATGGTTTTATTTTGTGCACGTTGTGTTCTCTGTTATATTAATTGGAATTGCAAATCGCGAGTGTGTCGTTCTTCCTCCGGGCAAAAATAAAGCAGCAATACCACTTGAAGCAACATTTATGACAATTTCACGTCTTAAACGTATAGTTGCAGATAAAGTTTTCCATATAAATGTCTTTCCTGTCCCACCAAATCCATAAACAAAATACATTCCCCCTTTGTTATTATTTACAGAATCCATAATTTCCTGATAAGTTATCCTTTGTTCATTTGTAAGTTTAGCAATAAGATTGTCATAATGATTTCTTAAATCAATAACATCATATGATAATTCATCGTGTATCAATCTGTTATAGTTTGAATTTATCTCAAAACTTGTTGGATAAGGCATTGAAGGATATCTGCGAAGACTGTAACCATTACTTCTCATCAATTTCTCAATCTCTATCAAAGCATAATTACTAATCTGAACATCCGACATTTGTAGATCTACAAAATTTAAAAAGGCAAATGGTAATGAAGTTAGTAACTAATATATTATATACATCTTAAATAAATTAAATAATTACAAAAATGTTTTATACCGTAAATTTTCAAAATTCTCCTTTGTTGGTATTGGATATCATCAGATAAAAGTTTCCATGTTTCGTTCCAAATTTTTTCAGGCCGAGAAAGACTTTCAGAAATTAATAGACTAACAAATAGTTCACGCAGATAGTTAGGTGTTCCCCAATTACTTACTTCAATTATAACATCAATGTACTCTTTGTCATCATCTAAAAGTCCAAATTCATAACATGTATCTCTAAATGTTGGATATTGGACCCCATTTATTGTTCGTAAATCTTCATAGCATGTAGGACCTTTAACTTTGTTTAACAAAATACGTAAAAAATATGCTTCACCGAGTGAAGGGGAAACATGATGAATTCTTCCGATGGAAAAGCCTTTTTTTCTTAAACTCCATAACTTTTGATCTTTCTTCCAAACAAATTTGGTTGGAAACTCAATATAAGTTAAGGATCTAGCCTCAGGGTATATTTTGTTACATTCCATCCATGCTAGAAATTTTGTTGACTGGCATTCTGCTTTTTCAATAACCTCATTTATAGGATCATCATCGCAATAAATTATGTTTTGCTCACCTAGAAGATGGAATGGTAAACGTTCAACCGATAAACTTCTGTAATGTACTTCAAAACCAAATATTCTCCAACTTGCTTCACAAGGTGAAATATACCTATAAGGTATATTAAAAACAAAAGTTAACGATACATATTTACTACATCTAATTTTGTAATATGTAAATTTACGAAAATGTTTAATATATAAAACTATAGCTTTACCTGCAATCATAATACGATTTAATTTCATCATTATTAATATTTTCTCCATTTTCATCTAAACTTAATGTGGCGGTAACTCGATCATTTCCTTTATGTATATATTTAAATAAATATTTGATGGCTCTACTTTGGTTACACCATTCAACGTTTATATGAGCCCGATATTTAAGCAACAATTTTTCATTATAAGGGACAACATAACGATTATCCAAATTAATGCCATTTTTAACGACAATGGTTTCTTGATCTCTCCTTCTATATATGGGATAACCATCATCATTAAATGTAGTGATATCCGAAAACTTTTTTGGATAAAACTTTGAGCATGAACCATTTTTCATGCATGGAGAGTTTGGATTTGCAGAACCACATGGTCCATGTATCATAATTTCTTGTACTATTTCATATAACTCTGGTGAAATTATCTTATATGGAATTTCAGCACTGATTATATTGTCTATATCATCTGCAGTTGGTAATTTTATCTGGCGATGAAGAACTAATAAGATATGTGCATGTGGTAGTCCTCTTTTCTAGAACTCGATTGTATAAATTACTGAAAAGGAAAAAAAATTAGTATCTCTACAATGTATATCATTGATTAATTCAAAAAATATTTTGTCAATGGATGTGATTACTAGATGGAATTCTACATTTCTGATTATTGAAAATATTCAGAAGTATCAACGAGCTTTTAATATGCTTAAAGTGGTTGATAAATGTTACACATTTTTTCTATTAAGTGAAGAATGGACTAGGCGGACATGATATGTGATTTTTAGGCCTTTTGAAACGATTACCACATTGATGTCAATTTCAAGTTATTCGACTTCAAATTTATATTATGGCTAAATAGTATAGTTCTATATTAAAGATAATTTAATATATTGATTGCAAAAAAAAAATCAATTACCTGCTTTGCATGGTCATAAAATATTTTTTTTTCGTAAATTATAAATGATATTATTGAGCTTTATATGAAATATTCGAGAAAGAATATCAGGACGATCTTCAGTTTTAAGTTGGCGTTGTGCAAGAAATCTTGAAATTTCTGGCCAATTTTGGTTACATGTAAATGTTATGAAAAGGTCAGGAAATCCCATAAATTTGCATGTAGCCATTGCATCCAAATAATTTTCCCGCATATATCGTGTTCCAGATGTAAATGATGAAGGCAATTTAATACGCTTTCCAATCGAAGATCCATTAATTTCTTCTCGTTGAACAACATCATGCAAAAAATTAAAATTTTTTGCCCGAAAGTTTTGCTGATTACGTCTAATAAAGGACAACCTCTCGGATGTTAGAACAATCCTTTATACAGTATCAATATAATATAATATACAATGAACTTAGAAATAGAAACAAATAAATATAAATACCGAAAGTTTGATCGAGGCCTGGTAGCAGTGTCCTAAGACAGAATTTGTTTCCGCCTAGAGGATTCAACAATCACAGAATTGTGTTCTGCCGAATCTACTTTGTATTTTGTTTTTATTAGAAGAGAGTATCACAAAATTTCTGGTTAATCCTTCGACCTTGGAATCATGAACCAAAAACCTATAAGCAGCACTATTTTTTGCAGGGCCAATATAGATACAGTCTATAGTCTTTGGTCTGAGTTTCGTTCTCTTTGGTAAAGAAATTTTCGCATTCGCAAGACAACCCCACACTTTCATAGTCTTATACGTTGGTAATCGACCTTTCCATAACTCATACGGAGATTTATCCCTTGTCTTATGAGGAATTCTATTTAGAATTGTGTCTCTTCCGGTTCAAATCCGAAGGGTTGTGTCTCTTCGGTTCAAATCCGAAGGGTTGTGTCTCTTCGTTTAATAGTTGCGTCTGTTCATAATCCGAAAAAAAATTAAACTTAAGATTAAAATGTAAATTCGGATTTAATCAAAGACCCCAAGACCCCCAAGGCCCTATCTTTGACATTTAATATATATTAAATGTCCACAAGCCATTTTACATTCCCATTCCAAAACCCCTCACCAAGCCTATGTCATGATTCAAATGGCTAAGGTGGGAAAGCATTTATATAGTTTATTAAATACTTTCTATTTTCCAATGTGGGACTATGTCCCTTCACATGCCCTCTCTCTTCATTTTTCTATCAATACCCCACATTTTCTAATCAAACGATAATAATACCCCACATTTGATAGATATTATTTCTAATAGGTTTGGTATAGACACGAAAAGGTGTCTTTTGGACTTGAACCTTTCGTTGTGAACACTTGTCGGATATACTTAGTAAGATAGTGAACTCAAGTCTTCAACTACTTACGTTTCACAGTAAATCAAGTCAACAAGTGTCACATATACCATCTCGACACATTTCGATTCTTACGGTTGTGTTCATTTTGGTCCTGAACAAATCCTTCATTCATGAGACTTCTAGATAACTTAGCCATTTCAGTTATTATAGATGCGACCCCACATCAATCTCATATAGGTGATGCTAATTAGATATAGTCCGTTTCTATCATCTGTTACCAAGACGCTAGCATCATTAAGAATCCAAAGATTCATCCCTTAAATCATCAACGGATACACACTTCAGCATAGGAATAGTTATAGTAGTGTGTGTCACTATTGAGTCTTCCCCAACTAGTTTGCCTATTGAACCTAGACCATGGGATCTCCAATGTTGTCAGGTTAGGTTTCCGCCAAGTAATGACTCATTCTATTGGCTTTAATCCCATTCCCCTCGCTGTATACAAAACTTGCTCTCTATTAAGACCTTTGGTAAACGGATCCGCTAAGTTTTCCTTTGATTTTATATAATCAATGAAAATAATTTCATTCTTGAGCAAGTCTCGTATTGTATTATACCACCCAGTGTAAATACATATCCACTTGTGGACTTACTATCCGTGTTGTTCGAAATCTAGTTTGCATCACAATATCATTCTAACATAGGAGGATATGTTGTGTAGTGCAATCCGTAACTCATTGTATGTTTTAGATATCTCAATACTCTTACTAGTGCCACCCAGTGTTCTTTTCCCGGGTTATGAGAATATCTACTGAGTCGACTTATTGAATATGCCAAATCTGGTCTTGTACAATTCATGATGTACATCAAACTTCCTATAACTTGTGTGTGCTCTAGTTGAGATACACTATCACCTTGATTCTTTTTTAGGTGAAATGATGGATCATAGGGAGTTACTACCGGTTTGTCATTGAAGTGTCCAAATTTTCTAAGGACCTTTTCAATATAATGAGACTGTGACAAAATGTAACCTTCTGAACTTCTTAAAATTCGAATTCCGAGTACAAGGTCAGCAAGTCCCATATCTTTCATATCAAAGCAAGAATGTAACATCTTCTTGGTCCGATTTATCACGTCTTTGTTTGTTCCCAAAATAAGCATATCATCGATATAGAGACAAATAATGATATATGTGTTCTTATACTCTTTTGTATAAACACATTTTTCACATTCGTTTATTTTGAAACCATTTGATAATAATGTATTATCAAATTTCTCATGCCATTGTTTTGGTGCTTGTTTAAGTCCGTAGAGAGACTTAATTAATCTACACACCGTATTTTCTTGACCTTTGACAATGAACCCTTCGGGTTGATCCTTGTAGATCTCTTCATCTAATTCACCATTCAAAAATGCCGTTTTCACATCCATTTGGTGGATTTCTAGATTGTGAATTGCTGCTATTGCAATTAATGCTCTTATTGAGGTAATTCTAGACACCGGTGAATATGTGTCAAAGAAATCCATTCCTTCCTTTTGTCGATAACCTTTGGCTACTAATCGAGCTTTGTATTTCTCTATAGTTCCGTCTGGTTTCGTTTTTCTTTTGAATATCCATTTATGCCCAATTGTTTTGTTACCCGGAGGTAAGTCTACCAATTTCCACGTATTGTTGTGCATAATGGATTCCATTTCACCCTGGATTGCCTCTTTCCAATATGGTGCTTCCGTCGATTTCATAGCAGCCTTATATGTTTGAGGTTCTCCTTCTAACACATAAGTCACAAAGTCATGTCCAAAATCTTTGGCAGTTCTCACACGTTTACTTCTTCTAATATCTAACATTTCTTGTTGAAATGTTGAAGAACTAACATCTTGTGACAAATGTCCATGCACTCTTTTGAATGAGGTTTTATCCTTTAGAGGAAAAACTCCTTCAAAAAATTCTGCTTCTGCAGATTCCATAACCGAATTTTTAGTTATGCCTTCAATTTCGGAATTGTGAACCAAAAACCTATAAGTGGCACTATTCTTTGCTGGACCAATATAGATACAATCTACAGTCTTTGGTCCGAGTTTTGTTCTCTTTGGTAACGGTATTTGAACTTTCACAAGACAACCCCACACTTTCATAGTCTTATACGTTGGTAAACGACCTTTCCATAACTCATATGGAGATTTTCGCTTGTCTTATTGAGGAATTCTATTTAGAACATCATTCGCAGTAAGTACTGCCTCACCCCATAAATTTGTTGGTGCTCCGGAACTTATCAACATTGAGTTTATCATATTCTTCAATGTTCTATTTTTTCGTTCAGCGACTCCATTTTGTTGTGGAGTATATGGTGCAATTGTTTGATACACTATTCCTTGCGAAGAACAAAATTCTGCAAAGTCTTTAGATAGATATTCTCCACCTCTATCCGACCTTAAGATTTTTATTCTTTTGTCAAGTTGATTTTCAACTTTCGCTTTGTATTGTTTGAACATACTCAAAGCTTCATCTTTGGTGCGTATCAAATAAACATAGCAATACTTACTACTATCATCAATGAATGTTATATAGTAATTTTTCCCTCCTCTACTCGGAGTTGCTTGGAAATCACATAAATCCGAATGAACTAAACCAAGTATTTCATTTGATTTTTCCAAAGATTTATGTGGATGATTTGTGAACTTTGATTCCACACAAATCTTACATTTCCCTTTTATATTCATTGAACATTTTGGTAAAAGACCTAAATTTACCATTCTTTGCAAGGAACGAAAATTTACATGTCCTAGTCTACAATGCCATAAAGAAGATGATGATTCAGTCATATACATAGAAGCAGCGCTTGTGGCTGTGTTTTTATTAATAGCATTCGGTACAACATTCAACTTGAAGAGTCCCTCATTTAGGTAACCCTTACCCACAAATATTCCTCCCTTGGAGATTACAAACTTGTCTGACTCAAACACTAATTTGAAACCTTTGTTACTGAGAACAGGACCAGAAACAAGGTTCTTACGAATAGAAGGAACATGATAGACATTTCCTAACACAAGTTCTTTTCCCGAAGTTAATTTCAGGATAACTTTTCCTGAATAGAAGGAACATGATAGACATTTCCTAACACAAGTTCTTTTCCCGAAGTTAATTTCAGGATGACTTTTCCTTTGCCTTCGACCTTTGCTATTGCTTCATTTCCCATGTATAGATTTTCACCATCTTCGATCTTTTGATTTGTGGAGAACAATTCTCTAGCCGAACATACATGCATGGTAGCACCAGTGTCTATCCACCAATCTGTTGTGTTGGTGACCATGTTCGCTTCAACGACTGCAATGAATTGATTTTCGACTACATTTGCTTGATTGTTGGTTTTTGCAAAACCACTACCTTCGGCCCGACTCTTCTTGTGGTAGCAATCCTTTGCTTTGTGTCCATATTTTCCACACACCCAACAATTCAGAGTAGCCCTTATTCTCAGAGATTTCTTGAACTCTTGTTTCCTTGGGGCGAGATTTCCAGCATGTGTATCTCGTTTCTTTCCAAACTTTTTCCTCTTCGACTTCATCTCAGCCATGTTAGCATTTGCTTCCATGGCAGCCATGTCTGCCTTGTCACCAATGCGATTGTTCTCTTCAACACGGAGTTTGAGAACCAACTCTTCAAGACTCATATCCACGGTTATATGCTTGAGATAAGTTTTAAAATCCTTCCATGAAGGAGGTAACTTCTCAATGAAAGTACTTACTATGAAAGCAGATGGTAAATTCATACCTTCCTCATCTAACTCGTGAATAATGACTTGTAATTCCTCCACTTGCTTGACAACCAATTTTCCATCGATCATTTTAAAGTTTAGGAATTTACCAGTCATGAATCTTTTTGAAGATGCCACTTCTGTCTTGTATTGTTTGTCCAAGGCCATCCACAATTCACGTGCAGTATTATACTTAGCGTATATATCGTACAGTGAATCATCAAGAGCATTCAGAATGTAGTTTTTACAGTTAAACTCATTCTCATTCCATCCTTGAATGGATTTTTCTCTTTCGGCCTTCTGTTCAGGACTCGCTCCTTCACTTTCTGTGAAAGGTTCCGGAGCCATCGCATTGAGTACATAAGGGACTCGAAGGGTTGACAGGTAGAACAACATTTTTTGTTGCCAACGCCTGAAATCTTTCCCCTGAAACTTCTCAGGTTTCTCAACATGGTTGTTTTTCGACATAGATTGTTCCATAGCTACGAAAGTAAGACAAGACGAATTCTGTCTTAGATTGTATGAGCAATCCTTTATACAGTATCAATATAATATAATATACAATGAACTTAGAAACATAAACAAATAAATATAAATACCGAAAGTTTGATCGAGGCCTGCTAGCAGTGTCCTAAGACAGAATTTATTTTCGCCTAGAGGATTCAACGATCACAGAATTGTGTTCTGGCGAATCTACTTTGTATTTTGTTTT
>CM071875.1:23340623-23362258 GCA_036759665.1 Gynandropsis gynandra
TTCAAATCCGAAGGGTTGTGTCTCTTCGATTCAAATCCGAAGGGTTGTGTCTCTTCGTTTAATAGTTGCGTCTGTTCATAATCCGAAAAAAAATTAAACTTAAGATTAAAAAGTAAATTCGGATTTAATCAAAGACCCCAAGACCCCCAAGGCCCTATCTTTGACATTTAATATATATTAAATGTCCACAAGCCATTTTACATTCCCATTCCAAAACCCCTCACCAAGCCTATATCATGATTCAAATGGCTAAGGTGGGAAAGCATTTATATAGTGTATTAAATACTTTCTATTTTCCAATGTGGGACTATGTCCCTTCACATGCCCTCTCTCTTCATTTTTCTATCATCGACTTCCATCATAGTGTATCCATCAACCAAAAATTGTTGATATAATCTTCTAGATATGTGTAGTATACTTTTTTCGTTTATCCTCTCTTGAATCCGGAAAGCATCACGTATACTTATTTTAGATCTCGTGTATTTAATAGTTCTTGACTTATTTTTTAACATGAGATCAATATGATAGCCATCTTCTCCATTTGGGAAATGTAAAGGATATTGTAGAGGAAGATATGCAGGATGCAATTCACTGATTCGTTTCAATTTCTTACTTTGAGTTTCGACTATAATATCTCGTTCCTCAATTGACTCATCAAAATCACCAACAAAAAGCGCTGCAACTTCAGATGACGTTGGTACATTATAGGTGTGTCCGTCATAACCACGTTTTCCTATTAATCGTAATTTAATTTTTGATCCATTCTCTTGTTGAAAACGATCTTTGGCCATTCGTAGTACACATTCATAGGGATTATTTATATACATCATTTCCTTTAAAGCATCAATAATTTCTATGCATAGTTTTTCTTGTCCTGATGTTGCCATTGTTTTTCCATTTCTGTATTGAATATATATATATATATATGTTAACTTTCAGTAATTCAAAAAACTTGATAGTAATGAATAAATGATAAAAAATATTGTACTTATAATAATAATAATAATAAATAATAATAATAATAATAATAATAATAACAACAACAACAATAATAATAAAATTTACCTTAATGCTGCCAACCTATTAGTTGTTTCATTGCTAGTATCATGGATATATAG
The DNA here is from genome assembly GCA_036759665.1 of Gynandropsis gynandra. NCBI lineage: Eukaryota > Viridiplantae > Streptophyta > Magnoliopsida > Brassicales > Cleomaceae > Gynandropsis > Gynandropsis gynandra. Next base: position 23,341,742 of record CM071875.1, read on the forward strand.
CTGAGCAAATTTTGGAAGCATTCCGGATGTTGGGAGCAAACTACCAATGCGATGATAATTTTGACCATGAATCGTGAAAACATATGGACCTCTTACACTATTAACCGATGAGACAACTTTACCTCCCATTGATGTAAAAGCAAACATCATATTATATGCTCGTATATTTTGTCTAAAATTTTTACTATTTGCATCTCCTTTCAATAATAAATCTTTCAAAAGTTGTGGATCTTCCAATGGAGGTATTTGAACTTTTCCTTGCATGCAAAATAAGGAAAATGTTGGAATAATTGATTTACGATCTTTTCGAGTCCTTTCATCATACCACAACGTTGCATGACAATGATTGCACAAAAATGATGGATCACCCACATCGCAATAATCTAAAAATAAATATTAATTAAATTTTTTATTAAGTTTTAAATTAATAATACATTAAATCTCGTAAAAATATTAAATTATTTACCAATGTAATGACGAATTTCAGAAGTTTGACTTGTTTCATTTCACGTGCATTCGATGAAAATATTAGTACCTGATACGTTAGGACAATTAGTTAATATTGCGCATGAGTGTGATTATTTTGAAATTTAAATTAGAAGCGATGAAATATTATTTAAATGGATTAAATAAATTAATTGAAAATATTTCAATATAAAATTATTTATAGACGATTATCGTCGTAATTGTTACGTAAGATCAAACATGTGATAAATCTTAATATCGTAATCATATTCATATTGAACACGAGTGATATCAAAAGAATTTATATTAATAACATACATAGTAACGTAAATAGAGTACAAATACGCATAACACTTAAGAAAAACATGTGAAAAAATATATAATTGCATAAAGTATAATTAAAATATACATATTTATAATGTTATCTTAACGGCTGATTATATTCATATTGAATACTAGTGAAATCAAAATAATTTATATTAGTAACATATATAGTACGGTAAAGTATAATAAAAATACACATATTTATCTTAACAACAATGGCATAAAATCATTTTTTACAATTATTTGTGATTAATTGTATATACTACAAATTAATTGAACAATGACATAATTCTATCTAATATAAAGTGATTAAAAACATGTTGATGATTTTCTTTCAAGATATGTGATCATTGTTATTCTAAGATTTATATTAAATATAATTTCTAAGACGATTGTAATTATTACCAATATCATACATAATGAGGTGATTTTATAATTTAAATAAAATCCGACAAATAATTTTATTCATAACATATTATTGGGTAAGTAGTTCTCTAAGTATAATTTTATCAACAATATTATAAAAAAGACAGATACACAAATTATAATATATATATATATATAAAGACATTTATTTAAATTGGTAATATTATAATAATCATACCTTGATCATTATGAGTCTTTAGGTTTTGGGTTAGCCTCTTCCTTTGCCTTGAATCATATTTAGTGTTGGCTACAAACATATTTAAGAGAAGCAATAAAATATAACATAATTGTTAAAATAATACAACTTTTTCAAAAGATTAATACATTTGGAAATTGGTAATTATTACTTATCGTTTATAAATTGTACAATTAAAAGAAAAATTAAAAATTAATTAGTTAAGCTATATATCTAATAATCTTTAGTTAAGATTCTCTAAAAACGATTTTTTATGTAAAATTCTTTAAATAGTTAGCAGAAAAAAAGGAACAAAAATTTAACGACAAAAAATATTATCTTAAAATATCTATGATTTTTCAATAAACATGGAAAATTTGCGCCTACATATCTATTGGGAGTAAAATAAATTTAAATTTATTATGTTAAATATATAATTTCTAAGTATAAAACTTAATATTATAATTGTTATTAAATAAATAAAATAAATGTTAATTAACTAAAAAACTTATGTAAATTCTTAATTTATATTCTAATCTATACATTGGTAATTTCAAAACTAATTCAAATAATTACTATAAAAAATCTTATTCTAAAATTGTGAAAAATAAAAACGAACTTGTTTTTAAAGTAATAAAGTAATATATAATACTAAAAAATTTCTTTAAAAGATACGATGAAATATGCATTGAAGATTTATATAATTGAATTATAATAGACTAAAAACAAAAAAGAATGAGTAATGAATAAATTAGCTAACCTTTGACCTTGAGATTTGATTTTGAATCGATCGTCATTGCTTTGGTATGTTATTATACATCACAAAGTGTAGTTAGGTATGTTATTATACATATTTTAAATGAAAAATAAATTAAATATAATAAAAATAAAAAGATTAACCTGATAATTGGTGATCTCTGTATCCATGTTGGGAATACTTGATATTTCTTTTTCAAATGAATGATCCTATATTTTTTCACATATATATAAATAATTAAATTTAAAAATGATACTATTTAAAATTTTAGCATATTAAATGACAAAAAATGAGATTTAATAATTTTTTTAATTAATATTAAACAAAATGAAAATAACGTGTTGGTTTAAAAAAATTTAATTACAAATTAATTATTATTAATATCAAGTGAAATTAAGAATTTAAATGGAAAAAACTTACCAGAGAACGAATGGTGGAGAATAAACGGATAAGTGCTTCATCACCAGTGATTCTATCAACTTTGTACAAAGGTTGACGATGATTTGAATTGAATGGTGTTACATAAACTTTGAATAAAAATTTACGGCCAGACAATTCATGCAATTCATGAGGAAAATTGCAATGATTTTCATTCTGTCAAAATAAATGTTATATTAGTAAAAAATAAGATAATATTGCACACAATTTAGTTTTGACTAATAACATACCTTAAGCAATTGTTCTTGTAATTCATAAGGTGTTTTTTGTAGTAAATGAATCATTTCATCATCAAATAACACCAAAAAGGTTGAACCTGTGTGATCAACAACTTTGATTTGAACTTTGTATCTGCAATAGAGTCATATTATTAGAGATTTATATTTACATCCATTTATATTTTAATTAAAAAGATATAGTACCTCATCACAACCGAAGTAACAAATGTCTTGTATTTTCGACAATAAAATTTAGAGTCATCTTGTTCTTCAATTTCTTCATTGTAGACAGACTCAACTTTAGTGTTGCATTTTTTGCAACCAGTGTAATACCAAGAATAATCACTTAGAACACATTCGATTGTGGCTGAAATTACACAAGTGAAAGCCTACATGAATGTAAAAAAATATTATTATTGTTATGTTAAAAAATAATATTAGAAAAGGATTAAAAAAATAATTACCTCTGTAGCATTTGTTATATCAGATATAAACCTTTTTGGTGCATCTGATAAAAATTCATCATGGAGAGATAGAGTTTTCTTGGAAGAAATGTTTGATATAGATGAACTATAGGTTGGATCAGCACTCATACTTCAAGAATAAAATATGATTGATAAAGTCAATTAAATAACAATAGTAAAATAAAGACTATTAAACTTCATAATTATAATATCACAAATGAAAATTAGAAAAAATAATTTTTGCACATGTATAAAAAATCATAAATGAAAGATAAAATACCTATTCTTGAAATTGTTAATCTCTAAATCATCATTAATGAAAATTCGAGAGTTTAGTGAACTGTTCACCGAAATTTCGCCTACAACATTATGACTATTATTATATTACACAAAAATAAATAAATTATTATAATTAAACACACAAATATTTGATTTATAATAAATTTATTTATTGTGCATACCATTCCAAATATTAATTCTTCCGAATTGAAGAACAATGACGGTAGGGCCCATGCATGATTTGTCAATGCTTTTAAAAGCACTTATAACTAAATCACCCCAAAGAGTAAACTTCAAATTCATTTGACTGAAAAAAAATCATGAATGTTATTAATTGGAAAACTCAAAAATAATTATGCAATTCAAAATAAAATTTTACCTTAAATCGTGCAATTGTATTATCAATTTAAATGTTTCATTCCCCTTGGAATTTACGGGAATTAGTTCACCCATTTTCTCAATAGATCCAATAACATCTGAGAATTAAAATTGTTAAAAAATAAAAAAATGAAAATTACACATAACTTTTCAAGCGTATTTAGTAAAAAATTACAAAGTTATTAACAAAAAATAGTAATATAAATAATTTTAGAAATAATTATTCAAAATAAGTTAATTATTTAAAAAATATTAGAAGAATTGTATATAAATGATTTATAGCTATGAAAATGTAAATGATTTCAATTTTGTGTAAATAATTTTTCAAATAATATTAAATGATTTTAAAATTATATTCTTAAATATTTTATAATAATAAAACAAATTAAAGTAAAATAAAATATGAAATACGATTTTATTATTTAAATTAATTATTATTATTGGATAATCAAAAATTATATTAAATTTTAGATATAATTGTTTCAAAATAAATTTAATATTAATTATTTTATATTAGGATGCAACAAAATATCATATTAAAAATATCTTTTAATTTTATTTATATTTTAAATTATACGTTATTTAGAGAAATTATAGTTATATTTGTTAAATAATATTTAAATTAAATGATTTTAAAATAAATTATTAAAAAAAAATTATTTTTTTGTTTAATTTTCTCTCTCTGGTTTTTGTTTTAGTAATATTAAGATATTATAATTAACGAAGAAAATGGTAAAATATTGAAAATAAATGTGAATATTTTGGACGGTTTATAATATTGTTAAGACTGTACATTTTCCCTATATGAAATTATTTGAAAAAATGAACAAAGATGGTTGGAATGATATTATAATTACATGTACAATATTACTATATTAGATATTACGCGTGTACGAAATTTAAAATTATTAAAATTGAAATTAATAAATAGTACATAATTTATAAGTATTATAAAAGATATATAGTTGTAGTGGATAATCATTTAATTTATAGAAATTATATATTAACGTTTAAATATATTTGACGTTAGATGAAATAAAAAAAATATCAAAATTATATGCAAATAAAGATTAAAAAGTATTTAGTTGAAGTAATTTAAATAATTTTGGAAGTTATACTTATTTAGTTTTATAACAAATTTTGATGAAAATATATAGTGGTATAATTTTTTAAAAATATTATTTCAATAAATTTATCAAGGATTAGAGTGATTTAATGAACAAAAACATTAAATTATTTATGGCGATATATTATTATATGTTTCTTTATTTTATAATAAATAAAATAATATTTAACTTTTAATATGTACAATAGTTAAATGATTTAGTAATTCTCGATAATAAATCTTAGATGCATGATAATAAGAAATTCGATTCATTTTTTTTTTGCATTCATCATAAAATATAAGATTTTAAATGAAACCTCAATCTAAAAATTAATCAATGGACAGAACATTAATTACACATATTATGGATGTAAACATGAATAACAAGTTAATACAATATCTCAATCTGTAGACTTGCCGTATTTAAGTTATTGGATATTTCTTCACAAACAATTATGGATTATTATTATGTGGAGTTTTCATTTAGATAAAGACTAAATCGCTTAAAAACTTCAAACCACTTCCGATTTACATTTTCCTCTTTATATAGTTAGCACAATGTTCTTAACTCCTTTAACAAATAAAATATTATCTCATAATGTTTTTCTATCAATATTTTGAATATCTTCTTGCCGCATTAATTTAATGGAAACATAATCACCATCTAAATTTGATGGCATGACAATAAAAAATAATTTAACATATACCCCATCCTTTAAAACAATACATTTTTTTTCTAAAACTTGTTAGTTTAGTGTTTTTGGATGATTTTTGTTTGAATGGGTATAAGTGTTTAGGTCTAGAGAGAGTTGTAGTTTCTGTCGAAGGTGATACACTATACATTATTCTCGATGTCAAGAAACTTTAAAATTATATATATATATATATATATATATATCAATTAGATATTATCATATATATATATATATTATTTTAATATTTTAATTCATAAATTCTATTATTTGTTGTTATTACTAATATTATCATTTATAACAAATATTCTTTTTTCATTTTTTAGGTACAAAAATTTATTATAAATTTTCAAATGTTGTTATTTCTATTATCTATTAATTATATATAATTTATTTTTTTAATTCTTTAAAGTTTGTTTTATTTATATGTCTTCAATTATTAATTTTATTTTTATTTAAATTTTAGATTATAGTGAATATATTATCCATGAAATCGCTATATTTTAATTATTTAAATAGAATTATTATTTTAATTTAATCAATTAATAAAAAACATATGATCATATATCACAATAAACATTTCAAAATTTTTGTTCATTAAATAACTCTCACTCTTGACAAATTTATTAAACAATATTTTAAAAAATTATACCACTATATACTTTCATAAAAGTTGTTATAAAAACAAATAAGTATAACTTAAAAAATTATTTAATTATTTAAACTAATTATTTTTCAATCTAACGTTGAATATACTCATTATTTATTTTTATCTCACGATGAATATATTTAAATGTTAATATATAATTAATATTTAGAAATTATATATCTTATATTATATCCAAACTATTTATTAATTTCAATTTTAATAATTTTAAAATCCCGTTGAATATATTTATTTTTTATTTTCATCTAACATTGAATAAATTTAAATATTAATATATAACTACTATAAATTAAATAATTAATCAATACAACTATATACTTTTCACCATTTAAAAATCATACATCTTATATTATATTATATTCAAACTATTTATTATTTTCAATTTTAATAATTTTAAAATTCGTGATATGCACGGAAAATATCTAGTATATTAAACTATTATAAAAACGTCTAGCAACTAACCTTGCTTTCAATTTCTCAATTATCCTTTGCTCATCAGTTTTGATTTTGTACCGCCATTTGACACTAATTAATTTTTGTTTTTCACGTTTGTCTACTAATTCTCAAGTCTTATTCCTGGGAATCGCCTCTATTTCATCATTCATGGATTGCCTCTAATCTGGATCAACAATTGTTTTTTCAAATGAAGCAGGTTCTTCAACCACCGAGTAACAAGTTTCATAATTTTGGCCTTCCTCAATTTTCATTGGTTCTACATCCTCACAAATCTGACTCAGTCTTCTAGTTTTGTGCATGAGTCTATAGGAGGAGGAGCTGCCACTTGATTTTCCACTGTTCAAGTGAAACATAACATGATAAAACTAAGCTAAGTTCCTTTTCGCTCTTTCTTGTGCTTGCATCTCTTTGAGTGGTTATAGGTTGTGCAATTGAGCAGATCTAGGGACCCCAACTACAATAGGAATTGTCATTGTCTCTTTGGAACTTGATTGTGTAAACCAATCCCAACTTTTATCTGAACTTTATAAACCATGTATCCCTTGCTCATACTGTTCTACGCCGTAAAAATTCCAGTTTTTTTATCTCTCATCAAAGTCCCTTCCGTGTTGTGTATGTACACGAACATGCCAGAAACACCCAAAGATTTTCAGGTGGCTCACTAAGGGTCAGTGTCAACTCCACACTTCAAGTGGAGTAAGACTGTTTAGAGCCTTGAATGGAAGCTAGTTTTGTAGATAGACATTAGTGAAAACTCCTTCTACCTATAATTTGTTAGGTAAATTCTTCTCTTTTAACATGTTTTTTGCCTTGTTTAATGGGATTTTGTTGTGGGAAATAGGCAACAATCAGCTTCCTTTGAATCCTTTTAGATTATAGGGATTCATTAAAATCCTTTGAATTGAACTCTCCTCCTCTATCAGACCTTAACTTCTTCACTTTTAGGTTTGCTTGTCTCAACCAATGCCATAAATTTCTTGAAAATATTTAGGCAACCTGATTTTAGCCATAAGAAATAGACCTATAACATATGTGAAAAACTGCATGTTAATGTCATCAGGTAAAAACTTTCATTCAGTGATGAAGTTTGCATGAGACCATACAAATATGTATTTATCAAATCCAATATCCCCTTAGCTTTATAATCTAAAACTTTAGGAAAATCTTCTTTTGATTATTTACCTTTAACACATGCTTCACATATTTCTTATTCAACTTTGAATTTGGACAGTCCTCTTACCATTTTCTTACTTTGCATTTGTTTTAGATTATGAAGTTCAGAGTGCCCAAACCTCCTGTGCTAGAGAACATATAAATTTTTTGTTTCTCTAATCACTTTTGCATGTCCTTTGATAACTTTCATCTTAGAGGATAAACCTCTTTCACCATAGGAACATCCGCCACTAGAGCATTCATTTTATTCTTAATTTTACAACCATTTCAGTAAAAATGACTTGATAGCCATTCATAACCCTATATGGTACACTCAGTAGATTTTATCCAATCTATGGACCAAAAACACATCCATAATCAGTTTTCTCTCACTTTTAGTTCATACCTCACATCTCCCTTTTATATGGTGGTGATAATTTCACCATTTCGAACTTTAATAGGAACTTTAAAGTTGATATCCAATGTGGTATAGAACTCCTCCAATTTTTTCATGTTTTCTATAGCCCACTGATAGCTAGCCAAACTTTTTTTTATAAAACTCTTCTGTAGCCAAACGTGTTGTTGTAAATAATGAGTTATCTTCATTCTCTTCTCTGTTGACATGAGCCCAATTTGAGTTAAATCTTTTAACTTTGCAATCTCTTGCAAAATGTCCAGGTTTTTCATATGTGTAGCACTCTTTTCTAGTCTTAAATTGCTTAGAAGATTCTACTTTTTCGTATTTTTTCTTGAAATAACACTATGTCTCAAAATGGTTTTCCTTTTTGTAAATTTCACACCATTGTTTTGCCTTTCTGCTTGTAGTCACCCTTAGGATAGGTTTTCTGATAGAGTTTGCCTTGTTGTTCAGTTTCAGTCCTTTGAGTTTAACATTAAAAGCTCCATCTGCACAACTTTCATGTCTATCATCCAACCTTGATTTTTGAGATTATAGAAAGATGTCTTATCCTCCCATAAGGCTATAGCTTTCTGTTGTTCTTCTGGTGTAGTTGCAGCCCCCATAATAAATATTTTAGGAAGCCCCTGTATCACAATCTTTGATGGTTATTTAGACTTTATCATGACTTTCATCTTTATCACCCACAAGTTGTAATTTTCGCATTAAACACTGGGATGGATGGTGCAGTTTGCATTCTCCTGTCTTTTATTTCACATAAAAATTTTATAGTTTTATTGGTTTACCTTTGCTACGTCTAGGGTTGTCTGGTGTGTCTCCTTGTGTTGCATGTTGTCTCTCGTTCTTGCTAGTGCTTTGTGCGTAGTTTCAAATAGTATCTTCAGCTCCCTTGAACTATAAAAGCTCATTAACATCTTCTTATTTGTGCAAACAAATGGCTTGTGTTTGAATGTGTATGGGTATTTAGGTTTAAGTCTCTTTCTCAATATCATATATATTAAAACCATTACAAACATTGTTCATGTATGTCCCTTTCATACTTTAGACAATATACCATAGGTTACTAAATATACTTCTTAATTCTTGTTTGATATGCCAAATGTGATTTGTGTTCTTCTATATGTTTCTACAGGATATTATAGATGATAATGGGCTTTTGGATTTTCAATTCTTTTCAACTTGGACTCGAGCTTCTTGTGGACTTGGGTTGCATTTGATCACTTCCATTTTCGATCCATAACGCGGGCCTTGTGATTTGTTTTCTCTTCTTGGTTGTTCTCTTCATCTGTTTCATTGTGGACATTTGTTAGCCCACTTTCACGATCAGTGGCGGATCCACTTTAGTATTACTCGGACAAATACTTTCAGTATTTTTTTATATTTTTTAATAATAAAATTAATGAAAATTATTATTTATTGTTATATAAAAATATGAAAAATTACAAAATATCATTTATTTAAAATTAATAAAAATGAATCAATTAATTTGTTATGTTATTAAACTATAAATATTTCAATAAATTAATATAAGATCAAGTTTTAAAATTATTACAATTTAATATATGATAATTTGTAATAATCTTAGTTTTAATTTATATGTATAAACTGAAAAGAATTAAAATTTGATACTTTTATTAAATTATTAAAATATATATTGTACAAATATTAAAATTATTTATTTTTTTATAAAAAATTTGAAAAATGATGTTTGTAACATGGATTCTCAACAACATTTGAGAAACCTCGATTGCCTTCTCTCGTCTATGTTTCGTCTCCGAGGGTATCATTGCCTTCAAAAATCACAAACCTTTGACTTCTCTTCAAAACACCTGCATGCATGTTCCTCCTCTTCTCTCGCTTTTGTTTTTCTACCTCTTTCTTCTTCCACTTGCCAGTTCTAAAACTGCGATGATAATGTTATCTTCCACTTGCCAGTTCTAAAACTTTCTTTCTCCTCGTCGTGCTCATCCTCTCTGTCATCTTTCGAGTTCAAAAAAGGAGCTCAACCAGAAGTTTTGGCACTTGACAGGATCATTTTCCAAGATTCTCCTACGAGAGACTCTATGATGAACGAAGGAAGTGGGTTCAGTATTTTCCTTCCGATTCATTGACAATATTTTCCTCCTGATTCATTGTTGCAATCTTTATTAGATTGAACCTAGTTTATACGATTCTGTGTAATGAAGCTCCGAAGCTGATCAGGAAATGGATTCTGCTCAATCTTCACCGAGTGATCTCTCTCGGCCTCCCAATGATTATCGAAGATCTTCTTTTGAGCCTTTCACTTAGCTCAATGTCTTTGTTCTGAGCATTCAACATCTCTTTGACTTCTACAACTTTATCTGCTATATGATGAAGAAAATAACTAACAAGAGATAAAAGTATGAGCTTCAATCTCAAGTATGAGTTTCAAACATGAAAGTTTTCAGTCTCTACATTTAAAAATGATATCTGAAAAATGTAATAAATTTATCTTTCTTCGATATATTATACAATTATTATTATTATTATTATTATTATTATTATTATTATTATTATTATTATTATTATTATTATTATGATTATTACTTATTGATAATATTATTTTTATTATGAGTAATTATTATTATTATTATTATTATTATTATTATTATTATTATTATTATTATTATTATTATTATTATTATTATTATTATTATTATTATTATTATTATTATTATTATTATTATTATTATTATTATTATTATTATTATTATTATTATTATTATTATTAATTTTTGTTGTGTACACATTGTCCACAACAAAATTTGGCACAAATTGTACTGTGCATGTGCATAATATGTGATATTTTGTAATTATTATTATTATTGTTAATTATTTATATTATTAGTATTATTATATTTAATAGTTATTATTATTATTAATAATAATTTTGGTTATGCATACGTGTACAAAATTAGACACATGTTATGCATACACGTTGTACACAATGTTTGGCACATGTTGTACAAATATTACAATGAATTGTGCCTTGATGATTTAATGATTGTTGGTTCTTCAAGTTTTGATTGGAACGACGGTTTAGATATTAACGTGGGTTAAGGATTTGCATAAAAGGACGACGTTAAGTTGTTGCTTAAAAAGAGTGCATGCATTAAATACTTGAAATTTAACATTGTGAAATCAAAGAAGACATTTTTTTTCGTAACATGCAACAAGGAGATTCTATTACAAATGGTATATATGTGAGGCTAGGTGCAGTCTTTTAAATGTTTTCTTTGTGAGGGTACACAACAAAACTCATGCATGCTCCCTGGGTGAGACGATTAAAAATGTTGGCACACAAAAAATGATTGAATCCTTTATGAAAGAACGATATCTGGGACAACTATGTATACTAACTCCAAGAAATATAAGAACAATAGCGCATGAATGTTTTGGTTTAAAAGTATCATAACCTACAATATTGAGCGGGAAGAGGTAGTCCAAAAATTAGTTTTGAAATTTTTTATGTTATTTGCACATGCTAAAAAAATGAATGAGAGATTTGTTACACATTTTGAATTAGACAACCATAAGAGATTCAATTATCTTTTTTCTTGCATATAGGAGCTTGTATTGATGGGTTTATAGCATTAAGAAAAGTTATTTTGTTAATCAATTTTTCTTGAAGAATGTGTATCGTGAAATCTTGATCATTGCTACCGATCAAGACATTAATTTTTACCAATATTTAGTTGCTTGTAGAGTAATTGACTTCGATAATGATGCTAGTTGGACATTTTTTATGACGAAGGTTCAAGAGATATTATTATCGGGTGATCTTGATTTGGTTTTCATTTCGAATAGGAATAAGAGTACTGTCAAGGCGATAAGTGAGGCATACAAGAACACTAAACATGGGTTTTGTGTTTAACATTTATCACAAAATTTCAAATAAAAGATTTATCATGGTTTGAAAACGGACAAGGAATCCATAACGAAGAAGTTTAGACATTGTGCTAAGGTGTATTCAGTGACTCGATTTCATGAGATATATGATGGATTCAAGACTAAGTAACCTCAAACTAGTCCCTATGTCAAAGATGGTATTGATCTAGAAAAATGAGCAAGATATATTTTTCCTAGGGTGCGGTACAACATTAATACTATCAATAGAGCTGAATGTATCAATTCAATATTTAAAGTCACAAGGAAGCGCTCATTATTTCCAATGTTGGATGCAATAATGTTAAAATTAGTAGAGATGTTCATTAAGCATAGAAAATATTTTTTGATGGCTCAAGTTCATACAAGCTAACACATTCGTTAGAAAGCATACATACGATTCATGGAGTCGACAAGACTGTAGGTACATGACCTAAAAAACTTTCAACTCGAATTCAATATCATTGTTCGCGGTGACAAATTTATTCGATAGATTTGAGAAGTCAAACGTGTACTTGTAAAGCCTTTGATATTGATAAATTTTGTGTGTTCATGCTCTTGCCGCTACCAAAGGATTTTCTGATGGTATACAATATACACTTGGGGTTCAAAATTATATTTAAAAGAACAATGGATGTTGACATATATAAGAACACTTATAATTGTTTCCGATAAGTCCTATTGGAGCGTTTAGGATGAAATACGAGAATTGAGTTTTTTTCTCCTGAAAAAAGAACTAAACGCGAAAAGAAGATTTGTTTAACTCAGATACTTTTTGCGGCAGAACCACAATAATAAGGATGTAGAAGAGTTTGTTGACGGTTGAACGCAGAAGAGAGTAATATAGAACAATGTTTAAGTACCGTTAACATTTAATTATTACTCTTGTATAAATATTGTTAATTTTTAAGTATTTATATCATTTAATGATGTTTTAGTATTGTTAAGTACTAGCACGTGGTATCATTTAATTATTACGTTGTGCACAACGTTCGTGCTAAGTACTACCATGTTATCCCACATGTTATGTACAATGTTCATGCTAAGTACTAGCATGTTGTATTACACATTGTGCACAACGTTCGTGCTAAGTATTAGCACGTTGTGGACAACATTCATGCTAAGTACTAGCACGTTGTTCCATATGTACAACGTTTGTGCTAACTACTAGCATTTTGTACCACACGTTGTGCAAAATGTTATACCACTAGGTCGGTCTTACAATATAAAATATACAAATATGTTTTTCAGCTCTACAATCAAATTTTAAACTTACACGAACGTGTACAACATATATCCCAAAAGAGACAAACATATATAATATAAATCTCATTGAATCTATTCTTGCCTCCAATTAACGTGTCAAAAAATATAATACGACGATCTTTAACCGGTCTTCGCATTTGGATAGTGAAAAAAACTTGTCTTCACATCGGTCGTGGTGATTGATTTTTGTTTTGACTAATACCTCTTCTTGTACACATTTTCGCCAAATGTTAAATATTTTTATGGATATTTGTCACATTTGAGTCCAAATATGACATTATGATCTATCAGCGAATACCGAATAGATACATCATTGAGAACAAATCAGAATTCATTTGTCTTATTTGTCATTACAACGTGGACACTTGTCCACATCCCAACCTTTTTTTACTTCATCCTTTCCATATGGATTATGTGCTTGAATTGAGTATGTTCCACAAACTATTTCAACTCTTTAATATTGATATGATCCTGGACGACGTCGAGGACGCGACCAATGATGCAGAGGAGGACGCGACCAACAACGCTAAAGAATAGTCGCCCTGCGCTACCCGAGACGCCTCCAGCGCGACCCGAGATGCCATCAGTGCTACACGAGACGCGACCTGCGAAAAGGAAGACCATCCTGAGCTAAACGAAAGGCGGACACGAGCGGACGAAAGGACGGTTGTCTAGTGACCCGAGCTAGGGTTAAGGAGGAAGCAGCCTTGACCCTACCAGTCGGTCCCATGACCCGAGCCAAGGCTACGAAGCTTAAGGACGCCATCATCTGGATCCTCGCGGCCGTTCACGTTCAAGAAGATTACTCAAGTCCACATGAATTCACGAACCTACATAACGTTATTCAAGCTGAAGCCCGCCCCGCAACGGTTATTAATTAGGTAAGTGACCCGCGTGTACTCTTTTCCCTTCGTCTGTTTGGTCCCACGGGGTTTTCCGACGACGGGTTTTTAACGAGGCCGCGTGTCACTTTTTCCGCGACCTAATTAATAACCCGAGGGTTTCAAGACGAGTTTGCATTCCAATAACACAATTTACAAACGTGTTTTAATGTGTTTGTGTTTTTCTAAGCATTTATTAGTAGTATTGCACGAAGACTTACATTTAATGACGCATTTAGTTTTGCATGGCCTAGGTTTATGTTATATGGCCATACACCCCCTCTTGTAAACATCAACTCCATATTTTGAATTTTGATTGTGATTTTCCTTTGTGAAATCTCTTTGTTGGTGAGTAACATCCATCAAAACCGTTGGTGTGTAATATCCAACGTCTTGTTCGTTCTTCGTTGGTGCGTAACATCCTTCGAAGACGGACCGGTAAATCGAGAGCTATTCTGCAACTCTCGTGTGACCACTTGTTCCATATCCCTTGTGCAACCCGTTGCAACAAGATCTATCCAATCCAACCTTAGTCTAGAGCATCGTTCCAGCGGGATCGCATCAAGTATCCAAGATATCTTGCAATTCTGCGATTGTCTTGAACAAACAATACTTCATTGCAATTTTACAAGATTACAACAACTTGCTAGGTTGAAATAGAATCCTTTTGGATCTTTAAGTTTGCTTTTTGAGGCCTGTCAAACAATAGAAAAAGAAAAAAATGAATACAATGGCATAACATGTAATAAATGACGTACAACGTGTGGTATAATGTGTAATTCAACGGTGTGCACAACGTGTGGTTCAATATTGTGCACAACGTGCTATTCAATGGTGTGCATGTGTGGTTCAACATTGGGAAATGGTACAACGTTGTGCCTACCACACGTTATACCATATGTTGTACAATATTTTGTGCACAACATTCTACCACACGTTGTGAATAATATTATACCACATACTGTACCAGACGTAGTCACGCAACGCGGGTGGCACAACATTGTACCACACATGGTACAATGTGTGTCGACCACCCACCATGTTAACCACAACGTTGTGCACGACTGTAGGGTTGATTTCAATTGCGGAAACGTGTTTTAATCAACCCGAATAACGATCTAGTCATGTTCGGATTAGTTTTTCACGGATTTTCAACGATAAACAATTTACAGAAATAATTTCGTAATACCTGTCATTGGACGTGTTACTGTCGGATGCGAGGTTTGATGGTACAAGCCCTCTACGCGTATCCACGCCGAGATCGGGATCTGCCTTCAACCTTTGGTGCGGAATTTCCGATGAACGAAACTGTTTCGTTCTTCGTTTTTCTGTTTGACGGCTACTAGGGTTTTTGTTTTGTGATTGTGTAATATAGTCTCACTAATTAACTAATCGAGGTTGGCGTCTAGCAACACTCCTCAACGACCAGCTAGTGTGTGAAGTAACATCCTTACTCTGTAGAACCATGGTAGAAGGATAATATTATTATTTCCTTCCGTCTTTACAGCTCCGGATAATCCTAGGACATGGTCTGACTGTCAAGTCCTAATAGATTATCAACTATGTTTCATGCCTAACATAACTGACTGGTGAATGATCGCAAGAAACTCTTTTCTTCTCTCATTCAAATGCCCTGGCCAAGGTCTTTTCAGTCATTATATTGCTGACAACATAGAGCTCAAACTCTTTACCTAGAGTTGACGGATTCCATCTTGATCACTCACTAACTGCACAAGCATATAATCATTCTCAATGTCCTTTCAACTTATATCCCAAGACATAAGGTGTCCAGAATCAAAGAATGGTAGATAACTTGCCAGTTACCATATTGATCTCAGGTCTAAGGAAATTATAATATTCCAATCCTTCTAGAGAAATTCCTATTGACAGTTCAATGGTAATGTAACCATTAGGAATTCTCCATTTGGGTCTGTTCAATGATCACATTTCTATGTGCATCATCCATACATGTGATTTAGTGAAAGAGATCTACTAATTTCTATCAAATAGAAACCATCACATCTATGTTGATCTATCCGGATTACTAACGTCCAATTAGTTATCCTATGATCAAGAACGATTTAGATTACCAAAACTTGACTCTCTTTATCATGATCTCCATCATGATGACATGTTTCTAAACTTAATCATGGACTCTATCATACTAGCTATGAAAATATATACACATATATATTATGCAAATATCATCAAAATGTTAAAAGAATGCCATTTTTTTTATTCACAAGTGTTCAAAAATATATGACATAAAATTAGCTCTTAAATAGTTACAACAATTGTACTATTCCTAGAACTAATTCCAGCATGTCATGTTCTTCAATCCAATCATCAACTTGTGCTTGTCAAACTCATTTGAACCAAACTTCTTTGTGAGTAGATCTGCTGCATTTTCTTTTCCTTCTCCCTTCTGGATTTGAACGTCCCACGCTCAACGATTTCCCTTATTAGATGGTACTTCCGCAGAATATGATTTGATCTTTTATGAGATCTTGGTTCCTTCGCGTGGGCTATTGCCCCGGTATTATCACATAATAGAGGAACTGGTTCTTTTATCGAAGGTACCACACCAAGTTCAGTTATGAACTTTCTCATCTAGACCGTTTCCTTAGCAGCTTCATAAGCCGCTATGTATTCTACTTCAGTAACCGAATCAGCTACAGTAGCTTGTTTGGAACTTTTCCAACACACTACACCCCCATTGAGGCAAAAGACATACTCCGATGTCGATCTGCTATCATCCTTATCAGATATAAAACTGGCATCCGTGAACCCTTCTAACTCCAAGTTAGAATCTCCATAAACGAGGAATTGGTCTCTAGTCCTTCTCAAGTACTTGAGAATGGTTTTCACCAATTTCCAATGTTCCTCACCGGGATCTGCCTGATACCGACTCGCTACACTTAGCGCAAAGGCTACAACATGCCACGTACATATCATGGAATACATGATGGCTCCCACTGCGCTAGCATATGGGATCCTACTCATGCGTTCTCTCTCTTCTTGTGTCTGAGGACAATCCTCTTTGGAGAGAGTAATTCCAGTGCCTATCGGTAGATAGCCTCTCTTGGAATTTTCCATGTTATACCTCTTCATGATGGTATCAATGTACTGGGACTGTGATAGTCCAAGCAACCTCCTTGATCTATCTCTATAGATCTTTATTCCCAGAATATAGGTTGCTTCTCCCAGATCTTTCATGGAGAATTGTTCGGATAACCAGAACTTCGTCTCTTGCAACGCCGGAATGTCATTCCCTATAAGCAATATGTCATTCACATAAAGCACAAGGAAGATGAATGTCATTCCCTATGAGCAATATGTCATCCACATAAAGCACAAGGAAGACAACTGCGCTCCCACTAAACTTCTTGTACACACAAGGCTCTTCTTCGCATCTAACAAAGTTGAACTCTTCAACTGCCTTGTTAAAGCGAATGTTCCAGGTTCGAGAAGCTTGCTTGAGTCCATAAATGGACCTTTGAAGCTTGTATACCATATGACTTTGAGGTGGCGACATGAAACCCTCAGGTTGAGTCATGAAGACTTCTTCCTGGAGCTCTCCGTTAAGGAAAGCTATTTTCACGTCCATGTGCCAAATCTCATAGTCATGGAATGCCGCCATTGCAAGAAGAATCCGAATAGATTTGAGCATTGCCACAGGAGAGAACGTTTCTTCATAGTCAATCCCTTCTCGTTGACTATACCCCTTGGAAACTAGACGAGCTTTATAGGTCTCTACCTGCCCGTCCGCTCCAATCTTCCTCTTGTAAACCCATTTACAACCTATCGGTCTGGAAGCCTGTGAAGAATCAACCAAAGTCCATACTTTGTTGATCTTCATAGATTCCATCTCGGATTCCATGGCTTTCCACCATTTCTCAGAATCAGGGCCTTGTATAGCCTCTTGGAAAGTCAAAGGGTCGTCATCTCTATGACCGACCACATCCTCTTGCACCATCAAATTAAGTCTGTCAGGTGCACGTCGAGAACGTGTTGACATTCTCAAGGAAGCCTGTGTAGCTGGTTCAACCTGCGCTGGGATATCTTGTTGTGCTTGTTCCTGAACAGGTTCCTGAACTTGTTCCTGAACGGGCACTGTCACTTCAACATTTGAAGATGAAGCGCCAGAGCCTAACACTATATCACTCAACCAAGAACGCTCATTTGATATCTCATATCCATGAGCTTGTGTTGGCTCATCTGGTTCTTGAATCTCGTCAAGAACTACTTTCCCACCATGAATTCCTTCACCAAGGAATTCCCTTTCAAGAAAGGTTGTCGTTCTGGCCACAAACACTTTGTGTTCAGACGGGTGGTAGAAATAATATCCCATAGTTTCCTTGGAATAACCTATGACCCTACATCTGTCAGATCTAGCATCAAGCTTGTCTAGCTGAAGTCTCTTTACGAAGGCCGGACATCCCCAAACCTTGATGTGTCTCAGGTTTGGCTTACGTCCTTTCCATATCTCATATGGTGTCTTCGAGACTGCTTTGGTGGGAACTTTGTTTAGCAGATAGACAGTTGTTTCTAAAGCATAGCCCCATAAGTTCATTGGAAGATCAGTGAACCCCATCATGGATCTCACCATATCTAATAAGGTTCGATTTCTCCGTTCGGATACACCATTCTGTTGTGGTGTTCCGGGAGAAGTCCACTGAGACAAAATCCCATTTTGCCTTAGATAATCCCACTGAGACAAAATCCCATTTTCTTGATTATCTTTCTTTCTCTTCAAACCAGAAATATGCATGTTAATCATATTAACTTTTGCATTGGGTAAAACATAGATGCCTTGATGTAAATAACCATTTGCCCATAATTCATCATTATAAAAAATAGAGCAAATTTTATCATCGAAGATTGTTTTATAACCATATCTATCTAACATAGAAATGAAAATTATGTTCGAAACAAATTTCAAAACATAGTAACAATCTTCTAAAACAAAGGTCTTGCCCGAAGATATACAAAGAGAAATCGATCCTACAGCTAATGCCGCAACGCTTGCACCATTCGCAACTTGTAGATTGACTTCACCTTTCTTCAACCTTTTATTGATTCTCAACCCCTGCAACGCATTGCAGATGTTAAAACTACTAGCGGTATCCAATACCCAAGTAGGAGAATCAATCATGAAAACATTTTTCATGTAGGTCTTACCCTTTTCCTTTTGAGAGATGTAAGGTATTCCTTACAATTTCTCTTCCAACGCCCCAGTTCTTACAGAAGAAGCACTCAGCATCAGTTCGGTCATATCTGTTCCTTTTGCCCATGGGTTTGGTCACACCACCCTTGAGCCCATGAGGCTTCTTCTTCGGCCTTTTGTTGCCCTTGCCCTTCTTGGAAGAAGAGCCGACCATCACAACGGCATTAGATCCCTTAGACATCTCGGACATTGACTGACTTTCGTAGTCAATCAGTTGGTTCAGCATCTCATGCAGATCCATGTCCATCTTGTTCATGTTAAAGTTAACAATGAACGGTGAGAACGTCTAAGGTAACGACTGCAAGATCAAGTTTTGAGACAACTCTTTGTCTAGTGTGCACCCCAGCTTCATAAGCTGTTCGATAATACCGATCATCTTTCGAACATGGGGTCCCACCGGAGAGTTCACAGTCAGTCTAGACTTGAACAGAGCCTCTAACAATTGATATCTTGCCGTTCTGCTCTATGCACCATACATCTTCTTAAGATGTGCAATGATAGAGCTAGGATCCATATCCTCATGCTGGCGCTGGAGTTCTGAACTCATTGAGGCTAGGATGATACACTTTGCAGTGTCAAGGTCATCCTTTTGCTTTATCCAAGCGAGCAAGCCATCCTCATCGTCATCCGCAGGAGATTCTTTGATAGGATTCTCGATCGCATCGAGTAGCTTCTCCTGCTTGATGACGATTTTGAGGTTGCGTTACCAATCATCAAAAGTTTCCCAAACATTTTTGTGGACATCGAGAATGGCACGTAGGGAAATTGAAGACATTCTTCGGGAAATCTAGAAGAAAAAATTGCAGCATTTATTTGAACACTT
>CM071875.1:23363025-23384698 GCA_036759665.1 Gynandropsis gynandra
CGATCCGGCCGACCGGGCGCCCGCTCGGGCGCGTGAAAAAGCCGCGGTTAGGGTTTCAGAAACCCTACCGCCGCCGCATCATCTGCTTCGTCCTCACGTCGCCGCTCCTCGCCGACACCGCACGAGACCCTCTTGAACGGCCGTCCGTCGTCGTCTGCCGCCAATTCCGAAGAGACGACGAGCGAGAGTCGGGCGATTCAGGAGGAATGACAGGAGCACAACGCTCCTTCAGCCCGCGCACAGCGTCTCCCTCTCGCCGTCGGTGATGCCTGCGCCGTGCCGGTCACCTACGACGCGGCCGGCCGACCCTTCGCCGCGACCGACGACCGACGACCCTCGTCCGGCCGGCTACGGTTTCGACCGCCGCCTAGGGTCCTCCTTCACGCGCTTTGGCGATTGTTCGTTTGTTCTTGTGCGCGCGCGTGACTTTTTATAATTTTTCGATCTATTTTCCACAAAAATTTCGAAAAACTAATCATAAACATGCAGCCAGACGCTTTGATACCACTGTAGGCTTGATTTCAATTGCGGAAACGTGTTTTAATCAACCCGATTAATGATCTAGTCATGTTCGGATTAGTTTTTCACGGATATTCAACGATAAACAATTTACAGAAACAATTTCGTAATACCTGTCGTTGGACGTGTTACTGTCGGATGCGAGGCTTGATGGTGCAAGCCCTCTACGCGTATCCACGCCGAGATCGGGATCTGCCTTCAACCTTTGGTGCGGAATTTCCGATGAACAAAACTATTTCGTTCTTCGTTTTTCTGTTTGACGGCTACTAGGGTTTTTGTTTTGTGATTGTGTAATATAATAACGAAAACCTAATTTTCGTTTCTTATATAATTATTAACTTTTAATAATTACAATTTTAACCCGAGACTATTCAAATATTACATAATAGACATATTAATTTCAACGACGTTGTCACAACACGTAGAACACAACGTTGTCCATAACTTAGAATGAGACAGTTATGGGATCGAAGGACAAAACCAGAGTGGTGAACATGAAACACATTTTAGCAAAATTGTGAAAGATGAAAATTTGTAGAAAGAAAGTGAAAACCTACGATAAACTTTACCATGCATACCTTCCCGACTACACCACATAAAAACATCTGATGAGGATGATATGGATGTTGAAAATGATGAGATTTTAAGATTTTAAGACATTTTTTATATTAAAGAATTTTCAAAGATTTTTTTATAAAAGAAGGCTATGAAGAACTAGTTCAAACTCAAACACTTTTGTTTTAAAAAAAGAGATGGGGAGACAATAAGGATTCTTTAATATGAAAATTTAAAAGTTAAATTTAAATTAATTTTTAAAAGGAAAGTTAATTTAGTAGAGTGAACTTTGATCAAAGTCATTTCAGATTGAAACCGAACCGTGTAGTAGCAATCGACCGGAGATTGGGCACGGTTGTTGATAGGCGAAACGAGAAGACTTATTTGATGCAGCCGGAAATCCTCTTAGTACATAACACAATTCGCTAATCGGAGAAGCGAGTCCAATAACCATGGATGAGGATTTGGATTGCCGCTACATAATGAGAGGCACCACTGTATAAAAAAGGAATTAGAAGCATTTAAAAAATGGCGAATCTGAGTCAGTGTAAACAATGTGAATGAAAGCTTCGAGGACAAAGAGGGAAGGAACCGAATTGTCAGGGAAAATCCTTATGAGACGGCGGCTTTGGTTTGATAAACGGTTGAATTAGTCAGGGTCGATGCTGATATCAGGCAAATAACGCAGTCATTAGAAAAGATTGAGCGCATCAGCCACAGGGTTGGTGCTTAAAGTCAGCATGTCTTTAAGCATAAGGACTCCAAAGCGAGAAGCATAAATCACCTGGGCTTCCTTCAGCCTAGCAGAATAGAGAAAGGCTCTTGCATTGGGCCGAAGAGCCCGACTGAAAGCAACAACGGCGCGTGACTTCGGTTCCTAAGCCATCGGGACCAATGCATAAAAAGCGTTGGTAGACATCATACGTCTGTGGAGGTTGCCACACGTTTTTTTATTACAATCAAAAGGTTGAGAGAATGTCAGCTGAACCAAAATTACTGTTCACTTGATATTGTTTTATAGTGGACGGTAGATATATTTAGCATGATTTATAAAATAATGTATATATATATGTGTGTGTATATATTCAAATAACATTGTAAATATTTAAAAATAATAAATCGAAAGTGAAATAGATAAGATTCTATTTTGGTGTATTTTTAGGTTGGTTTATCAATTCCTTATAACCTCATGATACATACCAAAATCTAAAAAGGAAAACCGCATTTGTTTTTGTAAAAGAAGGCAAGAAACGAATATTCCCGTGTGAACCGAACCTAACTAGCCGGAGCTGGCCAAAACGCGTACCAGACGGATCAGGTTCAGGCACCAGGAGCCGCATCCTTGACCTTGCTTTGGAGGTAACCACCGTACTCTCTTGCATAGTCTTTGACGTGAGCCGCCGTGTCGTAGATCCGAGTCCGAGCATAATCCACTTGATCGGACCCGACCGGGTGCATGCCCCGTAGATATCGGTACGTCCATGACACGGCTGCAACCGTCGCCACGATCGAACCAGCGACCGTCAAGAACCCGCCCAGGAGGACCACCGCCGGGACCCTATCATAGTACATCTTTTCCATTGGTAGTATTTAATGTGTCATGTACAAAACACATGACTCGGCAAAACAAGCGAGTTATTGACTCGTATTTTGTTCTGTTTCGAAAGTTCATGGATTCAAATAATTGTATTACATGCATATATATAATATTACCAGATCGGGCTTGATATGATGATCAAGGGAAGAAAAGCGATGAAGCCGAGGACAGAGGCTGTGACGGTGACTCCAGTGAGGAAGAGGAGGATTCCGCCGGAGATGAAGAGGGCGAGGAAGCCGAATAGCTGCGCGGATGTCGGGGCGTGGGATTGGAGCTGCCGTAGGAAGGCAGCGAGGGGGCGACCACCGCCGTGATGCAAGCCCGCGCCTCCCCCGCCGTAGATGGGTCTCTGGTTAGGGTTTTGGTCGGCCATTGGAGAGAGAAATGTGAAGAGAGAGACAGAAGAAGAAGGATCGTACGAAGAGAGAGACGTGTAAAAACAAAGGGAGACAGGTTCATGTCTGAAGAGCCATGCGATCAAACACGTGGAGATCAAATTAGCGAGATGTTCTATTTTACCACTTTACTGTATTGGTTTGTTAATTTAAATTTTAAAAGAAATATCTATATACCTAAACCGCTTCAAAAATACTTTTCTTTAAAATAATTATTAAATCGAAAAAATTGAAGAAAAGATAATATTCGAATGTGAAAAAACCCACGTTCTACAGTTTTTCGACGTGAAAACTGTCAAAAGCGAGAAAGCCGAACAATTTTTCGACGTGAAACCTGTTTAAAAGTTTATAGCAAGAAAGAATAAGTGATGTCGAATTTGAGAGGGATCGATTTGAAGTTGCCAAGAAGAAAAATGGCTAGAATCAGCAGCAGCAGTGAAGGAGAGAGCACGAGTCAATCTTCAATAAGTGTAAGTAGATCAATTACTAGGGTTTTGCAAGCTTTCGAGTCACAAAATGGTTTATTGATTTGAAATGGGTGAGTGTCAGTGAGTTGGTTGAGTCGCAAGGATCGCAAGAGTTGCATGACCATCTTCGACTCAGTGAGTCGGTTGAGTCGAAAGGGTCGCAAGAGTTGCATGACCATCCTCGATTCAATGAGTCGGTTGAGTCGTAAGGGTCGCAAGTGAGTCGGTTGAGTCGCAAGGGTCGCAGGAGTTGCATGACCATCTTCGACTTAGTGAGTCGGTTGTCTCAGTGAGTGGGATGGGTCGCAATGGTCGTTTGAGGGGCATGGGTCGCTTGATATTATGCCCCGTGGGTCGGTTGAGTCTCAGTGAGTCAGTTGAGTGTCGCAGAGTGTCTGAGGATCGTTTGAGTCGCATGGATCACACAGGTCAGTTGAGTGGCCTGGGTCGCACGGATCGGTTGAGACACATGGGTCGCACGGGTCGGTTGAGTCGCATGGATCGCTTAAGTCGGTAGAAGTATAATGTATTCGTAATTGGTCATTTTGCAGGTGGCGCCAAAGCCAAAGTTCGTGTATGAATTCAAGCACATGGACAGAATGCCAAAGATCACCACCAAGTGTTATCCTCACGAGACAATAAAGACGCTGAGAGGAATCTTAGATGAACACGAGTTGCATTACCTCGAGAAGGAGTCACAATTTAGACATTTATTCCATTTACAATGTGACTCCATATTGACGAAGGTTCAAATGTCTATCCTACTAAATCACTCTGTGATTATACGGGACAAGACGGAGTTGTGGTTCGTCATAAACGGCATTCCCATCTGGTACTCTATAGTGGAGCACGCACTAATTTCTGGATTGAAATGCGGACCATATCCCAAAGGATGTGAGTCCATAAGGGGTGTCACATTTAGACTGAAGAATTTCGGCCATGGAAAGGTGACCCCCAAGACGACCGGAAGAGGTTTGCAACTTTGATGTTGTTGGCGCAAGTTATGGCTCACAAGCCTTCAGCAGAAAACTCTATCAGCCATGATCTCATTGACATGGTTGATGACTTGAAATTTTGTGAAGGCTTTCCATGGGGTCATTACACATTCGAGATGATTGTGGATACTTGCCGCAAGCACGTTAGCGGGGAATCACCGAAACCAAAATGGTATTGTGGCGGTTTCATGATCCCACTAATGGTAAATTGTATATATTATTCGAATAACTTGAATATTTTCATATTTTTTTGTATTCTTATCATTTTGTTTTAATGTTTTATCGATCATTCTTATCATTTTTGCATTCTTATCATTCGAAACCATCTTTAGTTTGGACAGAAAGGGATGGTATGTTGAGATTGTAGATGTGCATCGATCATGCCCAAGAATGTGCAAGAAGATGGTTAAATCCAATTTTAACCCGAAGTATGTATATGTGATAAGGCAGATTGGAGATTCTAAGGTAACAATTACACAAGGGTCACAAGGGAAACAAGGGTCACAGAGGGTAATAATGGTTACTTTTTGTTTTTCGGGATATTCTAAGTATTCTTCGTGCTGAACACGAAGAGGAAGCTTTACTTTCTGATCTGAAGGATTTCGAGGGATGTGACCATCCCGATGTTCAGATATGGATGGAACATCTTCGTAGAAATCCGAAGGATATTTGCTAGGAGGATATCCGTAAGCAAGAACTGCTGACACGAAAAGCAGCTCTTGGTGATAAAAAAAGGGGAAGGAAAAAGGGACTAAGAGGAAGGAGAGTGAAAAAATAATAGAGGTCCAAGATGATGCTGATGCTGATGTTGCAGTCCCTCTGACACTGGAGCAAAAATTAATAGGAGAAATAAGGAAGTCGGAGAAAAGAATCATCAAGCCGTAAGAGACCTTCTAAGGGATGTCGGGATTCATATGCCTAATCCAAAATCGAAGGTTGCCGAGAAAGTTGCGATTACCGAAAACCAATCTTCCGACACTGTTAGTGATTTTGGTTTTGAATTCCTTCGACGTCCAAATCCAGTGTCAAGAAAAGAGCCAAGCGAAGAGCCGGTTGACCCTGGAGATGGCTCAGAAGAGGATTTGGCAAACATTGCTCCTGATGGAGTTCCACCAAGTAAGTAATATTTAGTGAAAAGGTCATTTGAGTGTCAATTTCCATCGAGAGTCGGCATGGGTCGCAAGAGTCAGATCGGTCGCAGGGACATATAAGTCGTAGGGTCGCATAAGTTGCAGGATCGTTAGAGTCGCATGGGTCGCATGGGTTTCATATGTCGCATGGGTCGCTAAAGTCGAATAGGTCGCATGGGTCGCATGTGTTACATAACCAATGTAACGAACGATGAGTCTAATGAATGAAGTAATTTTATGCAGATGCTCCAGTAGGTCCTGTCGAAGAGGTGCACACTAAAGATACTTTAGTGGGTCCTGTCGATGACGTCGCCGACGAGGTTATTGCCAAGGATACTCCAGCAGTGGGTCCTATCCAAGAGGTCTTCGCTATTGTCGAAGTACCACCAAGTAAGTACGGTCATTTGAGGTGGCATAGGTCGCATGGTCGCATAGATCGCATGGGTCGCATTGGTCGCATGGGTCGCCATATGTTTAATGAAGTAAATTTTATGCACGTGCTGGACCTTTATCGAAGGAGTCTGCGCCATATGTTGAACATTCGCCGGCGAATGAGCAAGAATAGTGCGAGGGAGAGGGCGAGGGAAAGATGTTGGTGGAGTCCAAGAACCCGAAAAGAAGGTTGTTCAAGAACCCGAATAAACGGTGGTTCAAGAACCTGAAGGGGAAGAGGAGTTTGAAGGGATTTCCAAGGGATTAGTAAAGGGCTTGATAACCCAATTTCCTTCCTTCATTGACGCTAGCGGTAAAAAGTTGACTGATCTATATTGGTTTCTGAAGGCACCTCGACATGAGCAATGGTCGAAATCTAAGCTAGATATTCCCCGGGGGCCAAAGTTTTGGTAGACTATATTAAAGGCCAACATATGACTTGAAGTTGATGTAAGTTTTTTAGACCCTTAGTCTCACAGAGTTTTGTGTCATATGTATTTATGTGTGTTAATTTTTTTTACAGCAATTGGATGAGGCGTTGATGGTGCTGTCTTCTCGCTCGACATTGAATCCAACGTGAATAAGAATTATTACGTTTGTCCTGTTGCTTTCATGCAGATGCTCTCGCTGTGGATGTACGACGATATGGAAACTTTGCTGGAAATGCTTAGTGATTTTTTGAATGCCAAGTATCCATTCAGAAGTACGAAGACACAAATTAGTGATTATGAAGGTTTTGTCTCGGTTCTAAACAGTCCATCGAACAATAATCGATGGGTAGGATGTCATTGGGTAGCCATAGAAGCGGATTTCAAAACCTGATGTATCATGATATGCGACTGCCAGATGAGGCATAAGAAAACGCATATCGATCCGGTGATTGAGAAGATAAGAAAAGCTGTCCCCAAGATGCTCATTCTCGGAGTGCTTCATTCTTTGGCTTCTGGAGAAGATGAATGGAAGTATGAGTATTATGAAGGTCTGTCACAGAACCAAAGTGGGAATGAGTGTGGTGTTTTCTCCTACAAATTCGTAGAAGCCTCGTTATTGAGTAGGAGGAATATGTTTCACTTAATTTGTGACGACAATGTTACTTCCATGCGTGAGAAGATGAAGACTGATATATTTAGTAATGGAGAACGTATCTATTCACCCCAAGAAGACTAACTTGATATTTGGTACATTTTTTGGAATGGAAGAAGTAAACATTTGGTACATTGTTTTTTAAATATTTGGTACATTGTTGCAGGGGTCAAAAGGTCGTAGAGGTACAAGGGTCGCACGGGTCCAAGGGTCACAGAGCCTCATGCGACCCTTGTGGACATTGCGACCCTTCCGGCCATTGCGACCATTGCGACCCTTGCGACCCATTTGTCCATTTCGACCCTTTCGACTAGTCTTTTCAATGTCAGACTACTGGCTTTTCCAGGTGCTAGCTATGCTTTTTATTTTACCAATGCCACATTCAAGACCATTGGGACATGTCTTTGTTACCCCTATATTAAAAGATTCATCAAATTTTCTAAGTCTCACCTTAACAGCCATTTGAGATGAAAATGAATCCGGGGAATCTGGTCACAGAGCCTCATACGACCCTTGCGACCCATGCGACCCTTGCGATCCATGCGACCCCTGCGATCCATGCGACCCTTGCGATCCATGCAACCCTTGCGATCAATACATTCATTCATTCAAGACCTATATTAAAAGGTTCTTTAATGTGGTCAATGCATGCACCTTGGTTAAAACGAAGTTCATTTATTTTTCGTTAAATATGAGTTTATAAATAAAGGAGGAAAAACCGAAAAGCTACAACAATTTGTAGCACTAAATCATCTCTTGTTTCGAGTCTTTCATTCTCTCTAAAGGGCGATTTCTAACATTTAACCCCAAATTCTCTGAAAAATCCTCGTTACCTTTGTGACCGTTTTGACCTTCGTCACTAAGGTCACATGGTCGACCCAAGGCATCGTGCTGTCTATTTGTTACTCAAGGTCTTGGTAATCGTCGGACTCAGTCCGTATGCAGATACACACAAGTACTTACAACGTGGATGGATGACTTTGTGTTGTATCTGCACTACATAAGGTCTTGGCAATCGGCGAACTCAGACATCAAGCTGTATCCGCCTTACCTAAGGTCACGGTTGGAAGTCAACTTCGAGAAGGCGTTGAGTCACACACGACTCTCTTTGCGGGGGAGGGCTCCGATGTATCTCTAAAGTCGGAAAATTTGACCTTTTTTCTTTCCTTTTTTTCTTTCCTTTTTTTTCTTGAACTTCTTTTTGCGTTTTTTTCTTGGACTTCTTTTTGCCTTTTTTTCTTGAACTTCACTTCTTTTTGCCTTTTTTAACCGTTGTGACCTTTGAAACCTTATGTAACTTTTGTGACCTTTGTAACCTTTGTGGCCCTTATGTAATCAATATTTAAATGTTGAAAATGTCTTATTTTGCATCTATTTTTCATAAGGTTATGACCCATCCAACTCATGCGGCCAATTATGACCCGTTATGCGACCTTCAACCGGATTAAATTAGAATCAAGTTTAAACGGGAATTCATCCGACGCATGCGACCTCATGCGACCACATATGACCATGTAAAACTCATGCGACCTATACGATTCATGTGACTTGTCGTTTTGCTGTCGGACTCCTGTCATCCGACCCATGTGACCCTTCCGACCCATGTGACTTGTCGTTTTGCTGTCAGACTCTTGTCATCCGACCCATGTGACACTTCCGGCCCATGTGACCCTTCCTACCCATGTGACTTATCGTTTTGCTGTCAGACTCCTATCTTCCGACCCATGTGACCCTTCTGACCCATGTCTATAAGTTAACGTCTACGTCTCTTCTCTTAGTATGCATTTCTAACCCCAATTTCTATGAAAAATCTTTCTTTTTACCTTTGTGACCTCCGTGTCGCAGTCACCATTGTCGATCCAGGGCATCATACTGTCTATGTGTTACTCAAGGTCTTGGTAATCGGCAGACTCAGTCTCTAATCGTTTCATTTTCATATGTATTTCTTGCACGATTTTAGAGATGTTTACGATATAGATGCGATGTTTACGTATGATTTTGTATCCATTTTACTCGTTTTCGTGTTTTCATGTTTTTACAGATTTTAATGCGTATTCGGTTCATTTTGGAGATAAAGGACGTACACGAGACAAATTACCAACATCGAGGATCATCATAGAACAAATGGGTCGAGAATCAACGAGGAACAAGCTTAGCCCATGTGGGGCACTCCCTAGCCCGCGCGGGGCCTTTAGTTTGGCAATTGCTCCAGCAAATTGAGCACGAGTCGGGCAAGCTATCAACACGGTCGGGCTTCACCATGATACCCAGCCCGCACGGGTCACTCCTTAGCCCGCGCGGGTAGGCTTTGTTTCCATCGCGATTAAGAGCGCCGCGCCCACATGGGGTACAAACTCAGCCCGCACGGGTCGCGTTCGTCACCTGCAACTACCAGATAAGTTAATTTATCTAAATACGAAAAATAAATTTTTGGTGACTTTTAAGAAAAGGAAAAAAACTTTAGAAAAGAGGAATAAGAGATATTTTGCTGGAGAAAGGAATGCAAACGTTGCCCAACTTGATCAAGAATGGAAAACTCATGAAAAGGCAAAAACGGTGGCTGCTGCAACAAAAGGAAAAGAACTGAACGACTAAAAGGAAAAAAAGGAGAAAAGGAAAGAAAAGAAGAAGGAAAAGGAAGAAGAGAAGCTAGGGGTCGGAGGAGTTCAGTGGGAGAGTGAGTTTTCAGAATTGAATCGAAGAGAGAGAGAACCGAAGAAGAAGAAGAAGAAGGAAACATACAAGGAGCATTGGAGATCAGTTAAGAACTTCGGTTTCATTTGTTTTTCATGTTCCTTAGACTATCTATTTCGATTATGTTTGTTTACAGACGCATAAGCGAGTAGTTGTATTGTTCTAGGAGAAGGGATTAGCCCTTGGCTATCCCGGAA
Source organism: Gynandropsis gynandra (assembly GCA_036759665.1). Lineage (NCBI taxonomy): Eukaryota > Viridiplantae > Streptophyta > Magnoliopsida > Brassicales > Cleomaceae > Gynandropsis > Gynandropsis gynandra. The sequence continues at coordinate 23,373,090 of CM071875.1, forward strand.
CCAATTTGATTTATCTTTGAATGCATTTTCCCGTTTTCGTTTATCTATTCCTTATCTGAGTGCTTTATTGACTTGTGTTTGCGATGACCACGTAGATGCATGTTTTAGGAACTTAGGAGAAGGACCGAAAGGAGAATTCTAATTCCGGATAATCAGGTTTAGAACAACCGAGGTTAGGCCATGAAAATAGGGTAGCAGCGGTTGAGGGTAAAACGGGTGAATCATAGATCTTATGGGTTTAGTTCAAGGTGTCAGCGACGAAAGTAGGGGATAACTTGACTAGATCACGTGTCTATGCCTTGAGAGAGGGTAGATATCATATTAGGATCGTCTGCCTTAGATGACTTAATTAAGATTGCATGATTTGATAGGTTGATTGTTGGTTTCGGTGGTCTTGTGGTGAAACCGGATTCCTAGAACGTTTGTCTCATAGTTAAGAACTCGTTTGTTTATTTTCTTTTAGTATTTCATTCTCAAAACCAATATTCGGTCGTTAGCAAGTTTGATTCGTAGTTTGAGTTTAGGTTGTGTTGCATAGTCCCTGTGGGATCGACACCTGAAGTACTACACACGTACTGTGCACTTGCGGGTAGTTTAGGTTATTTGTTTAACTTTGATACGCATCAGCCTCTATGCAGTCACTGACGAGTTGCGGGGGTGACTTAGGTGACGGTGTTGGGTCACTCTTGAAATGTGACTGGAAGAGGAAGTACATGGCAGGAGATAACTCTGGACTGCAATACCAAACAAGAAGAATGCAGAAGAGTGGAAGATGGAGACGGACTGACATGCGACCATCAATTGGCATTAATTAGTTTGACGTTGTAGAAGTATTGTTTTGATTGGTTTTTGTCATTTTATCATCATAAACTAGTAAATTTGTCGAGTTGCGTGCTATTCATCAATATATGCCACCAAGCGACCCATGCGACCCTCAATTGGCATTAATTAGTTTGGTGTTATGGATGTGTTGTTTTGATTGGTTTTTGTCATTTTATCATTATAAACTACTAAATTTGTCGATTTCGCATCTATTGATCCATATATGCGACCAAGCGACCCATGCCATTATCAATATGCCATTATCAATATATTTGAGTTGTATATGTCTAATTTACAATCAATATAGATAATAATATAAATAATATCGACATTTAAACAAAATGTTAAATGTATTGTTTAATCATCCGATGAGTTCTTAAAACACTACTATCACTTTTGAAACACATGCATTGGTTATACACAACTCAACTAGGTACACATGGGTAGTAATCTGTTTTATCCGTTGATTGGCGTTGTAGATGTATTTTTTTGATTGGTTTTTATCATTTTATCATCATAAACCCGTAAATTCGTCGAGTTCGGATCTATTCATCAATATATCCGACTAGCGACCCATGCGACCCTCAATTGGCATTAATTAGTTTGACGTTGTAGATGTATTGTTTTGATTGGTTTTTGTCATTTTATCATCATAAACCTATAAATTCGTCGAGTTTGTATCTATTCATCAATATATGCGACCAAGCGACCCATGCGACCCTCATACGAACCAAAATTCTCGCCGAACTTTTCACCAAAATTTGAAAAAACATATCGAATTCCAGCTGACGGTGATTCGATGTTAGGGTCATGTCTTTTCGTATTCCAGCTGTTTCCTTTTTTCGAATAAAGACACACTCTCTCTCTAACTCATCATCTTCCATCCATTATTTGCCGAAAATGCAACATTTCCCTACTTTCGTTCAAATCATTCTTCCGAGCTTTCTGAAGAACTACCTCGTAATATCCTTCATCTCTCTCATTCGGTATGTTAGTGTAGAGAATGTAAAGATTTGACTTTTTCTTCGATTTTTATTACAGGACATTCCGACGAAATTCTTCGATGAGCATATTTACGGGAAAACGAGGGACGACAACATGGCAACAGTTAAGTTGGATGTGTCTAACAAAACATGGGAAGTCATGGTGGATGGCTCAAGATTCACTGATGGATGGAAAGATTTCTCCAAGGACCATGATTTTCGTATTCGGATTTCTTAGTTTTCCATCACGAAGGTCACATGGTTTTTCATGTCACTGGTTTCGGAGATGATATGTGTAATCTACAATATGCAACATCTATATCATCATCATCATCATCATCATCATCCGTAGAAGTAGGGTCATCTTCTTTTGGTGAGAGGATTTTCATGGTACCAGTCACGCGTTCAAATCTGGCCGTAGATGCAGTGGTAAGTGAACTCAAACCGATTTATTCGATTCATCAAATCTGGCCGTATATGCATTAGTTTGGCGTCGTTGTAAATTTATTCGGTTATCGCAGACACTTCCGATAGAGTTTGCGAGGTCGAGTGTCTTTGCGGTAGACGAAGTAAGATTGATCTGATAACCAATTACGCACAGATTTGGGAGGCAGATCTAAGGCCCGTGAAACGCGATGTGGCTAGCATCACCAGGAGTTGGACAAAGTTTTGTCACGATAATGGCTTTAACAAGGGTTGTACCCTCGAAGTCGAACTGGACACCGTTCTTGATGATGTAGCTTGTCTACTGTTTACCCCTCGATCAAGGCCTATAATCAACATAGATTGAATTCGTTGTATTTTGATTGATTTGAACCTCATTTGAACAACAAAATTCATGTTTGTATTTGGTTGTTTTTTTTACTATTATTCAATAGAACGTATTATTGTTAGTATCAATGTTTTTGTGGATTTACTATTATTGTAATAAGGGTCGCAGAGGGTCCAAGGGTCGTAGGGGACAAAGGGTCGCAGAGGTACAAGGGCCGAAGGGAGATAAGGTTCGGAGAGGTCCAAGTGGTCGTAGAGGTACAAGGGTCGAAGGGGATAAGGGTCGGAGGGGGACAACGGTCGCACGGTCCAAGGGTCTAAAATAATTCAACTTTGTACATTGCTATTTTTTTAAAATTATTCATATTATTTGTAAATAATTATTTAATAATAAAGCGTAAAGGGTCGCAGGGGTCCAATGGTCACAGAGGTACAAAGGTCGCACCATTTGTCCCTTGCAAACCTTTTACCCGTTCGACCCTTGACTCTGACCCTTTTACCCGTTCGACCCTTTTACCCTTGCGACCCATGTGATCGTGTGGTCATGTCTTTTCGGATTCCATCTAACGTCGATTCGATGTCATGTCTTTTCGAATTCCAACCGTTTCCTTTTTTCAAATCCATTCCTCTCATCATCTTCCATCCATTTTTTTCCAAAAATGCCACATTTCTCTCATTTCTTCCGAAAAATTCATGCGCAACATCTGTACTACCTTGTAATCTTCTTTAAAACTCTATGTCGGTATGTTACATGTAGAGAATGTAGAGATTTGAGTTTGTTTTTCATTTTTTGTCACAGGAAATTCCGAAGATCTTCTTCGATGAGTATATTTACGGGAATACGAGGGATAGCAACATGACAACGATTAAATCGAATGCGTCTAACATAACATGGGAAGTCAAGTTGGATGGCTCCGAATTCATTGATGGATGGACAAATTTCTACAACGACCAAAACATTCGTATTGGGGATGTCGTACTTTTCCGTCACGAATGTGACATGGTTTTAATGTCACCAGAGCCACTCTTGATGAGAGGGTTTTCATTGTACCAGTAACACGTTCAAATCTGGTCTAGATTCATTGGTAAATCACCTCAAACCGATTCATCATATATAATTTGGTTATTTATTGGACTTTTATTCATTTATACTGATGTAACTTGGTGATGTCGTAGACACTTTCCGATAGGGTTTGCGAGGGAGAACGGTCTTTACCGTAGACGATGTCATGTAATGATGTACCATGATTGTGGAATCGATAGCGGAACGTTCGATTTTTCGCTAGCAGCTTTAAGGCCATTGAGTCGTGGTTGCACTTGCATCAGAGGGGGTGGAGAAAGTTTTGTCAAGAAAATGGGCTGAACGTGGGTTTTTCCCTCATAGTAAAAAAGTTCTCCATTGCAGGAGATGATGTGCTTCGATTTATCAGCAACAAATTTTGATTTGAGTTGTATTTTGATTTCTTTGAACATCCTTTTAACTTGAACTTCATTTGATCTTGTGGATTTACTATTATTCAATTGTTAGTGTTATTGTTAGCATCGCTGTTTTTGTGGATTTACTATTATTGTAACAAGGGTAGCAGATGGACAAGGGTCGAAAGGGGGACAAGGATCGCACGGGTCCAAGGGTCGCGAGGGACAAGGGTCGCACGAGTCCAAAGGTCGCAAGGGACAGGGGTCACACGGGTCCAAGGGTTCCGAGGGACACAGATCGCACAGGTCCAAGGGTCACAGATTGCACGGGTCCAAGGGTCGCGGGTCGCACGGGTTGACAACAAACGATTTCAACCTATTGGCAGCGAATCTGATGCCGATTTCAAGCTACTCTCGTCGAATCTGTCGTGGTGTGGTAGAACAGTTATTTTCGTGCCATAGTAGAGAGAGAAATCGAGGTGCTCTGGAGGAGAGAGAAAAATTGTCGAAAATGGTAATATGGGATTATCAATATTTTAAGGATAGATTTGAAGTTGAAATTTTTTTTTTCAGGGAAGGGTATTTTTGAAGCACTTTAGCCCTACGAGGGTATTTTTGAAGTTCCCCCTATTAAATCTGCTTGTATTATAAAATTGGAAAAATTTTAGAATAATTTCTTTATTTTTTATAATAAAATTATATCTATATTTTCAAATATTAATATCCTATTTGCCAATTACATCGTAAAAATAAATGCATTTGTGTCGAATTCAATACACATTCGTTGATATAATTAGTTGTGTTCGAATTATATATATAAACGAGAGGTTTTTTCCTCCCTTTTTATGTTGCCACGTCAGCAACGGAGGAAAAAAACATCCTTTCATACCGTCCGAAAACAGGTCCTTTCCTCATTTACTTCCCGTTTCCTCATACAATGTATGGCTTCAATTAGTTCTTTGAATCGACTGATGCTCCAAAAGGAGCAGCGGGAGATGAATCGCTTGCTTCTTCCTCTTGACTAATCGGACAAAACTGATGTGATTAGCGGCGCCAAAACAAAAGGGAAGCAACGGTGAGCAACGAGCCGATTTCCGATGGCTCAGGTAGGGGAGAGTGATCGGGCTGCACAGGTTAGGGTGCCATCAAATGTTTTCCTCATAAAAGATATGGCTTCAATTAGTTCTTTGAATCGACTGATGCTCCGAAAGGAGCAGCGGGAGAGGAATCACTTGCTTCTTCCTCCTGACTTATCGGACAAAATCGATGGGAGCAGCGGCGCCCAAACAAAAGGGAAGCAGTGGTCAGCAATGAGCCGATTTCCAATGGCTCAGGCAGGGCAGAGCGATCGGGCTGCACAAGTTCGGGCGCCATCAAATGTTAAACCTATTTTGCTAAAATTATTTCTTAGTTCGAATCTCCCAACAACAGGCAGCGACACTGGGACAGAGGGGGATGCGCGATGACAACCTGTCGTCTTCCTCTCTGACTGAACCGTCGAATCAGAAGGGAGCAGCGGGGGCAGCGTTCGCTTGCTTCTTCCTCCTGACTGATCGGACAAAAACCGATGGGAGCAGTGGTGCCAAAACAAAAGGGAAGCAACGGTGAGAAACGATCCGCTTTCCGATAGCTTAGGCAGGGGAGAGAGATTGGGCTGCATAGGTTAGGGCACCATCAAATGTTAAACCTATTTTGCTAAAATTATTTCTTAGTTCGAGTCTCCCAACAACAGGCAGCGACACTAGGGTAAAGGGGGATGTGCAGCGACAACCTGTCGTCTTCCTCTTCTGACTAAACCCGATGAACCGGAAGGGAGCACCGGGGCAGCGTTTTGATTTTCCGGTTGCTAAGGCGTCATCGAGCGACCGTGCTACTCAGGGAGAGCAGAGAGCACAGGTCAGGTCTCCATCCCAGTTAAGCCCAATTCTTTCGATTGTCTGATGCAGCCTTTAATTCTCCATGCCTTTTCGAGTGTTCCTTCATCTCCCAATCTTCTCGAATGTTTGGTTGCTCTATGCGGGATTTGCGGGCACGGGCATCCGCTGCTTTGTGATATCGATGCGGTTTGCATTCCTTTAAAGGGCGAAGATGTACGACAAAGGTAAATTCCTTTCGTTTGATATTGTAGTCCATAATGTGCTTACCTTTGTTTACGGATAGTTTTGTCCCATCTTAATGGTTCATTCTTCTCCTCCAGATTTCTCTCGGGTAGCTCCTGGCAAAACCACCGATTTGGGAATTACAATGACGGTAAGTTACGTCATTTTGGGTTTGCACAAACCAAAGACTTTTGCCGCCGGTTATCCACGAGTAAATTCTTTCAGCAAACCAGGTAAATTCTTTTCGATTTGGCTTTACATTTGCAGTAGCAAATGCTCCTGGAAACAAGCCAGGACTTTAGTTTGCAAGTCTGGTAAATTCCTTCAACTTTGTGTTTGTAGTAAAACTAATAGAGCATTCATCCATGGTCAGCTTATCTCCATCGAAAACAATGTGCCACACTTATCTTACTTTTCAACTTGAAGTTTCTTCTGATATATTTCCTTTTTCGAGTCAGCTTGATAAAAATCTGTAACAGTCGCCGCATTTGAATCAATCAGTTCAATGCAATGGAATTGCATGGGTTAAGGATGTGAATAAATATGGACACTATGAATGTATCGCACCTATTATCTTCCAAATTCAAATCTTCGAAGGCCTAGAAACTAAACTGAGACAGGTTAGGATGCTCGATTTTTTTGCATGTGCATTAGTGTATGAATATTCTCTTAGAGCTTCTGTGTCGCCAAATTTCTATAGAAACTTGTCTAACCAATGGTTGGAGTGCAACCATTGCCGAATTAAAATAAAGCATTTTTGACAGCATGTTGCACTTCCCATGCTTATTGATCCCTCGGTTTGTTGCTACTTCTTCATTGTTTCCATACGATGTTCCATCTGTACAACGTTGTTCAAGCTTCTGCTACCAATGCGTCTCACTTATCTTACTCTTCAACTTGAAGTTCTTCTGATATATTTCTCTTTTCCCGTCAGCTTAATGAAAATCTAGAACGGTGGTCGCATTTGAATCAATTAGTTCAATGCTATGGAATTGAATGGGTTAAGGATGTGAATAAATATGGACACTATGAATGTATACCACCTGTTATCTTCCAGAATCAAAGCTTTGAAGACCCAACCACTGATACTGAGACAGGTTAGGATGCTCAACCTTTTTGCATGCGCATTAGTGTATGAATCTTCTCTTAGCGGTTCTATGTCGCCAAATTTCTATAGAGATCTGTCTAGCCAATGCTAGGAGTGCAACTATTGACGAAAATGTGGCCAGCCCAATAGGAAGGTCGCCTTTTGTTGATTTTGGCTCTCCAAATGTATCCTTGCCTCCCTCCAAATAGTTGGAAACAGTATCTCACAATTTTTCCTCAGGTTCATCTCCAATTTCCTTTGGGTGTGTTGCTTCATTGCAATATTTTGGTCAACCTCCGCTCCTTGCGTATGAACCATCTTTTGACTGGGAAAATGAGATATCTGTGATACATGGACAGAGAACTCCTAAACCTCTTGAATCACAGTATTCCAGGTTTTGCCATGTCTCATTGTTTTAGTTATTTGTTTGTGCGTCTGATCGTGGAGAAGAAGGTGATGGCCGACCGTCTGCTGATGGAGAGTATACCATTCCGTCATGGTCGGGCAGTGAGAGCTACGCTAGCACAGGTGTGATTCATGGCCAGAGAACTCCTGAAACTCCTGAATCACACTATTCCAGGTTTTGACATGTCTAAGTGTTTTAGTTGTTATCTTCTTTCACCTAAATTATTTGGTCCTAATTAATATTTTATTTTCTTCTTCCATCTGCTCAGTGGATTGAAGATTTCTGTTAGAGTTTTGTTTTCATGTTTCTTAGGATTACAGTTGGGCTGCGCAACCTGTTCATGACCCTCTTCGGATTACAGTTGCACATCTTGGAAAAAGGCTAGATGGTTCAGAGATGATTCTTCGGTACAAGAGGTAAGACAAATGAGAGACTCCTAAGGTTTTATGTCTTATCTTTTCATCTAGTTATGTTTTTATGATCTCAATTGTATTGTTTTTCAAGGCGCAGAATGTCGGAGATTTGAAAAATGTTGTGAGGAAGGGACGCGTTTGCCATAAATTCTCTTATTTTAGTATGATTTGTTGGCCGATGCGTGCTAGGATGCAATAAGCATATTGTCAGTTTTCTACTGGACTTAATGTGACACAACTCAGATTTTCACATGAATTAAATAGAACTTTAGACATGAGCTCCTAATACCCATTACCTGATGTAGGTTGCACAACCTGGTTTAAAGCTAAATTTCATGATTTTTCTATTTATCAGCCGAATTCTTACGATGCTACTTCATTTCAACATTGTTTTGGTCTACATGCAGCCTAAATTCAACTTTTGATGAGGCCATCGCTGAGCTCGTCAGTCTTAATGTGAAGAGGACCAGGGATTACATGTGACAGGTTGAAAATGAACTCGCAAAGATCTGCAATGGCATTTTGGCCGTTATTGATAACCATCTCATCCCATCTGCAACCTCACGAGAATCCATTTTTTTTCTGTAAGATGTGAGTCTCATTATTTCTTATCATTCGTTGAATATAATATATGAAATGTTTTATTAGATGTAATCAATCTTTGGACTGTGTTTTGCTTTTTGGTATCTCTTAATGTTATAAATTCAAGGGTCTCAAGATCGTGCTATGTAGGTTATGTAGGTTGATTCAACAAGGAAATGACCATCTCTTTACTGTTCTTTTTCCCCACTTTTTACCTCTTCACAAGGCCACCTTTGTTATCTCCGACGTGATTGCAGCGCTATCTTTTTCTATTAAGGGTAGAGGTTGTAGAGAGGGCGTATATGTTTGTCATTTGCTTACAAAAGATTGGCAGTAGGGTTATTGGAATGTATTTGGAAATTATGGATCAAAGCTGGTTATTCCTTTGAGTTTTAATAAAATAAAAGAGATGAATAATGACATTTCCATCCTATACATTTGGATTGAGTTTTTTTTCGGCACACATTTTTTTATAGTTAAACAATTACGAAATGATCGAACATGCATGGTTATTGGTAATTTCATTATCATTTTAGGTTCACTAAGGTCGATTACTATAATATGTAGGTTACATACACACATTTTAAACCACAAATGTGAGTTTTAATAACTTCAAGGACACTATGCTGATATCTCTCGATTCGAGTTTGACTAGATCTTGGTTGTAAATGCAAGAACTGAGGTCACTAGTATGTATATCAAGATATTGATCCGTTAAAATTGATACATGATGTAGGAAATGACTTGCCGAGATTTCAGAACACACTTGCATCGCCGATTTTGATGGTCACAATTCTTGATTGTATGGTCATAAATGCAGGCGAAAAGCGACGAGAACGGCTACATAACATTCATATCATTCTACTTCGTGGTCACCATGGTGACAACAATCCAAATTCTGAAACGGGCTGCGAGGTAACATGTTTGTCTAGCGAACGCAAGTTACTATCATGTTCCCAATTTGAAAGGGTTCATCTTTTTTATTACTTGGGTGAAATTGAATTTTCCAATCTCGTACGTTTCATCTGGATTAGTGTTGTTCCACTGGATTATATGTTGCAACGATGCAATGGAGTTATCTCAATTTGAAGTTTAAGAATGAACGATGTCCTTCCTTGGTTCTTTTTCTCTGATTCACGTATTAGATGCTTCTGAAACCATTTACTGGTATGCAAGATTCACGAGCAACAACGAATTAAATTTTATTCCTGCAAACTGGTATTGAATATTAAAACTTTCAGATGTAAAATTGTGCTGCTGTGTGTAGGTGTTCTTTATATACCATTCATATCCTCTTTTACAGAGTTTAAGCACAATCACACCTTCTTCCTATTATCAATGGTTGTTTTTGCTGAGATGGTTGATATACGAGGCACACATAATTGTTTGTTGATAGTAATTTGTTGTGGGTTTTACGTTGTTCAGCAAAATGGTTTTGACACCAGGTTTTTGAAACTGTTTGCTTTTTGTTGCAAATTGTACCATCTTTTGAAGGGTGGTTGTTTGTATATATTGGATGTTGTCGTTCCTTAATCACTGAAATTTCCGTATTCCCTTTGACTATAACTTACTGAATAAGATATAGAGTCATGAGCTCGGAAAGCTCTGAACGTGTTTGATTCAAAATTAATGTGTTTTGCATTTTTTTGAGTTTGATTCAGAATTAATGTGTACATGTATACACATCAACTACACGGCTCATTTGTAGTTCCAGCATATCACCAAAGTCCTTTTGGCCTGATCCGTTATCTCATTCCATGCTTTCCACCTCTTCTTCCCGCATCACATGTGCATTTTGCTACCATTTATGACTGCGGTCGATTGCCTACTCAAGCCACGGGGAATGATGAACGTGGGAGATAATGTTCAACTAACAAGTGCCCTCTAAGGGATGGTAGCTTCTATGAAATGGGAAGTACGAGTGATGTATAAGATAGGCAACAAGGCAATGTTTTCCGTTCAAAAGTCATTTTGGCATCCCAAAGAGACCGATACAATTGCAACATCCATCGCTTCATCGAGGGGATAATCTAAAACTCCAACGATCATAGATTTTAGGCCGCTTTTCTTTCTTTCTTTCTTATAGACCTTCATGAACACAATTGCTTTTTTCATTAGTAAATATTACATTGGAAAGAAATTGTAGATATATTGCTCTTGCACCTTAGCGTTTATCCAAATATACAGATAAAAAAGGAGTTTTTATTTCTTTTGTATTCAGTTTTGTGAATGACATATTCTTGGGCATGTTTGAATGATACTTACCATGCCTTATATACCATTTTACATATCATATCTATGGCTATATATATCTTGCCCTATATGTACATACATATCTATTGCAGAACTCGTAACAACCAGCCAAAACACAAGTGCATGAGGACATTAGATTTGGAATACGACTTGCTTAGTCTTCATATGTCTGTGACATTTTCGCCTTTCAAAGTATAAGCGGGTTTCCTGAAACGCTTATCGGTGAAAGAGTCGAGGATTGGTAGATTGCCGACTGCAAACGGAAGCACCAACGCATGAAACAACCAAAAATTCTGTATAAGATAACAATCATGGTGGACCGTCAACCATGCTTGACGAAGTGAATGTCGGATAGGAACAACATATGCTTTAGGAATAGATATAACTTTACGTTAGCTAAATCTGTTGGTTGTGTTACATATGACATAGATGACCAATTTAAATGTATTGGGCAATACTAATGTGGTTGTCTCAAACACAACAATACAAGTATTCGTATCAAAACAATCATCAATTTATTATTCGGCTTCCATATTCATATCAAATTATTTTTGGATTCATATGCAATTCATCATCTAGCTTATGATAAATTTATCCCAAATTTAAGGATTCTATTTTTTTAGGCACTCTTCTCCCATTTTTTTAAAGACACTCTATGCTCTCTCTTCATCTCTCACGCCCGGGCCGGCCACTTCCATTTATCTCTCTTCTCATCGCCGTCATTACCGCCTACCAGGAACTGTTGTCTCCTTCTCTTTCCGTCATGGCCGACGATTC
>CM071875.1:23385265-23401222 GCA_036759665.1 Gynandropsis gynandra
CCGCCTACCAGGAACTGTCGTCTCCTTCCCTTTCCCTCATGGCCGACGATTCGCTGCCTCAGTCGCCCTCTCTTCCTCCCTCCCCCCATCGCCGGTCGTACCGCCTTCCTAAATTTCATGATTCTTTTTTTCCCTCATGGCCGGCGATTCTCTGCCTCAGTCGCCATCTCTTCCTCCCTCATTCGTTCGCCCAGATGATCTCTGCTATATTCCATCGGCGGTTTGTTCTCAAGGTCGGTGGTCCTCCGCTTGTCTATCGGCGTGGCAAGGCGCGTCATAGCTCCACTGTGTTAATCGCCTTCGGTGCTTTCGACCCTACCTTGAGTCCGATAGTCCGACCAAAATTAGCAAAGGGAGGTGGTTTTGAACCATATGGGGACGACATGCCTACCTACGCTACTGGAACCAGTATCTTCCTCACCTTCACCTGTGTCTTTCGGTATCAAAGCTTCACCGTGTGTCTGTCTCTTCATCACTCCAAAACGTGTGTCTGTTCATGGACCTGTTACAACCCCACTAAACCAGCCATATCCTCCTATCTTAATACCGAGAAACTCAATCATCTTGTCGTTACAGTTGTATTTCTTTAAATTCTGTATGTTTTTCCAGTGGTTTGCACTATTACACAGCAGATTAATTTGCATACAATTTTAGTATGATTTCATAGTGTCTTCATTGTCTGTGTCTGCCGTCTCATCCGTCTGAAGCTCACTTCCGTTTTTGGATTTGATTGTGGGTCGTGGTATGCAGGCGATCGTTGGATGAGTCTTCCGCGTATGGGAAGCAAGGAACACCAAAAAGGGTGGACAAATAATGTGGATGGAGTGTCTCCTACTCGATGAAAATGTGAACCTATATAATAACAGTTTCACATTTTCTGTTTCGTAAACAAATACGTTAATTCCTCTGTGTGGACACATGTTTCCAGTCTATTTTCCACAAAAAATATTAGCCTTTTATAAACAATTGCTTAGCTCAATCCTAAGTTCTCAAGGTTATGTTGACCGAAGGTTGTTGTGCCGCGGCTTGTAGGTCATTCTATGGTTGTTATTCAAAGGTTCTTGTGTCGCTGGCTGTTGTTTGTAGATCAAAGATTGATGTGGTTATTTAGTCGATGGTTTAGATTTACCTTGTGTTTTTTCTAGCCAGAATAAAATATGGATACCATTCACCGCTACGTCTATAATTGCAGTTTTGCTCCTGTTTGGTCAGCTACGTGTATTTGTTAGTCTAAAAAACGTTATGTAGGGCTGTCTGCACATGACTAAAAAACAAATGTGCTTTTACGTAGGCATTGAACTGTTCTTAAAAGTAATGGTAGCCATGGTTGCGTTTATATTGTAGAAATTTTAGTTTGCTCCGCATTGCGCACAATTCTCATTGTTGTTTCTCTAAACCTTTATGGTCTGCTTGTAGAGATAGGTTTGCTTTTTAAGCAGCAAATTGGAGGTATAAATTCCATGTGTGAGTAGGTCTGCTAGGGAAATGATCATTCACTGCTAGGTCCATATGGCTGTCTGCACATGACTAAAAAACAAATGTTATTTTGCGTAGGCATTGAACTGGTCTTTAGAGTGATGGTATCCATAGTTGCGTTTACGACCGAAGCTATCATTTTGCTACCGTATTGCGCACAAATCTCAGTGTGGCTTATGTAAAGAGGCTGGGGTTTAGAGTTTTAGACATAGAAGAAAATGAAAGTCATTCACAACTAGGTCTATGTTTTCTGTTTTGATCATGTTTGGTCAGATTATTGTAGTTGTTAGTATTGAAAATGAAAACGTCATCTATGGCTGTCTGCAGCTGACTAAAAAACACAATTTTTTTTACTTGGTCATTGATTTAATTATTTGGGATGAGGCACCCATGGCATATCGTAATACATTTGAAGCACTTGATCATACATTGAAAGATATTGTTTCCATGGACGACAACCATGCCATTGAAAAAGTATTTGGCGGGAAAAATGTTCTGTTAGGAGGTGATTTCCGGCAAATATTACCAGTCACACATGGTGGTCGTGCTGAAACAGTTATGTCAACAATAAACCATTCATTCTTATGGGAATCGTTACGTATATTTACTTTGAAACACAATATGCGATTAGGACAACAAGAGCAAAAATTTTCAAAATGGTTGTTAGCTGATGGGGATGGCACAACACGTAGTTTGCAAATTACTATGAATGATTCATTAGAAGGAGACAACATATTTATCAACAAAGAATTAATGCTCGAGAATACAACTGATCATTTGGAGTCAATCATCGAAGCAACGTATCCATGCTTTTGTGAACTGTACATGAATCCTGGATATCTCAGAGAACGAGCTGTTCTAACTCCCAGAAACGAAGACGTTTATGAAGCCAACGATTTTTTTTTATCAAAACTTCCTAGGAAACATGTCGAATACTTAATCTCTGATTCAATTGGAATTGATAGGCTCCTACAACCGAGTGGCAACCATTGAATAGATGTTTTAACGCTATGCCCGTCCTGCTCCACCCGCATCTACATAGATCCACAGCTAAAGCCAATCAGGAAATTCAAGCATAGGTACTTTTTTAATATATTTTCTTCATGTATTATTCGTACTTACTCTTTCTAAATATATTGAATAGATGTTTTAACGCTACGCCCGTCCTGCTCCACCCGCAACTACATAGATCCACAGCTAAAGCCAATCAGGAAATTCAAGCATAGGTGCTTTTTTATATTTATTTTCTTCATGTATTATTCGTACTTACTCTTTCTAAATATATTGAATAGATGTTTTAATGCTACGCATGTCCTACTCCATCCGCATCTACATAGATCCACAGCTAAAGCAATCAGAAAATTCAACCATATGTACGTTTTCAAAATATCCAAATATTGTCTGTATCAAGAAATTCTAAAACCATGTTATTGATTAAATTTAAACCTCAATATTTATGTAGGTACGGATAAGGAGAATAATCATCAAAACACTACGTTCAGATCATACAATTTCTTTTTCCGTCATTTTATAGTCAATAATTTTAAGGAGAATAATCATCAAAACGCTATTAGTTTTCACTACAACTTAAACATCTATCTATCAAATTCGTACATTTAAACTTTTATTTTCTTTTTTTCATATTGACCCATGTGCATATCAAATCTAATGATAATGTTCAATTTAATAAATTTTATACAAACTATAAGATGGTCATATTTTAATGATCACAATTTCGTGTGTAGCGTGGGTATCACCTAGTTTTCTTAATTAACGTTGACGTGAATATCACATCATTAATCACATACACCCCGTTAAAAGTCAAAATAAAAAATTTTAAAATTTTATCACTCCTCTATTCTCCTTATCTGTAGATATGAATAGGATCATCTTTACTTCAGTTTGTACTCGACAGAAAACCAATGCTATCAAAACAAATATTTAAAACCCAATGCCACCAAAACAAAGATTAAATTAATTAGATTACAAGTGTAAGACTTCAAATATAAATTACCAACTAGAACTAAGCAAAAAGCAATAAACAAAATTACAAAATTTGATAAACATGTGAAGCTAATGTAGTAATGAGAATGCTTAGAATATTAGACACCATTAGCGATAATTTTTTTCCATACACCTCTGTCTTCCATGCTCTCGTTCCCATGTACTTTATCATAGGTTCCTTAAATATTCATCAAAAGCTAATCCTAGTCCTTCATTCAAAGGTGCATTATCATCAACATTACCATGTATTCATCCTTCAACCGCTTTATTTGAATGCTCCAATTACTCCTCATCAGCCTTTCTCTTCATGCAATTGTTCTATTTACTTATTTTTAATATATAATTTATTTGATTTATTCTATAAATTGTAATCTAATCAAATTGAACAATAACAAAAGGAATAATTCTCTCAATCTCTAGATCTCACAAATATCTAAAAAATTTACGCATAAGTTTCTACGCGGTATAAAAGCATTATGATCCAAATCTCATCCTATTATTTTGCTTTTTCATCCTCAAATAATTGTATCTTTTCCATCATGGAAGATATTATCCAAAATAATTGTATCTTTTCCATCATGGAAGATATTATCCAGATGAAGTTTCATGTTTTAGTTGACGAAAACAATTATCTTGTTTAGTTATACATCATGAGGGTTCGTCTCCAATGAATTGGATCATGAGATGACCATATCAAAATACTCATGAAATGCAATTTTACTCCGCGTGAAAGAAGATTATGGTGCCTTGATGATAAAAATGTTCTCGATTTTTTTAAGCGATCGTTGAAATATTGAATCTAAAAGAGTGCATGAGATGGGTGTGATCATACCAACACTAATGCATTAGATTCCATTAGAACTCCAGAGTTAAACGTACTTGGCCGAGAGTAGTTCATTGATGAGTTACCAATTGAAAAGTCCTGTATTGTACCCTTTTTTTATTTTATGTTTTCCATGTAATTGGTCACTTAAACATTTAATTATATGGAAAGCTTTAAATACGATAACTTTGTATAGAAAGCAATGAATTAGACGCGTTATTCCATGTATTTTTTTAGATCAACGACATCCTAAATTGCAAGACGTGCATTCGAGTTTCTTAAGATATGCATGTTTCGTTGTGTCATTATATCATTGGTGTTAATTTTATCTATTGGATATCCTGTGCCATCTTGTTTTAGATATGGGACTCACATGCATAGGTTCATAAATTTATATGTACCCTTGCGAAATCATATAGGAGTGATGATGGTTTCCAAGTTAAACAATATTAACCTAAACTACTCGCAAGTGCACGACACATGTGTAGTACTCTAGGTGTTGATCCCACGGAGACTACGCAATACAAACTAAACTCAAACTAAGAATCAAACTTGCAAACAACGAAATATTGGTTTTAAGAATGAAATAACTAAAAATAATAAATTAACGAGTTCAAATAGTGAGACAAACGTTCTAGGATATGGTTTCACCACAAGAATCTCGAAACCAACAATCAACCTATCTAATCATGCATTCCCAATCAAGTTATCTAAGACGGACGATCCTAATGTAATATCTACTCTCTCTCAAGGCATAAATACGTGATCTAGTCAAGTTATCCCCTATTTTATGGCTGACACCTTAAACTAAATCAATAAGTTCTATGATTCATCCGATTAACCCTCAACTGCTACTACCCTACTTACGTGACCTAGTCTCGGTTTTTCTAAGCCTGATCATCCGAATTCTCCTTTTGGTCCTTCTCCTAAGTCCCCGAAACATGCATCTACTTGGCCATCGTAAATACAAGTCAATCAAAAACCCAGACAAAGAATAGATAAACAAAAACGGAAAATTGCCTTCAAAGATAAATCAAAGAGGTTACGGGATAGTCATGGGCAAATCCCTTCTCCTAGAACAAAACGACTACTCGGTCATGAGTTCGAAATCAAATAACATAAAGGAAATAGATAGTTTAAAGAACATAAAAAACCAAACGAAACTGAAGTACTAATTCGATCTTCAATGCTCCTTTAATGTCTCCCTCGCCAAGAGTGCTCACGAACATCTCCTCTCTCTCTGCAAATCTCTTTATACTCTATGTAATTTTCTGCAGTAATGTCCAAAAACTGAGCTCTCCTCCAGCTGCCCTTTGTGCTTTTCCTTCTTCCTCTCTTTCTTTTCTTCTTCTTTCCTCTTTTGTCGTGTTTTTCCCTTTGGTCGTTCACTCTTCTTTCCTCTTTGTTGCAGCAGCTACCGTTTACCTCTTTTTGTGTTGCAACAGCTACCGTTTACCGTTTACCTTTTTTTTGTATCTTTTCCATTCTTCTTTGCATTACTTTCAATTCTTGTGTAAGTGGTCTAATTCTCCTTTCTATTTTCCAACCATATGGTTCTTATTCCTCTTTTCTAATCATGTTTCCTTTTTGTATAAGCAGCTAACCACTTCCTTTTCCTACAAGCCGGACTTTCATTTTCTCTTCTTTTTAGGTGACGAATGTGACCCGTGCGGGCTGGCTTGGTGCGGACGAATCCGATCGGGCTAAGCATCAGCCCGAGCCATGCTGGATTTGCTGGATCATGTGCTTCGTGCGAGCTAGGTGAATACCCCGCGCGGGCTGTGTTGCAGCTGATGATCTGCGTATGCTAATGTTCACCCCGAGGCATGTTGAAATGCTTTAATATGAAGCCCGCATGGGCTAAGGGATCCACCCCGTGCAGGTTTAGTTTTTCCTTGCCGTTTCTCATCTCGTTTGTTCCGTTATGACCGTCGATGCTAGTACTTTGTCCCGTGTATGTTCTTTAGCTTTGAAATGAACAAAATGAGCACTAAAACCTGTATGAACACGAAAACACAAAAACGAGTAAACATATACAAAATCACACGTAAACATCTCATCTATCATCATAAACACCTCTAAAATCCTACGAGAAACATGTGTGAAAACGAGATGATCAAAATCCCCAAGACTTGAATGTTTGCATGTCCCTAAGCAAACGTAAACGTGGAACATGTGGGGTATACAAAAACCGAGAATTCGCTTTTTTCTTAGAAATGCCGCTAAAGCAAACCTAATCGATCAACTAGCAACTCGAGAGCAAATTCAGCCTAGTAATATCCAGTCTTCATCCTAGGTTCACCATGACTACCTATGGGATAGCAAATCAAAGGCAAACTAAGCAAACAATCGCAACTCTCTCCACCAAACAAGACTTCACAAAAATGCTAAATATAGAACAAATGACGATACTTGTTTCATTTATGAGCTTCTTTCTTTCTTTATTTTATTTTTTATTTCTTCTTTCTTCTTCTTTTTCTCTCTTTTTGTTTTATATCGTGTAGACACACTAGATTCCTAGGACGTCAGATTTGAAGGGATCCAGCCTACTTAGATCCAGACTACCGATGACGGTATACTCATGCATCTCGTTCGAGAGTGCAGTAGAGTAGGTGGCGTTTTTATTGTGCTTTGCCCTTAGGATGTAGAAAGATGATCACCAACCCACCACTTAGACCTAAACCATCGAAAATATTTCAAGGTCGATGCACTCATATCGATTTTAGATTAGTCTTTTAGGCATTATTCCTATCAACAACTGAGTGTTAGTGTGCGCTCTTATTATACAAAACAAGCTCATTTTCATATGATCTAATAATCCTCGTAAAAAAAAGAAGTAATGCATCGTCTATATGAAGTATAGTCATCTGGATTGAGAGAATAAACAAGAAACTAACCTAGCAGCCTCGTCTAGACCTCCCACAAGCAACACTAGGATTTCCAAAGAATTACGACCTATTCATTCCAACTAATAAGCTCTAATGCTTAGGAAAAACCTAGTTCAAACATGCAAAGTATCACGGAAATGGCCAGCTTCTTAAGTATTTTAGGTTCATGTTTCAACTCAAAATGTGGCACCGAAGAAGTGCTTGGGACAACTCCGATGCATGAAAACAGAATCAAACTAAAAACTAAACTATGAACTACGAAATCAGGGAGAAAATAAAAGAAAATGAAACGAATTGAACGACGTTCTCAACGTGAAGCTCCGATGGAGGGTAAGAGAAGTGAAGTCATATTTGTAGTGTTTTGTTTGTTTTGTGATATATAAACGAGTCTTAAAATAAACAACTACAAAAAATAGAAAACAAAGTGTTGGATTGCCTCCCATAAAGCGCTTATTTAACGTCTTTAAACTTGATGTTCCATGCCTCATGCGTGCGCGACGGATGGATCGAAAAGGGGAATGGAGTTTCCCCTTTCGATTAGTTGAGCGTCTTGGTAGAGCTTTAGTCGTTGTCCATTAGCTTTGAATGTTCCACCCGTCTCGTTCCAAAGTTTTTCTACTCCATGCGGGAATACCTCTCCTACCTGAAAAGGGCCAGATCAACGGGACTGTGGGTTGACTGAGAAAAGCTTAAGACAAGAATCAGAAAGTAGAACTAAGTCACCTAGTTGGAAGTCATGAGGTAGGATTTTCTTGTCATGCCATCCCTTAGCGCGATCCTCGTTCACATTGCAGATCACTGTCATTGCACCTTTCTTTGGCGCGCCATGCATGGGGTTCACCCATTCACTGCCCGAGATTGGATAAATAATATCTGCATTAAAACGTTTTATGGTCTTTTTTCCCATTACCTCTTTCAAGTTTGGGTTCAACCTCCTTTGAGCTTTGGTGGAAGGTTTGTGGTTGTCCCGCATAAAAATTTCTTTGTGTACATATTGAAGAGCTTACTCTCCTACGCTTCTTTAGGCAAGTGGGTGGCTTTTTCGTCTCATCTGCGCTCAAGTTAGCATTTATAATGATAGGATATGTTTTATTGAATTCAATGTGCTCATACCAAATAGAAATAGGAAGAGGTTCGAGCTCAAGTCTAGATGCTTTCTCCAATGTGAAATCAGTATATGTTTCATGTAGAGTCTCCTCGTGTAGGTCATCCTGTAGTGACTCAATTGCACTCATGAATTTTGTGTAGAGCTCGGCTTTTTTTGTCCATGAGTATTGTATTCCTACCAACCTTCTTCAAACATCTCTAAAACGGGTTAGAGATACTTACCTGATCAAACGTGTCATTCGCTGAGTCTTCTAACAAGTCAACTCTAAAAAAAGATTCCTTGAAGGAAGGTCTGTTCATAGAGTTGGACAAGTTGAACTCTATCTTCTCATCTCCAACACGTAAGGAGCGCTTTCCTTGTTGTACGTCTATCATGGCACCTGCAGTAGCTAAGAAAGGTCTACGAAGAATAATGGACACCCTAGCATCTTCCTTTATGTCAAGTACAACAAAATCAGTGGGAATGTAAAGATTACCTATCTTGGTGGGAACATTTTCAACAATTCCCACCATATATCTTACCGAACAATCTGCGAGTCGTAGAGAAATCTTGGTAGGTTTGAGATCTCCGAAGTTCATTCGCTTGAAGACTTAATGTGGCATTAGGCTTGCTTCCAAATCGCACAAGGCTCTATCAATGTCAATGTCTTCTATAGTGCATGGAATGGAGAAGCTTTCGGGGTCCTTTGACTTCGGGGGCATCTTGTTTTGAAGAATGGCGTTGCATTCCTCGGTGAGTGCTACCGTCTCACTCTCTTCGATATGCATATCATTGGAAAGAACCTCCTTGAGGAGTTTGGTGTGATTAGAAATTTTTTGGAGGGTTTCCACGAATGGGATATTGATATCGATCTTCTTGAGGCCCTCTAGAAATCTGCCTACTCTCCCTTGATTCTTGCTGCTTACCAACCGTCGAGGAAATGATATAGGAGGTCTGTAGGCTGGTGGAGCGACATATGATTTTTCCAAATCCGGTGCAACTCCTTCCATAATCACGATGGTGCCTTTACCTTTATCCATAGACGTTCTAGCAACTTTCTCTTGCTCCGTGGAGGACGGTTCTCAATCACATCATTGGTGCACAAGGTAATAGCGTTCACGTACTCTCTCGGGTTTAGATCAGGTTTTCCGGGAAGTTATCCGAGATTCCGAGAGGATGAGGCAGCTTACTGTGCTATGGAGTTCTCTAAGATCTTCACATGCTTACTCAAGGATTCCATCTGATTTTTGAGCTCATTAATCACTGTCCCTACATCCATATTGAATTTGGATTGAGTTGATTGTTGCTGCCTTTGTTCTTTGATGAATTCAAGCATCACAGCCTCAAGGCTTGACGAAGGAGCTTGAGAAGGTTGAGGAGCTTATGGAACTTGCTGGGGTTGCTGGGTATCTTTCTGGTACGGTTGTTTTCTTTGCTGAAATCCCGAATACTTCACCAGTTGGTTCGTTCGATACGAAAGATTTGGGTGGTTCCTCCAACTCGGATTGTAGGTATTCCCGAATTGCGTGTTTCATTGCTGCTGGGCATAATTCATCTGTTCCAAGTTCTCTTGCACCGTGCATTGATAAGCCATGTGTTTCGTATCTCTGCAATTCACACAGTACATGGCAATTGTTGCATCGCCCATTGATCAGCTCTGATTCACCTCGTATAGACCTCTAGTCTTGTTCAGCATAATTCTCGATGTGGACCACATGATGTGGTTCATAGCAAGGTTTTCGATCATTTCGTATGCCTCCTCAACACTGAGATCCATAAATGATCTTCTAGCAGCGTTATCCAACGTTGTTTTGTGCTCGTCTGAGATCCCATTGTAGAAGGTTCGGATAACGTACCATTGCTCTAGACCATGGTGTGGACACATCTGTAAAGATCCTTAAATCTTCCCCATGCCTCAAACAATGTTTCCCCATCTCTGCATCTAAACGTTGTGATTTCTCCTCTTATATGGGAAGAAAGAACCGTGACAGGAATAATATGAGAGTTGGTCCCAAGTAGTGATCAAACCAGCGGGAAGCGATGGTAGCCATGTTTTCGTTCGTCCCCCAAATGAGAAAGGGAAGAGACACAACATAATTGTATCATCTGAGACTCCGTGTATCTTACCAGAAAGCTCTAGAAAGTCTTTGAGGTGCTGATGGGGATCTTCATGATTTTCACCCATGAATTGCTTCTAAGAAAGTATGTTGATCATCGCAGGCTTAATCTCAAACTGCTCTCTTGCAACAGCATGCATCCTTGTGACGGTTTGACCGTTGTTCATATTCGGTACCACGTAATTTCTAAGGCGACGTGGTGGAGGAGCCTGTGGTTCTCGCGGTCGAGGTGCGAGTTGATGTTGCTGTAACTGTCCCATATTACCGATGAGTAAATGAGGTTGTCCATGACCGTTCAACATATCATTCTGATTATCCATCTCTCTTTGATCTGACGACTCTTCTTTCCCTTCAAAGGACAAGTAAAACCGATTTAGGTAGAAATAACAAAAGAAAAGAAAACAAAACAACTTGACTCTAGGTTCAAATCTAAGATGTGTTGAAAAATGGTCCCTGGCAACGACGCCAAAAACTTGATGCGTTCCAATTTAAATAATATTAACCTAAACTACCTGCAAGTGCATGACACGTGTGTAGTACTCTAGGTGTCGATCCCACTGGGACTATGCAACACAAACTAAACTCAAACTATGAACCAAACTTGCAAACAAAAAATATTTCTTTTAAGAATGAAATAACTAAAACAATAAACTAATGACTTCTTAAAGTGAGGCAAACGTTCTAGGATACGGTTTCACCATAAGACTTCCGAAACCAACAAATAACCTATCTAATCATGCATTCTCAATCAAGTTATCTAACACGGACGATCCTATTGTAATATCTACGCTCTCTCAAGGTATAAATACATGATCTAGTCAAGTTATCCCTAACTTTCGTGGCTGACACCTTAAACTAAATCAATAAGTTCTATGATTCACCCGATTAACCCTTAATCGCTACTACCCTACTTTCGTGACCTAGTCTCGGTTGTTCTAAGCATGATCATCCGGGATTAAAATTTTCCTTTTAGTCATTCTCCTAAGTGCCTAAAACATGTATCTAATTGGTCTTCGTAAATACAAGCCAATCAAAAACTCAGACAAAGAATAGATAACCCAAAAAGGGAAGTTGCATTCAAAGTAAATCAAAGAGGTTTCAGGATAGCCATGGACTAATCAATTCTCCAGAACAAAACAACTACTCGGTCATGTGTTCGAAATCAAACAACATAAACGAAATAGATAGTTTAAAGAACATAGAAAACCAAACGAAACCAAAGTCCTAATTCGATCTTCAATGCTTCTTGAATGTCTCCCTTGCCAAGACTACTCACGTACAGCTCCTCTCTCTCTGCTACTCTCTCTCTACTCTTTGTAATTTTCTGCCGCAATTTCCAAAAACTGAGCTCTCCTCCAGCTCTCCTTCGTGCCTTTCCTTATTCCTATCTTTTCTTTTCGTCTTCTTTCCTCTTTTGCGGTGTTTTTCCCTATAGTCGTTCACTCTTTTTTCCTCTTTGTTGTAGTAGCTACCATTTACTTTTTGTGTCTTTTCCATTCTTCTTTGCATTAGTTTCTATTCTTGAGTAAGTGGTCAACGTTTCCTTTCTATTTTCCAGACATATGGTTCTCATTCATCTTCTCTAGCCATATAATTCGTAAATCAAAGGAACATAGGAGTGACGAATCATATAGGAGAGGCGAGTGCATGAGCTAATGGGTGCATTCATACAAGCACTAATCCATCGGATCCTATTTGAACTCTACACATAAATGTGCTTGGGCGATAGTAGTACTAGGATGTGTGAACTCTTGGGAAGTCTTCGTGCTCCATTCTTTTATTTTCAGTTTTCATCATAATTGGAAGATTATGCATTATATATTAGGCTTTAAGATATGATAAGTTTGGGTAGAAAGCACCAAATTAGACGATTGTTTTCGTTCCATGTATTGTTTTTGAGATCTGTGACATTCCAGGCTGCCAGAGTTAGCCCGACCCTGTTTTCATCCCTAAATTGTTCTATGTAGCTTAATACATTGAATTTTTTGGAACTACGAGATGATCCATTTGATTTTCTTAAGATACATTTGTTTTATCATTTAATTATGTTACTTTTGTTACATTTACTCTCATATATCCTTTGCCATGTTATTTCAAACATTGGGCGCACACACATAGTTCATAAATAGAGGGAAAATATTGGTGTGGAATGGTATAAGAGTGGAAAGTGCATGAGTTGACTGTTGCAATCATATCAACATTAATGCATTGAATCCCATTATACCTTCGTAGTTAAGCATGCTTGAACAAGAGTAGTACTAGGATGGATAATCTCTTGAGAAGTCCTTATGTTGCAACCCTTTCCTTTTATCTCATTATTTTGTTGTAATTGGACGATTACACATTTAATTGAATACTTGACTTTTAAATACGATAATGTTTTGTACAAATCACCTAATGAGACAATTTTGTTTTTATTCCATGTATTGTTTCGAGATATATGACTTCTTGGGTTGTGAGATGACCTGACTTTTTTTATCCTCAAAACCTTAAATATAGCTCGTTAATATGGATTTTAAGGAGCTGTGAAATGCTTAATTCATGTTTCTTAAGATACATTTGTTTTTTCGTGTTTTATGTCACTTACATTACTATTGATCTTGGATACCCTTTGTCATCTTATTTAGGATATGTAGCCCACACGCAACACTTCGTAAATGGAAGGAATGTGCTAGTGGAAAATCATATAGGAGTGGTGAATGTATAGTAGATGGGTGCGATTATAAAATCATTTATCCACCATATACCACTAGAACTCCACAATTAAGCATGCTTTGGTGAGAGCAATACAAGAGTCGATGACCTCTTGGAAAGTCATCATGTTGCACCATATTTTTCTTTTGTTTTTGTTGTTGGAAGATTATGCATTGGATAATATGCTAAGCTTTGCAATCGATAACTTTGCATAAAATGCACCGGATTATGAGTTTTTTTTCATTCCATATAACTTTTCGAGATCTATGACATCCTAGGTTGTGGAAGGCAGTATGTCCCTATTTCCGTCTTTCAAACTATTCTATTTAGCTTGACACATTGGATTATTAGGATATACGAGATGCTCCAATCTAGTTTCTTTAGATATGTATATTTTTATGGTGTTTTATTGTTTTTGTAACTTTTATCTCTTGGATATACTTTGCCATCTTATTTTGAATGTGGGGCTCACACACACAGGTATGTAAATGGAGGAAATGTATTATGTGAATTCATATAAGAATGGCAAGTGCATGTGTTGATGGGTGTGATCATACCATTACTAATCACTAAATCCCATTAGAACTCTACACTTAAGCAAGCTTGGACGAGAGTAGTACTAGTATGGGTGATCTCTTTGGATGTCTTCTTATTGCACCCCTTTTTCCTTTTAATTTCTATTTTTTTTACATAATTAGAAAATTCTGCATTAAATTATATGTTAGGTTTTGAAATACGATAACTTTTCATAGAAAGCACTAAACTATACGAGTTTTGTTTTCCATTCCATGTATTTTTTAGACCTATGATGTCTTGGGTTGCGAGAGGCAAGACATATTATCATCATCAAATTCATTTGTTTGGCTCAATACATTGGATTTTGAGGTCATTCATAATGAAACTGCACCAAAGAAGGGTCAACCGAAGACGAACTAAACCAAGAAGCTGAAAGGACATAACTTTTTTAAGTTCTACTCACACATGGACAAACCATCTTATTTGCACTCCATTTTACTTTTGTTTAATATTTTTTTCCGTAATTGGAGGATTATGAAGTAAATTATACATTAGACTTTAAAAAATGATAAGTTTTCATAGAGAACACCCAGTTAGACGATTTGGTTTATACCATTTACTTTTTTAGATTTATGACTTCCCCGGTTACGAGAGATAGCTCATCCATATTTGCATCTTAAAGTATTTTTTCTAGGTCGATGCATTGAATTATTAGTATCTGTCAGATGCCATATTCTAATAACTTAAGATATATCTGTTTAGCTGCGTTGTTATGTCGCTTGCACTACTTTTATCTGTATGATATCCTTTCTGTCTTATTTTGGAGATGAAGTCCACATGCATAAGTTGAAAACGGAAAGAAAGTACTAGTATGAAATCATATAGGAGTGGCGAATGCATAGTTGATGGGTGTGATTATACCAGCACTAATGCACAATATCCCATTAAACTCCGCAATTAAGTGTGCATGGACCAGAATAGTACTAGGATGATTGACCTCTTTAGAACCCCTCGAGTTACACCTCAATTTCCTTTTATTTTTTATTTTTTCTGTAATTTTTGAATGATGCATTAAATTATACATTAGTGTTTGAAATACGATGACTTTGCGAAAAATAACCGAACTAGACGATTTTTGAATTTCATTCCATGTATTTTTTCGAGATATATGATTTCTGGATTACGAGAGGCATCCAATCCTATTCTGTCCTAAAAATCTTCAATGTAGCCCAATATATTAGAATTTTTAAGAGCTATGAGGTACCTCATTTATATCATTTCCATTACTTTTACTCCTCGGATATGTGAAATCATATAGGAGTGTGATTGCATGAGTTTATTGGTGTGATCATGTATTAAATTGTACTAGGATAGGTGACCTTTGTGAAGTCATCTATTGCATATTTTTTCCTTTTACTTTTTTGTGTTCGGAATAATTGCATGATTATGTATTGAATTATAAGTTGCACTTTAAAGTATGATAATTTTACGTAGGATGGACTGCATTAGACGCTTATATTTCATCCATTGTCTTTGTTTCATAATATAAAACATCAAAATTTGCGAGAGAAACCTAACCCCATTTCATCCTAAATTCTCATATTTATCTTGATACATTGGAATTTTATGAGTTGTGATATGCTCCATTCAGTTTTCTTAAGATATGTATATTTTTTTTCGTGGCGTTATATCACTTGCACTGATTTTACCACTTAAATATCATTTGTCATCTTCTCCGGATGTGGGGCCCACATACAGGTTTGTAAACGGAAGGAAAATAACAATGTGAAATCCCATAGGAATGGCGAGTACATGTGTTGATTCGTGCTATCAAACTAGCACAAACGCACAAAAAGCGTGTTTGGGTGAGAGTAGAACTAGGGTACATGATCTCTTGGGTATTTGTGTTGCACTTCTTTTTCGTTTTATTTTTAGTTTTTGCTAGAATTAGACGATAAACAATTGAATTAGACAATTGTTTTTGGATTCCATGTATATTTGCAAGATCTATGACATCCCACGTTGGAGAGGCATACTAGCCTCATTCTCGTTCTCAAATTCTTATATTTAGATCACTACATTGGATTTTATGAAAGTCCTATGCCAATTATGTAATATTTGAATAGTTATGGGTTTAAGTTGTAATTATTAAAGAGTTAATAATTATAAATAAACGCTTAACGAGGTTTCGTAAAACACACTATTCTAAGACGAAAACCCTAGCCGTCAGAAAAGAAAAACCCGAAGAACGGAAAAACAGTTTTTCGTTCTTCCGAATCCCGCATCTAAGCAATCCCGATCTCGGCGTGGATACGCGTAGAGGGCTTGTACCATCAAGCCTCACATCCGATC
>CM071875.1:23409683-23479489 GCA_036759665.1 Gynandropsis gynandra
GTATTTCTTTCAGTAATATTTCCTGAACTAATCATGCATAAGCCCCCTGGTAGTCAGGTCGTTTCTTAAGCATATTAAACAGGTTGGTTTTAATTTTGGCTCTATATCACATAGTCACCTGGTAGTCAGGTCGTTCCTATTGATATAGTTGAGTTCATCCTTCAGCTCATGGTTAGATATCAATTAAGTTTATGTCCCCCGGGTAGTCCAGGCGCTTACAAAAACTAATTGATTCCTCCCACTCGACATCTGATGTCATAGACGTACGAATCGTATTCTCGAACTACATGCCTCCTGGTAGTCAGGCCGTACCATGTAAACAAGAACCTATTCAAAACATCTACGATGAAGGAAAAGCCTAACGATAAACAATTTATCGTTTTAGAACTCAATTATTAATTAAAATTCTTAATTTTAATATCATTCTATATTAGATAGTCACCTGGTAGTCAGGTCGTTCCTATTGATATAGTTGAGTTCATCCTTCAGCTCATGGTTAGATATCAATTAAGTTTATGTCCCCCGGGTAGTCCAGGCGTTTACAAAAACTAATTGATCCCTCCCACTAGACATCTGATGTCGTAGATGTATGAATCAAATTATTGGACTACATGCCTCCTGGTAGTCAGGCCGTACCATGTAAACGAGAATTTATTCAAAACCGTCTATGGTGAAGGAAAAAACTTAACGATAAACAATTTATCGTTTAATAATTTTAATAACTCAATTATTAATTCTTTTAAAATTAAAATTCATCTAATTTTAATCTTAATTTTTTTTAATTTTTTTTTTAAAAAACTAGGGCTAGGGTTAGGGTAACCCTAACCCTAAACCCTAACCCTAACCCTAAAATTAAAAAAAAAAATTTAAAAAAAAAAATTAAAAAATTTAAGATTCAAATTAGATGAATTTTAATTTTAAACTATTAATAATTGAGTTATTAAAATTATTAAACGATAAATTGTTTATCGTTAAGTTTTTTCCTTCACCATAGACGGTTTTGAATAAATTCTCGTTTACATGGTACGGCCTGACTACCAGGAGGCATGTAGTTCGAGAATACGATTCGTACGTCTATGACATCAGATGTCGAGTGGGAGGAATCAATTAGTTTTTGTAAGCGCCTGGACTACCCGGGGGACATAAACTTAATTGATATCCGACCATGAGGTGAAGCATAAAACTCGTCTATATCGATAGGAACGACCTGACTACCAGGTGACTATCTGATATAGAATGATATTAAAATTAAGAATTTTAATTAATAATTGAGTTCTAAAACGATAAATTGTTTATCGTTAGGCTTTTCCTTCATCGTAGATGTTTTGAATAGGTTCTTGTTTACATGGTACGGCCTGACTACCAGGAGGCATGTAGTTCAATAATTCGATTCATACATCTACGACATCAGATGTCTAGTGGGAGGGATCAATTAGTTTTTGTAAGCGCCTGGACTACCCGGGGGACATAAACTTAATTGATATCTAACCATGAGCTGAAGGATGAACTCAACTATATCAATAGGAACGATCTGACTACCAGGTGACTATGTGATATAGAGCCAAATTAAAACCAACCTGTTTAATATGCTTAAGAAACGACCTGACTACCAGGGGGCTTATGCATGATTAGTTCAGGAAATATTACTGAAAGAAATACGATTTCTGAATACTATTGTAGTATTAGTCAGTAAAATAGTCATTTAGATGAAAGTCCATATCTATTTGATTAAATAAGTGTTCTAATAAATGCTGCAATTTTTCCTTACAGATTTCCCGAAAATGTCTTCACTTTCCCTATGTGCCATTCTTGATGTCCAAGCTTGTTGGGGAAAATTTCGATGATTGGTACCGCAACCTTAAGATCGTCCTCAAGCAGGAGAAGATACTCGATTCGATCGAGAATCCTATCAAGGAACCTGCTGATAACGATGTGGATGGCATGATTGCTTGGGCAGAGCAAAGGGATCGCCTTGACACTGCCAAGTGTATCATCCTAGCCTCAATGAGTTCAGAACTCCAGCGCGAGCATGAGGATATGGAGCCTGCTGCTATCATTGAGCATCTTAAGAAGATGTATGGTGCGCAGAGCCGAACGGCAAGATATCAGTTGTCGAAGGCACTAGTCAAGTCGAGATTGTCTGTGAACTCTCCGGTGGGGCCCCATGTTCGTAAGATGATCAGTCTTATTGAACAGCTTGTGAAGCTGGGGTGCACACTAGGTAAAGAGTTATCTCAAGATCTGATCTTGCAGTCATTGCCTGAGACGTTCTCTCTGTTCATTGTTAACTTTAACATGAACAAGATGGACATGGATCTGCATGAGATGCTGAACCAACTGATTGACTATGAGAGTCAGTCAGTGTCTGAGATGTCTAAGGGACATAGGATGATGGTGATGGTCGGCTCTTCTTCCAAGAAGGGCAAGGGCAACAAAAAGCCCAAGAAGAAGCTCCTTGGGCCCAAGGGTGGTGTGCCCAAGGCAAAGGCAAAAAGGGGCAAATCTGACCAAGCTGATGCTGAGTGCTTCTTCTGTAAGAAGAAGGGGCATTGGAAGAGGAACTGCAAAGAATACCTGCAGTCTCTGAAGGGCAAGAAGCCAGGTAAGATTCTCATGGAAAATGTTTTCATGATTTTCTTAACTACTATTGATTCGTCTAGATGGGTATTGGATACCGGTAGCAGTTTTAACATCTGCAATATGTTGCAGGGACTGAGGATCAGTAGGAGGTTCAGGAAGGGAGAGTTCAGTCTGAAGGTTGGAAATGGCGCAAGTGTTGCTGCTCTAGCCGTAGGATCAATTTCCCTTGTAATGCCTACGGGCAAGACCTTGTTGTTAGACGACTGTTATTATGTTCCTAAGTTTGTATGAACATAATTTCTATTTCTATGCTTGATAGACATGGATTTCGAACAGTTTTTAGATATAACATTTGCTCTATTTATCATGGTGATGAATTTTGTGTGAATGGTTATCTACAACAAGGGCTGTATATCTTACCTGATGTTAATGTAGAAGAAATTAACATGCATGTTTCGGGCCTTAAGAGAAAAGTAGATGATCGTCAAAGACAGACGTATCTTTGGCATTGTAGACTTGGTCATATCGGTGAGAAGAGGATAAACAGGTTGCATAAAGATGGTCTTTTAGGCCATTTCGATTATGAATCTTATGCAACTTATGAGTCCTGTCTCACTGGTAAGATGACCAAATCTCCGTTTAGTGGAACCGGGGAAAGAGCTACAGAACTCCTAGGACTGATACATACTGATGTATGTGGGCCTATGAGAGTTCAAGCCAGGGGTGAATATTCGTACTTCATCACATTCACTGATGATATGTCGAGATATGGATTTGTGTTCTTGATGAAACACAAATCCGAATCTTTTGAAATGTTCAAGAGATTCCGCAGTGAAGTGGAGAAACAAACCGGAAAGAGTATCAAGGTGTTGAGATCTGACCGGGGCGGTGAATATCTTAGTCATGAATTTGTCGATTATCTAAGGCAAAATGGGATTTTGTCTCAGTGGACTCCTCCCGGAACACCACAACATAATGGTGTATCCGAACGGAGAAATCGAACCTTATTAGATATGGTGAGATCCATGATGGGGTTCACTGATCTTCCAATGAACTTATGGGGCTATGCTTTAGAAACAGCTGCCTATCTGCTAAACAAAGTTCCCACCAAAGCAGTCTCGAAGACACCATATGAGATATGGAAAGGACGTAAGCCAAACCTGAGGCACATCAAGGTTTGGGGGTGTCCGGCCTTCGTTAAGAGACTTCAGCCAGACAAGCTTGATGCTAGGTCTGACAGATGTAGGTTCATAGGTTATCCCAAGGAAACTATGGGATATTATTTCTACCACCCGTCTGAACACAAAGTGTTTGTGGCCAGAACGGCAACCTTTCTTGAAAGGGAATTCCTTGATGAAGAAATTCATGGTGGGGAAGTAGTTCTTGACGAGATTCAAGAACCCGATGAGCCAACACAAGCTCATGGACATGAGATGTCAAATGAGCGTTCTTGGCTGAGTGATATAGTGTTAGGCTCCGGCGCTTCATCTTCAAATGTTGAAGTGACAGTGCCCGTTCAGGAACAAGTTCAGGAACCTGTTCAGGAACCTGTTCAGGAACAAGCCCAACAAGATATCCCAGCGCAGGTTGAACCTGCTACACAGGCTTCCTTGAGAAGGTCAACACGTTCTCGACGTGCACCTGACAGACTTAATCTGATGGTGCAAGAGGATGTGGTCGGTCATATAGATGACGACCCTTTGACTTTCCAAGAGGCTATACAAGGCCCTGATTCTGAGAAATGGTGGAAAGCCATGGAATCCGAGATGGAATCTATGAAGATCAACAAAGTATGGACTTTGGTTGATTCTTCACAGGCTTCCAGACCGATAGGTTGTAAATGGGTTTACAAAAGGAAGATTGGAGCGGACGGGCAGGTAGAGACCTATAAAGCTCGTCTAGTTGCCAAGGGGTATAGTCAACGAGAAGGGATTGACTATGAAGAAACGTTCTCCCCTGTGGCAATGCTCAAATCTATTCGGATTCTGCTTGCGATAGCGGCATTCCATGACTATGAGATTTGGCAGATGGACGTGAAAACAGCTTTCCTTAACGGAGAGCTCCAGGAAGAAGTCTTCATGACTCAACCTGAGGGTTTCACGTCGCCAACTCAAAGTCATATGGTATGCAAGCTTCAGAGGTCCATTTATGGACTCAAGCAAGCTTCTCGAACCTGGAACATTCGCTTTAACAAGGCAGTTGAAGAGTTCAACTTTGTTAGATGCGAAGAAGAGCCTTGTGTGTACAAGAAGTTTAGTGGGAGCGCGGTTGTCTTCCTTGTGCTTTATGTGGATGACATATTGCTCATAGGGAATGACATTCCGGCGTTGCAAGAGACGAAATTCCGGTTATCCGAACAATTCTCCATGAAAGATCTGGGAGGAGCAACCTATATTCTGGGAATAAAGATCTATAGAGATAGATCAAGGAGGTTGCTTGGACTATCACAGTCCCAGTACATTGATACCATCATGAAGAGGTATAACATGGAAAATTCCAAGAGAGGCTATCTACCGATAGGCACTGGAATTACTCTCTCCAAAGAGGATTGTCCTCAGACACAAGAAGAGAGAGAACACATGAGTAGGATCCCATACGCTAGCGCAGTGGGAGCCATCAAGTATTCCATGACATGTACGAGGCCTGATGTAGCCTTCGCGCTAAGTGTAGCGAGTCGGTATCAGGCAGATCCCGGTGAGGAACATTGGAAATTGGTGAAAACCATTCTCAAGTACTTGAGAAGGACTAGAGACCAATTCCTCGTTTATGGAGATTCTAACTTAGAGTTAGAAGGGTTCACGGATGCCAGCTTTATGTCTGATAAAGATGATAGCAGATCGACATCGGGGTATGTCTTTTGTCTCAATGGGGGTGCAGTGTGTTGGAAAAGTTCCAAACAAGCAGAATACTGTAGCTGATTCGGTTACTGAAGCAGAATACATAGCGGCTTGCGAAGCTGCTAAGGAAGCGGTCTGGATGAGAAAGTTCATAACTGAACTTGGTGTGGTGCCTTCGATAAAGGAACCAGTTCCTTTATTATGTGATAATACCGGGGCAATAGCCCAGGCGAAGGAACCAAGATCTCATAAAAGATCAAAGCATGTTCTGCGGAAATACCATCTAATAAAGGAAATCGTTGAGCGTGGGGACGTTCAAATCCAGAAAGTAGAAGGAAAAGAGAATGCAGCAGATCCGCTCACAAAGGCGCTTGGTTCAAATGAGTTTGACAAGCACAAGTTGAAGATTGGATTGAAAGACATGGCATGCTGGAATTAGTTCTAGGAATAGTACAACTGTTGTAACTATTTAAGAGCTATTTTATGTCTTGTATTTTGAACACTTATAAATAAATAAAATGGCATTGTTTTATCATTTAATGATAATTATAAATATATATGTGTATATATTTTCATAGCTAGTATGATAGAGTCCATGATTAAGTTTAGAAACTTGTCATCATGATAGAGATCATGATAAAGAGAGTCAAGTTTTGGTAAAACTTAATCTAAATCGTTCTTGATCATAGGATAACTAATTGGACGTTAGTAATCCGGATAGATCAACATGGATGTGATGGTTTCTATTTGATAGAAATTAGTAGATCTCTTTTACTAAATCACATGCATGGATGATGCACATAGATATGTGATCATTGAACTGACCCTAAGGGAGAATTCCTAATGGTTATATTACCTTTGAACTGTCAATAGGAATTTCTCTAGAAGGATAGGAATATTATAATTTCCTTAGACCTGAGATCAACATGGTAACTGACAAGTTATCTACCATTCTTTGATACTGGACACCTTATGCCTTGGGATGTAAGTTGAAAGGATATTGGGAATGATTAGATGCTTGTGCAGTTAGTGATTGATCAAGATGGAATCCGTCAACTCTGGGTAAAGAGTTTGAGCTCTATGTTGTCAGCAACATAATGACTGAAAAGACCTTGGCCAGGGCATTTGAATGAGAGAAGAAAGGAGTTTCTTGCGATCATTCAGCAGTCAGTTATGTTAGGCATGAAACATAGTTGATAATCTATTAGGACTTGACAGTTAGACCATGTCCTAGGATTATCCGGAGCTGTAAAGACGGAGGGAAATAATAATATTATCCTTCTACCATGGTTCTACAGAGTAAGGATGTTACTTCACACTATCTGGTCGTTGAGGAGTGTTGCTAGACGCCAACCTCGATTAGTTAATTAGTGAGACTAATTGACTACCAGCTTAGTGATGAACCTACGAGGTCACACGCATACGAGTGTCTCGGTATCTGCTTATGATTGTTAGACAATCAGTGTGGGATACAATTATATTCATCCTCTAGCACCGAAGAATATAATTGTATTTGTTTTCTTTTGGAGACAGTACATGAGATGTACGGGCAAATATGTGTATGGAGATACATGTATTTCGGCTATTTGAAATATTACGTAAAGGCAAGTGGGAGATTGAAAGTCCTATGCCAATTATGTAATATTTGAATAGTTATGGGTTTAAGTTGTAATTATTAAAGAGTTAATAATTATAAATAAACGCTTAACGAGGTTTCGTAAACAGATTATTCTAAGACGAAAACCCTAGCCGTCAGAAAAGAAAAACCCGAAACAGTTTTTCGTTCTTCCGAATCCCGCATCTAAGCAATCCCGATCTCGGCGTGGATACGCGTAGAGGGCTTGTACCATCAAGCCTCACATCCGATCCTCAGTTCAACGTTTCAGGTATCTCAGAAACTGTTCTTGAGTCGTTTAACGTTGAAACCGAACAATTAATCGTAAACATGACTAGATCTTAATTCGGGTTGATTAAAACACGCTTCCGCAATTGAAATCAACCCTACATTTTAGGAGCTACGAGATATCTTATTTAAGTTTCTTAAGATATTTATGTTTTTTTCATATCGATATGTCACATGCATTAATTTTGCTTCTAGGACATCCTTTGATGTCTTATTTTGGACGTGGGCCAACATTCAAAAGTTTTTAAATGAAGAAAATGTACCAGTGTGAAATCATATAAAATATGTGATAGCATGAGTTGATATGTGTGATTAAACCAACACTAATGCATTGGATCTCATTAGAATGCTATAGATAAGTGTGCTTGAGCAAAGGGTACCACTACCATGGGTAACCTCTTGAGAAGTTATTGCACCTTTTTTTTTATTTCCATTTTCACTATAATTGAATGATTCTACATTGGATTATATATTAGGCTTTGAAATATAATAATTTTGTGTGAAAGCACCGAACTAGACAATTTTGTTTTTTATCCCGTGTATATTTTTTTCGAGATCTATGGAGATCTGGGTTGCAAGAGGCAACCCAACCTTGTTTACAACATGTTCTGCTATTTAACTTGATGCATTGGATTTAGGAGCATCGAGATATCTCATTCTATTTTTATTAATAGACATCTTTTGCCACGTCGTTATGTCTTTTGCATTACTTTTACCTTTAAGATATCATTTGCATTGAATTATACTTTAGGTTTCTAGATATGATATTTGTATAGAAAGCAACAAATTAGATGATTTGTTCTCATCATTTTCTATTTTTTATAATTCTATGATATCTCGGGCTACGAGAGTTAGCCAAGCTACTTTAGTCCTAAGTATTTATTTCGAGATCTTTAACATCCCGTATGACAAGAGGCAGCCATACCCTATTTTCATCCTCTAACTCTTATATTTAGCATGATAAATAGGGCTTTTATGATTTCTAATATTCCCATTCAATTTTCTTTAGATAGGTATATTTCATTGTGTCGCTATAATGCATGCATTACTTTTAGCTCTTTCATATCGTCTGTCATCTTATTTCGGATATAGGGCCCAAAAGCATAGGTTCATAAATAGAAGGAATGTATCGGTGTGAAATCATATATGAGTAATGGATGCATTAATTGATGTCTACGATCATACAAGGACTAATGCATCGGATTCCATTAGAACTCTGTAGTTAAACATGCTTAGGCCATAATACTATAGATTAGGGTACCTTTTGAAAAGCCCTTGTGTTGTATTTTTTTCCTTTTATTCTTTGTTTTCATTATAATTAGACAATTACATGAAACGATAATTTTGCATAGACATAACATAATTAGATGATGTTTTTTGTTCCATTAATGTTTTTTTATACGTGTGATGTCTCGGGCTAAGAAAAGCAGCTATGCCCATTTATCCTCAAAATCTTTATTTCGCATGATACATTGGATTTTTGGGAGCTACGAGATATTTCATTCGAAATTTTTAAGATACATATTTTATCACCTTGTTATATCACATGAGTTGCTTTTACCTCTTGTAAATGGAGAGAGCGTACACATGTGAAATCAAATGGCGGTGGAGAATATATGAGTCAACGGATGCGACCATATCAACAAAAATGCACGTGATCGCATTAGAATACCATAGTTAAATGTGCCTAGCCTATAGTAGTAGTAGTAGGATGGGTATGATCACACCATTTTCACTCTATGATTAGTTGCATGATTCTATTATGTTTTAGATATTTTAGTCTCTTTATTCCCTTTTAACGTTTTTGTTCATTTTATAATGTTGTAGGCAAAAGGGTGTAAGGATCACATTATGGAGAAACATGAACCACTGTTGGTACAAATGAGAATCAAGGACAAAAACATAGAAAATGTTCGGCACGAGCACAAAACCAATGGTCGAGCATGTAAAATCGAAATGCTTGAAAGTTTCAGAGAAACCGCTAAGGCAAAGTGATTAAGCCATCGGCCATAACAACGCACCTAAGTCACTCCCAAAGATTTACTCGATGCGAGTGGTGACCAACTCTTCGACCGAAAAGCCAAAAGGTGAAAATTTTAACAACTGTAGGTTTGCTCAAACCGAGCATTTTCTGACTCGGTCAAACTATTTTCTGAAAACGTCAAAGTTAGCTTTGATTTGCATGTGAAACATACGGAACAACCAACTGCTTAGCTTGAGTTGAGACCAACTCGTTCGAGCAGTTTACCGTATTCACCTAATAATTCAAATTTTTATTTGTTTACGCGTTCGTAAACTTTCCTTGAAAATGACACTAGACATAAAGAAAGAGGAAAAATACATAAGAAAACCGAGAGTAAGAGGTTAAACCTTATTGATCGTGTAGAAGAGTGATAGGCTATCTAATTCCATTAAAGGGTCAAACTATCAGCTATGACAAGTCAAAAGCAAGTTCATGACAGTATCGAATTACTCTAGATCGTATGACTTAAATAAAATGAATGATTATATTAAGAGATGAATCAATTTAGGGATGATGATGTTGTACTTCAAAATGTAGGCCATTAGATAAGATATCAATGGTTGAAAAGTTGGATATGGGCTTAGAGTTCAAAAGAAAGTGAATCTATTAATAATATGTTTAGTACATAGGTCATTTGATGGAGACGTCATGGACCAAAATACTTGAATAGGTATAGACTTAGAGAGGAGGTAGTTTATATAAGATGATTCAATTCTCCGATAGGAGAAAATGACATTTCCAAAATTGGTAATGAACTTTTATACATGAGAAGAATTATCAAAGTTAGAAACACCATGTCACTTGCACATAATTGTAATTGTATTTATTTGTTCATATTACACAATTTATATACATACAATTTTTATTTTTCAAGATTGTAGTTTTGTGAAATTGATAGTTATAATCATTCTTAGGTCATGTGTTCGATCCTAGTACTACATGATTCGTATCCTTGCAGAATGTCTAGTCATGTGAAATCCTCGTATTGCATCCATTTTTCTTTCATTTTTTGTTTTCACTTTAATTGGATGATTATGCATTAAATTATAAAGTAGGCTTTGAAATACAATGAATTTGTGTAGAAAGCACCGAATGATACAAGTTGTTTCATTTCATCGATACGTTGGATTTTTAGGAGTTGCGAGATGTCTTCTTAAGATAAACATTTTTATCGCATCGTTATCTCACTACATTCCACTAGAACTTTGCCTTTAAGCATGCTCGGGTGAGAATAGTACTAGGATGGGTGATGTCTTGGGAAGTCTTTGTGTTGCATGTCTTATTCCTTATGTTTTTTTTGTTTCTTCTGTAATTAGATGATTTTGCTTTGAATGTATATGTTAAATTTTAATTATGATTAATTTGTCCATTAAATAATTTTTTTCATTATATGTATTTTTTCGAGATCTATAACTTCCCAAGTTGTGAAATGCTATCTGACCCTGTTTTAGTCATCAAATTCTTCTTTTTAGCTAGATACATTGGATTTTAGGAGTTGAGATATATCTTATTTGATTTTTTAAGATACATATATTTTATTGATGGGTGCGATCATACTAACACTAATGCAAGAGACCCCATTAGAACTCCTATGTTAAGATTTATGGGGTGTGAATAGTACTACGATGGTTGACCTATTGCGATGTCCTCGTGTTGCGCCCTATTTTCCTTTTTTTCCATTAATGGAGGATGAGGCATTAAATTATATATTAGGTTTTGAGATAAGATCTTTGTATTGAAAACACCAAATTAGATGATTTTTTCATTAAATGTGTTTTTTTCGAGATCTACTATGTCTCAAGCTCTAAGAAATATTTAGACCTCATTTTTGTGTTAAAATTCTTCTATGTAGCTAGATACATTGGATTTTTTAGAAAAAATAAGATACCCATTCGAATTTCTTAAGATATGTATATTTTGGGTGTTGTTATGTCGTTTATGTTACTTTTTCCCCTCAGACATACTTTGCCAAATTATTTCGATCGTCGGGCACACACACATAGGTAAATAAATAGAGGAAAAATACCGGTAAAAATCATATAGGAGTGGTGAGTGTATGAGTTGATAGGTGCAATAATAACAACGCTAATACACCGGTTAAGCCTGTATGGGCGGATGGGTGACTACTTGGGATCTTCTTTGTTGCATCTAATTTTCTTTTTCTTTTTTGTTTTTTCCTTAATGGCAAAATTATGGCTTTGAAGTTACGATAAGCTTTCAAATATGATAAAAATTTGTGAAAAACACCGAATTTATTTCATTCTTTGTATTTTTTTAAGATAGAGGACATCACGAATTGTAGCAGGACGTTGTCTGACCCAGTTTTCGTCCTCCAAAAATTCTTTGTACCTTGATACAATTGATTTTTATTCTTTTGATTTGCCCATTCAATTTTTTAAGATACATATATTTTGCTTAATTGTTATATTACTTGCCGAATTTTCTTATTTTGGATCTAAGGCCCACACGTATAGGTTTGTAAATGGAAGAAATGCACCGATGCAAAATCGTGTAAAGGTTGTGAATACGTGAATTGATGATGTAATCATACCAGCGCTAATACAACAAGTCCCATTAAAAATCCGCAATTAATAGTGGTTTTGCATGACTAGTACTAGGATGAGTGACCTCTTGAGCAGGAAAGAGGAAAACCCATCCGCAGCCTACTGGTCGTGTAGAACACCACTTTTTCTTTTTCTTTTTTATTTTTTCGTAATGATATGATTATAATCTGAATTATATATTAGGATTTAAAATACGATAACTTTACGTATAAAGTAGATAATTAGAAGATTTTTTCCTTCCACGAAGTATTTTAAGATCTACAACATCCTATTCAAGTTTCTTCTATGTAGCACGATACATTGGATTTCAGAAGCTTTGAGATGTCTTATTCTAGTTTCATAATATACATATATTTTACCGCGTGTCTCTATTATATCATTTGTCATCTTATTTCCGATATGAGACCAACACGCTTAGGTTCATAAATGGAGGGAACATCCTAGCACGAAATAATATAGGAGTAACAAGTGCATTAGTTGATGTGTGCAGTCATACAAGCACTAATACACCGAATCCCATTAGAGCTATGCAATTAAGCGTGCATTGGAAAAATTCATTATGTCGCTGTATTACTCTTGCCTCTTAGACATGTTTTTTCTTCTTATTTCAAATGTGGGAAGTACACACATAACTTCATAATGGAAGGGACTTATCGGTGCAAAATCATGTAGGCATAGAAAGTGCATGAGTTGATGGGTTCGATTATATCGGCACTAATGCAACTAATCCCATCAGAACTTCTAAGTTAGATGTACTTAGGCCACAGTAGTAGAAGGATTGGTAACCTCTTGTGAAGTCTTCGTTCTTCACCCCTTCTTCCTTTTATTTACTGTTTACCATGTAGTTTGATGATTATGCATTGAATCATACATTAGTCTTTAAAATACTATGACTTTGCGTAGAAAGCTTCAAATTATTCGATTTGTTTTTTGTTCCATGTATTTTTTGAGACTTATGATGTCCCGGGCTACGAGAGCCATCTTAGCCCCTTTTTCATCTTCAGAATATTTTACTTAGCTTGATACATTGGATTTTCAGAAGATGTAAGATGGTCTTTTCGAGTTTGTTAAGATACATATGTTTTGTTTCATTGTTGTCTTATTTTAGATGTGGCACCTACAAGTATAGGTTCATAAATGGAGGGAATGTCATGATGCAAAATCAAAAAACAGTGGTGTGCATGAATTGATGGGTGCAAAAATACCAGTCGTATTACACATATCCCTTTAGAACTCCATAGTTAAGCAGTCTTAGGTTAGAGTGGTATTAGGATAGGAGACCTCTTGGAAAGTTTTCGTATTGCACCCCTTTTATATTTTATATTTTCTCCGTAATTAGATGATTATGGATTAAATTATACGTTAGACTTCAAAATAATATAATTTTGGATTAAAGGCATCAAATTATATGATTTTATTTA
This sequence comes from Gynandropsis gynandra, assembly GCA_036759665.1. Lineage (NCBI taxonomy): Eukaryota > Viridiplantae > Streptophyta > Magnoliopsida > Brassicales > Cleomaceae > Gynandropsis > Gynandropsis gynandra. Next base: position 23,423,012 of record CM071875.1, read on the forward strand.
TTCCACAAATTTAAGAAAAAAATATATGATGTCGCAGGTTGAAAAAGGTAGCACTCCACAATTAAGCATTTCTAGGTGAGACTAGTATTAGGATGGGAGATCTCTTGGAAAGTTCTTGTGTTGCACATTTTTTTCTATTTTATAATTTCACCGTAATTGGATGATTATGAATTAAATTATATGTTCCTTTTTAAAATAAAATAAATTTGTGTAGAAAGCACCAAATTAGTTGATTTTATTTAGTTAACATTCTTTTTTAAAAAATATGATATCTCGGTTGCAAGATGTAGCACGATCCAATTTTTTTCTCAAAATCATTTATTTAGCTCGATATATTGAATTTTTAAGAGTTGCGAGATGCTTTATTCGAATTTCTTATAAAACGTATATTTTCTCACATTGTTATATTGTTTGCATTACTTTTACCCATCCGGTGCTTTTTACACAAAGGTACTATAATTCAAAATTTAATGTATAATTCAATGCATAATTGTCGAATTATGAAAAAAAAAAACTAAAGGGAAAGGAATTCAACACGAGGATTTCCCAAGAGTTTATCAATCCTAGTACTACTCTGGCCCAATAGGTCACCCATATGAGAGGTAAAATTTACACAAGCAACATAACGAAGTGACAAAATATATGTATCTTAATAAACTTGAATGGAGCATCTCGCAACACCTAAAAACAAATGAATTGAGATTAATAGAATATTTTAGGATGGAAACTGGGTTGGACAGCCTTTTGCATCTAGGGACAATGTAGATCTTGAATAAATGCATGTAAGGAAAAAACAAACCATCTATTTTGTCCTTTCTAAGCAGAGTTACTGTATTTCAAAGCTTAATGTATAATTCAATGCATAATCATTCAATTGTGGTGAAAAAAGAAAATAAATGGAAAAAGGATGCAACACGAGGACTTCCAAAGGTCACATCCATCAACTCATAGGGTCTGGTGCATTAGTGCTGGTATGATCACATCCATCAACTCATGCACTCGTCATTCCTATATGCTTTGGTACTAGTATGTTTATTTGATGTCGCCTAGGTGCGATCAATGCATCTCAATTTTTAATATTTATACTTAAAATAGACATACCACAAAGTAAGGGATCATGTAGTACCATGGTTGAACACAAGCACTAAAACGAATCTAGATTATAAATTTAATAAAAAAATTGGACAATATAGTTTGTGTTATTTATATATTATTTATTATATCTAATTATATAATTCAAGTATTTACATCGAGATAGTGCTTATAGATTAGGTTATTTTAATGTACGTGAAGTCATTAAAGATTTGAGAAACTATTGCTTTAGTTATATTGGAGAATTCGATCAATCATAAACGTATCTATCTACTCTAGCAATCTAGATCCTCTTCAAATATTTCAGTTATTGACATCTCGATCTAATGATCTACATACTAAATATATTATCAATAAATCCAGCTTCTCTCAAATTCTATATTCATATCCAACATCTCAATCATTGACGTTTTTATCTAATGATCTACATGTTAATGCATTATTGCTCGATATCGTCATTTCTAAACCCACTAAACCACGTCTTGATATGATCATCCATGTATATCAATTGCATATCATCTCAAATAATGCGATGTCTCAATTTGAATTATAGTATATGACAGTCAAATCCGGTGGCCATCCAATAATCAAAAGAATGTAAACATACATTAAAGCATAAAGATAAAGAATCAAGATTTTGATCATTAAGTACGATGAATCTGAATATAAAATGCTCCAGCCGAAAGAATATATCATTTTAGCAGATCTACATCTAGAGAATGAACTACAAGAAAAAACAAAGAAGAAACAAAGGCTTAGTTGATCTCTTAATCAATTGCCACCGTGGCATCACCTTCTACCCGTCTCTACCGATAGTTAGCTCTTTTCTCTTATGTTCTGTCTCCCTCTCATCAATTGTCAATCATTGCCATTTGAAAATACTTTGGTCGCTCTTACTAATTAAAATTTTGAATTATTGAGTGATTTTGGCATTTCACTTGGTAGAGCCCCACACTGCTCGGGTTAAGCGGTTCTTGTTTATGCGTCATTCCTATGCAATATAGAACTAATATTGACATGATCAAACATTCTACTCAACCGATTTTCATGGTGCTCGGGTCGAGAATTTCCATTATTACTTTTATGCATCTCGTGTTAAACATACTTGATCTCTTAATTGATGGCTTAAATTGAGCATTTCTTCTGTATTAATGAATGATGCTCGTATTATGCTGTAACGTGTGTTGTTTTACCATTACGCGATCTATGGTCATTGTAGCCTTTAATATCGCAAATAAAGCATAGAATGTGTAAAGAAGGAGTAAAAAGAAAGACTAAAACTATGTAAAACATGATAGAAATATACAATTTATTATAGAGTGAAGATATTGTGATCTCAGCTCCTAAAAATCCAATATATCGAGCTAAATAAAATAATGAAAACGGGTTTAGGTTGATATATGTAACCCGAGGCTCTATAGAAAAAAAATACATGGAATGATTATAATTTAGTACTTCTATGCAAAGGTATAATAATTCAAAATATAACGTATAATCCAATGCATAATCGTCAAGTTACAATGAAATTAGAAAATAAAGAGAAAAAAAAGGTGCAACACGAAGATTGTCAAAGAGTTGACCATTCTAGTACTACTCTTGCCCAACCATGCTTAACTACAAAGTTCTAATGGAATATGATGCATTAGTGTTGGTATGATCATACCGATCAACTCATGCATAAGTCACTCCTATATGATGCCGCACAGGTATGTTCCTTCCATTTCCTAAGCTCTACGTGTTGACCCCATGTATGAACAAGGATCGTAAAGGATATCCAAGAGGTCAAAGTAATGCAAGCGATATAACGACATGAAAAAAAATATGCATTTTAAGAAACTTGAATGAGGCAAATCACAACTCCTTAAATCCAATGTATCGAGCTAAATAGATGATTTTGATGAGAAAATGTGGTCACGTTGTTTGACTCATCCCACAATATTGTATATCTTGAAAAAATAGATGGAATGAAAAAACATATCTAATTCAATTATTTCTTCATAAAGTTATTGTATTTCAAAGTCTAACATATAATGCATAATTGTCCAGTTACCATGAAAATAGAAAACAAAAGCAAAAACGGGTGCAACATGAGGACTTTCCAATAGGTCATCCATCCTAGTACTACTCTCATCCAAACATGCTTAACTATAGAGTTCTAGTGAGATCTAGTGCGTTAGTGCAGGTATGATCACACTTATCAACTCTAGTACTCTCCATTCCTATATATGATTTGGCACAAATTGTTCCCTCCATTTTCGAACCTATACATGTAGGCCTCACATCCAAAACAAGATGTCAAACATATCCGAGAGATAAAAATAACACGAGCAATATAACGACATGACAAAACATATGTATCTTAAGACACTCAAAATGGCATTTCGCATCTGCTAAAAATCTAATGTATCAAGCCAAATAGATTACTTTTACGATTAAAACAGGGTCATACTGGTTTACGTAACCGAAAACATTGTAGATCTTGAAAATCATGAATTAAAAAAGCCAGGTCGAATTCATTGCTTTCTACTCAAAATCATCGTACTTCAAAGCCTTACGTATAATCCAATGCATAATCGATGGGTTTGGGCCTTAATATGAAAGACTCGAATGCAAACGGTCTTCGGGCTCGGGCTTTATAATAGCTCGCAAAATTATGGCCCGACCCATCGAGCCTTGAAACAAAAAACAAAACCTTAACCAGACATCACTCAACTCCACTAGTCATCCTACTGCAACTCCATTAGTCATGCTCATGTGTCTGCCTCTGTTTCTCTCTTCTATCGTTTGACTGCCTCTTCTCTCACCGTTGTGTATCTCTTCTCCCATCGCCATGTCCTCTGTTCTCCTTGTGGTACTACCCAAACTGTGTCGATTGCCTCTTCTCTGTGTCGTGTTGGTCTTCATCTTCTCTGTTGTGGCCCTCGCCTTGTTGTTCAAATGCTACTATGTCACAGGTGAGACTTCTGATTCTGATAGAAACAAGCTCATCAGATTATTGGCAGTGATTGTGGGATCATCCATCCCATCCGCAGCCTACTGGGCCATTACAAGAGGCACAACGTGGGTCGGCTATGCAGTGTCTATTCCCATTTGGTTTCTAGGAACATTAAAGTTGCACCTGACATTGAAACAAGTAAGGAGTCCAAAGTTTTTGGGAATACCTTTATTTCCATCGCAGCCCTCCATTTCAATCGCCATCAACGTGTTCATGTTGGGATCGATTGATGGCCTTTTATTCATCATATTCATGATATGGACATTCGCTCTTCTCGTCTAGTACTTTTTCACGGTCCTGCACACTTCATATGATGCTGCAAAAGAGATAGCCGCAACAACCAACAGAGAAGTAACAATGGTTAAAGATAATAAATACAACAAGTAGAACAAGATTCTAGGAATTCAATCTCTATTCTTTGACAAGTTTCTATTACATGTTTCCTTTCTTTTCTTTAGTGGAAGAACAATTCTTTTCCATTAATTCAACATTTCTCTAAAGAAAGAAGTTGCAAGAATATTAGTCTCGTGCATTGCCCGAAACCCGCCGGTCCAGACCACGTGCTGAGAATGTTAGGCTCCTTTCGGGTCGGGCCGACTGAACCCGTTTTCACCGGCCACAAGCGGGCTCGGGTTGGGCTTGGGCCAAATGACACCCCTAGTTCCAGTTAAACTAGAAAATAAAAAGAAAAAGGGTGCAACAGATACACTTCCAAAAAGGTCACTTATCGTAGTAATAGCCTCGTCCGAACACGCTTAACTAATCGTAGTAATAATCTCGTTCAGACACACTTAACTATGGAATTTTAGTGTTTAATAATAAGGGAAAATAGTTTAAAAATACACGATATTGTATATATATTTACAAAAAAATGATTCAAGTTTGTTCATAAACATTAAACTAATTCAATTATTTAAAAATTGTAGGACGATAGAAATTGTATATATTGTATAATATTCATATACATATGCCTATAAATTGGAGGAATTCATTACAATAGTATATAACTTTAGGTTTCTTGTCCTTAAAATTCACAAATTCATGAAAATTATTTTTACAAATGAATTGTATTTATAAATATAAATTAATTTCACATTTAAATATTTTAAGTAAATACGTATAATTTTTCAAAAAATTCATATACGAAACAACTGATAATTTTACGAATTTCATTTGTTTAATCTTTGTCGCAAAAGCACTAATCAGTTTCGCAATGAACAAAACACATAGGTATTTGCAATGCTTCTATGGACAAAACACATAGGTATTTGCAATGCTTCTATTGCGAAAACTAGATCACAAACACAGATTGTATTGGAACATATGCCATCAGTCAATAGGATACTCAACTATCATCCTCTGTATCATTAATGTCTTCAAAAGTATTCACATTAGAAGCGTTAAGGAAACTAATAAGAAATATGATTTCTAATGATATATTGGTGTTATTAGTTGTTGCATTATTTAGATAAAGATCAAATCTGAATACCCTATGTATTACGGAAAATGTTCTCACATATTGCTTTTTTCGTCTGTTTTACAAATCATCTCAACGAGTGAATAAGATGTCTTCTATATCATTGCAATTGATACTAGAATTTCATAAGTTGGTAATAACCAACTTTTATGACTGATACAAAAACATGCAATTGGTTTTCATGCAACAAAAACTTATTGATACGATAAATAAGCCAGTCATGGTGGCACCTGCTGCTAATGATGATGATACGATGACTGCCTATGTGAAGCAGACAAATGATATGATCATCACCAAATGCATCAATCAGGCATCCATGAAGACATGAATGCAATTGATATCATCATACATCCTAAGAAACTGTATGGGGCCAAGAATAGGACCGTTAGATTTTAGCTGTCGAAGGCTTTTAAAAGCCAAGGTTACTCCAAACACGCCTATTGGACCCCACGTTCTCAAGATGATAGATCTTGTGGAACAACTTGCGAACTTTGGGTCCACATTTGGCAAGGGATCAGGATAGGATTCAATCTTGGATTTACTTCTTGACACCTTCACCATCTTTATTTGTAATTACAATATAAATAGTTAGTTTCGAAGAAACATGAGTTGCTAAACTCATTAATTGATTTTGAAAATCAATCGCTTAGGGGTGCGTCAAAGGCTTCTGGCCTATGATGGTCTTTGGCTCTTTTTTCAAGAAAAGGAAGAGCAAAAATTGGTCCAAGAAGTCATCCTCGGCCAATGGTGTTTTGACCAAGCTTAAGGCAAAGGATGGAAAGGATATCCATGTCGATGTAGAGTGCTTTTGTGTAAAAAGGGGAACTGGACGAGGAATTGCAAGGAGTATCTTAGATCCCTCAAATGTAAGAAATCATGTACGACTTTCATGGAAAACTTTTTCATTATTTCCCTTACGGATATTGATTCGATGATGTGGGTATTAGATACCAGTAATACTTTTAACATCTCCAATATATTGCACGGACTGAGGATTAGTAGAAGGCTGCAGAGAGGAGACTTCAACTTATAATTTGAGCATGGCCAAGCGTTGCGACATTAGTTGTAGGAAATGTTTCTCTTTGTATGCCTACGGGCAAGACAATTATGTTAGAATAAATTTATTATGTCCCAAAGTTTGTTTCGAACGTAAGTTAAGTTTCTATGTTAGATATATGTGTTTTAAAATGATATTTTCAAATATAATTTACTCTATTTATCATTGTGATGAATTTTTTTGTTAATGGTTATTTACAATTCGGTGTTTATGTTTTATTTGACAAAAAAGTTAATTTGATTAACATGCACATTTATGGCCAAAAGAGGGAAATGATGATCGTTTGAACCATAATTTCCTCTAGCATTGTATGCTTGTTCATATACGGGAGAAATGGATAAACTCGTTACATCAAGATGGATATCTTAGATAGTACGATTATGAATCATATCTAACTTGTGAATATTGTCTCGAAGAAAAAGTGACCAAGTCCCTATTTACGAGAAATGGAGAATGATTCACATAACTCTTTAGGATTCATACATACTGATGTATGTGGTACTATAAGGGTTCAAGCCAGATGAGAGTATTCTTACTCCATCAGATTCACTATTAAAATGTCACGGTATGGGTTTGTGAATTTTATGAAACATAGATCTGAGTCTTTTGAGTTGTTCAAAAGATTCCAGAGTGAAATGGAGAGGACAACTAGAAAAGTCATCAAAGTGTAAGTTCAGACAGTGGAAAGAAATACATGAGTCATACGACAAAGTGCAATTTATCACAGTGAACTTTTCGTGGAATGCTTTAACATAAAATTGTGTTTAAAAATAGAAATCTCACTTTATTGGATGTGGTGTAATCCATTATGGGTTCACTGAGAGGCTACCTATTTTATGAATAAAATTTCCACAAAATTCAATTTCTAAGATTCTATATTAGATATTGAGAGGACGTAAGTCCAATATGAAATACATAAGAGAATGGAGTTGTTCGGAATTCGTCAAGAGACTACAATCTGATAAGTTTGAGTCTACATCCGACAAGTGGCGTTTTTTAGGATATCCTAAGAATGATCAAATATTATTTCTATCACCCCTCGGATCACAAAGTGTTTATGGCTCGAGGGGTGACGTTTTTGGAAAAAGGAGTTCCATAGTGAAGGAAATCACGATGATAAAATAATTCTTGACGAGATTCAAAAATCCGAGGAACCGAAACAAGCTCAAGAGCATGAGATGCCTGTAAGAATTCTTTTCTAGACGTGTTGAAAATGAACATGAATATTTTGTCTTCAAACATTGAAATGGGAGGACCAGTTGTGGAACCTATATATGAATATGTTCAGAAACATATAGATGAGATTGTACCTTCAGTGCAAGCTCCGCTCAGAAGGTCCACGCGTCATTGACATGTATTGATGATGACCGTTTGAATTTTGAGGAAACGACACAAAGTGTCGACTCTGAGATGTGGTGGAATGACATGGAATCCGAAATGGAATCAATGAGGATAAACAAAGTTTGGACATGGGTTGAACCTTCACCGAACTCTAGACCAATCAATTGTACATGAGTTTACAAGTAAAAGATTTGGGAAGACAGGCAGGTAGAGATCTATAAAGCTTTTCTTGTTGCTAAGGGATATAGTTCATGCGAAGGCATTGACTATGAAGAAATGTTCTCCCCTATAAAAATACTCAAATTTATTCAGATTCTACTTTTGATTGCGATCTAACATGACTATGAGATATGGTAGATTGACGTGAAAACATATTTCCTAAATGGAAAGCTCTAAGGAAAAGATCTATATGACTCAACCTGTGGGTTTCACAATCCCCTCAATGGATAGCATGGTATGCAAGCTGAAAAGGTCCAATTACGGACTTAAGCAAGCTTCTCGAAGTTGAAATCTTTGATCTAACAAGGTAGTTGAAAAGTTAAACTTTGGTACATGCGAAGAAGAACCTTGTGTGTACAAGAAGGAAAGTGGGATCGAGGTTGTATTCCTAGTGCTATATGTGGATGGCATATTGCTAAAAAGAAATGACATACTGTCATTATGAGAAACCAAAACTTGGTTCTCCAAACAAGTCTCTATGAAGGATTTGGAGAAGCGGCCTATATTTTCGAAATAAAGATCTATAAATATAGATCTAGAACGGTGTTGGGGCTCTCTTAGTCCATTGTACATTGATACCATAATGAGACGATATAAAATGATGAATTCCAAGAAGGGTTATCTTCCGATAAGAAGTAGAATTGCTCTCTCTCTCTCTATACATATATATATATATATATATATATATATATCTCGCGAAAGGATTGTCCTAAATCCCAAGATGAGAAAGAATGCATAAGTAGGATCTCGTATGTTGGCACGGTGGGAGCTAGGGGTGGGCGTTTTAGGTTATCCGGACCGACCCAACCCGAAGAACCCAACCTATAAAATAAACGGGTTCTGTCTAAAACCCATATGGGTTCTGATTCTGGAACCCGAACGGGTTCGGGTCGGTTTGGGTTGGGTTCGGGAGAACCCGAGGAACCCGAAAACAAAAAAACCCTAACAGTTTCCCTCCCTCCCCCTACTAACATCCGTCGACTGCCTGCCTCCTCTCCGCCGAAACCCCGACGAAATTCACACAACTCAACCTAAAATCTGGGAAATCCAAAGACCTCCTACATTCACGGAATCCAGTCCTCATCGACATGATCTTCGATCTTAAAGCAAATCCAGGAAATTTCACTTCAATCTGAGAATCGATCAATCAAGCTCAGCCACTTCTCCAGCTTGAGTAGATTCAAATCGATCCAATAAGTAGGGAAACGAGACGTCGCTAGGCAGAGAAAATTCGGGAATGCGTTGTTTGAATGCTGATAAAACGTTTAGCAAAAGTGTGAGCAAATTGGGAGGCAGAGAATCTAGAGACATGGCATGATCTACTACGCAGTTTTCTAGCTTGAGAGAGAGAGGACCAAAAGGAAGACTCTAAATGAAGAGAGAGAAATATTTTGTTCCATGTATTCTACAATGTTTAGTTATGCGTGGAATCCGTGGATCCAGCGGCCAGTGTGCCTAAAGCCGTATATACAAATATATAATATAAGATAAATAAAACTTTTTATTTGTTGTATGTTAAATTTGGAACCCAATTAACCATTTAAACCCGAATTATCCATTGAAAACCCGAAGAACCCGAATGCAATTCGGGTTCTTTTGGGTTCAATATTTCAGAACCCGAACAACCCGAACCCAACCCGAAACCCGAAGAATCTGTCCCGAAAACCAAATGGGTTTTTATGGGTTCAATTTTTTAAAACCCGAGGAACCCGAACCCAACCCGAACCCAAGGAACCTGTCCCACAACCCGAAACGCCCACCCCTAGTGGGAGCTATCATTTACACCATGACATGTACATGCCTTGATGTGGTCTTCGTGCTAAGTGTAATGAGTTAGTATCAAGTGGATCCGGATGAGAAACATTGGAAGTTGGTGCTGAAGTGGGAGGGTATGATATGATAATGGACAACGTCGAGGACGCAACCCGAGTCGTGACCAATGAAGAGAATATGACTCGTGCTGAGGAGGACGCGACCCGTGCTGAGGAGGACACAACCCATGCTGAGGAGGACACGACCTACATTGTCGAAGACTTGACCTATGTTACCGACGACGCGATCCGCGCTGCAACGGACGCGACCCGTGCCATAAGAGAAGCAACCCGAGCTGAATCGAAGGGACAGAAGGTGGATGCGGCCCGAAAGAAAGACGTTTGTCCCGTGACATGTGCTAGGGCTAGAGAGGAGGAAGCCTTGACCCTACCAGCAGGTCCCGTGACTCGAGCTAAAGCTAGGAAGCTCAAAGAGGCGATCGTAAGGATTCTCACAACCGTTCAAGTTCAAGACGAATATTTGAGTCCTCAAGAAAATTCCAACATCCGCATTATACTTCAAGTCGAAGCTCAACTCGCAATGATAAAAAATTAGGGTAAGTGTTTCGTGTGTGCTCTTTTTCCACCGTTGGTTTTCTCCCACGTGGTTTTCCAACAGTGAGTTTTTAGCGAGGCCATGAATCACTTCCGTTTCCTAATTGTTGATCCGAGACTTCATATGATTAATCGTATCGAAGAACCCTATCTTACAATTATATTTTATTTCTGAATTTGGATATTTTAGGTCATTTAATTCAAGCCTTGCATGGCTTCTAAGCTTTTAATGTTCATTAAAGCCTTATGGCTTTCTTTGACTACTTATGGTCGGCCATGGAGGTGTAGAACAACAAATTTGAATTTTGAATTTTAATATTTGAATTTCTCTTTGAGAATTCTTCTTTGTTGGTGTGTAATATCCAACAAGCGTTGGTGTGTAATATCCAACAAATCGTTCGTTCTTCGTAGGTGCATCATATCCTCGAAGACGAGCCGGTAGTCGGTAAATCGAGAGCTTTTTCGCAACTACCCTCTGACCATTCGCCCCACACGCCTTGTGCAAGGAGCTTGTTCCTACCTTCGTTCTAGACCATCGTTCCAGCGATGATCATGTCAAGTGACATCAGAGCTCGTTCTAGAAAATATTGGTTCATTTTTGGCTATTTGCAAGTTCTTAGACCGTAGTTAGAATTGAACCGTGTGTAGTTTCTGTTCATTGCTACGTATATTGTGTGTCATGAGTCTTGGTTGCTCGTACGCTATTTGTTTCGCTTATGGGCTACTTCGGTGTGCTAGTGTGCAGGTTGATTGAGGCTCTTGCGATGGGAGATAAAGTTACAAAAACCAGCCGAGTAAACGAGAGGTTGATTGAGGCTCTTGCGGCTCCATTGGAGCAAACCCTTAGCAACAAAATGGAGGAGTTTCGACAGGATTTTCGTCATGAAACTCGGACCCAACCGAGAGACAATCATACTTTCCAACAACAAGAAAGGAATCAGTATGAGGAGGACATCAACTATTAGGAACGAGAAAGCTCATCATCGTCTCGAAGTAGTCAAAGCAGACACCGAGGGATGCGGGAACACTGAGACGATCCGAGGGATGATCTTGCTCGTCTTAAGTTCAAAATCCCTACATTTCACGGCAAGGTCTATCCGGACATCTACCTAGAATGGGAGAAGAAGATCGAACTTGTGTTTGGTTGTCAACACTACACCGAAGCAAAGAAGGTTAAGGTTGTTGCAACGGAGTTCTACGATTACGTCTTGAGTTAGTGGGATCAACTCATGACTTCTAGGCGGTATAATGGAGAGGAGCCAATAGAGACGTTGCTGAAAATGAAGGTCATCATGCGTAAGCGGTTTGTTCCAAGTCATCATCACCGAGAAATGTATAGAAGACTAAGGAAACTTACCCAAGGGAACCGAACCATGCTGGAGTATTATCAAGAGAGGGAGTTGCTGATGTTGTGGGCTGATATCTCGGAGGAGAGAGAGGCACTAATGTCTCGTATCTTCGGAGGCTTGAATCTGGAAATTCGGGACAACTTAGAGATGCAACACTTTGTGGAAATAAAAGAGAAGCTCCATAAGGTGATTTTAATCGAACAACAACTCCAACAGAGAAGCAGCTTCCGTTCTAACTTTGGGGCTGGAAAATACAGTCATCAACGAAAGGAAAAACCGAGCTATTTGAGGAGAGACAAATCTTTTCCAGTGACCTAAGAAGCAATCAAAGTGGTTTCAACGGCACCACGAGAAAAGGAAAGACCGAGGCCACTACCTCGAGGGCTCGAGACGTGAAATTCTTCAAGTGTCACAGAAGGGGACACTATGCAAGTGAATGCACGAACAAGAGAGTCATGATCATTCGTGACGATGGCGAGTTCGAATCTGAGGACGAAGCAGCTGAATACTAGGAAGAAACATATGAGGAAGAACCGGCCAAAGGAGAGTTGTTAGTAGCACAACGATCCTTGAGCGTACAGCCTATGTCCGACGAACAAGAACAACGAGAAAACTTATTCCACCCCCGCTGCCTTGTTCTCGGAAATGTGTGTAGCGTAATTGTAGATGGAGAAAGTTGCACGAACGTTAAAACCACTACCATGGTCCGAAAACTCGGGTTGAAGGTCCAAAAGCACCCGAGGCCATATAAACTCCGGTGGCTTAACGAAAATAGTGAGATGAATGTGACCAGCCAAGTGACCGTGCCTATTTCCATTGAAAAATCCGAGGACAAAATCTTGTGCGACGTTCTTCCAATGGAGGCGAGCCATATCCTTCTCGATAGACCGTGACAATCGGATCACAAGGTAAAACATGACGGTTTTACTAACAAACACTCTTTTGAGTTTAATGGCAGGAAAACAATTCTTATACGTTTGACGCCAAAGGAAGTGCAGTAAGATCAAATGCATTTTAAACAGCAAGGAGAACGCGTACTTAAGCCTTCGAACTTCTACGCGAGATCGGATGAGATCAAGAAATCTCTTCACTCTAATCATTTCATATTATTATTATTCGTGTTTAAGGAAGCTCTTTCGAGCTTGACTAACCATGCACAGGTGCTGCCGAGTGAGATTATATCGTTATTGCAGGATTATGGAGATGTCTTTCCCGAAGACAACCCCACGGGATTGCCCCCAATACGCGACATCGAACATCAAATCGATTTCGTTCTCGGAGCCACGCTACCAAACCGGCCAGCTTATCGAACCAATCTGTTGGAGACCAAAGAGCAGAAAAGGTAAGTGGAATAACTCATGGCCAAGGGACACATCCGAGAAAGCATTAGACCATGCGACGTGCCCGTTCTACTCGTGCCAAAGAAAGATGACAGCTGACGCATGTGTGTTGAATGTCGCGCAATCAACAACATCATGGTGAAGTATCGACATCCTATTCCTAGATTAGACGATATGCTTGATGAATTACATGGAAGTAGGATATTTTATAAAATCGATCTTAAAAGTGGTTATCATTAAATTAGGATGAAAGGAGGTGACGAATGGAAAACGGCATTTAAAACTAAATATGGATTATATGAGTGGTTAGTAATGCCTTTTGGTTTGACAAATGCACCTAGTACTTTCATGCGCCTAATGAACCATGTTCTTAGAGAGTTTATAGGTAGATTTGTAGTGGTGTACTTTGATTACATATTGGTTTAGAGTAAAAACTTAGAAGAACATGTTGGTCACCTAGACTCGGTCTTAAAAGTACTTAGAAAGGAAGAACTCTATGCAAACCTTAAGAAGTGTACCTTTTGTACGAATAACGTCGTGTTTCTAGGTTTTGTTCTAAGTGCAGATGGCGTAAAGATGGTCGAAGAAAAGGTTAAAGCCATTCGGGAATGGCCACGTCCAAAGCCCGTCGGGGAAGTCCGAAGCTTCCATGGACTCGCAGGGTTCTATCGTCGCCTCGTAAAGGACTTTAGCACTTTGGCCGCCCCTCTCACGTAATTCATCAAGAAAAACGTTGAATTCAAGTGGAGAGAAGTGGAAGAGTCAGCGTTTCAAATGCTAAAAGAGAAGCTTACTTATGCCCTTTTACTAATTTTATCGGATGTCCTTAAAACTTTCAAAATCGAATGTGATGCATCTGGTAGAGGAATTGGTGCAGTATTGATGCAGGAACGGAATCCAAATGCCTATTTCAGCGAGAATCTCGGAGGTGGAACCCTGAACTATGCCATATACGATAAGGAGCTCTACGCGCTTATGAGAGCGTTGCAAATGTGGCAGCATTACTTATGGCGTTTTCGAGCCCGGAGACGAATGATTTTTAAGTCCGGAGATAAAGTATGGATCCATTTGCGAAAGGAACGATTCCCAAACAAGAGAAAATCAAAATTGATGTCTTGAATTAGCGGACCCTTCAGAGTAACCAAAAGAATGAGCAACAACGCCTACCAACTCGACTTGCAAGGTAAGTATAATGTGAGTCTCAGCTTTAATGTTACTGACTTTGTGCCTTTTGTCGCAGATCAAACGGATTTGAGGACAAATCCTTTTCAAATGGGAGGGTATGATATGATGATGGACAACGTCGAGGACGCAACCCGAGCCGTGGCCAATGAAGAGGATGTGACTCGTGCTGAGGAGGATGCCACTCGTGATGGGGAAGATGCGACCCGTGCTGAAGAGGATGCAACCCATGACGAGGAGGACGGGACCTGTATTGTCGAACACGCGACCTGTGTTGCCAAGGATGCGACCCGCGCTGCAATGGACGTGACCCGTGCCGTAGGAGAAGCGACCCGAGCTGAACCGAAGGGACGAAAGGTGGACGCGACCCGAAAGAAGGACGTTGGTCCCGTGACCTGTGCTAGGGCTAGAGAGGAGGAAGCCTTGACCCTAGCAACAGGTCCCATGACCTGAGCTAAAGCTAGGAAGCTCAAAGAGGCGATTGTCGGGATTCTCACGGCCATTCAAGTTCAAAACGAATATTCGAGTCCTCAAGAAAATTCCAACATCCGCATTGTACTTCAAGTCGAAGCTCAACTCGCAATGATCAACAATTAGGGTAACTGTTTTGTGTGTGCTCTTTTTCCACCGTTGGGTTTGTCCCACGTGGTTTTCCAACAACGATTTTTAACGAGGCCACGACTCACTTCCGTTTCCTAATTGTTGATCCGAGACTTCATATGTTTAATTGTATCGAAGAACCCTATCTTACGATTATGTTTTTATTTTTGAATTTGGATATTTTAGGTCATTTAATTCAAGTCTTGCATGGCTTCTAAGCATTTAATGTTCATTAAAGCCTTGCATGGCTTTCTTTGACTACATATGGCCGGCCATGGAGGTATAGAACAACAACTTTGAATTTTGAATTTTAATCTTTCAATTTCTCTTTGAGAATTCTTCTTTGTTGGTGTGTAATATCCAACAAGCGTTGGTGTGTAATATCCAAAAAATCGTTCGTTCTTCGTAGGTGCGTCATATCCTCGTAGGCGAGCCGGTAAATCGAGAGCTTTTTCGCACCTCTCGTGTGACCATTCGTCCCACACGCCTTGTGTAAGGAGTCTTCCGACACGGCTACAGCAAGTACTATCCTTCCTACCTTCGTTCTGGAGCATCGTTCTAGTGAGGATCGTATCATTGTCCATGATCTATATTGGAAACTCGCTATTATGATAGAGATAATGATAATGAGCAACGGGTATTATCGTGTATAGATCAAAGAAGTTCTTTATCGTAGGATAACCAATAGGACCTTGGTTATCCAGATAGATTGACATACTTGTGACGGTTTTTATTTGATAGAAATCAGTAGATCTCTTTAACTAAATCACATATATGGATGATACACATGGAGATGTGATCATTGAACTAGTCTAATGAGAGATTTTCTAATGGTTCATTTACCATATAACGGTCACTAGAAAATTCTTCTAAAGGATCTAAATGTCATATTTTTCTTAGACGTGATGTCAACAGCCTAATTAACAAATTGTTTGTCATACTTTGATTTTGGATACCCTGGGCTTCATAGCACTTGTTGAAATGATATTGGGAATGATCATTTGCTTGTGCAATTGATATTTGTCAATATGGAATCCATCAAATGATGAAGTCTTTGGCCAAAGCAGTAGAATGTTAAGAGAAAAGGAGTTTTCTCGAGTTCATTTGAAAGTTGGTTGCGACATACATGAAATATAGTTGGTAATATGTTGGGTTTGATAGTCAGAGCTGGAACAACGGAAGGAAAATTCCAAATTCCCTTTCCTAGCGGTTTGATGGAATAAAGGATGTTTATTCACGCTATCTAGTCGTGAGGAGTGTTTCTAGATGTTAGCCTCAATTAGACGATTAGTAGGACTAATCGTCTACTAGTTTAGTGTCGAACTCATGAGGTTACACACATACAAGTGTTTTGGTATTTACCGGTGATTGTTGATAAATGGAATCAGTCCATTAGGAATTGACATGTCTCTTAGGGTTGTATAATGATATGCATAATAGATTATGTATAGAGATACGTAAATGTATTAACGGTTAATTGGTACTTGGGACAAGTGGGAGAATGTTGTAAAAGCTTTGTCCCTAAATGCAATTAACAAAATATACGAGCATATGGAAGTAATAACTAATTAAAAGTTAATTAATTGTAATTTGGTCCGTGAGATTAAGACATATAAATTGTCTTAACTATCAACTAATCAAAATAACTATCAACCAATTAAAAAATAAGTCACAACTAGAAATAATCAAAAACGTTTGAAAGAGACGAATAACAGAAAAAAAAACGTTTCTCTTCGATTCCTACCACATCAAACATTGAACGGTGGATCGATCTTTGTGTGGATTATTCGTGGAGACTTCGCACAATTTTCGTTATATTCTGCACTATCTAATTACTAAAAATTAGTAATTCGAAATTTAGAGTTTTACTTTTTATGAAAATATTACTAAAACCTAAATCATAAAAAATGAATTAGATCTCTATTCAGATTATTAAAAAATATTTCTATTGACCAATCCTATAACCCTACATAATAAAATATTTAAAGAAACCATATCATCTCACGAGACATATGGTATTAAAGTTGTCTTGTTCATTTGAGAATAACTATTTGGACTACGTAGCTACTAATTCACACTGAACAAACCTCCATCTCTCGAGTCTTTGTTCACATGTTCTTTGGTTCACCTTTTTTAGGGTATATCATCTTGAATCCACCTATCCTCTTAAACTTGTAAATAATCGAAGTTTAAGGATTAAGCATACAATATATATATATATATATATATATCTAATACATACTAAAACAAAACCTGAATGAACAATAAAAAAGACACGTGGCATGATATTAACCGTCCGATCGACTCTGTTCTTTCGTTTTTGGGTTCATTGTGGGGTGTTTTGATGCATCTCTTTCCTTTTCTTTCGTTTTGGTTATCGTTGACTCTCCTCCCTACTCACGTCATCTTCCACGCGCCCATGGCTAGCTCCTGGCATTTTCCGGCGAAATTTCCGACCTCTTTGTCCTCCCAGTGAGTTATTTCCTTTTCCTTCGTTTCTAGGTTCATCGTGGGGGTGTTTTGATGCTTCTCTTATACCTCTTACCCCGGTTTTAGGGTTCTTGCTTTGCTATTGTTCCATTCACCTGCTTCTACGGTTGATTTCGCTGCACTTTCCGGCGAAATCATCGGTTTGATTTCGTCTTGAGTTTAGTTATTTTGCTTTGTTTCGTTTCTTGTTTAACGGTGGGGGAGTTTTATCTTTCATGCTTCAAAATTGCGGTAATCAGTCTAGCTGAATAATTTCACTTCAAATCTATCTTATTTCTTGGTTACTATATATTCATGTTTAATAACAACTTCCTGATATCTTTTGGCATTAGGATAGCATGAGTGGTGTGTGGGCGATCTGTGTTTTTTTAATGGCTTCGTCTCTTATCTTGAATGAAAACCCGTATAGACTTCTGTTTGAGTTGTTCCTTACTTTGGTTTTACAATGTCGTTTTTAGTACGTGTGAGCAAAAAAGAAAGAGAGTAGTCTTTGAAATGGAGACTTCTAATGCTGTTAGAGCTTTAAAAGCTTCTCAGAAGGTGTAAGTCAAGTCATTCTTTAGTTTTACGAAAGTCAAGAAGTGTGATTGTTGCTTCCGTCGTATGTATCTGGGAAGTTAGTTGTGTATTTTATCATGTAAGTGCAAAGACGTTGCGGTTGTGGATACCAATATGGGTTGCTCCAAAACATTCTCTATTCAAGGAGGAATGGGTGCTGCTTTGCTAAGTAAACCTGAGCTAATTCCTGAAGTATGATTTCCTTATGATTCTCATTGTTCTCTTCTACTTCCATACCCTTTTTATGTTAATTCGTGTGGTATCTTTTTTTATGTATCTTAGCATTTGACGACACTTAGAAGGAACTTAACCATACCGATAACTTGCAAGATTCGACTATTAAAGTCGCCAGCTGATACTGTTGAATTGGCGAAGAGAATTGAGAAAACCGGCGTACCAACTCTTGTTGTACATGGAGGGTAAATTCAAAACAACGATAGAAGTTTATGTGAGCATATGTATTGTAACACCGATACAATACAAAGGTAAGGTAGGGTAACAGTGTAACACTGCTGATGTTGAATGACGTTGTTTTTGTTGCTTCTTTGATGAATTCAGGAAAGTTACAGACAATCCAAGAGATCCTGCTAATTGGAATGCAGGAAAGTTACACTATATTGATCAAACACATCCAATAGATGAGCAAGATCAGTCAGATACATGATCTCTGTCATTCGCTTGATTGACATCTAAGTAGTAACACTTTGATTGTAATTTCTTTTGGGTTTGTCGCATGAAGGCGCATTATCGGTGATGGTTGCAAGAAGAGCTATCTGGAATGCTTCAATTTCTCCTCAAAAGGAAAACTACACTGGGAAGATGCGAAAAGAGAATATGTTTGAAAGGTAAATTTCATATTGCAAATTCAGCTGTTAAATAACATTTATCAAGGTTAAAATTGATTTACTGATTTCGATTCTAATATTTCCAGAGCATATTGTGGGATAACGATCTTAAGAGTGTGAAGCACACATTAAAGGAGATGATAATGCATCGTTCATGTCTAGAACTTCCCGAAGGAAAAGCTATCAAAGGATCAGACAGCTTGGAAAATTTAGCGTAAGCTTCTCTTATCTTTGTTGCCGTCTATGGATAGATACATACATGCATACAAACTTGACTATATGACCTTATTTTGGTATAGATTTATTAACTGTGGATCTTAGAATAACTGATACAGAAATATAAGTATTGATTAGGAGTAACAAATGGATATTGTCTGTGTAAAATGGTCTATTTTTGTAAGAACAAAAACGTGTAGTATCATTCTTGGGGATGTTATGTTTTAGGATGTTTTACGACTTAGAAGATTATTTCAAGACAATGATCAAATTCGTAATCTATATTCTATAATGGTAAGGCAAATTGTATAAATGAGTATAGAAATGTTTCTTGATTTGGTGATACTTAATGTATGTTGTTTTATAACATTTGTACTAGGGGAATGTTGGATTGTTAGGTTAGATTTTGTACATTTGGGAGGCAAAATTGTGTTGCTTATATGGTTGTTTGTCTGTTTATTGTGCCTTTATCAGTTTGGTTAACTTTGCAGTAGTTTTGAAATATTTTTAGATGTATGTATATGATTTCCTCTTTCTGGTGTTTAGATAGTTTGGCTATATTTATGGTTGTTTTGTCTTATACGTGTGACATTGCTTTGTATCGCTATATTTGCGATTGTTTTCTTTAGTTATGCCTATGTATATATATACATACATATATGTGTGTGTATATATATATATGTGTCTCTATATGTGTGATTAAGTAGTTTGTTGTCCATATATGTGTGTATATACGTGTTTGCCTATATGTGTGATTAAATAGTTTGCTATCTATGTATTAGTTTGCTGGCCTTTTCTTGAAATGACACTGCATCTATATGTTGCCATGAGTCTCATCTATATGTTACCATGTGGCCTTTTTAAGATTTTTACCATTTTTAACCCTCTTTGTATATCTATTTGTATATTCTACATATATATATATAATATGAAATTACGTTATATTGTTTTAGTCTATAATGTGTCATTTTACTTTGCTTCTTCACTATATATATATATATGTGTGTATATATACGTGTGTGTCTATATGTGTGGTTAAGTAGTTTGCTGTCTATATATTAGTTTGGTGGCCTTTCCTTGAAACGTCACCTCATCTATATGTTTCCATGTGGCCTTTTTAAATTTTTACTATTTTTTACGTTCTTTGTATATCTATTTGTATATTCTATATATATATATAATACAAAACTACGTTTTACTGTTTTACTTTACACTTTGTGCCGTTTTACTTTGCTTCTTCACGATGTATACTCCGCTCTGTGATATTGTCTACACTCAAGAAGTATCGTACAGAATCAGGGTTAGAATCATACGCATGTGGACTTTTTCGTATGATTCTCCGCGTAAACCAGCAACTACTCGTGAGATGGTTGTTTGTGATGAATGGGTATCTTAACTAATTTCCTCATAGTGTTTTGTGTAGTGTTAGTTACTTTGTTGTTTTGTTCTTTTTCCTTTTTGGAGCATGTTTCTATTCGGTTTACTGATTCTATTTGCTTAATATATATACATATATATATGTGTGTGTGTGTGTGTGATTAGTTACAGTTAAAAGTTCTCGATGGTTGGTCGATGATATATATTTAGGTTTGCTCTTTTCAGTTGTTTCCCGTTGTTTCTTAGGTTGTTTTGGGTTGCTTCTTTAACTGTTTTTTCAATTATTTCCGGTTGCTTTGTTAATAGTTGGTTGATAATATACGTTTACGTTTGGTGTCTCTAAAAATTCTTTATTGTTGTGTCGATTGTTTTGCTGTCTGTAACTGGCTTAATATATATGTGTCATTAGTTACAGTTATAGTTTACGGTTGCTTGGTCGATGATATATATTTAGGTTCACTGTTTTCAGTTATTTTTCATTGTTTCTTTGGTTGTTTTTGGTTGTTTCTTTGACTGTTTCTTCAATTCTTTTTCCAAATGTTCCCGGTTGCTTTGTTAGTGATTTGTTGATAATATATGTTTAGGTTTGTTGTCTTTAACTGTTTTTTATTGTTGTGCTGATTGTTTTGCTGTCTCTAACCAGCTTAATGCATATGTGTGATTAGTTACAGTTATAGTTTTCGGTTGCTTGGTCGATGATATATATTTAGCTTTGCTCTTTTCAGTTGTTTTCCGTTGTTTCTTTGGCTGTTTGGAGTTGCTTCTTTGGTTGTTTCGTCAATTGTTTTTCCAATTGTTTTCGATTGCTTTGTTAATGATTCGTTGATAATATATGTTTAGTTTTGTTGTCTCTAACTGTTTTTCATTGTTGCATCGATTGTTTTTTCATTGTTTTCGGGTGCCCCTTGGACTGTTTTTTTGAGTGTTTTTTCAATTTTTTAGCTGCTTCTTTAATTGTTATTTTAATTGTTCCTTCAACTGTTTTTGTCTTCTTTGTCAATGTTATATGTTTAGTTTTTTTTCATCGATTTTTCCATTATTTTCTTGATTGCATTCGGTTCCTTTGTACATGATATATGTTTAGGCTATGCAATGGTATATATTTAGGTTTGTTGTTTTCGGCTACTTTTAGTTACCGCGTTGGTTGTTCTTTTTGTTGTTTTCCGTTGCTCCTTCAACTGTTTTTTTATTGCTTTTTTATTATTTTTCTGGATGTCTTAGGTTGTTTCATCGATGCTCTATGTTTAGGTTTTTCCCATCGATTGTTTTTTGTTGTTTTCTTGATTGCTTTCGGCTCCTTTGTAGACAATATATGTTTAGGCTATGCTGATAATTTTCTCTCCAATATTTTCCTTGGTTCTTTTCATTGGAAAATTTAGCGTAAGCTTCTCTTACCATCAATATTTTCGTTCCGTTGGAAAATTTAGCATAAACCCTAAAAATTTAGGTTTTTCCCATCAATATTTTCTTTGGCTCGTTTCGTCTATGGATAGATACATACATGCATACAAACTTGACTATATGACCTTATTTCGGTATAGATTTATTAATTGTGGATTATAGAAGAACTGATACAGAAACATAAGTGTTGATTAGGAGTAACAAACGGATATTGTCTGTGTGAAATGGTCTGTTTTGGTAAGAACAAAAACGTGTTGTATCATTCTTGGGCATGCTGTGTTTCAGGAGGCTTTACGACTTGGAAGATTATTACAAGACAGTGATAAAAAACTGACCCCTCTTTTTGTAATGGGCTTCCCCAATTTTCCATGTCTTGAATTGTTATTATGGATTGCTAGGTTCAATTTTTTACATTTGGGAGGCAAAATTTTGTTGATTATATGGTTGTTTCCCTGTTTATTGTGCCTCTACTAGATTGCTTCTTTGACTGTTTTTCGTTGCTTCTTTGACTGTTTCTTCAATTGTTTTTAGGTTTTCTATTTTTGACTATTTTTAGTTAGTGTGTCGGTTGTTTTTCCTGTCATTTTTCGTTGCTCTTTCGATTGTTTCTTCCATTCACTTAGGTTATTTCGTCAGTGTTTTCCGTTGTTTTTGTCAATTGTTTTCCGTTGTTTTCTTGATTTCTTTCGGTCCCTTTGTAAAAGATATATGTTTAAGTTATGCACATGATTTTCTCTCTGATATTTCCGTTGATTTATTTCGCCAGTTGGTTCTTTGATTGGTTTTTTCATTGTTTTCAGCTGCTTCATTGATAATATATGTTTAGGTTTTTTCGATTATTTTTTTACTTCAAAATGTTTTTTGGTTTGTTTGGTCGTTGATACAAGTTAAAAACTTTTTGAACAAAAAATAGGAGTTCATTTAAGTAAATATAAGAAAGCAATAGGTTAAGAGTGCAAATACATAAAAAATCGTAAAATGTCAAAATGTGAGTGTAATGGTTACATTTGTAGACAAGTGGCCATTTTTAAAAAAAATATAGACAGGGTTGGCTTTGTTATTGGTAATATCTGTACAACTGTTTCATTTCAGATTATTGTTATCTTTGGATGTTATTCTCTTTGTGAATATATTTGTTTATTGATTTGATTATATTGATTTATTTACAAGGTAATAGAATGCAAATGTCTATAAAATCTATTTATTGGAACAAACATCAATGACATTTGCAGGAGGGTAATTATTGTGTCATCGTTAACTTCAATGTTTATCGTAATTACAGTGACTATAAAGTCGCTGCATCCGATATAAAATTTGTATTCAATTCAACAACCATAGTACGGCCTTCCGAAGAATTGCCTAATCATGCCAAGTATTTCAACTTCGTTGACTGCTCTGACATCACTCTAGGTTTGCTGGATGAAACAGTGTTGGTCGGTCAATTTTGAAACAATCACAACGTAACTATATTAGTTGATATTATTATTCAATAATTTCGTTCATTTTGCTGTACATTTTATTGGAGAAATTAAATCAGCCGGGAGCTTAGAGGATACAACTTATGCTGGTCGAATGTCAAAACGTTTGACAGTAGTTCCGCACGATGATAGGTTTATCAATATTTTATCGTTTAACACTGTTTAAAAAACATGTTACCTTGATTATACTTATTTTTTGGTCTAATTATTATTGTTTTGCATAATAGTTGCAAACTTTTGGAATGTACTCTATGGGATAGACTTGCTGAAGAGCTTTTATGATTGTGTGTATAATCATGAAAGAGGGCTGTTGGTCATTATATGTCAATTATTCAAAATTTGTCCTTGGAACGGTAACTGATATTAATATTTATATATCAAACATTTCATACATCAATTTAACGTTATTACACTCTTAAAATTTCCCTATTCCTATTTTTAATCAATGTATTGTAGATTCAAAAATTATAAAAAATGTCCAATACTCAAGTAAACTCGTGACAGACTAAAACGTGCCATCAACCATAGCGTTCAAAAAACGGTAATGTACACTAAGTTTCTATAATACTATTTTGTTATATTATTTTGATTTATATTTACAGGATTTGGTATTTTAAAAAAATATCTATTACTGAAACTTTTTTTTATTCTTGCTTGCAATAGTTTGCCAGAACATATCCTTGATATCCTAGCAATGATCAATTATTTGGATCCTCGACCTCTCGCAACAGAAACATTGGAATATTGGAGTGGATTTCCTTTGAAGAGTATAAGTGATGTGTATCAAATTTTGAAGGTCAAACTATATTATGTTGTAATCGTATCAATATTTAGAATTTTTATAAAAAGTTATATTTTAATATATATATATATATCTAATGTTGCAAGTTGTGTTTTATAAAACAGGCGACTTGTGTAATTGCTGCGAGAATCACTGATGTAATTACTAAAGACGGTCGGTATTATATTGGTTGCCCACAATGCAAAAAAAGGTTAATCCTATTATTGACGATGAATCAAATCTCCCACAAAGACAAATTTCTTTTGTGATGTTTGCAACGACGTTACGACTGAGCCAATCCCGAAGTACGTTTTCTCTCAATAAAATATTTCTTAGTTAAATCAAATCTCTCATATATTTGATTTTATTGTATATAGATTAAGAGTTTATATGAACGTTGTCGACGATACCGACAATCCAACATTGATCCTTTTCGATAAAGAGATGGTTCAATTGATAAATGAATCTGCTAACGACGTTCGTTGTTACGTTACATAGGTTACATATCACATAGCTTTTCATTAAATTTATTTTGCTAATATAACGTTATTATTATTATTATTATTTTTATTATTATATAACAAGTTATAAATATGCAAAGTAAATCTGTTATTCATAGGGTATATCTGGTGGTAATTATCCCGAAGAACTCTTGATGTTGCGCAATCAGAATTTTCTGTTCGACTCTCTCTATCACCACAAAGGCTTATTGCTCATGCTTCATCCACTCGCGCATACCATAGAGGATCTCGAATCATATTTCGTGCAAGTAAAGTAACAGCCAATCCAGAAATCATTACCGTTGTTACTAGGGTATATGTTACCTTCCTCCAATCATACATGCTAAGATTTTCATAAATTATTCATATAATATGTACTACGATTTTCTTTAGGCGGCAATTTTTGAGCCTCCACACGCACAATCGTCTCATGGTTCGACGTCAGCTTTCCATTCTCTCGGGAAATGACATGTTGATGATACTGACAGTTATGTAACATCTCAGTCTTCGTCTTCAAAGGTAAAGCAAACAAATGCTGACAATGATGGAATTGAAACAATGGAAAACCAACCTACCTGAACAATCAACGTTTTCATCGTGTATATCATGTTTGTATATTACTACACGCGATAAACTTGAATCCCGTTGATACAATATTTTGAGCGGATTCTCGCGTGGTCTATAACAAGTGTCATCGTACTCTAGACTCGGCATTATAACTTTTTGTCCCATGGTGATCATTTTTTGGATGGGAGTGCCGTCGGAGTATGTATACGTATGCATATCATATGTAATAATGTTTTCTTATATATATTGTATATTGTTGAATATTATTGTAGCTTATTTTCTGTTTTTATTAATAGCCTAACAATTTAACATATGTATATATATACATATATATCTATCAGAGACCACATATTCAAGATTCGTGCAAAAATCAGAACTCTAAAGTTTTCCAATTACATATACGAAGTCCACGGATATCAGCTATTTTAAATGATGCTATGGAAACAACA
The DNA here is from genome assembly GCA_036759665.1 of Gynandropsis gynandra. NCBI lineage: Eukaryota > Viridiplantae > Streptophyta > Magnoliopsida > Brassicales > Cleomaceae > Gynandropsis > Gynandropsis gynandra. The sequence goes on from CM071875.1 coordinate 23,448,692, forward strand.
CACATTGCACCATTTATTGGTATAATCCTTCTCAAAATCTTTATATTAAAAAAAATGGTATTTCTTAAATTGATATTTTAATCTTTTTTTACAGAATACCATGACATTGGAGATCAAGAATATTATTGTTCGTGTTGTGACGTATCTATGTGGTATGACGAAAGAGCTAACAAACAGAAAAAAATATCCCTTTTAAATTCTCACTATGTTGCTCACATGGAAGAATATCGTTATTAGAAGTACCCGAACCTCCTAAATTTCTACAAAGCCTAATATTCATAAAAACGCCTAACGCTAAACATTTCCGCCAACACATTAGAGCATATAACACGATGTTTGCATTTACATCAATGGGTGAAAAAAAAATTGATACTTCAGTTAATGAAAAATCTGGACCATATATCTTCAAAATACATGGACAAATCGAATAGGCGGTTTATTACCTTTACCAGGAGATTCACCAAAATTTGCACAACTTTACATACATGACATTGTGAACAAACTTCAAAATAGAATTACTTCTATAAGGTCATATTTATTTTAACGTCTCAATAAAACTTATAATTTTTTCTTATATAACCATCAATTTTTAACGGTTTCTTCTTTCACGTGCAGTGGTACACGATATACAACAAATGAAGAGAATACAATTAAACCCAGCCTCGTGACAGGTTTAAAAAAAATGCTTGATACGTATAACCCATATGTTAAAATATTCCGCCAAGCAAAAGACATGTTCAATTGAGAAAGAGAAACTAATATGAAAATCGATTGATAGCTTCGCGGAAAAATATTGACAAGACATACTCAACACCTCAGGTCGCTGAAGTAGTTGCGCCATTAGTGGGTGACTTTGAAGAATCATTAGAACCTCGAGATGAAAAAACTTACTAACAAATTAATACGTATTACTGAACTCCATCCTGCCTATTTACTACCTCAGTATCCACTATTGTTTCCATATGGCAAAGACGGTTATCAAGTCGATTTAGAGTTACACCCCTTAGTGTCAATTTAAAAAAAAACCGCGAATCTGAATAAGTATCTGAGAATATTTGGCTTATAGATTACAAGAGCGACGCTCTAAATTTTCTATTTACAATATTGTGGAAGACTTTTCCAACAATTTTTTGTCGATGGTTTTTGTATGGTTGAGTCCGAACGTATTTCTTATATTAGAAACAATCAACCAAACTCCGGTGCGAAAACTATAATAAATATACGTTCAGCTATTAATTCTGGAAAGAATGATGCTTCTACAATTGGAAATCGTGTTATTTTTCCTTCTTCATTCACAGGAAGTTCTCGATATATGAGACAAAACTATATGGACGCAATGGCTATATGTCGAAATTTAGGATATCCAGATCTATTTATAACTTTTACTAGTAACCCAAAATGGCCAGAAATACAAAGATTTCTTTCAAAACGAAATCTTGCCTCAGAAGATCGTCCAGATATCCTAACTCGTGTATTTAAAATAAAACTAAAAAACATGTTAATCGATCTTAAAAAGAATGAGGTATTAGGTCGTGTATTAGCAGGTAAATTAATATAAAGTTTCATGTAACATATTTCCATATTTTTTTGATAATTTAAACTAAATCCCATATGTTATCTATTTTGCAGTCATCTACACAGTTGAATTCCAAAAACGAGGACTTCTGCACGCACACATTATACTATTCTTAGTACGTGAATCCAAACTACCTACAACTGCTGATATTGATTCAATCATATCTATTGAAATTCCAGACGAATTTTCCAACTCAGAATTGTACAATGCAGTCTAAGAAATCATGGTACATGGACCTTGCGGTATTGCAAATAAGTTTTCACTATGCATGGAAAAAGGCAAATGTGCAAAACGATTTCCCAAAAACTTCAACCAAAGTACTTATATAGATCATGATGGTTATCTGGTATAAAAAGAGACCTGATAACGGGAGATTTGTCATTAAAGATGATATAAAACTAGACAACCGTTATATTGTACCGTATAATGCCTATTCACTATTAAAGTAGAGAGCTCGTATAAATATTGAATGGTGTAATCAAACAAAGGCTATCAAATACCTGTTCAAATACATAAACAAAGGATCTGACAAAATTACAATTAACATCTATTCATCAGATGCTACAAATAAAGAAATAATAGCAAATGAAATAAAGAATTATTTCAATTGTCGATATATTTCTGGTTGCGAAGCATGTTGGCGAATTTTAAAATTTGATATCCACTACCGAAGTATACCTGTTGAGTGATTAAATTTTCATCTACCTGAAGAACAAAATATGATTTTTACAGAAAATGATGTATTAACTGATATTGTCTCGGAACAGAATAACAACAATAACATGTTTACAGAATGGTTCAAATGCAATGCTACATATCATGACGCTAAAGATTTAACATACATTGATTTCCCAACTAAATTCGTTTGGAACAAAACTAAAAGAATCTTGACTCCAAGACAAAAATGTTGCGCACTTGGTTGACTGCACCATGTTTCTCCTACATTAGGTGAAGCTTATTACCTAAGAATTCTACTTAACAAAATGAAAGGCCCAACTTCGTTCAACTATTTACAAACTATTAATGGTATCACCTACACAACTTTTAAAAAACATGTCATGCACTAGGCCTTTTAGACGATGATAAAGAATGTATAGATGTCACACAAGAAGCAAGTAATTGGGCGCCCTCATCTTATTTGCAATTATTATTCACCATACTGTTAACGATGGAATGTATGGCAGATTCGAAACATGTTTGATCAACTCTTTGGTAAGATCTTGCAGACGATATCATATACAAACAACGAAAGGCTTTAAACCTTCCAAGTTTGGTATTTTTTTCTATATTGACTACTCGTGTCTTCGTATGCTTCGATTAACTATGACACTTATTTTTGTTTGGAGAATTTGAGATCTCATCACAAAATTTAGAGCAAAAAATGCTAATCCAAATTGAATATCTATTACAAAGGAATGCCAAATCACTCAAACATTTCCCTTTAATGCCATTCCCTAACAATGACAACGTTAACTTCACACTGAACAAACTAATATATGAAGAAACGTTTTACAACTTAACCACAATCAAAATTTAACAAATTAAAAGACCAACTTACCAACAAACAACATCAAATTTTCACTGCAATAATAGACTCGACTTATCGATCCATTGGTCAAATTTTTTTTGTTTATAGATATGGAGGAACTGGTAAAACTTTCTTATGGAGAACATTATCAACATGTATTCGCTCAAAACGAAGATATAGTTTTAGATGTTGCATTAAGCGAAATAGCTTCGTTATTACTACAAGGCAGATGAATTGCTCACTCAAGATTTGCTATTCCTATTGATATCACTGAAGACTGATCATGCTCCATCAAATTAGGGACAGAGTTAGCAAAACTAATAAAGATCACAAAACTTATAATCACGGATGAGGCACCGATGGTACATAAACATTGTTTTGAAGCACTGGATAAATCTTTTAAAGATATTATGAAATCTGTTAACAATAACTTTGGAACCATACCATTCGGTGGTAAAACAATTGTATTTGGCGGCGATTTTCGACAAATATTACTTTTTGTGGCAAAGGTAATAGACACAATATTGTTGCAGCATCAATATATTCTTCATATCTATGGAATTACTGTCGCGTCCTTAAACTTACCAAAAATATGTGCCTACACACAAATACAAATACCAACATTGAAACTATACAAACATTTTCGGATTGGGTGTTACAACGAGGCGATGGCTCATTATCATAACCTAATGACGATGAATGCTATATAGATATTCCTCTTGATTTACTTATAACAGAAAACAATAACCGAATCCAATCTATCATACATCATGTATACGAGGATTTAGCAAAACAAATATCAAAACCAGTCTTTTTTCGAAGACAGAGCAATATTATGTCCGACAAATGAAATAGTCGACGAAATAATATATATATTATTAGATATGACACTAGGTCATGTTAAAGAATATTTTAGTTCGGATACATTATGTCCTTTTAACGATAACAATAACGACACCGGAATATATGACCTGAATTTTTAAACATTATTAAATGTCCTCGAATTCCAGATCATTGTTTGCAACTAAAAATTGGAATCCCTCTAATGCTTTTACGAAAAATAGATCAAACACTTGGATATGTAATGGCACGCGTTTACAAATTACGAAACTAGGAACGAATATAATTGAAGGCAGAATTATTACAGGAACTAACAAAGGTGGCAAAGTATTTATTCCAAGACTATCTTTAATTCCTACAAATACTATACTACCTTTTCGATTTAAACGCAAGCAATTTCCAATCATATTCTGCTTTGCAATGACAATAAATAAAAGTCAAGGACAAAATGATGCGTATCAGAGTTAAATATTACCTAATCTACCCGCAAGTGCACGGCACGTGTGTAGTATTTTAGGTGTCGATCCCACAGAGACTACGCAACACTACCTAAACCCGAACTGTGAATCAAACTTGCTAACGAAAGAGTGGTGATGAAGAATAAAATACTGAAAGTAATCTAAACTACTTGGGTTCTAACGATGAGACAAACGTCCTAGGAATCCGGTTTCACCACAAGACTACCGAAACCAACGATCAACCTATCTATCATGCAATCCCAGTTAAAGCTATCTAAGGCGGACGATCCTAACATGATATCTACCCTCTCTCAAGGCATAGACACGTGATCTAGACAAGCTGCCCCCTACTTTCGTGGCTGACACCATGAACTAAACCCATAAACTCTGTGATTCGCCCGTTCACTCTCAACCGTTGCTACCCTATTTTCGTAGCCTAACCTCGGTTGTTCTAAACCTGACTTTCTAGGACTAGAATTCTCCTTTCGGTCCTTCTCCTAACCCCTAACACATGTATCTACGTGATCAGCGCAAACACAAGTAAATTTAAGCACTCAGATAGAGAATAGATAAACTAAAACGGGAAGATGCATTCAAAATAGATCGAAAGCGGTCTTGGGATAGCCAAGGGCTAATCCCTTCTCCTAGAACAAACAAACTACTCATTCATGCGTCTGTAAAGAAATATAAACATAGTAGAAAGTCTAAGGAACATAAAAACCAAACAAAACCGAAGTGGTGGTGCTTGATCTCCAATGCTCCTCGCTTATCTCCTCTCAAGAATCTGCTCTATCTTTCGCCAATTGTTCTGGGCAATGAGTGTGCCCGCTCGGGCACGGCTAGGGTAACTCGTGCGCGTCTTGTGGCTGGAATGATGTCTGATCGGGCATGGCATGTGTGCCCGCTCGGGCACAAGGCAAAATGGTCGGGCATGCTTGCCCGAGTCGTGCTAAATGGTCCACACAATTGGCCGTAGGTTTTGTCCGATCGTGCAAGGGTTGTGCCCGACCGGGTGAGGCTTTTCCATGCTCAATGTCGTCCCGTTTGTCCCGTGATGATCCCCAAAGTTGCTCCTTAGCTCCGTGCATGTTCCTTTAGCTCCAAAATGGTCCAAATACGCGTAAAAACCTGTAAAAACATGAGAAGCACGAAAGCAAGTAAAACGGATACGGAATCATACGTAAAACATCACATATGTATCAAAAACGTCTCCTAAATCATGCAAGAAATACGTATGAAAACGAGATGATCAAAGTTTAAATAAAGTTGGTATATACTTACCGTGTCCAATATTTACTCATGCACAATTATACGTTGTCGTTTCTAGAGTTAAAACACATGATGGACTTAAAATACTAATTCTAGATGACAACCAAACAATATGTACGAAAACGATAAATGTCGTCTTTAAAGAGATATTTCATAATTTTTAATTTATTTACTTTATATTTGTAAAAATATTTAATAATACTTTTTCCACCAAACAATTGAACATTATTACGTAACACGTTTGAATATAATATTACACATATGTATATAAATTTTATTCGATCTTTATGTCAATTTTTGAGAAAAAACCTCTCGTACATAGTACGGCTACAAAACTAATTATGTCAAACTAAAATATATTTTGGCGAGCTCTTTTTCCACGACGTAAATGGAGCGAAAACCGTGTGACCTCCGGCGGAGTCGCAGCGGCACAAGGAGCCGAGACGGGGTAGATACAAACTGTCTGAGAGAAGAAGTAAGAGAAGAGGTATTGAAATGGAGAGAGGAGGAAGAAGAAAAGAGGGTATAAGAGCTCGCCATAGCTCGAAGAACCAGCGAGGGAATTCACGGGTGTCTTCGGAGTTTGTGTGGAAGAAAAAGAAAGAATGGCTTTGAGATTACGGTTGAATATGTGGTGCCAGAATCAACACATTTGGGAGACTTCAAAAATAATGTTTTTTCGAATATAATTATCAATATTTGTGTTTCATACTTCAAATATATATATATATATATATATTAGGGTGGGAGTTTCGGGTTACCCGGACCGACCCGGACCGACCCAACCCGAACAACCCAATCCGCAAGATAAACAGGTTCTGTCTAAAACCCATATGGATTCTGAATCTGAACCCGAACGGGTTCGGGTCGGTCCGGGTTAGGTTCGGGAGAACCCGAGGAACCCGAAAACAAAAAAAAACCGTAAGTTTCCCTCCCTTCCCTAATCCGTCGACTGAATCTCTCATTCACTCTGCGGTGATTAATGCGTCGATTCCGTTATACATGAAGGTGGTTTCAGGCTCGCTCGGAGGAATCGTCGAGGTGTCGTGTCTGCAACCAATCGATGTCATCAAGACGCGTTTGCAGCTCGACCGTGGTGGCGTGTACAAGGGAATCGTACACTGTGGCACAACCGTGGCGCGAGTCGGAAGGCGTTCGTGCGCTCTGGAAGGGCTTGACGCCTTTCGCGACTTATCTAACGCTCAAATACGCGCTTCGGATGGGATCCAACGCCGTGTTTCAATCCGCGTTCAAAGATTCCGAGACTGGCAAGCGTAGCAATCACGACCGTCTTCTCTCCGGATTTGGCGCCAGTGTCCTCGAGGCTCTCGCCATTATTATGCCGTTTGAGGTAAGCGATACATCATTGTTCAGAAGGTGGTTGAATTGAATCCTTGTGATTCCATTTTTTTATTTTTAATAAGTGCCTTTTTGTTAGGCTCTTCGATTTTGTTTGATTAAAATAATAGTTAGTAGATCAGTATTTTTGTTAGACTCTTCGATTTGGTTTGATTAAAATAATATTTTTTTTCAAAAAAATTTTACTTGGTTTTAAACCCGAAATACCCGTTTTAAATCCAATTTTTCATTTAAATCCGAATTATCCATTGAAAATCCGAAGTATCCATTGAAAACGCGGTTAAACCCGAACGAACCCGAATACAATTCGGGGTTTTATGAGTTCAATATTTCAGAACCCGAACAATGCGAACCCTATCCAAAACCCGAAGAATCCGTCCCGAAAACTAAATGGATTTTGATGGGTTCAATTTTTTAAAACCGAGGAATCCAATCCCAAACCGAACCCAAAAAACCCGTCACGAAACCCGATACGCCCGCCCATAATATATATATATATATATATATATATATATTTGAAGTATGCAACTCAAATATTGATAATTATATTCGAAAAAATTTTATTTTTGAAGTCTCCCAAATGTGTTAATTCCGGCACCACATATTCAACCGTAATCTCAAAGCCATTCTTTCTTTTTCTTCCACACAAACTCCGAAGACACCCGCGAATTCCCTCGCTGGTTATTCGAGCTATGGCGAGCTCTTATACCCTCCTTTCTTCTTCCTCCTCTCTCCATTTCAATACCTCTTCTCTTACTTCTTCTCTCAGACAGTTTGTATCCGCCCCGTCTCGGCTCCTTGTGCCGCCGCGACTCCGCCGGAGGTCGCGGGATTGTCGCTCCGTTTACGCCGTGGCCACCGAGCCGCACCTCTCCGGCGTCGGGTCTCATAATCGCGGTGCGGTGGAGAAGAAAGCGGACTCGGAGATTGTCCCGCTTCCAACTAACGAGTCGTCGGAGAAACTGCTCAAAATCCGTCACACGGTAATTATTAGGCCTTTCTCGGTTCTTGGCTAATGTAAAATTGGGATAAAAGTTTGTCGGATTTGGTGTAGTGAAGTGGTATGAACGAATTCTTATGTTTATGATGCTGACAAAGTTGGATTCTGAAAGAGTCTGAATTTTGATGCTACGCAATGAAAAATGTTTTGAATATCTTATTATTAGATTTTGCTTCTTATGCTTCAGGAATGTGATGTGTTGGTCTCTGACTTGTTGATGCATTGCCTAGGCACGATAGTGATTTCTCGAGCTTAATATCCAAATTTATGTGAATTCAGTGTGCACATGTGATGGCCATGGCGGTTCAAAAGCTCTTCCCAGAGGCGAAAGTGACAATAGGGCCTTGGATTGATAATGGTTTCTATTATGATTTTGATATGGAGCCTTTGACTGATAAGGACCTCAAAAGAATCAAGAAAGAGATGGTGAGTGTTTGATGAGTTCTTGGGGGGTAATGTTTAGTTTAGTTGATATCCGGGCAAGGTTCAGAGCTTGGGGATGGTATTGATCAGCTCCTTGATTTCTCGGTACAGAATTCATTGATTACATCATCTGTAGGACAGGATTATCAGTCGGAATTTACCGCTTGTACGAGAAGAAGTATCTAGAGAAGAAGCGGAGAAAAGGATCATGGCCATTAACGAGCCGTACAAGGTAGAGATTCTGGAAAGTATCAAGGAAGAACCCATCACCATTTATCACATTGGTATTCTCTAACTTCTCTCAAGTTTTTAGTTATCCGTCTTTTCTCATGTGTTTTTCGTATTACTATTGAGGTCCAGTTGTCAGCTTCAAGATATACACTTCGGTTTCTCTGTTCTTGACCAAAGTTCATATTTAGCTTGGTAATATTCTGTCTCCATCTTATTCCAGTTCGCATGCCATCTAGGTAACGAATGGTGGGATCTCTGTGCTGGGCCTCATGTTGAGACTACCGGAAAAATCAACAAGAGAGCGGTCGAACTCGAATCTGTTGCTGGTGCATATTGGAGAGGCGATGAAAAGCGGCAAATGCTTCAGAGAATTTATGGAACAGCATGGGAAAATGAAGAACAACTAAAAGCGTACCTTCACTTTAAAGAAGAAGCTAAACGCCGAGATCATAGACGAATTGGTCAAGACCTTGATCTGTTCTCCGTACAGGTACCAATTCTCAAGTCCCCTAATTTCAAGCTGAAACAAACTGGTTATTCCGTGAAAACTTATTCGTTAGTCTCTGTTATCTTCATCTGTAAGCTTGCTTGTAATCGTAGGATGAAGCTGGTGGAGGATTGGTATTTTGGCATCCGAAGGGTGCTGTAGTTAGAAACATTATTGAAGAATCTTGGAAGAAGATGCATATTGAACATGATTATGATTTGATTTATACACCTCACGTGGCCAAAGCTGAGCTATGGAAGATTAGTGGTCACTTGGATTTCTACAAGGAAAACATGTATGATCAAATGGAGATTGAGGACGAGCTTTATCAACTTCGGCCAATGAATTGTCCCTACCACATCTTGCTTTACCAAAGAAAGCTTCAATCATATCGAGACTTGCCCATCAGGGTTGCAGAGCTCGGTACGGTTTACAGATACGAGTTGTCTGGAAGCTTGCATGGCCTCTTCCGTGTAAGAGGGTTCACCCAGGTACCTGTTTTTGTACTCTCTTCCCGTTCAAACTGTCAGAGTTATGTTCGAGTAACTAGGATTAACTAGCTCTGCGGCAGGATGATGCACACATATTCTGTTTGGACGATCAGATTCAAGATGAAATCAGAGGTGTCCTAGATCTTACCGAAGAGATATTATCACAATTTGGGTTCGATAAGTACGAGGTGAACCTCTCAACTAGGCCTGAAAAATCCGTTGGAGATGATGAAATCTGGGATAAGGCAACTTGTGCTCTGAGAAATGCTTTAGACGATAAAGGATGGAGCTACCAGATCGATGAAGGTGGCGGTGCCTTTTATGGCCCCAAGATTGATCTTAAAATTGAGGATGCCCTTGGAAGAAAATGGCAATGCTCCACGATACAGGCAAGTTTCGCCTACCATTGTGTAAAATCGAACCGTAAAAAGGTAAGACTCTGCATAACAATGACCAGAAAATGCTCTTTATGTGACAACAGGTCGACTTCAATCTGCCTAAGCGTTTCGATATTACTTATGTTGACTCGAAAACGGAAAAGAAGCGTCCTATAATGATCCACAGAGCAGTTTTGGGTTCGTTGGAAAGATTTTTCGGAGTTCTTATAGAACACTATGCCGGAGATTTCCCGATTTGGCTCTCCCCCATTCAAGTTCGAGTTTTGCCCGTCACAGACAACCAGGTATCACAATCACAACATTTTTCTCTGTCCCTTTGATGCATTCTCCATTAAATTCATATCTTAGAATTTGTCTAATATGTGTTTGGACTAACTAATGCCTAGCACTAGCTCGTTAGTTAGGGTTGTATAATGATTCATGTGTTAGCTGAATATCATAATCTTTTCTTAATGTTTATGTTCGGTTCTAAAGGCTTGAATATCATAATCGATTTCTAACGTCGGAATATTCAAATCAAGACGAACCAAGTTTTGATAGCATATCAAATATGAGTTTGAATTTAACTAATGTTAAAATATTGGTTAAAAAATTTAGATTTGTCTAATAATATATAGGAGTTCATACACGGGAGATCATGATTTATACGGTACCGATGTTTGAGAACATAACATAACACAATCTTTGAGAATCAGTTCCGAGGAAACAAGTACAATGATGCTTTTTATCAAACAACTTGTGATCTCAGTTCTGGTCTGTGATACAGTTGGAGTTATGCAAGGAAATAACTGTGAAACTGAAAGCTTGCGGAATTAGAGCAGAGGTATGCCATGGAGAGCGACTCCCGAAGCTAATCAGAAACGCAGAGACGCAGAAGATCCCGTTAATGGCGGTTGTTGGTCCCAAAGAAGTCGAAACTGGAAGCGTTACAGTTAGATCAAGATTCGGAGGCGAGCTTGGAAATATCACACTTGATGAGTTCATCTCGAGAATCAATGTCGCCATTGAAACCAGAACTTCCCTGTAAGAAAGAACCAAGCAGCTCTCTGTCAGAATACCTTGACAGGTTTCTTCTATTTGGGTGTTTATATTATGATATTTTAGATTTTATTATTCGTCATCAATGTGACAAATTTTTGTAATAATTATTTTAATTTTCATCAACTATCTAATTAACAATCTTTAGTATAATTATCTAAATTACCAGTTAATTGAATTTCTCAAAAGTGTTGTGCTAACAATACATACAACTGTTTAAATGTAATTTTTCTATAATACGTAGAGTTTTGTGTTCCGGGCAATGTGTTTATTTTAAAAGAGTTTATTAATATTTTGTGTATAAATTTATCGATAAACAAAGATGTTGTATTTATTTGAATATAATTTTTTTATTTAATAGTGATTTGTAATAAAAGTAACATATTTTTGTTTATAGTGTTTTAAATACATCTCTTGATATTTGAAAATTAAAAAATCGTTATACAATCCGTAGGATTGGTATTATTGGAAATTCTTTTTGAATCACTTTTAAAAATTAAAATATAAATTTATTCAAATTCGAATATTAAAATCAATATTTATGTAGATTCAAATCGAAATTTGATTTTTTTTTTGTAAAATATAAATAGATATCTAATTTTTTTAAATTCTAAATCATCCATTAATCTATATATCAAAATAAAATCCAAAATAATAAAATTATAGATTGCTTTTTAAAATAAACATAACTTTGGTGGTTAAAAAAATTGAAAAAATATAGATAAAATTCTAATACAATATATACTAATATCTTTTATATTATTTAATAAAATATTGAATTTACAGTAATATTATCCGTCAAATTTTATAATATGTTTTTTGTATATTCACACAAAAATATATTGTATTAGAGTAATATTTTTGTATATTCACATAAAATATTGAATTTACAGTAATATTATCCGTCAAAAAAATAAAATATTAAATTTTTTTCTAATGTTTTTTAATTTTAATATAATTTAGAATTTTTATTTAATTCATGAGTAAATTATTTATTTTGTTTATAAAGTTTTTAATTTTAATTATTTAAATTGATTTTTTAATGAAAAAGTTAATATTTTGTTTAAAATTAATAACCGTGTTTTAATATTAATTGATAATAAAAAATGATTTTATACTTAATTGTATTAATTTAATTTTTAAAAAAAATTATTACCCGGTAGTATTAGTAGAAAGCGCAAATATATTAATACAAAACATTTTAGATAGGTTTTAGGAATTTTAGATTATTTTAGAAATATATACATTTGCATTTATTGAATTGAAAGATAGATAAATTCTAATATAAATTATTTTAACAACAAAATATATTGAAGATAAGATCCTCTGCAATACCTCAACAAGTACTTCCATTTTTGTATATCTATGTTAATAAAACATCGGAAACAACACAGACGCTCGATAAATAATCCTTTCAGAATATTAATATAGTTGTGTTCAATTGGTCGTGCTCTTTTCAATGATATATATTTGGTCATTAAATTTACTAACCAAAAGCCTTGAGTGTACACTTCATTTATGTCCATTGAAGTCATTGAACCAATAACTATAAAAACAAAAGTTTAGTCGAATTTCGATTTAGAAAATTTTAATTTAGTAAATTATTATTGCTTCTTGTAACAAATACAACTTTTTTTTTTCAATTCATCATAGTTGAATAGCTTTTTGTTTTGAATTCAACTAAAGACAAGACTTAACCCCTAACAAAAACCAATCACCTACAAAAGGATGAGTTATAAGGGATTTCATGGTGTCGGTGATAGAAACAATAGTTGGAGCTACAAAAGATCTATCATATTTTATTTATGCACTACCTCTCTATGGTAACAAAGAGGACAAGACAAAAACAGAGTTTACTCAGCAGATAGATATGTTGTCTTATAAGGAACAATACAAAAGGGTAATGTACATTTTAGCCAGAAAATCAACCAATGCATTGACCCAGAGTATATCTTTTGATTAGGTTGTACATGAATTATCGAAGCAATTGTTTTACAAGTCCTATAGCACATACTTCTACAGACATATCAATATCATCAGTCATCTCAATCATCCGATTAGAAAATCTCGCTATGAATAGTCAAAGAGATGGAACGTTTTCATCCACTTCATAAAGCTTTTGTAATGCCAAAAGAGAAGCTTTCCTCACTCCAACACTCTTCAAATTAAGGAAGATGCAAGCTCGCTTACTATGGCAGATCAAAAATTGTATTCATCTTCAAGAGAATAAAAGGAGCTTACTTTGTCATTAAATGTCATCCAAGAGATTTGAAGTACAGATCCTGTAAGAATGATGATAGGTATGCTAAAATCCAAATGCCAAGAGATTGAATGCATGACATCTAAATATTTCGATCAATATCTCGATATCAATGGACAAACAACCTTAAAAAGAAAATTTGTTAATTAGTCTGCTTCCAACATAGTAAATTTAGCAGATTATTGCAACAATATGATGTGATTCAAGTTAAACAAGTTAACCTAAACTACCCGCAAGTTCACGACACGTGTGTAGTACTCTAGGTGTCGATCTCACGGGGACTACACAACACGAACTAAGATCAAACTAGAATCAATAACTTGCTACGATGAAAATTGGTTGAGAAATGCAATAATGAATATGCAGTAAACTAATGAGTTCTTAACGATGAGACAAACGTTCTAGGATACAGTTTCACCACATAACTTTCGAAACCAACTATCGATATATCTAATCATGTGTTCCCTATCAAGATATCTAAGGCGGACGATCCTAATGTAATTCATACCCTCTCTCAAGGCATAGGAATGTGATTCAATTGAGTTATCCCCTACTTTCGTGGCCGACACCCCAAACTAAACTCATACGATCTATGATTCATTCGGTTAACCCTCAACCGTTGCTACCCTACTTTCGTGACCTAGTCTCGGTTGTTCTAAGCTTGATATTCTAGGACTAGAATTCTCTTTTCGGTCGTTCTCCTAATCCCTAACACATGCATCTACTAGGCCTTCGTAAATACAAGACATTCAACGTTCAGACAAAGAATAGATTAGCAAAACGGGAAATGCATTTAAAGAATAAATCGAAGAGGTTCCGGGATAGCCATGGTCAATCCCTTCTCTTAGAACAAAGAAACTACTCAGTAATGAGTTTTAATCCAAACAAGACAAATAAAATAGATAGAGTAAGGAGCACAGAAATATCAAACGATACGTAATCCCGAATCAATTCTCGTCTCCTTGTGTGTCTCCCGTCAAGAGGGCTCTCATATGATGGATGGTAAATAAATGAGTGAATGATGAGTGAATGATTCCGTTTAATATATAAAGAATTATGTTTCGTGACCTTGACTTCTTGTAATTCAAAATTTGAATAATTCCCGAGCTTATCTCCACACAAAATGGACGTAGGAGGGTTGACCAAGTCATACCCTTGTTTGTAAAACAACTTCTTCAAGCGCCCGGCCGTGCTATATTCATGCCCCGTCCATGTGTGCTTATATCCGGTCCATTCCTGGTATGTTTCTCGTCCCGTTTGCTCCATTGTGATCTCCAATGCTCGTATTTTTTTCCCGTGTATGTTCTTTACCTCCGAAACAAACCAAAACGCTGTGAAACCTATAAGAATATGAAAATACAAAACAAGTAAAACGGATACAAAATCACACGTAAAATATCGTAACTATCGTCATAAACATCTCTAAAATCATGCGACAGTCGTGTACAAAAACGAGATGATCACAATAAACCTCCTAAACATCCTTGGATCTTTTTCTTTCCTTCTATTTCCTAGGACAGAAATGAGAGTAATACTTTTAGTTGATGCTAAACATAATCTAATCTTACCCGATGAAAATTTTCTGCATCATGTCCTCCAACGTAGTAATATAATCATGAGTAACTGACAACCTTTTGTTTAGTGACTCCACACGAGGCCCATCAGCTCAATTCTTCCTTTCAGCATTTAATTGTCTCTGTGTGGTTTTTCATTGAGAACCCAGTGTGTTTGCCACAGGAATAAAAGAAGTGACTAATTGAAAGCCATTAGTGTAGCAACTTGACGGTAAATTCTTGGCACTGTACTGCAGTAAAAAGAAAAATTTTAAAAAATTTGTAGAATTATGTATTACATGTAACAACCTATGATTGTATCATATGAGCACAAACCATGAGAGCGCAATTATATAGTCCATGCACTTGTCAAACAAGACTTTGTTGAACAATGGTCCATTCTGGCACTCAAGCACCAAATTGCTTCAGAAAGAAATAAGATTTTCTTTTAAATTCTTGAATTCCTTCTTTCTTGATTACTGATAATCTTCAACTCCCCCCTACAAGCCAATGGCAGAAAAACAGATGTTTCAAAAGAAATTGGAATGAAAAGAATAAAAAAAGGAATCAAAGAGTAGGTTTTACCGTTCTAGCAAGATTGACCAGAGCGATAACAACATCACCAACATCAGTCTTGTCCAGTAGCTCTTCCTTTATGTAGTATTTAGCACCACAAGCCTACACAAATCATGCACCAATAGAAAATATTTTTAGACCGATGGGCTAAGAGTAAGAAGTGATGCTAGGATTGCGCAACCCCGGTTTTTCAGCTTATACTTGTTGAAAGATTATATTTAAGTCTAAAAGGGAACATATTGAAGCTCTAAACTAAGTACCTCAAACATCATTGTCAATAGTTCAACAGTCGCAGGTCTAGGATTCTCTTCATACCGTTCTACCAAAACCTTTACAGGTTTAGGAATAAGATTCCCGTTCCCTTTGATAACTGCCAAATTAGAATGAAAACGTGTGTGTATTATTATGTATAAGCCTTGTTTAAATAGAATTACAAACCCTAATACGACTATGCGTAATTACAAAAACACCCTTATACATAATTAACCCTAATACGCCCCCTCAAGTTGGAGCATGAAGATCTCGAATGCCCAACTTGGAACGCAAATAAAGAAAAGGATTCTATCCGAACGCCTTGGTGAAGATATCGGCAACCTGTTCTGACGAACTAACATGAGATGTCTGAATGGTGCCGTCCTGAACTGCGTCTCGAATGAAGTGACAATCTATCTCAATGTGTTTCGTACGCTCATGAAACACAAAAGTTGCAGTAATGTGCAAAGCAGCCTGATTGTCACAGAAAACTCGTAGAGCTCGCAACCATATGAGCTCACTCGTAAGAGATGCCATAGAGCGATATTCCGCCTCAGCCGAAGAACGTGAAACAGTGGCTTGTTTCTTGGTTTTCCACGCGATAGGTGAATGACCAAGAAACACAATATATCCTCCAACAGATCGTCGAGTAAGGCGGCAAGAGGCCCAATCAGAGTCACAAAAACCTGAAAGTAGAAGATCACAATCGGAGCGTAACCAAATACCTTGCCCAAGAGAACCCTTCAAATAACGAACCACTCGCAATGCAGCAAGCCAATGCTCCTCACGAGGTTGCTGCATGAACTGAGAAAGAGTATGAACCACGAAACTGATATCTGGGCGTGTGGGAAAATAGTGCCGAAGATATGTCTTGAAGACCTCCATCATGTCAACATCATTCCCACCAATCAAAAGATCATCAACATAAACAAGGACATGTAGATGTCGCGTACCTCGAACCAAAGTGAACAAGGAAGAGTCTGACCGCGATTGGAGGAAACCATATGCAAGAAGTGCAGTGGCGAGCTTGTCAAACCAACAACGAGGAGCTTGTCGCAAACCATAGAGAGACTTCTTCAGTTTGCAAACAAGAGTCGGGTCGTCACATGATAAACCAGGAGGAACCTTCATATAGATATCTTCATGTAGATCACCATGTAAGAAAGCATTGTGAACGTCCATCTGATGAACAACCCATTGTTTTGCGGAAGGAATGGCCAAGAATGTGCGAACGGTCGTCATCTTCACAACGGGAGCAAAAGTCTCCTCGAAATCAACGCCTTCAGTTTGCCGATTGCCAAGAACAACAAGTCGAGCTTTGTAACGTTCGATACTCCCATCAGACTTGTACTTGATTTTGTAAACCCATCGACATCCAATAGCTTTCTTCTCCGGTGGCAAAGTCGTCAAACGCCAAGTGTCATTGTCTGCCAAAGCACTAAGTTCCTGTTGCATAGCCTCATTCCAATGAGGAGTTGCGGCAGCCTCGGAGTAAAAACGAGGCTCGGTGCCAGTGTCAATAGCTGCAAGGAAAGCTCGATGTCTCGAAGTAAAGTTAGCATTAGTAACGTAATTCGCTATGGGCATCCAATGGCTTTCTTCCCCGGTGGCAGAGTAGTCAAACTCCAAGTGTCATTGTCTGCCAAAGCACTAAGTTCCTGTTGCATAGCCGCACTAAGTTCCTGTTGCATAGCCTCATTCCAATGAGGAGTCGCGGCAGCCTCGGAGTAAAAACGAGGCTCGGTGCCAGTGTTAATAGCTGCAAGGAAAGCTCGATGTCTCGAAGTAAAGTTAGCATTAGTAACGTAATTCGCTATGGGATACGAAACAGTACCTGAGGACGATGAAGAGGGCGGAGAAGAACTGCGAATGGGGTCTTCAAGACAGCGAGTAGAGTAAGTGACATAATCACGAAGCTTAACAGAAAAAACCTTGGTACGATGACCACGACCAAGTACCTCAACAGCAGATAACC
This sequence comes from Gynandropsis gynandra, assembly GCA_036759665.1. Classification (NCBI taxonomy): domain Eukaryota; kingdom Viridiplantae; phylum Streptophyta; class Magnoliopsida; order Brassicales; family Cleomaceae; genus Gynandropsis; species Gynandropsis gynandra. Next base: position 23,466,406 of record CM071875.1, read on the forward strand.
CTGAACCATCATCTGGAGTAGAAACGGGTGTAGACTCATCACGAGATGAAGACTCGGGTGATGATTCCTCAGGTGGAGAATCACCATGGGTCAAAGCAGACCGCCCCCTGTTAGAAGAACCAGAAATCTGTGGTAGATGAAACATGGCCGATGAATCATCAAAAACTGAAGGATGGAGAGTCGGATGTGTGGAAGATAATACTCGTGAAGATGAGCCCGCAGAACCTTCCGCAAATGGAAAAATATGCTCAAAAAACACCACATCACGAGAGATAAAAAAACTCACGAGTCTCAAGATCAAATACCTTCCATCCTTTCTGTCCGAACGGAAACCCAATCAAGATACACTTGTGACCACGAGAAGCAAACTTATCCGTCTCTTTCTTTCCTCTATGTGCGTAACATAGGCATCCAAAAATGCGAAGGCGATCATAAGATGGTGGAGATCCATACAAAACCTCATACGGAGACTTCCCATGAAGCAACGTAGATGGTGTACGATTTATCAAATATGAAGCGGCTAAAATGCACTCACCCCAAAAAGTTGGAGGCAGATGCGCTTGAAACATAATGGCACAGGCAACATTAAGAATGTGGCGATGCTTGCGCTCAACCCGACCATTCTGCTGAGGAGTGTATACGCACGAAGTCTGGTGAAGTATCCCATGCGATTGGAAGTACCGTCGAAGACCAATAAATTCAGTCCCATTGTCTGTCCGTACAACCTTAACACAGCTATCAAATTGACGTTTCACCATCTCACAAAAATTAGGAATAAGATCCTTGACTTCGGATTTAGAACGCATCAAATAAACCCAAACAGCTCGAGAATGATCATCCACTAATGTAAGAAAATAAACAGCACCAGTTGTAGCATGCACATTATACGGTCCCCAAATATCAGAATGAATCAAATCGAAACAATGTGTAGCATTGGACTCACTAGAAGAAAAAACAACACGAGTTTGTTTGGCTCGAAAACAAATATCGCAAGGAGCCTTATTCTTATTCTGTTTAGAAATGCCAAAAACTGTAGGCAAAAAATCTAAAACCTTATCTGACGGGTGTCCAAGCCGATGATGCCACAAATCTCGAGAAGCCACTGAACTAGCATGAAAGGCTGTAGGTCCAACTGTTCCCCGAAGCTTGTAAACCCCATCGCATTCTTCACCCGCTCCAATCAGGGTCCTCGCGATACGGTCCTGAATCACACAAAAGCGATTAGTAAACGTCACAATGCAATCATTACTTTGTAACAAACGCGATATGGAGATCAAATTGCATGTAAGTGAAGGCACATAAAGCACATGGTGAAGATAAAACGAGTTGCCAAGCAATAAATCACCCGTATGCGTAGCCATAGTGTAATCACCATTAGGCAAACCAATAGGACACGGAGTAATCGGCGAAACATTGACTAAGGAATGTAAATTTCCCGTCAAATGATGAGAAGCTCCTGAATCCAAAATGTATTCAGTGTAATCTGTCTTACCAGATTGAATATCATCAGACCCATGTGGTCTCAGCTTGAGCAATGACAGCAAGGTAGACCACTGCTCGTCATTGAAACCTGGCATAGCACCGCGATCAAGATCGTGATTGGACTTCGAATCTGGGGCTGCGTCCACAACACGAGCGGCATTCGCATGGACAGGAGGCGGACGTCCACCACGGTGAGTACGCTCGGGCTGTCGAGACCGAGTATTCCTCCTAGAGCGATCTGGAAATCCGATGATGAGATAGCATGTGGAGACATCATGACCAGGTTTGCGACAATGAGATCAAACTAAGGTCTTGTCACGCACTGCAACCGAAGAAGCAGGAGAGGGAACCGGTAAAGGGGACATTGCAGAGAACCCTACAACCAATCCACGATCATCGCGGCCGCGAGTAATCAAGCGATGACGTTCTTCATGAACAACTTTGTAATGAACTTGATTGAGGCTCGGAAGTGGATCAGATCCTATAACTTAAGACCTAACCGTTCCGAAGACACCATCATCAAGTCCCATGAGAAACTGATGAATCTTCTCCTCTTCACGATCACATAGGAGCTCGGCATTGAGAACAGCAGCATGTGTCGTACCACATCCACAAGTGCGGATAGGCTGGTATGTGTCCAATTCCTCCCGTTTCTTCAACAATTTACCAAAGAAAACTTGAACACTCTGATTCTGCTGCGAGCAACGAGCAAGCTCCGCACGAATCTGATGTACTCGTGCGGCATTTCCTGCGGAAAATTGTTGTCGAAGATCTTCCCAGAGTGTCCGCACATCATCAACAATGGAAATATTGGTCCGCAATTGCGGATCAATAGTATTGAACAACCACTCGATCAACATCGAGTTGACAAGATCCCATTCTTCACGATCAGGAGAATCGGGCAACGGCGCAAAAATTGTACCGTCAAGAAACCCTAATTTCTTTTTCGTGCGAAGGGCGTGTCTGATGTGTTTTGCCCATTCCTCGTAGTTAGAATCACCACGAAGTTGAACCGATGTGATCACAGTTCCCGGCCCCTCCGACGGATGCAAATAATAAGGCGATCCGAAAGTGCAAGTCGCACGAACAAGTGGTGGCTGAGCAACAGCTGGCTGGACAGCGGCAGTACCTGTCGTTTGAGCGTCGGCTACTCCAGGCTGAAAAGCCAAATGGCCGGCTGAAATACTGAAGCAGCCGCACAATCCAGAACACACGCCAAAACCGGATCTGCCAAACAACCCACAAAACAACCCACAAAACCGGATCTGCAGGATCTACAAAAAACACCCAATACACAAAACAACCCGCAAAACAACCCGGATCTGCAGGATCTGCAAAACAACCCGCAAAACAGCCGACAAAACCGGATTTGCAGGAGGAGAGCGACGTCAGCAGACATGAGGAGAGTCTGGTGCGAGGAGAGTCCGGCGCGAGGAGAGTCTGGCGCAAGGAGAGTCCGGCGCGAGGAGAGAGAGAGGAGCCCGACACAGCTGAGAGAAACGACGACAGGGCAGCTGAGAACGACGACGACAGGGCAACTTAGAGAAACGACGACAGGGCAGCTGAGAACGACGACGACAGGGCAGCTGAGAGAAACGACGACACGGTGCTGTATTGGTCGGAAGCGACGACAGGGCAGCTCGGCGGCACGTCGAACACAAGACGCGCTGCTGTATTAGCGCGCGGCATGGGCGGCATGTAACGGCTGCGGCGGCGCCGGCGGCAAGAAAATAGGATGACGGCGGCGGCGATAAAACGCGGCGGCGATCGGAAAAATAAACGGATCGACGGCTACGGCTCTGATACCATGCCAAATTAGAATGAAAACGTGTGTGCATTATTATGTCTAAGCCTTGTTTAAATAGCATTACAAACCCTAATACGACTATGCGTAATTACAAAAACACCCTTATACATAATTAACCCTAATAATAACCTTTGTTGAAAAACTCGCAAATATCATCCCTACTCTGCCTAAAACGCAAAGACATGGAAGCGAGCAAAGGAAGGAAACAAAAATGACAACAAAAGAACCACTAACCTAACAAGATGAAAGCTTTGGGAGATGATGAAATTTACAAATCCAAGTTGAATAGAAAAGGTGGGATCAATATTTCTTCATACAATCTAAATTGTTGTAGTTCATGCGCTTTTCATGTGCCTATTGCGTTAAACTGAGAGACAGGAAATCGTGACCGTGAAGTCCATATATTGAGCTATGATGATTAATGAAGGGAATTCTATTATACTAAATCTCTTCGCCAGTACAATGCCACCAAAAGGGCTTAACTGCAACAAAAGAAGGAAATAAAAATGACAACAGAAGAACCATCAACCCAAACAAGATGAAAGCTCTGGGAGATGATGAAATTTAGAAAGCCAAGTTGGACAGAAAAAGTGGGATCAGTATTTCTTTATACTATCTAAATTGTCGTATTTCATGCGCTTTTCATGTGGCTATTGCGTCAAACTGAGAGACAAAAAATTTTGACCGTTAAGTCCACATATTAATGATAGCATGATTACTAATGAAGGGAATTATATTATACTAAATCTCTTCACCAGTGCAATGCCACGAAAAGTGCTTAACTACAACAAATCAATCCAAGAAATTGCCTGCTCTCCTATAGTATATTTGGCTATTTCAAAGGCATGACAAGTAAATAGCATGAACATATTAACTTAAAAGAATCACTTATTCAAACAACCACAAGAGGCAAACCATCTGTAAACAACGAACCGTCACAAATTAACAAATCATCATAAGAATCTCGTGAGATTAAAAGATACTCACAGTTTTTTTCCAAATTGTCTAACCCACTCATCATTTTCATAAAACGGTTTCACACAAACTGAATCAGATGGTAGTAAAATTAGAAGTAGAAGGAGAAGCAACTTCAAGACTCCAAGAAAAGGACGATTGAACTTACCATGGCCCTCGATTCACCGACTTAGGTCACACTTGGTTTAACATTGACGCATAGCCTGATGCATCTTCTTGCCCAACCACTCTCCGCCTTAGCTCATCCTTGAATGAAGCTTCAATATGTCGAAGTGGGAAAATTATTCGAAATCCTAAATAATCGAAACCAAATCGAATACAAACACAAAAAATTACCATTGAAATGGTCGATTTGCGAGCTAGGATGATGCATTGTAGATTTTCCTTGGTTGGGATCGTTTGTCTAGAAAAAAGTTACATGTCCTTGTATTTCTGTGGAACGTTTGATTCTTCGATGAGCTTCTGAATTAAGGTAAATGCTGAGAATCTAGAATATGTATGAATCTGAGAGAGGGCGGAATGCAACTATAAGTGATGGATTCATGTACAACTACTATACTAACTAGTATCTAAAATTCTTTTCAGCAAACTTAGGCTTTTGTTTCCGATTTGACAAAATTGCACAAAAAGGGATAGAATTCAAAGTAACATGCTAGATATATGGTTGTCTCATCCTAAAGAAATAACATCAGTGCTAAAATAAAAAGAAGAACTCAACATCGAATCCTAATCGCAAACATAACACTCAAAGAATACCCCCGCCAAACTTAAACGGAGCACCGTCCCGGTGTTCAAGATCCGTGAGAGGAACTTGCATACCAAAAACCCGAGAGAGGATAAAGAGAGTAAGAACGTGTACACCTGGTGTATTCTTGTTGTTTCGAATTGATGGTGCAGCTGGATGTTGTATGCGTCTACTTTGTTATGGATGATATCAAGGTGGTGAACCTGTGAAAAAGAGCCACACGATCCAAAATAGAGAGAGTACGATACAATATGGCAGCTGGTCGAGTATATTCATGCAAAAAGAAAAAGAGTCGGGTTCTGAAAATAAAAATAAATAAAAGGATATAAAGCTTGGGTTACCCCCCGAGAAGCACTTGTTTAAGGTCTCGAGCCTGACCGAGATGCTCCACTCATCATCATCTAGGTGGCATCCTCGTGGATCAGTTAGTGCGGTCGTGTTCTCCATAAACCCCATTGTGTTGTTCTCAAAGGATGGACCCCGACCGTGCTTATCATACAGCTCGGTCGGGCTGATATCGTTCTCCATTGTTGTCGAAAAGAACGCACGGGTCAAGCTCGATGTTTGGTCGATCGTGTTGTTCTCAAGAATGGGAACCCGATCGTGTATCACTAACAGCCAGGTTGGGTTTGATGTATGATGCATGGATCAGGCTTAGAATTTTTCCGATCGTGCTGCGTTGTAATGAGGATGCCTGGCCGGGCATGGCGTGTTGCTTGCTCGGTCGGGCACGCATCAGCTTTGTCATTCGTCTCTTTCAACTTCATCTTGGGTATCTTGTCGATGCTCCAATCAGATGTTGGGCGTTTGGTGTAGTTTCTCGGTGTCTCGAAAGTGTTTAGATACTAATCTGCATCGCTTGTAGCTCGGGTCATGTGGAAGTATGCTTGGGTCATGCTTAACTCTCGATCTGGGGGTTCCTTCTTCTTTTCTTTGTCCAGTAGCTTCTCGTAGTGTGGTACTTTGTCTGGGCCTTTGTATAACCCTTCTCCATTTGGAAAGAGAGCCGCTCCAAGGAATCCATACTCTCAAAATTTTCAAGGACCTCCACGGCTAGTTTCTCTAAGACGTCGATGTGGAATACTAAAATCATGCACGCCTGCTTGAGCGTGTCGTTTAGATTAAACTCCACTTCTTCATCGCCGAACTTCACTGTGATTCTTCCTTCGGGTCAATGTATGATCATCTTTGCTGTATTGAGAAACGGCCTCCCAAGGATAATTAAAATCTTCTTGTCTTCCCCCATGTCCAAGACAACGAAGTCGATCGGAACGAAGAACTTCCCAACTTGTAGTGGTATGTCTTCCAGCAAGCCCTCGGTGATCCTCACGCTTTGATCAGTCATAGTGAATGCCATTCGTGTAGGCCGAAGACACATTTTGCCCCAAAGATCCAATTTCTCGTATAGAGACAATGGTCGCAGCTTGATCCGATATCAATAAGTGCATGGTTAATCTCATAATCGCCTATTTTGCAAGGAATCATGAATATACATGGATCGAGAATCTTCTTAGGTAAGTTCGATTGCAGCATTGAGTTCCTCACCATCACGGTCTCCGTCTCCACATCTCGTTTATTCGCAAGAACGTCTTTGAGGAACTTGGCATACGACGGCATCTTTATCAATGCTTAGTGGAACGGGATGGTGAAGTGCATTTTCTTTAATATTTCAGAAAAATTTGCGAGTTGGGCATCATCGTTCTTCTTGCGTTGAAATTTTGGAAATAGCAAAGGAGGTAGCCTCGGATCGTATTTTACGTATTTTGGCTCCTCTTCTTCCTCGAACTTCTCCTTATGTTCATAAATGTCACTAGCCTTTTTTTCTGCTATGAGAGATGCTCCCCCTTTTTCAAATATTGAATGAGTGGGCTGATCCACCGTTTTCTTGCCCTGACATTGTGGAAACGGCAAAGGAGGCGGCCTAGGGTCTGGTTTTACGAACTTTGGCTTCTTTTCTTTCTCGGGCTTCTCCTAAAGGTCGTTAATTGCCCTTTCCGCTGCTGTGATAGATGCTTCACCCCTTTCAAACGTCGAAGGAGTGGGTTCATCTACCATCATACCACTCCTCAGATAAATGGTGGTGATGTGCTCAGGGGGATTCGCTTCCAGTTTTCCCGGTAGAATTCCTTGCAGACGTGGTGCTTCCTACGCTAATTACGAGACTTTCTTTTCCAAGTGCCTAAAATGGTTTGGAAATCTCTCCATTTTGTTCTTGGTACTCTCATGCTCCGCTTTCACTTCCATCAGTAGATTGTTTTTATTTTGCTGCACTTCCATTGTAACACCCCCATCCCGGAACTACCTCGGGACTAGGAGTGTCCACCATCATCTCCAAGAGGTGGCTACACGTGTCATCGTTCAAACACATTTAGAAAATAAAATAAATGATTTATTCCGAAATAAGAATGGTCCTGAACAAATAGCAAAACAAATACGTAAAGATCATAGTCACGATAAATGAATAAATGAATACGAAATGCAAAATAAAACTCATCGAGACCTCGTGCACGCCTCTTCCATCAGTCCGCTGTGAGCCTTCGTGTTGCTGCTCAACCTCATTACTTTTTCTCCTCGCCATATCCTGCCCATCCACGACAGCCCACAAATCGGGTGAGTACGAAATACGCACTCAGTGAGATCAATACGTGTACGTACTCTGTGCCACGTATTCTCCTACTCGAACTAAATATCATAAAATAACATATATCCAAAGTCTGAACTAAAGATATACAGATAACTCTACCCAACCGACTGAGTATCCAAAGTCTAAGACTAGTACCACATTGGATCATAAGACACAGAGTCCACACGACTCTAGCTCGGGCATACGCTCGCAAAGTCCAAAGGACCCCAGCACACTGAAAATCTCGCAAGGTCACAACATACCCCAGCTATCAGTACAATACAACGCTCCGTCGTTCGAAAGGTTACCACAACCCCAACACGGTACGACACTGGCAGATCCACTAATCTGACTAACTCGACGCTCCGTCGCTCGAAAGGTTACCACAACCCCAACACGGTACGATGTCGGTAGATCCACTGACCTGACTAACTCGACGCTTCGTCGCTCGCAAGGTTTTCATAACCCCAGCACGGTATGACGCCGGCCAAAATCTAAGTGTCGCAATACTAACGTCATCGACCCGATACTCCTCACATGACAACTCTCACTAACGCGCTCGCACACGCCTTCTTCCAAAGATTCGAGTGTGAAATTACCCGATCGAGCACATTAACAAGTTATTCACTCGGTTTAAACACCGAACCCAAATATCGACGTTCTCCGTCCCCAACACTTGGTCGCACGTCAATTCTCTAGATCATCTCTAGTCACTTATACAACTCATATACTTGTTATCAATTCTCATACGACAAATTTAGGGTTTAATCCAATTCCACTTGTAACGTCTCTTTTTCCCATTAGGGTTTAATCCAATTCCACTTGTAACGTCTCATTTTTCCCATTATGATCCTATAAATTCTATCGTGATCTTGCTTCATTTTAAAAATATAATCTCTTCCATAAATTGATCACAAATCCGAAATTAGGGTGGAGAAAATCATCACCTTAGCTTCGCGACGATTTGACGATTCTAGCTAATATTGCTAGCAACAACATCGACCAATTTTTCCCTATTATAGATCCATTCAATTCCATAAATTTCCATAATATAAATATTCGAATTAAGTGAAAAATCACAACAAATTATTTAGAGATTTACCACAATCTCGATTTGAATCCATCCACGAAGAACGCGATGAAAATTGAAGATCCTTCTCCAATTTCTTCTTCCTCCTTTTCTTTTCTTCTTCTTCTCTCTTCTTCCCTTTCTCTTCCTCTCGGCGGTTTTCTCTCTCTGTTTTACAATTGCACGGCTGCCCTCCTCTTTTTTTCTAACCTAATGTTTTAATTATAATATATATATATATATATATATATTCGGTGCTATCGGCTTCCCCGTTTTAACGAGTCTTACAATTCTCCCCCACTATAAAAGAATTCGTCCTCGAATTCTATATCTCTGATTCTTACGGTAGCATCTGTATTCAATGAATAGAAGAACCATACAACTCATCTTCAAACAACTCGGGATACTCATGTCTCATATCCTCCTCTAATTCTCGTGTTGCTCCTTCCACGCCATGATGTTCCCACACAAACTTTATCATCAGAATTTGTTTACACCTCAATTGTTTCACTTGGTAATCCATAATGCGTATTGGAAATTCTTTATACGTTAAGTCTTTCCTCAAAGTTTTTGGTGGCTCAACAAGCATCTTCTCTGGTACTGATAGACACTTACGCAACAATGATACATGAAACACATCATGTATTCCCTCTAAAGATGAAGGAAGTTCCAATCGATAGGCCACTACTCCAATTCGCTCAATCACTTTAAACGGTCCCGTGAACCGTGGTGATAGCTTGTTCACTCGGCTCCCACCTGATCTCCCTCGCCTCGCTTGAATCCGCAAATACACCATGTCTCCAATGTTAAACTCAACATCTTTCCTTTTTAGATCAGCATAACTCTTCTAACGATCTTGAGTCGTCTTCATTTTCATCTTAACAAATTTTATCTTTTCCATGGTCTCTTCGACAATCTCTGCTCCGAAGATAGATCTCTCCCCCACTTCAGTCCAGCACAAGGGTGTACGACATGGTCGCCCGTATAATGCTTCATATGGTGGCATCCCAATACTAGCATGATAACTATTATTGTATGCGAACCCAACAAGTGGTAAATGATTTTTCCAACTTCCAGGCCACTCCAACGCACATGCTCGTAATAGATCCTCAAGCGTCCTTATAGTTCTCTCTGATTGTCTGTCTGTCTGTGGATGATATGCGGCGCTCATGCGCAATTTGGTTCCTAACTCTTTTTGAAACGCATGCCAAAGACGTGAGGTGAATCTCCCATCTCGATCTGAAACAATGCTTGATGGAACCCCATGCAACTTCACAATTTGTGCAATTCACATCAAAAGTCTTCTTTATCAGAATGAAATTAGCCGATTTGGTTAGTCGATCCATGACCACCCAAATAGCATCTTTTCCAATTTGCGTCCTCGGAAGACCCGTCACGAAATCCATGGTAAGATGGTCCCACTTCCATTTGGGGATTGGTAGACTTTGTAATGTCCCGCTTGGTACTTGTTGCTCTGCTTTGATTAATTGACACGTTGGACATTTCGCTACCCATCGAGCAATGTCATTCTTCATCCCTGGCCATTGATAAAGCTGACAAACATCCCGACACATCTTCGTCGATCCCGGATGAATCAAAAACTTAGATTGATGAGCTTGGCTCAGAATCTCTTCTCTGATCCCTAGATCCTTCGGTACACAAACTCGACCACAAATCATCATTAGACCGTCTTCCCTGATCTGATACAACTTGTACCTCGAGTCTTGCTGATTATTATGAATCATATGTAACCTCTCATTGAATAATTGTGATGTACGAATTCTACTCAATAGACCAGCCTGATTTACGGCTTGCAAATCGACACTCTCGGACTCAGTCTGCACTGCCGCTAGTCTCAAAGCACTTATCTGGCTAATCAAATCCCCAAATTCTTGCATAACCGAAACCTCAACTCTTTTCCGACTCAACGCATCTACAACAACATTTGCCTTCCCCGGATGGTATGCGATGTCCACCTCGTAGTCTGCGACAAACTCCATCCACCTTCTCTGACGCAGATTCAACTCTGGTTGTGTATGTACTTTAGACTTTTGTGGTCCGTAAAAATCTGTACCTTCTCCCCCTAAAGATATACCCTCGAAATCTTGAACGCGAAGACCACAACTACCATCTCTAAATCATGAGTCGGATAATTTTCTTCATGCTTACGTAACTGCCTTGATACATAAGCAATCACGTGATCTCCCTGCATAAGTACACATCCTAATCTCGTTTTTGACGCTTCTGTGTAGACTATGTATGGAATCCCTGGTTGTGGTAAGGCTAACACTGGGGGATTTCGTTAGCTTCTCTTTTAGCTCCTTGTAGGACTTCTCACAATCTTTATTCCAAACAAAAGGTACATTGTTTCCCGTAAGTCTCGTCATTGGCTTCGCTAGACTAGCAAAGTTCATAACAAAACGTCGATAGTACCCTGCTAATCCTAAAAAGCTCCTTATCTCTGTTGCATTTTTTGATTGTTTCCAACTTACAATCGCTGACACCTTCTCAGGATCGACAGAAACTCCTTCCTCCGATATGACATGTCCCAAAAATCCAACACGTCTATTCCAAAAACTACACTTTTTCAACTTCGCAAACAATCGTTGTTCCCTGAGACGCTCTAACACTAAGCGCAAATGTTCCTCGTGTTCCTCTGGACTCTTGGAGTATACCAAAATTTCATCTATAAATACAATAATGAAACGATCCAAATAGTCCCGAAACACATTTTCATTAGCTTCATGAATGCAGCAGGGGCATTAGTCAAACCAAATGGCATGACCGCAAATTCATAATGCCCATATCGAGTTCGAAATACGGTCTTTCTAATGTCACCTTCTGCAATTGGAATTTAATGATATCCCGATGCTAAATCTATCTTTGAGAACCAAGTTGCACCTCTTAACTGATCTAATAACTCATCGATCCTCGATAGTGGATAACGATCTTTCACAGTGACTCTATTTAGAGCCCTATAATCAATGCACAGTCTGAAACTCTAATCTTTCTTCTTCACAAATAGGACTGGTGCACCCCATGGTGATGTACTCGGACAAACAAAACCTTTCTCAAGTAGCTCATCTATTTGCTTCTTCAATTCTTCCATTTCCGCTGGTGCCATTCGATATGGAGATTTTGATATTGGAGCAGCACCCGGTTCTAGCTCAATCTCAAATGGATCCCCTCACGCTGGTGGTAAGCCCTGCAGTTCTTTGAAAACATCTGCAAACTCTCGCGCTACAGGGATCTCCTTGACTTGCACAGATGGACCCACTTCTTCTACTGATATGGTAGCAAGATATATGTCACACCTTTGATCTAGTAATCGTTCCATACGGAACACTGAGATGATTTGAATCCCTTGACCTGATCGAATTCCTTGATACTTAAGCTCCATCCCGCTTTTCTGGCATCGTACTTGACAACAACGAAAATCCATTGACGTGTGGAAACACGAGTTATAATTATCCTAGTCCACTTCACCGCAAGTATACGGATCGTGTAGTACCAGGGTCGATCTCTAGGGAATAATTGCAGCTAAACTAAGAACGAAACTAAACTAAGACGAAAGAAGATAGAGTGAGATATGGTCCTAATTTCCTAAAACTATCCTAATGGTGACAACGAAACTAGGTTAGAGATAAGACTAGATATGGTGAATACTACGGGTGTACGGGATACCGGGAATTGCATAGATGAACGACTAAGGATCATAGATCTATAACCTACTCTTGACAACGGGAAATTCATGCTCTACGGTGAGGAGTGATTCTTCCGAGCCTAAACCTCCTAACCATGGATACATGCAACCCTACCTTCCAGCAGCGATTAACATATACCATGGCAGCATTATGACCGCAATCACTATCCCTAAGATGACTAACCGACCGGTCAGATTCTCATTAGCAAAGCTTAATCTACAACTTAGCGGACCAGATTCGTTCCTTAACCTTCAAGCAAGGTTCGAAATCCTATGTTGTTGAGCGGTCAGCACTAAAGTATGATTGATATTGCTAAGCGTAGAACCGTAAATCAAAAGTAAAGCCCCCCTTGCCCTAGATCTATTCAGTTCTTTTTATCCGCTCGTTTGAAATTGAGATCTAGGTTGTTGCGGATTACGCGGCCCGCTCAGGTACAGGTGTTGCCCGGTCGGGTAAGACTCGCCCGACCGTGTTGATTCAAGGTACCCAATTGGGTGGATATCACCCGATCGCGTGGTTAAGCGGACCCGAGTCGCGTAAACTCTCGAGGCAGATTGGATGACTAATAGCCCGAGCGGGTATTCAGTGTGCGCCCGATCGGGTGGTGATCACCCGATCTTCATTGCTCATGTGCCCGGGTCGTGCTAAATGCGTGGATAAACCCCGTAGGTTCTACCCG
>CM071875.1:23481859-23496880 GCA_036759665.1 Gynandropsis gynandra
CCTCCACTCCCATGAATAAATAGTCTCGATTCTCAAGCATTTCACGGAGGTAGTTGTACGTGGCGGGATATTCGTGGGCCGCTACTGATTGAGTCGAGTATGGCTGAGGCACATAGGATTGGTAGCTCTGGGTTTGGGGTTCCGTCCATGGCTGGAAATTCCCAAACGATGGTTGTGCATTCACCATACTCTCGGTGTTCCTATACGGGATGTATGCATAATCGCTCCATTCGTGATTGTAGGTATTCCCGTAAGGATGAGCGTAGCTGTCGTAGATCTCCTCTTCAAACCCCCAAGAGTTTTGTTCTCGTGATCGCTCAAAGTATTGCGGGTGGTATAATTCAGAGAACTTACGACGAAACTCGAAAATCTGATACTTCAATTCAGCTATGTCGGCACCCGAAGAGTTGAAGTCGTCCATGTTACCTCGCAAGACAAAGGACATCAAACTCGATTAAGCTCTGTGAGGTAAATTATATTTTTTTTTTCATTTTATAATTTTCCTAGTCCACTTCACCGCAAGTATACGGATCTTGTAGTACCAGGGTCGATCTCAGGGACTAAAATAGCTAAACTAAGAACGAGACTAAACTAAGACGAAAGATGATAGAGTGGGATATGGTCCTAATTTTCCTAAAACTATCCTAAGGGTGATAACGAAACTAGGTTAAGGATGAGACTAGATATGGTGAACACTACGGGTGTACGGGATACCGGAAATTGCATAGATGAACGATTAAGGATCATAGATCTATAACCTACTCTTGAGAACGGGAAATTCATGCTCTACGGTGAGGAGTGATTCTTCCGAGCCTAAACCTCCTAACCATGGATACATGCAACCCTACCTTCCAGCAGTGATTAACATATACCATGGCAGCTTTATGATCGCAATCACTATCCCTAAGATGGCTAACCGACCGGTCAGATTCTCATTAGCCCGAGCTTAATCTACAACTTAGCGGACCGGATTCGTTTCTTAACCTTCCAGCAAGGTTCGAGATCCTATGTTGTTGAGCGGTCAGCACTAACGTATGATTGATATTGCTAAGCGTAGAACCGTAAATCAAGAGTAAATTCATAAAACTAAGCATTAACGTAAAACATCGTTCATACATACAAATCCGATATCCCTACCCGCAGTAGGGACTCTACTCACTCATGGAAGAAACGAAAACAGAAGATAGCAAAGTCCTATACATGATAAACCCTAAGGAATTCGATGCCTCGACCTTCCCTATTGTGTTACCGGTGTACGGATTGGTGCTTCTCTTCTTCTCCGATGCTTCCTGAGCCTTCCCAGATGTTTTTCCAGTCCTTTCTTGCCCTGTTCGTCGCCCCCTTTGCCCTAGATCTGTTCAGTTCTTTTTATCCGCTCGTTTGAAATTGAGATCTAGGTTGTTGCGGATTACGCGGCCCGCTCGGGCACAGGTGTTGCCCGGTCGGGTAAGGCTCGCCCGACCGTGTTGATTCAAGGTACCCGATCGGGTGGATATCACCCGATCGCGTGGTTAAGCGGACCCGAGTTGCGTAAACTCTCAGGGCAGATTGGATGACTAATAGCCCGAGTGGGTATTCAGTGTGCGCCCGATCGGGTGGTGATCACCCGATCTTCATTGCTCATGTGCCCGGGTCGTGCTAAATGCGTGGATAAACCCCGTAGGTTCTACCCGAGCGGGTGGAGGAATAGTGCCCGACCGGGCACCCTTGTGTCCTTGATATTTTTCTTTTCCGCTCGTTGCTCGGGTGTTCCTTTGGGTTCTGGAGCTCTGAGTAGATATGTCGTAAATTCTTGTGGTTTTGGCAGGGAATCCTTCATAATGAGCTCATTTAGGCCTTGTCGCCTAAAAACCTGAAAACCAACAAAACGGGTGTGTAAAGCTCGAAATCGTATCGGATAAGTATGACTCGATGTAAGATACATGCGAAAATGGTGTAAAAACCTATCCTAATATTGATACACTTTCAGTGTTATCATCCATCACAACTCGATGTCTTGACAACCAATCCATTTCAAGGATCACATCATAGCATTCCATCGGAATGATGATCAGCTCTGCAGCTAGTTCTTCTCTTTCTATCACCACGGGTACCTCCTGGACAACCCCTTGAGATTCTAAAATCTGACCTCCAGGAGTATGCACTCGGACTATACTCATTAGATCCTCAGGTTGAACAACTAATTTATTAGCCATCGATGGACTCACAAAACTATGTGTCGCACCAGTGTCAAATAACACATGAGTAGACATGCCTCCCACGATTACCGATCCTACATAATACGAATATTTTAAAGAATCTACTTCTTAATTCTCTCACGGAACTCACCTCGACATGGAAAATCATTATATGTAAGGCATATACACATAATATAAAAATATGACATACCAGTGATAGGTTGAGCGTCTCCTTCTTGGCCCTCACGTTCATTCTCGTAACCTCCCATGGCATGTGGTGGTGGTGGTACAGCCCTACGTTTCGATGCATGTTCTTCAGGTTTCCTAGTTCTAACCTGTGGCGTTAAACCCGTTGGTGGTGGTGGTGGTGGTGGTGGCCTCGGACAATCCTTTAGAAAATGATCCATACTACCACAGCGGAAACATCCGTCGAATTGTCCTTGCCTCATAGTTCCTCCGACTTGCTGGGGGCAATCACGAAACTGATGATCTAAACTTCCACATCGAAATCATCCTACTCGCCTATCAAATTTTTGGCTTGCCCATACATGCTCACGTCCACAACGATGACATGGGTACCTCGATGTTGATACGACAGGACGTGTCGAAACTACTTTCCTCTTATCTGACTTCCCTGAATTTATTGGACAACTTGTTTCCCCTTGGCATCCGAAGACTTAAGATTCCCTCCTGGATGAGTCCCTTCTCTACGAACTGAGCATTCTGAACTAGTTCAGACAATGATTCATGCTTGATTATCTCAATCCTGCGTCTGATCTCCGGTCGTAGTCCTTGCACAAATTTGTTGACCTTGAGAATTTCTGAGGTTACTGATTTAGCCCCAAATCGTGATAACTCCAAATAAGTCTTATAATACTTAGCAACAGTACGGTCACCTTGTGCGAGTTGTAGAAATGCCAACTCCATTTCTTCATGAGTAGCGTGTGGTATATATTTCAACTCAAAAAGTTGTTTGAACTCATCCCAAGAAAACACATGATCTGGACGTTCCCTCTGAATCTCTTCCCACCAAAAAATCGCTTCTCCCTCCAAATAGTAGAGCGCAATATCCATCTTAAACTCAAATGGACATCTTGATGATTGAAAGTTCCGCTCTAATCGAAACATCCACTCCTCTGCCTTTCATGGGAGGTATCGAACCGCCACGAAATGACTTTGTATCCCATTTAGCCATGTGATCCATGACATAGAAATACTTCGACGTCTCTGCATGCCTCTGATTAAACACTGGAGGAGACATTGGTGGTGGTGGCAACAGTACTTGTGGCGGAGCAGGTGGCTGTACTGGTGGTGGTGTCGGTGCCTGCACCGGTACTTGTGGTGTCGCCGAACTCTCCTTTTGATAATGCTGTCGACTTTCTGCTAATAGCTCTCTCAATATTTCTCTCATGACATCTCTATCTATTCCACTTCGCGATCTTTGTTCAGATGATTGAGACTGCGTACGGCTAGTGGAACGAGAGCCTCCACTCATTCCGCGACCAAGAGCTCTAGTAATCATCCTCCTCGGTAGTGTCTCCTACACACAATTAACTACTATTAGTTTTCACAGATCTAAACCCTCTAGACATTTCAAGACATGTGTGTTACGGTCTCGTGTCTTTATTAAAACATTTCACAAAACATTTTGAAATCCAGTGAAAATGATAAGTACGAAATGACAACCAGGCTCTGATACCAATTTGTAACACCCTCATTCCGAAACCACCTCAGGACTAGGAGTGTCCACCATGACCTCCAAGAGGTGGGTACATGTGTCATCGCTTAAACGCATTTATAAAATAAAAATAAATGATTTATTCCGAAATAAGAATGGTCCATACCAAATAGCAAAACAAATACGTAAAGATCATAGTCACGATAAATGAATAAATGAATACGAAATGCAAAATAAAACGCATCGAGACCTCGTCCACGACTCTTCCATCAGTCCGCTTTGAGCCTTCATGATGCTGCTCGACCTCATTACTTTTTCTCCTCGCCATATCCTATCCATTCACGACAGCCCACAAATAAGGTGAGTACAAAATACACACTCAGTGAGATCAATACGTATACGTACTCTGTGCCACGTATTCTCCTACTCGAACTGAATATCATAAAATAACATATAACCAAAGTCTGAACTAAAGATATACAGATAACCTACCCAACCCGACTAAGTATCCAAAGTCTAAGACTAGTACCACACTGGATCATAATACAAAGAGTCCACACGACTATAGCTCAGGCATACGTTCGCAAAGTCCAAAGGACTCCAGAACGTACCCCAGCTATCGGTACAATGTAGCGCTCCGTCGCTCGAAAGGTTACCAACCCCCAACACGGTACGACGCTGGCAGATCCACTTATCTGACTAACTCGACGCTCCGTCGCTCAAAAGGTTACTACAACCCCAACACGGTACGATGCTCGTATATCCACTAACCTGTCTAACTCGATGCTCCGTCGCTCGCAAGGTTACCACAACCCCAGCACGGTATGATGCCGGCCCAGATCCAAGTGTTACAATACTAACGTCATCGACTCGATACACCTCACGTGACAACTCTCCCCAACGCGCTCGCACACGCCTTCTTCCGAAGGTTCGAGTGTGAAATCACCCGATCGAGCACACTAACATGATATTCACTCGGTTTAAACAATGAACCCAAATATCGACGTTCTCCGATCCCAATACTTGGTCGCACGTCAATTCTCTAGATCATATCTAGTCACTTATACAACTCATATACTTGTCACCAATTCTCATACGAAAAATATAGGCTTTAATCCAATTCCACTTGTAACGTCTCATTTTTCCCATTATAATCCTATAAATTCTATCGTGATCATGTCTCATTTTAAAAATATAATCTCTTCCATAAATCGATCACAAATCCGAAATTAGGGTGGAGAAAATGATCACCTTAGCTTCCAGACGATTTGACGGTTCTGGCTAATATTGCTAGCAACAACACCGACCAATTTTTCCCTATTATAGATCCATTCAATTTCATAAATTTTCATAATATAAATATTTGAATTAAGTGAAAAATCACAGCGAATTATTTAGATATTTTCCACAATCACGATTAGAATCCACCCACGAAGAACGCGATGAAAATTGAAGATCCTTCTCCAATTTCTTCTTCCTCCTTTTTTTTTCTTCTTCTCTCTTCTTTCCTTTCTTTTCCTCTCGGCGGTTCTCTCTCTCTTTCAATTGCACGGCTGCCCTCCTCTTTTTTTCTAACCTAATGTTTTAATTATATAATATATATATATATATATATACAGTCGGTGCTACCGACTTCCCCATTTTAACGGGTCTTACATCCATCAATAGGTTTCTTTGGTTTTGCTGCACTTGGAGGAGGTGGGCAAACATGGTGCTAATGTCAGAGGGTACTTCAAATTGGGTTGGCGGTGGCACACATGGTTAATATCATTGATTATGAGGCTGCATTCTTGGCTAGAAATTCTGATTTCTTTGCATCACCCTTGGCTGGAAATTTTCCGATGGTTGTTACGCTATTAACGCACCGTCTGGGTTCATATATGAGAGGTTGAGGTTATTTCTCCATCCGGGGTTTTATGTGTTCCCCAAAGGCTGATTGTTTCCTACGTAATTCACTTCCTCATACCCCTCCTTGTTCTCCAATTTTCTCTGAATAGTGTGGACAATGTGATTCAGACAGTAGATGGTAAATCCCCACGACTAGGTCTTTTACTTCAGCTAAAATCGGCGTGTAAAAAATGTACCTCATCCATATTAGCTACCTTTGCTAGAATATTGCGGTTGTATTCCCCTGCAGCTTTGCTTCCTTCGTCAGCCATTCGATAGATCAAATCCTCGATATGTGGAAACGTGAGATTACTTAAAGAACCTCTAGCTACGGCTATGATCAATATCCTCGTCTTATCCATAAGTCCTTGTAGAAAATTATGTATGAGGTAGCTTTGATCCATGTCTTAGTTTCGGAAAAGGCGTTGATAGCCTTTAAATCGTTCCCACGCTTTATATAAACTCTCGGCTACCCCTTGCACGAATGTGTTAATCGGGTTTTTGGCGAGCTCAGCTTTACTCGGAGGGAAGAACCGTGTCATGAACTTCTCCTCTAGTTGTCCCCATGACCGTATAGAGTTTGGCGATTAAGAGTACAACCAATCTTGCGCTTTATCCTTCATAGGGAACGGGAAGATAGCTAGCTGATGCGATTCAAGTTAAACTAAATTAACCTAAACTACCTGCAAGTGCACGACCCGTGTGTAGTACTCTAAGTATCGATCCCACAAGGACTATGCAACACAAACTTAACTCAAACTAGAATCAAACTTGCTATGATGATATATTGGTTGTGAAATGCGATAATGAAAATGCAGTAGACTAATGAGTTCTTAACAATGAGACAAGCGTTATGGGATAGGATTTCAGCGCAAAGATTCTGAGACCAACAGTCGGTCTATCTAATCATGCATTCTCAATTAAGATATCTAAGGCAGACGATCCTAATGTAATTGGTACCCTTTCTCAAGGCATAGGTGATCGTCTCGTTCATGAGTTTAGTGATGTTTATGATGATAGATCCGGTGTTTACGTTTATTTTGTATCTATTTTACTCGTTTTCATGTTTTCATGTTCTTATAGGTTATAATGCATATTTGGTTCGTTTGGAGCTAAAGAACGTAAACGGGACAAAGTATTATACTCGAGGATCATAACGGAACAAATGGGATGAGAAACAACATGGGTCAGGGAGGACTTCAGCCCGCACGGACCTTGAAGCATCATCACAGCCCACCCGGGGCACTCAAGTTAGCCCACGCGGGGCACATTCCTTAGCCCGCACGAAGCCATTGGTCCAGCACGTCCAGCAGCTTTAGCACAGGTCGGGTAAGCCTTCAGCACACGCAGGTGCAGTTTCAGCAAGGGAGCCCGCGCGGGGCACATTCTCCAGCCCGCAGGGGTCGCGTCCGTCACCTGCAGAAACAAGAAAATAAACTCGGCCAAAGTGGAAAAGAAAGTGGTTAGTTGCCTACACAAAAAGGAAACTTTGTTAGAGAAGAGGAATGAGAGCTATATGGCTGGAAAATAGAAAGGAATCGTGTCCTCTTACTGAAGAATAGAAACTAATGCAAAGAAGAAAGAAAAACACACGTAAAAGTAAAACTGCAGTTGCTGCAACGAGGAGAAAAGGAAGTGAATGGCTAAAGAGGAAAAATGGGAGAAAAGAAAAAAAAAGAAAAGAGAAAAGAGAAGGAGGAGAGGTAAGGATTCGTGCACTTCAGTTTTGGGGAGAGAAGAGATGTGAGAGTAGAGAGAGTTGGAGAGAGAGAAAAGAGAGAGGAGTTGTTTGTGAGTTCTTGCAGACATTCGAGATCAATTCAGGACTTCGGTTTCGTTTGGTTTATATGTTCTTTAGACTTTCTACTTCGATTATGTTGTTTGCTTTTGAACGCATGAGTGAGTAGTCGTTTTGTTCTAGGAGAAGGGATTAGCCCATGGCTATCCCGAAACCGCTTTTGATTTATCTTTGAATGCAATTTTCCATTTTCGTTTATCTATTCTTTGTCTGAGTACTTGATTGACTTGTATTTGCGATGGCCACGTAGATGCATGTTTTAGGAACTTAGGAGAAGGACCGAAAGGAGAATTCTAATTCCGGATAATCAGGTTTAGAACAAGCAAGGTTAGACCACGAAAGTAGGGTAGCAGCGGTTGAGGGTAAAAGAGATAAATTATAGAACTTAAGGGTTTAGCTTAAGGTGTCAGCCACGAAAGTATGGGATAACTTGACTAGATCACGTGTCTATGCCTCAAGAGAGGGTGGATAGCATATTAGGATCGTCTGCCTTAGATAACTTAATTGAGATTGCATGATTAGATAGGTTGATTGTTGGTTTCGGTAGTCTTGTGGTGAAACCGGATTCCTATAACATTTGTCTTACTGTTAAGAACTCGTTAGTTTATTATTTTTATTATTTCATTCTTAAAACCCATATTTCGTTCGTTTGCAAGTTTGATTCGTAGTTTAAGTTTAGGTTGTGTTGCATAGTCCATGTCGGATCGACAGCTAGAGTACTACACACGTGTCGTGTAATTGCGGGTAGTTTAGGTTAATATTTGTTTAACTTTGAATAACATCAATAGGAACATGATTCAATCGAGTTATCCCCTACTTTCGTGGTTGATACCCCAAACAAAACCTATATGATATATGATTCATCCGATTAACCCTGAATCGTTACTACTCTACTTCCATGACTTAGTCTCGGTTGTTCTAAGTCTGGTCATCTAGGATTAGAATTGTCCTTTCGGTCCTTCTCCTAATCCCTAACAGATGCATCTACTTGTCCTTTGTAAATACAAGATGATTCAACACTCAGAAAAAGAATAGATTAACAAAATGGAAAAGTGCATTCATGAATAAATTGAAAGAGGTTTCGGGATAGCTATGGGCTAGTCCCTTCTCCTAGAACAAGATAACTACTCTGCCATGAATTTGGAATCAAACAACATAAACTAAATAGAATGTCGAAGAAGCATAGAAATCAAACGAGGCGTCGTCCCGATTCGATCTTCCGTCTCCTTGCATGTCTCCCATCAAGAGGATTCTCTCCAATGGTGGATGATGAATGATGAACGGAGAATGAATAATTAATAATGATTTTTTATGTCCTCTCCACATCTTGTAATTCAAAATTTGAATTATTCCCGTGCTCATATTGACCCAAAACGGACGTAGGAGGGTTTACCAAGTCATGCCTGACCGTGCTTAGTATGCAGCCCAGTCGAGCATGCATCATTTCCTTGTTTGTAGAACGGCTTCATCAAGCACCCGTGTTGTGTGCAAGCCCGGACCGTGCATAAATCTTGTGGCTATTTGTTGATAAAGAGCCCGACCGTGCTCCATGTCATGCCCGATGGTGTATGGTGTTTTTTCACTTCATTCCGGTCGTGCAACATGGACTACTCCTCCATGCTCCTCTTGATTATTTGCTCCCCGGTCGTGCTCTCCTCTTTGTTGCATGCTCGTTCGTGCTGAGTTGTGTGCCCGAATGGGCTGTATATTTGTCTTGGATGCTCGGGCGTGCTGCAGCATATGCTCGGCCATGCATGCCTATGCCCGGCCGAGTTCACATCTTGGCCATTCCTTGTCCGTTTCTCGTCTCATTTTCTCCGTTCTGACACTCTTGATGTTCGTACTTTGTCTCGTATATGTTCTTTAGCTCCAAAACGAAGAAAATACGCAATAAAACCTGTAAGAACATGAAAACACGAAAACAAGTTAAACATATACCACATCACACATAAACTTCGCAACTATCGTCATAAAAATCTGTAAAATCGTGCGAGAATCGTGTAGATAACAAGATGATCAAAATCCCCAAGACTTGAATGTTTGCTTGTCCCTAAGCAAACGTAAACATGGATACGTGGGAGATACAAAAATCGAGAATTCCCTTTTCCAGTAGAAACTTCGCTAAAGCGAACCTAATCGATCAACTAGCAAGTTAAGAGCAAATATGGCCTAGTAACATTTTAGTCTATATCCTAGCTTCACCATGGTTACCTATGGGAAAGAAAACTAAAGACAAACTAAGCAAGAGACCGCAACTCTCTCCACCAAATGAGACTTCAAAGAAATGCTAAACTTAGAGTAAAAAAGGATACTTATTTCAATTACGAGCTTCTTTATTCCTTTATTCCATTTTTTTCTTTCTTTCTTTTTATTGATATGCGGACACACTAGGTTTCTAGGACGTCGGATTTGAAGGAATCCAGCCTCTACTAAGACCCAGACTACCGATGACGGTATACTCTTGCATCTCGTTTAAGAGTTCAGCAGAGTAGATGGCGTCTTTATTCACCGTGCCCTTAAGACGTAGAAACATGATCGCCAACCAACCACTTAGACCCGAACTATAAAAAAAGTATCAAGGTCGATGCACTCATATTGATTTTAGATCATGCTTTCAGGAATTATTCTTATAAATAGCGGAGTGTTAGTGTGTGCTTTTATGCTGCAAAACAAGCTCATTTCATATGATCGAATTATCCTCGTGAAAAAGAAGTAAAGCATCGTCTACATGAAGTATAATCAATTGGATGGAGAGAATAAACCAGAAACTAGCCTAGCAACCTCGTCTAAACCTCCCACAAGCAACACTAGGATTCCCAAAGACTTACAACCTATTCGTTTTTCAACCGACTAATCAGCTTGAATATGCAAGATATCATGGAAAAGGCCAAATTCTTAAGCTTTCTAGGTTCAAGGTTCATCTCAAAACGTGGTACCGGACAAGTGCCTGTGATGACTCTGACCCATGAAAACAAAAACAAACTAAAACTAAACTGAGAACTATGAAATCAAAGATAAAAACAAAAGAAAATGAAACGAAATCACCTGAAAAACGTGAGCTGCTCCCTCCACACTTGAATTGAACAACAACTTCGACGTGAAGCTCCAATGGAGGATAAGAAAGGTGAATAACGGTTGTAGGTCCTGTTTTTTTTTTCTAATTTTTTTGTGTTTTAAATAAACCGAGTCAAAAAATAAACAACTACGAAACAAAAGAAAACAAAGTGTTGGGTTGTCTCCCAGAAAGCGCTTTTTTAACGTCGTTCAGCTTGACGTCTCCATGCCTCATGTGCTCACGATAGGTGGATCGAATAGGGAAATGGAGTTTCCGCTTTCGATCGGTTGTGTGTCTTGGTAAAGCTTTAGGCGCTGCTCATTGGCTTTAAATGTTTCGCTCGTCTCGCTCCAAAGTTTGACGGATCCATGCATGAATACCTTTCATACCTTAAAAAGACCAGACCAATGAGACCGTAGTTTTTCCGGGAAAAGCTTAAGACAAGAGTTAAAAATTAGAACTAAATCACCTGGCTGAAAGTCGTGAGGTAGGATCGTCTTATGGTGCCATCTCTTGGCACGCTCTTTCTAGATCTTAGAGTTCTCCTATGCATCGATGCGAAGCTTGTCTAGCTCATTTACCTATAAAAGTTGTTTCTCACCAGCACTCTTAAGATCAAAATTAAGGAGCTTTGTCGCATAATAGGCACGGTGCTCTAGCTCGATGGGGAGATGGCAAGACTTGCCATAAACAAGTTGAAAAGGAGCCATGCCAATGGGAGTCTTAAAAGCAATCCCAGAAGCCCATAGCGCATCATCTAATATCATCGACCAATCTATACGGGACCTAGGCACGGTTTTCTCTAGCATGCTCTTGATCTCCCTATTCGAAACCTCAACCTGTTCGTTAGTTTGGGGGTGGTACGGTGTAGCTATCCTATGCGTCACGCCATACTTCCTAGGGAGGGCTTCGAATTGTCTAGCAATAAATTGTGAGACTCCATATCTAATGACTACTCTAGGGACACCAAAACGAGGGAAGATGATTTTCTTGAAGAATTTCATTACTACCCTAGAGTGATTAGTCGACGCAACTATGGCTTCTTCCCATTTGGACACGTAATCTACACATACCAAAATGTATTGGTTACCACATGACGAGCGAAAAGGTCCCATGAAATATACATTCCAAACAACAAACAATTCTACCTCGAGGATGTAGTTTTGTGGCATCTCGTTCATCGTACCTATATTTCTCGTTCGTTGACATCTATCACAAGAGAAAACGTACCTATGTGCATCTTTGAAGAGGGTCGACCAATAAAAACCTGCTTGTAGCACCTTCGAGCGGTTTTAGACTTGCTGAAGTGGCCTCCATAATCCGATCCATGACAATGGAAAAGGATGCCTCGAACTCTTCCTCGGGAATGCATCTCCGAATGACCTCGTCCGCGCATCGCCTGTAGAGGTTCGGATCGTCCCAATAGTAACGCTTGATGTCCGCAAAGAATCTCATGTGCATATAAAAAGAAATCTCAGGGCATAGTATACCGAGAAAATTGACAAAATCAGCATACCAAGGATCGGGGTTACCTAAAGTAACTATGCAAATGTGGTCGTCTCTCATGGAATTGTTGATAGGTCTAACGTCCTCCACAGTGATGCGAGAGAGATGATCTGCAACAACGTTCTCCGACCCCTTCCTATCTTGAATCTCGAGATCAAACTCTTGCAACAGAAGGATCCATTGGATAAGGCGTGGTTTGGTGTCTTTCTTCCATAAGAGGTACTTGAGTGTCGCATGGTCCATGTAGACAATCACCTTTGAACCAACTAGATATGATTTGAACTTGTCAAAGGTGAAGATGACGACAAGGAGTTCCTTTTCGGTTGTGGCTTAGTTGATTAGAGAGTCATCTAGGGTCTTGCTAGCATAGGAGATGACATGAGAAACCTTGTCTTTTCGTTGTCCCAAAATGCTCCAACCGCACAGTCTCTAACATCGCACATGATCTCATGTAGACTCCAATCTGGCGGTTGAATGATAGGCGCTGAAACCAATGCTATCTTGATCGTGTTGAAGGCGTTGTGGCATTCCTTAGAAAATTCGAATGTAGCATCCTTGGCCAGCAACTCCGTCAACGGTTTTGTGATCTTTGAGAAGTCCTTGATGAACTTTCGATAGAAGCTGGCGTGCCCTAGAAAACTATGAATCTCTTTAACTGAAACCGGTGGAGGAAGTATTTCAATTACCTTGATCTTAGCATTGTCAACTTCTATGCCTCTTGAAGAAAACATATGACCTAGAACAATCCCTTCTCTCACCATGAAATGTCACTTCTCCCAATTAAGAACGAGATTGACCTCTTCACATTGCTGCATCACTCTAGAAAGGTTAACAAGGCAATCATCAAATGTAGAGTCATAAACGGAAAATCGTTCATAAAAACTTCCATAATGTGCTCAATCAAATCGAAAACCTTGCCATCATGAAACGCTGGAAAGTAGTCGGAGCGTTACAAAGGCCAAAAGGCATACGATGGTAAACGAACGTCCCATAAGGACACGTGAAAGTTGTCTTCTCTTGGTCTTTTGGATGGATGTGAATCTGAAAGAAACCCGAGTACCCATCCAAGTAGCAAAAGTAGGCGTGGTTCGCTAGGCGTTTGTTGAGCTTACGATAATCTATACACATCCTCCAGCACGTGACCATTGTTGTTGGAATCAGCTCGTTGTTCTCATTGCGTACTACCGTCATTCCACCTTTCTTGGAAACTACATGCACGGGGCTCACCCATTCGCTGTCCGATATGGGATATATGATACATGTATCCAAACGTTTTAGTATCTCCTTCTTCACTACCTCTTTTAAGTTAGGGTTCATCCGTCTTTGAGCTTCGATGGATGGTTTATGGCCGTCCTCCATGAGTATTTGGTGCATGCACAATGAAGGGCTCAGTCCCTTGGTATCATCGATGGTATATCCAATCACTCTCCTATGCTTCCTTAAGCAATCAAGTAGCTTTCTCGTCTCATCTGCACTCAAGTTAGTGTCACAATAATGAGATATGTATCATTGCATCCAAGGTACTCTATCGAAGAGAAGAAGGGAGAGGTTTAAGTTCAATTTTGACACCTTCTCCACTGCGAAATCAGCATGTGTTTCACGTGGTATCTCCTCATGTGTGGCGTCCTTAGTATTTCAATAGCAATCATGAATTCAGCATAGACCTCGGCTTCTTCATCGGTAAGTCTTGCATCCTTGCAAACTTGTGTCAAGCATCTCTCAAGAGGATCGAAAACACTTGATCACGCGTGTCATTTTCTAACGCGTCTAGCAAATCAACTGTAAAGCATGACTCCTTGAAAGAAGGGTCGTTCATAGAGCTGGACAAGTTGAATTCTATCCTCTCATCTCTGACACGTAGAGAGAGTTTTCCTTGTTGTACGACTATCATGGCACCTACAATAGCTAAGATAGGTCTACCAAGAATAATAGGCACCCTAGCATCTTCTTCAATATCAAGTACAACAAAATCAGCAGGTATACAAAGATTACCTACCTTGGTGGGAATATTTTCCACAATTCCCACCGAATATCTTACCAAACGACCCGGGAGTTATAAAGACATCTTTGTAGTTTTGAGATCTCCAAAGTTCATCCGCTTGAAGACCGAATATGGCTCACGCTTGTTCCCAAATCGCACAAGGCTTTGTCAATATCGATGTTCCTTATGGTGCATGGGATGGAGAAGCTTTCGGGGTCCTTCAACTTTGGGGGTAGCTTGTTTTGAATAATGGCATTGCATTCCTCGTTGAGTGCTACGGTCTCACGCTCTTTGATACGCCTCTCCTTGGAAAGAACATCCTTGAGGAAATTTGTGTGATTAGGCATTTTTTGGAGAGCTTCCACGAACGACATGTTAATATCGAGCTTCTTGAGGCCATGTAGAAATCTTCCTACTCTCTCTTGATTCTTGTTGCTTACCAACTGATCACAAATGGTATAGGAGGTGCGTACACCGGTGGAGCAACATACGACTTTACCAAATCTAGCTAAACCCCTTCCATGATTCCGATGCGGCCTTTGCCTTTATCCGCTGACTTTCCAGCAACTTTCTCATGCTCTTTGAAGAGTGGGTTCTCAATCACATCCTTGCTACACAAGGTAATGGCATTCACGTACTCTCTTGGGTTTAGATCGGGTTTTCTGAGAGTTTTCCGGGATTCCGAGAGGATGAGGCAGCCTGTTGTGCTATGGATCCCACAGGGACTAAGAAACACAACCTAAACTAAAATACGAATCAAACTCGCTAACGAACGAAATATGGTTTTAAGAATGAAATATTAAAAACAAATAAATAAACTAGTTCTTAAGAATGAGACAAACGTTCTAGGAAACCAGTTTCACCACAAGACTACTAATAACACTGAAAGTGTATCAATATTAGGATAGGTTTTAGAGTCATTTTCGCTTATATTCCTTG
>CM071875.1:23497555-23511341 GCA_036759665.1 Gynandropsis gynandra
TTAATTTATTCTTGATTTACGGTTCTACGCTTAGCATTATCATTCCTATGCTAGTGCTGACCGGTCGGTTAGTCGTCTTAGGGATAGTGATTCCGATCGTAATGCTGCCATGGTATGTGTTAATCACTGTTGGAAGGTAGGGTTGCACGTATCCATGGTTAGGAGGTTTAGGCTTGGAAGAATCACTCCTCACCGTAGGGCATGAATTTCCCATTGTCAAGAATAGGTTATAGATCTATGATCCTTAGTCGTTCATCTATGCAATTCCCGGTATCCCGTACACCTGTAGTGCTTACCATATCTAGTTTTATCCCCAACCTAGTTTCGTTGTCACCATTAGGATTAGTTTTAGGATCACATCCCCTGCTATCTTTTCCTATCTTAGTTTAGTTTTGTTCTTAGTTTAGCTGCTTTAGTCCCTAGAGATCGACCCTGGTACTACACGATCCGTTTACTTGCGGTGAAGTGGTCTAGGAAAAAAATAACTCGTGTTAAACCCACGTCAACTACCGAAGCCAACAATTAACCTATCTATCATGCAATCCGAGTCAAGTTATCTAAGACAGACGATCCTAATATGATATCTACCTCTCTCAAGGCATAGACACGTGATCTAGTCAAGTTATCCCCTACTTTCGTGGCTGACACCTTGAACTAAACCCATAAGAGCTGTGATTCATCCGTTTTACCCTCAACCGCTGCTACCCTACTTTCGTGGCCTAACCTCGGTTGTTCTAAACCTGATCTTCTAGGACTAGAATTCTCCTTTCGGTCCTTCTCCTAATCCCTAACGCATGCATCTACGTGGCCATTGCAAACACAAGTAAATTAAGCACTCAGATAAAGAATAGATAAACAAAAACGGGAAGATGTATTCAAAGATAAATCAAAAGTGGTCCCGGGATAGCCATGAGCTAATCCTTTCTCCTAGAACAAACAAACTACTCGCTCATGCATCCGTAAACAAACATAAACGAAATAGAAGGTCTAAGGAACATGAAAACCAAACGAAACCGAAGTGTGGGGTTGATATCCAATACTCCTTGTAAGTCTCCTTCGCAAGAACCTTCTTCTTCTTTCTACTCTCTCCTCGATCAAGAACTGAAATTTGAGTGAATGAGCCCGACCTCTCACTCCTCTCCTCTTCTTTCCTTCTTCTTTTCTTTCCTTTTCTCCCTTGTTTCCCTTTTGGCCGTTCAGTTATTCCTTATGTTGCAGCAGCCACCGATTGTTGTCTTTTCATGAGTTTCCATTCTTGAATAAGTTGGGTGATGTTTCCATTACTTTTTCCAGCAAAATATCACTTATTCCTCTCCTCTAAAGTCGTTTTTCTTATTGTATAAGTCCCAAAAAACTCCCATTTGTTTTTAACTCAAATTAACTTATTTGGAGTTGCAGGTGATGGACGCGACCCGCGCGGGCTGGGAAAGTGACCCGTTCGGGTACGACGCGGACGATCATGCAAGAATGCGATGGAGAAAGAGGCAGCCCGCTCGGGCTGAGGTGATGCCCGCTCGGGCTGAGGTGATGCCCGCTCGGGCTGAGATGATGCCCGCTCGGGCTGAGGCCCCGGGCGTGGTAATTCTTCCCCGACTCGTGCTCAATTTTCTGGACAAAAGCACCGTAACAAATGCCCGCTCGGGCTAGGGAGTTACCCTCGTGGGTCGTGGCTATTCCTTGCCGATTCTCGTCCCGTTTGTCCCGTGATGATCCTCGACGTTGGTACTTTGACTCGTGCACGTCCTTTAGCTTCGAAATGAACCGAATAAGCATAAAAACCTGTAAGAACATGAAAACACGAAAACAATTAAAACGGATACGAAATCATACGTAAAGCATCGCATTTATATCATAAACATCTCTATAATCGTGCAAGAACTACGTATGAAAACGAGATGATCAATCGCAGTCCCCATTTCCACATTGAATTTAGCTTGAAGTGATTGTTGCTCCTTGATGTTGTCATAATGCTGCCTTTACTCCTTGATGAATTCAAGCATTACCGCCTCAAGGCTTGACCAATAAGCTTGAGGAGATTGAGAAGCTTGCTGGACTTGCTGGAATTGTTAGGTATCTCATTGGTACGGTTGTGGTTGCTGCTGAAATCCCGAGTTCTTTACCGGTTGGGTCGTGTGGTAAGACAAGTTCGGGTGGTTCCTCCAATTTGGATTGTAGGTATTCCCGAATTGTGTGTTTCCTTGCTGTTGGGTGTAATTAATTTGTTTTACATCTTCTCGCACCGTGCATTGATATGCTACATGCTTTGTATCTCCGCAATTCACATAGTACATGGCATTCGCAACAGTGCCCATTTCTCTGCTTTGATTCACCTCATATAGACCACGTGTCATGTTTGGCATACTCATCGGTGTGGACCACATGGTGTGGTTCATAGCAAGATTATCGATCAGCTCGTATGCCTCCTCTACGCTTAGGTCCATGAATGATCCTCTAGTAGTTTTATCCAACATCGATCTATGCTCATCTGCAATCCCATTATAGAAAGTTTGGATCACGTACCACTGCTCTAGACCATGATGTGGACTCATTTGCAAAAGATCTTTAAATCTTCCCCACGCTTCAAAAAATGTTTCACCATCCCTACATCTAAACGTCGTGGTTTCTCCCCTCATTTGAATCATCTTGGTTGGAGGAAAGTATTCTGATAGAATGATGTGAAGAGTTGGTCCCAAGTAGTGATTGAACCAGCGAGAAGAGATTGCAGCCATGTCTTCCCTTATCCCCCAATCGAGAAAGGGAAAAGACGCAACAAAATCTCATCCTTCGAGATCCATATATATTGAATGTGCTTGAAAGCTCTAGAAATTCCTAAGGTGCTGATGGGGATCTTCGTGATTTCCACCCATGAATTGTTTCTGATAAAGCATGGTTATCATCGCGGGCTTAATCTCGAATTGCTCTCTTGCAATAGCAGACATCCTTATGGCAGTTTGGACGTTGCTCATGTTCGGCACCACGTAATCACAAAGCCGACCTGGTGGAGGAGCCTGTTATTCTCGCGGTTGAGGCGCGAGTGGTTGTTGCTGTAATTGTCCCATATTACCAACGGGTAATTAGGATTGCCCACTACCGTCCAATATATTGTTTGGGTTATCCATTGCTCGTAGATCAATCGGATCTACCTTCCCGTATTCCTAACCCTTTTTTTGTTGTCTAATAGTTCTCTTGATCTCAGGGTTGATTTGAAGTAAGCTCGAAGTACCTTGAGATCTGGTCATACACCAACAGAGGACAAGTAAAAGGAATTAGGTAGAAAGAAAACAAAGCAAAAGAAAACAAAGAAAAATAACAAGAATGACTCTAAATCCGAATCTAAGACGTGTTAAAAAATAGTCCCCGGCAACGACGTCAAAAACTTGATGTGATTCAAGTCAAACTAAATTAACCTAAACTACCGCAAATGCACAACACGTGTGTAGTACTCTAGGTGTCGATCCCACAAGGACTATGCAACACGGACTAAACTCAAACTAGAATCAAAATTGCTACAATGAAATATTGGTTATGAAACGCAATAATGAAAATGTAGTAACTAATGAGTTCTCAACAATTAGACAAATTTTTTAGGATATGGTTTCACCGCAAAGCTTCCGAAACCAACAATTGCTCTATCTAATCATGTATTCCCAATTAAGATATCTTAGGCGGGCGATTCTAATGTAATTTGTACCCTTTCTGAAGGCATAGGAACGTGAGTCAATCGAGTTATCCACTACTTTAATGGTTGATACCCCGAACTAAACCCATACGATCTATGATTCATCCGGTTAACCCTCAACCCTTACTACTTTACTTTCGTGACCCAGTCTCGATTTTTATCAGCCTAATTATCTAGGATCGGAATTCTCCTTTCGATCCTTGTCCTAATCCCTAACACATGGATCTACTTGCCTTCGTAAATACAAGATGATTCAACACTCATACAAAGAATAGATTAACAAAACGGGAAAGTGCATTCATGAATAAATCGAAAGAGGTTCCAGGATAGCCATGGGATAACCCGTTCTCCTAGAACAAGATAACTATTTAGTCATGAGTTCGGAATCAAACAACATAAACTAAATCGAATGTCTAAGGAGCATAAAAATTAAACGACGCGTCGTCTCGATTCGATCTTCTGTCTCCTTGCGTTTCTCCCGTCAAGAAGACTCTCCAAAAAATGGTGGATGATGAATGAATGATGAATGGAGAATGAATAATGAATAATGATGTATGTTATGTCCTCTCCACGCCTTCTAATTCAAAATTTTAATTATTGTCGTGCTCATTTCCACTCAAAATGGACGAAGGAGGGTTTACCAAGTCATGCCCGGCTGTGCTTGGTATGCAGCCCAATCGGGCATGCATCATTCCCTTGTTTTTAGAACGCCTTCATCAAGCGCCCGACTGTGCTCTGTGCAAGCCGGGGTCGTCCATAACTCTCGGGGCTATTTGCTAATAAAGAACTCGAACGTGCTCCATGTCATGCCCGACCATGCACGGTGTTCTTTTTCACTTCAGCTCGATCGTGCATCATGGACTGCTCGGTTGTGCTCCTCATGATGATTTGCTCCATGATCGTGCTCTTGCTCATGCTCAGTCGTGCTGTCCTCTTTTTGGCATGCTCGGTCGTGCTGAGTTGTGTGCTCGGCCAGACTGTGTATTTGTCTTCGAAGCTCAGCCGTGCTGCAGCATATGCTCGGCCATGCATGCCTATGCCCGGCCAAGTTTACATCTTGGCCATTCCTTTTCCGTTTCTCCTCCTGTTTGCTCCATTTTGATACTCTTGATGCTCATACTTTGTCCCGTGTATGTTCATTACCTCCGAAACGAACCAGATATGCATTAAAACCTATAAAAACATGAAAACATGAAAACAAGTAAAATAGATACCAAATCACACGTAAACATTGCAACTATCATCATAAACATCTCTAATATCGTGTATGAAAACGAGATGATCACTAGCATGAAATTTTCATCTGAAACTCCTTCTCCGGCTCTAGTAGTTTTGCGAAGCATCTTGAAATCAGTGAGATGCTGATTTGGATGCTCAATGGGTCTCCCTTTGAACACTGCATTGCTTAGCATTTGAATGAATGCTAGTTGTAGTTTGATGTGAGCGTTCTTTCTAACTATGCATGAAAAGATTTGTGTGTGCCTAGGAACCGTGTATGATCCATAGGTTAACGCAGCTTGCATTGGTGGTTCGTTTGGGTCACGATGTTCTGCCAGTTGTTCTTCTTCGCTCTCGTCTGCAAATTTTGGTTAGATTACCTCCTCGGACTCGCTGTCTAGGTTCGATTGTGTGTTGTCTACCGCTTGGCTTGCACTAGGTTTTGGTCTTTTCCGCAGTTCCTTAAGTGTTTTATCAATTTATGGATCGTAGGCTAGATCAGCATTCCTGGTTCATCTCATGCACGAATGAGCTGCACAAGAAAAGATAAAACACAAAAAAATCAGGTGAGCTGCGAAAGGTAAAAGAAACTGACTCAAAAATAAAAGAAAAGAAAAATATGAAAAACTACTAAAGACTCTGAAAAGGACTGCGTCCTAATTTAGGAGTATCCTAACTCTAATGTCGTAATTAGTTTCCCGACAACGCGCCAAAAACTTGATGTGGTCAATCTCAAGTAATAAAATACATATACTAATATTTCCATAAGAATACGAATCGTGTAGTACCAGGGTCGAACACTAGGGAACCGATGCAACAATAGAGTTATTAAACTAATGAATATGACGAATATACATAAAGTGATTGGAATGCAAAGTAAACATTAAAATAACTAAAGGGATACATTCAATAAGATAAAGCACCATAGGTTTCGAGAGATGCACAATAATGCAATGAAGTACTAATAAAGATCACGGTTACGGATAATATCATGAATTCAAGGAATTCAAACTCTATCCTAGGGACTGACTGGTGTTGACTAATTCCACTATCTAGTATTGTATTACCAATTGCGGAATAAATATACTAGATGCATTAAGACTGCTATCTTAATTCACGAGTTCAATCGATCGATCAACCAAGGTTCTATATCGATTAAGACCCCAAATCATGGCTAGGTTCCAAAATCTAATCTACCTCCCATGCAATCAGACTTTTGTAATCATGCATTCAAGTGATCAGCAAGAATAAAAACATTAGAAAAACCAATCAATATGAAAACGTTCAAATACTATAACCGAGCATTAAGCATAAGTCTTCATTACATATTGGCAAAACTCTAACCCGTCGTAACATATCTACTCGTACATAGGTCCAAAAAAAACACGAATGAAATCTATTTTCAACATAGGTATAGAACGAGATCCCACCCTTATTCTAATACCATAGTCTTCAATAGCTCCTCCGCATTTCGAGTTCGTCGTCCCATCTCTAGCCTTCTCGACGTTCTGCTCTAGTTCTGTTCGTCTGTGAGTGTTTGTGTGAGGATCCAAGCTCTTCTATCTAAAACTCCATCTTCTCTTCCCCCTCTCATGCTTGTTTCCTTCTGCCTCTCTTTCCTTTCAGGTCTCCTTTTCCTTTTTTCCCGTGCGTTTCCGTTTCTTGTCCATCGGCCAGCGGTTTACATTTTTCTGTATGCAACCAGTGTTTCCTTTTCTTTTCTCCAATGACTGTTTCCATTTTTTACGGTTCGTCTGTTTCCAATTTATATTTCAATCGTACTTCCTTTTGTTGTTCCAGCAGCCGGCGATTTCCATTACTGTCCTAGTCAAATTTCCATTTTATGTACGTCGTGGATGATGTTTCCATTTTATGTAAGTGGCCAGCAGTTTCTGTTTTTTGGAAGCAGCCCTGTGTATTACATTTCTCTTGTCCAGCCGTGTGTCCATTTTATGACTTTCAAAATCATGGATGCTGACCGTGCATAGCTGAACCGAAAAGTGGTTTTGCTTGGTTTTGCGGCATTTGCTCGTGTTTGTATCCTGATATCTTCAGTTTTTGTAAAATACAAGAAAACGCTAATAAAATACTAAATGATGCTTAATAACTCGATAAAATCTAAATAAATAATAAAACTAACAATAGAAAGACATGAAAATGCTAGGATAAATTAGACGTTATCAGCTAAACTTTCTAACACCAGCTTATGATCAACTCAGAGAGGTGCTAAAGTATTCAAGGGCTTCTATCACAGTTGAGGAAGTGAAAGTTGAAGCAATATCCAAAGAACTTGAGTTGGAGACATTGAAGAGGTCACGATGAGAAAACGGGGAAGGACTAATTTTCCGAGGAAGGTCAGAGAAAAGGGATAACAATGGTGATCAAAGGAGGGCGAATCAAGGTCGAAATCAAAGGGCAAAGTATATTGTTGGTTTTGTGGGAAGAAACGTCAATTTAAGAAAGACAACTATTCGAGAAAGAATTAATTATAAGAAACCTCACATGAATGTGGAGAAGCAACAATAACAAAGAATGTGAAATTCGAGTTTCAAGTTCTGACCATAAAAAAAGTTTCGGCAATGACAACAAATACAAATTATATCAGGCAACAATAACAACTCATTCCATATGACACCAAACAGACATTGGTTCTCATATTTTCAACAATTTTAAAAAGGGAAAGTGAGAATGGAAAACAACACAACATGCCACATTGAAGATGTGGGGTGTGTAAGGATCCAAATGCATGATGGTTCATCGGTAACTCTTACAAAGGTAAGATATATCCTAGAGTTACAAAGAAACTTGATTTCTTTGGGAATATTAGAGTTGCAGAACTGCTGGTACAAAACTCAGAATGGCTCACTAAAGATCATCAAGGGATGCAAGATCACTATGAGAGGAGAACTTAAGGAAGGTTTTTATATCTTGCAAGGCGAGACTATAACAGTCCAAGTGAATCAATTCACTGGGACAAAAGAGGAGACAAAACTCTGGCATTCAGATTTGGATCACATGTCTCAGAAAAGTTTAAATATGCTTACAAAGGAAGGACTCAAAGGAAGTAAGAGTCTGTCAAATATCACATTTGTGAACATTGTATCTTCGGAAAAGTACATAGACAACCATTCAAGAAGGGGAAACATGCTACAAAATGAGTTCTATAATACATACACTCAGATTCATGTGGTTCTCCATCTGTTCTAGAATCTTTGTCCAAAGCTAAGTACTTCATCTCATTTATAGATGATTTCTCAAGAAAAGTTTGGATTTATTTTTTTTAATAGAAAACTCTAGTAGAGAACTAGACAGGAAAGAAGGTCAAGACTCTAAGAACTGATAACAAACTACAGTTCTGGAATCTAAGGTTTGACAATTTTTGTAAGGAGCAAGACATCCAAAGACACTAAAC
Source organism: Gynandropsis gynandra (assembly GCA_036759665.1). Lineage (NCBI taxonomy): Eukaryota > Viridiplantae > Streptophyta > Magnoliopsida > Brassicales > Cleomaceae > Gynandropsis > Gynandropsis gynandra. Next base: position 23,505,865 of record CM071875.1, read on the forward strand.
ATGTGTCTATACTCCTTAACTGAATAGAGTAGCAGAGAGAATGAATCATACTATCATAGAAAATGTGAGATGTTTTCTCAATGAACCAAGATTAGCTCAAGAAATATGGGCTAAAGTTGCATCAACAGCGGTGTTCTTAATAAAAAAATATTATCGATAGCTTTGAAGTTTAAAGTACTAGAACATATATGGACAAGACAAGCTGCAAGCTACACACATCTAATGAGGTTTGGTTACGTAGCCTATTTACATAGAGATCGCGGAAAACTGAATCCAAGGGCATAAAAATGAGTGTTTGTCGGCTATCTCAAAGGAATAAAAAGATATAGAATTTGGCTCCCAAGTCATAGAAAGTGCACAGTCAATAGAGATATTGGGATTAATGAGAATATGATGGTCAAGGATCTTTCAGTAAATGAGAAACCAACACATACATAGGTATCAAAGGAAGAAAAGACAATAGCTCAGTTCCATGTCCCCTTTCAGAAAAGTAATCTTGGTCATTCAGAGGGAGTTTCAACACAAGAAACTGAAGCTGAGATAGTCCATAAAAGTTCAAGTAAGATGACAGATGTTGAAATTTTTTTGAAAGTCACAGAACAACATCAGGATTTCAATGAGACAAATCTAAAAGACTATCTTTTGGCTAGAGACAAACATAGGAGACATATAAAACCACCTTTGAGATTTGATGACTCGGACACAATAGCATTTGCATTGATTTCAGCTAAATATATGGAGAGGTAAAGTTAAATAAACTCTGCCGAGTTATGAAGCAATGGAAAAAGAGACGACTTTATTAAAGAAAATTAACACTTGGATCCTAACAAAGAACAACAGAAACAAAAGGTTCATAGGATGCAAGTGGGTATACAAACTGAAACCTCGCATCCCCAGAGTCGAAATACCAAGGTACAAAGCGAATTTGGTCGCCAAAAGATATTCTCAGGTTGAGGGTATAGACTATCATGAGATTTTCTCACTAGTGGTGAAACATGTGTTAACAAGATTACTGCTTTCACTAGTCGTGCATCAAGACTTAGAGATTGAATATCTTCATGTCAAGAAAACTTTCTTACATGAGAACATAGATGAGGAAATCATGATGAAACATCCAGAGGGCTTTGAAGAAAAGGGTAAGGAACATTTACTCTCTTTGTTACCGAAATCTCTATAAGGGTTAAAACAATCCCCAAGATAGTGGAATCAATGCTTCGATTCATTTACGAAAGAACATTCATATGTAAGGAGCAATCATGATTTGTTCGTATGAAAGGAATCCGAGAGGAGAGAACACGCAGCGGAAACACAAATTTTTCTCAGTTTTCTCTTAGTGAGATCTGATTCGGAAATAGATCTGATTAGGGTTTCTTAGAACATACCTTGGTGTATTGTAATGTAAAACCCGGATCTCTGAGTCACAAGCAGCAGCGAATTGCCCCTTCCTCTGTCCGTAACCACACAGACGAAGGAGATCTGGACAAAGTAGAAAACCCTAGTTGCTAGATTAGGGTTTCAGCCTCTAGGTTAATTTGGACGAAGTGCCTTTTCTTTTGTGTGTGTCGAGAATATAGATTAAGCACTCTATTTATAAGGAAAAATGTTTAACCCTAACTTAAAACCCGAATTAGGTTTCACCCAATTAATCCAAATGAGTCGAATTAGGCCCAATTAAATTTGAATTCACAATTCAATTAGAATTGACCTTAATAACTCGAATTATTCTCAATCCTATTCATAATAGGATTGGTCCATTTACATGTCCAACTCCATTCGTCTTTGTGTGCGACCCAATAGGTTCTCATTGTGTTGATCACAAATAATGACCGGTGTCTAGCAACACATCATTATTTCCTAAGTAATGAGAATGTATGTGACTCGACATTAACAATCTCGTGATTTATGTATATTAATCTTTTTTTCCTTGATGTCTAGATTGAACATGAGTCATAGGACGTATCATACTCATCTAGTTCAATTTGTGAGCTCGTGACATCACTCCTGTTATTTAGGAGGGACAAATACTTATCTCGATCAACCAACATCTTACTACATAAGCAAATTGCATATCCAATCACTATCTTGTTTGTCCACCCATTTTTGAGTGATATTTGATAGTGTCAAAGCATGCAATTGCTTATGTTAAGATCTCTGATGATTTCAAGTCATAGGATTATATATACCATTATCAGTATGAGAATTGCTATGATACTCATATAACAATCAATGTAGCAATCTCATGGCAGATCGATCCAGTACATTGTTCTCTAACATGTACCTAGGTGTTAAATTGACATCTCATATCAATATACACATACTAGTCTTAATGCAACATTGATATCCTTATTATCAATGATGCTCGACTATGGATGTTTTAATACTATCTTAAATTATATTTCTAAGGATATTATTTCATCTATTTATATACGCAGACAGTAAATCAAATGAAATAATAGAATGTCATTTTATAGAAAATATCATGATACATTAGAAATACTCAAATAAGAATCATCCAAATGATTGGTCTCTAGAGCATGCTCCAACAGCGTATACTACTGAAGGTTAGAAGATCATAGATACGTTTATCTTCTAATCTATGTAGATGATGCACTTGTTGTTGTAAAGAACAAGGTGGAGCTGAACAAGCTGAAGTCTCTTCTCAGCTCAAAATTAAAAATGAAAGACTTGGGGCTGCAAGGAACATCCTAGGAATGAACATTCACAGAGATAGAATTGCAAGGAAGCTGACACTAACACAAAAGGACTACTTGAAGATGGTTTTAGTCACATATAGGATGGATCAATCAAGGGCGGTAGCAACTCCTCTCGGGACTCATTTTAAGCTTAGGTCAACAAAGGATGAAGAGAAAGGAAATATTCTAAGTATGGAACCTATACCATATTCAAATGCTATGGGAAGTATTATTTACTCCATGATAGGTACAAGATCGAATCTCAACATATACCATATTCAAATTCTCAACCTGTAGGAGTTGTCTGTAGGTTTATGAGTTGTCCTAACAAAGAACATTAGAAGACTGTAAAATGGATAATGAGATTTATACAAGATATTCAAGAATTGAAACTCATATATGTAAGAGGAAATGACTTTAGAGTTAAGGGATTTGGCGATTCGGACTATGCTGCAGATTTGGATCGAAGAAGATCTATTACAGAGTTTGTTTCTTCAGTAGGAGAGAATTCATTAGCTGGAAATCGAGTCTTCAATATGTCGTAGCCTTATCAAAAACTGAGACTGAATACATGGCTCTTGTAAAGGCAGTGAAGGAAGCATTGTGGTTAAAATGGACAGTTGAAAAGCTCAGGGTTAGAACAGTAGTTGCAGAGGTTCACTTTGACTCTCAAAGTGTTATTAGTCTGACAAAGATCAATGTGTATCATGAAAGGACTAAGCATATAGATGTTAGGTTTCATTTCATTTGAGACATTATTGCTCAAAGAGAAGTTAAAGCTTTGAAGTTTCATACAGCTGAAAATCCAACTGACATACTAACCAAAACCTTTGTCGGTAAACAAGTTTTGTTTAGCTCTTGCTGAGGTTGGTCGAAGATTGAGAAATGATCAGGAATGAGTTGCTGGGAAAATTTATTGAATGCTCTTGAAGATTTGTAAACAAGGTTGAGATTTGTAAGATATGTTTACAAATGAAGTTAAAAACAATGAAAGTTTGGTGAAGGACATAAATGTCATTGCAGCAGAAAATTGTTAAGGTCCTTTTATTCTTTAAATAGAAACATAGTTGAGAGGATTGAGTTGCAGCAAGTTTCGACATATCACCATTGAAAAGAATTTCAGATTTTTTTATTTTTTTAACTTATTTCTTTGTATTAAATGTGATCAATAAAATCTCAGTTTCTTCGAGACGCAGGACAAACACAACGTTCGATTCGAACTCATAAATTTTGTGTGTTGAATTGTTCTCATACTTTGTCATTTCTTCTTGTTTTTTAACTCGTTATTCATCTTCTTTATTCTTTATTTTTTAATCTTTCGATTCTTTCTAGTTTTTCTTCTCAAATGTTTGTATTTCAATAAAGAGAAAATTTACGTGCTACATATATCACAATAATTATATTATATCGATATATATTTATACATATACACATATATGGTTCATAAAGAAAATATTTATTGTGAAAAAATGATTTGTATACTTTAACTATAAATTTTTTTCGCAACGTTTATATATTTTATTGTACAAAATCTTTCATGTTGCCTGAATATAATTTAATTATTTTATTTATAATCTATAAACATGACATATTCACCATGAAAAATGAATAATGTGGTTAATAATATTCCTAAAGAAAATTTCAATAGCATATGGAGAAATAATTAACTATAATTAAAATAAATAAATTGAGAGGAAAGAAACGACTTTGGCAAATTGCGACAACTATAACCAAAAAAATCAAGAAAGTGTTGAATTGTAAATGTCATGGGCCATAGCCCATATAGTTTTTTATTATTAAATATTAAGGAAACTTTGCCTATAAATAGGCATTTTCCTTAGCTTGTAAGATCATATACAAAGAGCATTAATCTCTCTATTTTCTTTGTTTATTGTTTCTCTTATTTCCTCTCTCTCTCCATAGCTTCACAGTAAGAGAAGGTATGTATATATTTATACTTTATAATATATATAAATATTTACCTTAATTTACCTATTACTATATATATACATAATATTCTATCAATGTTTACGTATTATAATATATGTATATGTATATATATATATTTTATTATATATACGTTATACTAATATTATACATATAATATATGTTTATACTTTTATATGTTAAGATATATATATATCACATTAATATTTAATTTTTAACACGTTATCAGCACGAGCGTTCTAATTAGCTAAGAATAATATTATACGTTACATGTATTATTTTTAATTTCAATTTTTTACGATATCGATTTCCAATCGATTTTGGTTTCGATTTGGATTCGATATTCATGTAAAAAAAATTATATATAGACCATGTGGAATATATATCCCGGTCATAATATATATTATACTATATGATTATGCGGGCTCAGCCACCAATCAATAATATTAATAGTTTATGAATATTTATCTGTTATTTATTCTTGTTATAAGGATGGCTATGCCACCATTTTTTTACGTCATATTTTATTTTATGTGGAGGATGAAACCCCATAATTTATTTAATTTATTGTTGTTATACGGATGGCCGAGCCACCAAATTTTTTGTTATATTTTATTTTTTTTAATTATTTTATTTATTTATGTGGAGGATGAAAAAATTTCACCCCATAATTTATTTAAATTATGTTTTTCATTATTTAATTGTTAATTGGCTAAATAAATCTAAAAATAAATTATCTATAAATATAAACGGACCCAACACATTAATTGTTATATAATAATTAATGTGTTAGGTCTGTTTATATTTATAGATAGTTTATTTTTAGATTTATTTAGC
>CM071875.1:23566462-23587147 GCA_036759665.1 Gynandropsis gynandra
TTGACGTGAAAAGGTTGCAACCGCTCCCGCTGCCAGTCGCTTCTACAAGTACAAGCTTCTAGCTGAGTGCCGAAGGGAGCGGAAACCAGTTGCATTTTTTATTTCTAAGTTGATTAAGGTACAATGTCATAAATGGATTTAGATATAATTCAACAAAATTAGATCATGAATTCAAAGTTATAGATGTTTTAACCGATATGAAACGTTGCAACGTATCACAATGTATTCCAAGAACAATGAAATGAAGGTGAGATATTTCGAATTGGTTATTGCCAAACCCTGTAAGCAAATTCGATAATCCTATATGCGGAATTAATTATCGTCATTCTAATAGGAAATTAAATCCCTGGAGAAGAATTGCCCGACAAAACAGCCATCGAAGCTTTTGTGCTCTTGGATTACAACGTTGAAAATCAAACGTGACGACCTGAAGCCGCACAGACCTAAGAAGAATCTCATTGAGACATTCACACAAACACCTCGTTAGCAAACCATGGCAAGAATTTAGACAAGTTTCAGATCAACAACAAAATTTACGAGACCCGTGTCGAAGAAAGTGAGTCCACATATCAAATTATAAATCTTTACCTGTTTTCATGAAAGTTTTTGAGAGACCCAAGAGAGGAAATACAGAGACGGAGATGATGAAACTCATGAAGGTGGTGGATAAGACGAGGTTTGAAGAGGACCATGAGGTCTTCTGCTTTTAGCTTTTACCATCATATTTACAGAAAAATTATAACGCTTTGAAAAGCATATTTGCTTGTAAGTGGATGCCACGGATTTGTCATAATTGCTTGTAAGTGAAGCAAAAGGATACTTAAGAAATTGAGGAACAAGCTTTTGGACCAGTCTAATACACGACAGCAGTGATAATGACGACGAATGTATAAAATCAATAAAATGGTTTCAATTTTCAAATCAAAAGCAATTCCAACGAATTCAAGATATAGACCTCTTTGACATTGTAACTTAAGGCAGACTCCAACTGCAAAACCAATGGTCATCCTCATTTCTCTCTCTCACAAGAACAATAATGCTGGGATAGCAGAAACCCCCACATAGATCGAAGCCAAAGCTCCAAAGTTAGCAGATTTGTGTGCTGAATTCTTGTGTGAAGACTTAGGGGAAGAGGCGGCTGCATTGTCCGCGGAGTCGGCTGAAGGAGCATCCACAGGGCTATTCACAACAGGAGCCGGAGCTGGGGCTGGCATTGGGGGAATATCAGTGCCAAATATCGCTTCTGGAAGCATCACGCGGTTCACTTGGTAAACGGCCACAGGGTCGGTTGAGTATACGCTACTGCTGACCTTAGTCTTGGTCCAACCAGAGTCGAGATGAACGGTTCCAGAGACATCAGTGAAGTTCAATGAGTACTGACCACCAGCGAAGGTACTCACAGCACCTGTTTGGCTGAGGTTCTTGAAGTCAGAGAGTGAGTAGTAATGCGGGAGGGCGTGGAAAAGGACGAGTTGTTTGAGCTGATCCTGTGTAAGGTTCGACAGAGAAGGTTTCTTGAGGTTCTTGAAAGCGTCATCTTTAGGCACAAAGATGGTGACACCTTCATCAGTGTTGTTGGCTTGGTTTTGGAATGTGTCAATGACTTTAGTGGAGAGTAGGTAGTCAAGGAATATGTGGAACGGACCAGCAACACTGAGAAGCTCGGTGAGGTTGACATGGTGAGGACCCGGTGCAGGTGCAGGGGCCGGTGTGGGGGGCAAGATGGGAGCGGGAGGGCTTGCAGTTTTTGCGTAGGTTGATGAAGAGTCAAAGAGGAGCATGGAACAGTAGATGGCGAAGAAGATGGAAACTTTATCCATCTCCGATAATCTTTAGCTCTAATCTCTCTATGTCCTGCATTGCAAATGACAGTACAAGAATCTGTTAAGCAACAAGAACTAGCTCAATTGCACTAAATATATGCAGAGCACAGACCCTAAATTTGATCAAAGATAAATTCTTTGCCAAGAAAACAGAAAACACAGCAGCTGAACTGCACGCACAAATGTTAGATCTTGATTTGCTGGATCTGTTTTAAGGATTGAGAATTTCTCGAGCTTTACTTAAACCACTTGACTTTAAAGGGAGACATAAGCATATGATACAAAAAATAAACAACATAATAATAATTGGTAAAGCGTAGCGAATGCAGATGAACAAATATCGTAACTTTGAAGACAATGCAATGAAAATTTACCAGATCTTAAACTCATTTCCACCACACCCATATCTCCAAATCACCAAAGATGGAGACTTTGTCGGAGAATTAAGGAACCCACATGAAAAAATAAAATAAAATAAAATCCTCACCCTAAGAGTATTGAATTTATGCTTCAGAATCAACATAAACAGAGAAAGAGAGAGGGTAGAAGCCTTGACAAGAACAATGTAGCATAGAATGTCGCACAAAAAAACAAGATAAATGAAGAGAGGGTAGATCTGGATCAGACAAAACCAGTAGCTTTAGGGAACATTTGCATTGGAAAAAGCAAGAACATAAAAGATTTACGCAGTCAATTCCATTCATTGTTTCCACTGTATCAAAATGAAACAAGAAGAGAGTGGAGAGAGAGAGAGAGAGAGAGAAGCTGACCTTGAACTAATGGTAAGTGAAGCAAGAGATGGAGAAGTTTGAAGAAGCTGAGAGGGTATTTAAAGACAGCTTTATTAGTAAAAAAGACAGGCTGTTTATGAAATTAAGGGGTTTCTGGTAATTAAGTAAACATAATAGTACAAAATAATTAATTATCTTTATTGTGTTGAATTTATTTATTTATTTATCTTTTGTGTTTCGGCAATCAGAAGGAAATGTATCCAAGAGGATCAAACCAAGTTCAAGAATAAAAAGTTAATTGAATTGTCATTATTCATTTAATATAACTTATATTGTGATATTTGGAATCTTAGTATAATTATATATTTTAAGCAATATGGTTGTATTTTTCAAATTATAATTACAATTATAATTCAATTGCGTTACATTTTATGTTACAATTTTTAAATTGAATTTAGAATATTTGTTAAAATTATGAACTCAAGTGTATTTAAAATCCAAAATTATATATATAGAATTTGTATCATATTCTTACAACAAATACAGTACACAATTCATTACTATATAAGAAGTTTTAGAAGGCAAAATATGAAGATGTTTTTCTAGAGTTTCCTTGTTTCACATATTCATTCGAAAATTTAAAGTTTAAAAAGAAAAAAATAGAGAAAATACAAATGTGTCTTTATTTTTTGCACGTAAACACACACATTATTTGGCATTTTTTCGAAACAAAATCTATTTTAAGTTGAGAGCAAGAAACGAGAGGCGATTTCGAAGTTGAAAGCAAAGATCGAGTTTAAAGTAAAGAAAAAATAAATTTCGAACTTGAGACCAATAAAATTTTGAAGTGAGAAATAAAGAAAGAAATGGCAAGAATGAGTAATGAAGAAGAGAGCACAAGTCAATCTTCAATGGCGTCTATGTCTGAATTGGTTTCTAGGGTTTTATGATGTAGATGAAATACATTAGAGATTAGGCTATTGAAAGCGAATTTTTTTGTTGATTTCAAATGGGTGTGAGTCTTAATGAATCGCTTTAGTCGAAAAGGGCCGCTTGAGTCGCTAGGGTCGTTTGAGTCGCAAGGATCGCTTGAGTCACTAGGGTCGTTTGAACCGCAATGGTCGCTTGAGTCACTAGGGTCGCTTCAGTCACAAGGTTCGCTTGAGTCACTATGGTCATTTGAGTCGTACGGGTTGCTTGAGTCGATCGAAGTCTAATGTATTCTTAATTGGTGATTTTGTAGGTGCCACCAAAGACGAAGTTTCTCTATGAGTTCAAGAACATGGACAAAATGCCAAAATTTTCCACCAAGTGTTATCCTTAGATGAAGATGAGTTGCATTACTTCAACAAGGAATCACAATTTAGGTATATATTCCATTTCCAATATGACTCCATCTTGACGAAAGTTCAAATATCTGTCCTATTAAATCACTCTATGATTGTATGGGACATTAAGGAGTTATGGTTTGTCGTACATTGTGTTCTCATCCGATACTCTATAGTGGATCATGCATTAATTACCAGATTGAACTGCAGACCCTATCCCGGAGGATGTGAGTTCAAATGTGTGATACATTCAGGCTGAAGAATTTCGACCGTGTAAAGGTGACCATCGCACAAGTGGGTTAAAAGCTTGTGAAGACAAAGAATTCCACCGATTGGAAGAGGTTTGCAACTTTGATGGTGTTGTGGCAAGTTCTGGATCACAAGCCTTCATCAGACAATTCTATCAGCCATGATCTGATTGACATGGTTGATGAATTGGAATTTTGTAAAGGCTTTCCATGGGGGCTTTACGCATTTGAGAAGCTTGTGGATAATTGCCATAATCACGTTAGTAGGGAATCACCGAAACCAAAATGGTATTGTGGCGGTTTCATGATCCCACTCATGGTAAATTGTATATATTATTAGAATGACATGAATGTTTTGTACTTTTTGTGTTCTTATCATTTTGTTTTAATATTTTAGTTACTTTCATTCAAAATCATCCTTAGTTTGCGCGAAAACGGATGGTACATTGATGTTATAGATGTCGATCCATTATGCCAAAGGATGTGTAAGAAGCGTGTTAAATCCAATTTTATCCCGAAGTATGTAGATGTGATCTAGCAGATCGGAGATTCTAAGGTAACAATTACACAAGGATCACAAAGATCACAAAAGTCATAATGATTATTTGTTGTTTTTGCATGATATTCAAAGTCTTCTTCGTGCTTAATACGACGAGAAAGATTTACTTTTTGAGCTGTGGGACTACGAGGAAAAGAAAAGGGGAGTAAGAAGAAGAATAACAAGGGTGAAAAAGCAATGAAGGTTGTAGATGTTCCACCCATATTTTAAGCTGATGAAGATGAAGGATTTGTAGAGGCTAAAGTTGATGAAGAAAAAGAAGGTGTTGCTTAAGCTGAAGAAGAGGCTGAAACTGAAGGAGAAGAATCTACAGTCCCTCTTACACTGGAGTAGAAATTAACGCAAGAAATAAAGAAGTTAGAGAAAAGAATCATCAACGCCATAAGAGATCTTATAAACAACATTGGGTTTGATTTTTCTAATCCAAAATCAAAGGCGGTAAATTCCAAAGGTGCTGACGAGGTAGAAAAGACTAAAGGTAGCAACATCAAAGGTTGTCCAGAATGATACGAGCATTGGACATGAATCTTACGATACTCCGAGAGATGATGATTTTGAATTCCTTCAACATCCATATCTAGTGTCAAGATAAGAGCTAAGAGAAGAGCTGGTGGAGTTAGAGGCTGAAACTGACTCTCGAGATGGCTCAAAAGAGGAGGTGACAAACATTTCAACATTAATTGAAAATATTACATCTTCCGCTAATCCTTCAAGTGGGCTTCAACCCAACATTCCTCTAATTGAATACATTTATAAAGAGGTTCCTTCAATGATTGCTCCTATGGAAGAGGTTGTCGTTGAAATTAGTGTTGAGGAAACTCCAGATGTTTATGTCGAAGTTCCACCAAGTAAGTAATATTGAGTAAAAAAGATCATCTGAGTCAAAAGGTCAGATGGATCACAAAGGCCACATGGGTCACAAAGAACACATGGGTCGCAAGGGTCCATGGGTCGCAAGGGTCGCATGGGTCATATATCACAAGGGTCGAATATGTCCCATGCGTCGCATATGTCGCAAGGATCGCATTGGTCGCATATGTCGCAAGGATCGCATTGGTCGCATATGTCACATGGTCGTATCGGTCATAAAGGTCAATAATGTCACGAAGGTTGAATCTAATAAATGAAGTAATTTTTATACAGATTCTGGCGTTGGTGTTCCCGACGAGGTTCCTATAAAGGATACTCCAATGGTTCCTGTTGAAGAGGTTGCCGCTGATGTTGGTGCTGAGGAAATTCTAGAAGTTCTAGTCAAAGAGGTTGATGCAATATTGAGTCACAAAGTTCATTTAATTCCAAAGGTCGCATGGGCCACAAAAGTCGTATGGGTCGCATGGTTGCATGAGTCGCATGGGTTACAAAGGTCGCATTGGTCGCGTATATCCCATGGGTCTCATATTTCGTATGGGTTGCATATATCACAAGGGTCGCATATATCACAAGGGTTATATGGGTTGCATATATCACATGGATTGCATGGGTCACATCGATCACAATGTTCATCAATGTCACAAAAGATGAGTCCAATGAATGAAGAAATTTTTATCCAGACGTTGGAGCTTCATCGGATGAGCATGATGGTCAAATGATAATTAAACAAAAGTTAAAACAATCGAAGGCAAGATATGAGCCATATGTTAAACCTCCATCGACTAAGCCTCCGGTCAAATGACCAAAAACACTCGAAGAACAAAACCCACAAGGTGGACCAACAACAAAGACAATGAGAGGAAGGGGGATAGGGTGAGGGAGAGGGCGAGAGAGGTGTAGATAAAGCTATTGTTGTAGAGGAACCCACAAAAAAGATGGTTTAAGAACCTGCATAAAAGGTGGTTCAAGAACCTGAAGGGAGTTGGAATTTTGTGTGGAATCCCTAGTAATTGGTATAGGGCAAGATAACCCAAACTCTTTCATTCATGGAAGCTAGTAGTGCTCAGTTGGCTAGTCTATATAAATTTATGATGAAACCTCGCCAAAAGCATTGGTGGAAATTTGAAATAGACTATCCCCAGGGACTAGATTTTTAGGAGATCATAATAAAGGATAGTGTACGTATTGAAGATGATGGAATTTTTTTAACCCTTAGTCACGAAAGTCACAAAGGTCATAGAGGTCATTTTGAGTCATATGTATTCATGTGTGTTAATTTTTTACAGCAATTGGATGAGACATTATTCGGGTTGTATAACCGCATCCGGAAATATTTATTTTGATATGGGTCAAAGAATTATTATGTTTGTTATCTTGATTTAATGCAATCGCTCACGATGTGGATAGACCAGGGCATGGAAGAATTGTCGTATGTTCTTAATGATTATTTGGAAGGTACATATCCGTTGACATAGACGTCGAAAACAATTGTAGAGTATAATAGTTTGCTCTCGATTGTAAACATTCCATCACCCCAAAATCGATATATGCCTTGTCATTGGATAGCCATGAAAGTGGATTTGAAAAGCCGATGCATCACGGTATACGACTGCCAAAACACTTTGATGGAGTCGCATATCAATCCAGTGATGAAGATTATAAGAGGTGCTTTTCCCAAGATGTTGCAACACAATGTGCTCCATCCACGTTGTATGGACTTGTATGTGATTGCATAGAGACTGAGTCCAACAATTACCTAAACCTTGAGTAACACAGAGACAACACGATGTCATGCGTCCACCATGTAACCTTCTTGATAAAGGTCACAAATTTCACAAAGGTCACAAAGATTTTTCAGAGAATTTTTGGTTAGATGTAGACGAAGAGAGGAGAGAGATAGGATTAAATCTGAAATGGGTGAGATGGTGAGACTTAGAGAACTTGATAAACCTTTTAATAGTAAAGAGATAGATGGACAAATGAGAGTGTGTCGTAGACATACGTATTAAAAAACATAGCTAGCATTCGAAAAAGGTATAGATGGCATTCGAAAAGAGAGGAATCTGACATCGAAACGACGAGTCACAAGGTTCACATGGGTTCTATGGGTCGGAACGATCAAATGGGTCACATGGGTTCCATGGTTCGCATAGGTCACATATGTCGCAAGGGTCGAAAGGGTCTTATATGTCGAAAGGGTCTTATATGTCGAAAGGGTCGTATATGTTGCATGGGTCGTATATATCGCATGCATGGGTCGCATGGATCGAAAGGGTCATATGGGTCCCATAGGTCGGATGGGTCTCATATGTCGCAAGGGTCACAAGGGTCGCACGGGGCGCATGGATCGAAAGGGTCACATGGGTCGAAATGATCGTATATATCGAAAGGGTTGCATATGTCGAACGGGTCGAATATGTCGCATGGACCGAAAGGGTCACATGGGTCCCATGGGTCATAAGGGTCATATGGGTCACATGGATCCCATGGGTTGCATGGGTCGCATATGTCGCAAAGGTCGCAAGGGTCACGTGGATCGTATAGGTCGCATGGGTCGCATAGATCGCTAGGGTCACAAAGTCACAAATGTCACAATAGTCTTTAAACTTCAATGAGGAAAAATAGATGCGGACTTGAAAGATTGATTAATTTATAATGATGAAAGGATGTAAACTAAGGCTTAGTCCAAATAATACAAATAATATAATATTACAAACTAACAGAGCTTTTTTTATAGTTGGCGTTGACTGAGTTGTCACGTTCCAAACATTGTCAGTGATGTTAGAATTTGAACCCGTTTGTCTCGATGAAGATGGGGTTTTTCTTTTAGCCTCACCGGATCTAGAATAATGATTCTCTTTACCCCTCCCACTTTTTCTTTCCTCAACCAAGATAGGAGTTAGAACCGTAACTTCAGAATATTGAGGGGGAATGTTCTAATCACTGCAATAAGAAACTGAAGACACGGTTTCTTGGTAAGCCAAATGCCATGTATCCCAAAGATAGTATGTTGAACATCGTTCTGGTATCTTGAAGACTCACTAAAAATCTTCTACCCTTCTCATTTCTCACCTCATACTCATCACTCATCCTATTCAATTCAATAACCTCATACTTAGATGTCTGTCCAACATACAATGTTAACTTTTGAGAATCATCACCAATAATTGCTTCCAACCTATACCTATTGAACCACTCCATTTTCTTTCCAAACAAATATCTAAAAGCGCTAGGACCGAAAACTTTTTTGACGTCTTCAACATGAAATTTATTGACTCGGACCCATTAGTGGTTAATAAGTTGTACCTTTCACCTTAAATTTACATCGTGTCCACTTAACGGGATCAAGTTCCTCTTTCTCAAAATATTTTGCAACATTAGGATACTTGTGCAAAGGTCAAAACAGTCACAAAGGTCATAGAGGTTACTATAGAAATTTATTAACTAGAGATTAGAAAGAGAGATTAATGAGAGAAAAGAAGAATTGTATTCTCTTGATGTTATTTTTTGTACATGGAATACACATTCTTATATTCATAACAATGAAGCAAAAAAGTAAAAAACAAAAAAGGAAACTATACAAATTAAGGAAAAAGAAAATAATGAATATCTTGTAGAATAGGCAACATAATGATATGAAGATCTTGTAAAATAGGTAACGGAATGATATGAAGTTCTTGTAGAATAGGCAAGAGAATAATCTGGTGTCCCGATTTGAATATTTCCTTTAAGAAATAATGGACTGAGTCTTTAGGTAGGGTTTAGGCCTAAAATAACTCCTTGTTGGACTCCTTGGCCCAATTCTTCTAACATTCCCCCTCAAGTTCGACCAGGTGAGAGATGTACCATCAAACCTCGTTAAAACCTTATCATGTAAAACCCAGTGGGGCAAAAGCATGATAAAGGAAAAAGAGTACCATCACTTGTTCTTGTTTATAGATTTGGTCGAACTTGACACATTTACTAGTTTGTATAAATCCAACAATATGATTCTCTGTTGAAGACTTTTGTTGACTTTCGAATTTGTTGTTTTTGTGAATATATTAGCAAGTTGATCTGAGCTTCTTGTGTAGGTTGTGGTAATGATGCCTAGTTTGATCTTCTCCCTTATGAAGTGACAATCTACTCTATCTGTTTCGTCCTTTTATGAAACACAGAATTCTTGGCTATGTGAATGACAGCCTGATTGTCGCATTGAAGGGAGATGGGGTCAGAGTTCTTGATCCCAAGGTTTTGAAGAATAGCTCTGACCCACATCAATTCACAGGTTGTGTTGGCCATGCTTTTATACTCTGCATTTGCGTTGGAGCGAGCTACTGTATTTTGCTTCTTGCTCTTCCATGTGACAAGATTTCCACCAACAAAAGTGCAATACCCGGTTGTTGACTTGCGATCAGTCTGGTCTACTGCCCAGTCAGCGTCACAATAGCCTACAATAGTGGTTTCATTGTTGCATTCCATCCAGATTCCTTTTCTAGGGGACCCTTTCAGGTAGCATAGGATTCTTTCGACCATATACCAGTGTTGCTTCGTGGAGCATGCATGTGTTGACTGACTTGTCCGACGGTAAAGTTGAGGTCTGGTCGTGTGATGGTCAGATAGATGAGCTTTTCAACAATTTTCTGGTATTGGGAGACATTTTCGATCAGACCCCCCTCTTGATGATCCTTAAACTTCCCTTCTATTGGCGTCTTGGCTGGTTTAGCTCCTAATTTACATGTCTCACTCAAAAGGTCAAGTGTATACTTTCTTTGGGACAAGAATAGACCGTCACTGGTACGAGAAACTTCTATTCCTAGAAAATATTTTAATTCAGCCAAATCTTTAATATCAAAGGTTCTTTTTAGAAAATCTTTCATGTTTTCAATTCCAATTTTATTATCACATGTTATGATTATGTCATCAACATAGAAAAGTAGAACAGTGGTACCTGTTTCCCCTGAATTGAAAATAGGGAATGATCTGGCTCACTCATTTGAAATCCATGGAGAATGAGGGCATCATGAAGTTTGTGATACCAGGCTCATGGAGATTGTTTGAGGCCATATATTGTCTTCCGGAGCTTACGCACCTTGCTTGGTTCCACCAAGTAGCCAGGTGGAGGTTTCATGTATACCTCTTCGTCTAGATCACCTCGGAGAAAGGTGTTTTTGACGTCCATTTTCCAAAGATTCCATTTAGAGTTAACTGCAAGAGACAATAAGATTCTTACTAAGTGGAGTTTCGCTACTGTGGCGAAAGTCTCAGTGTATTCGTCTCCATTGGTCTTCGTGAATCCTTTGGCGATGAGTCGAGCCTTGCATCGTTCAATGGAACCATCACTGTTGTATTTGAGCTTGTATATCCAACGACAACCTACAACTTTTTTGTCTTGTGGTAGCTCAGAAAGATCCCATGTATTGTTTCTTTCGAGGGTTGACATTTCCTCCGTCATCGTATCGTTCCAAGGTTTGTGTTGTTTCGCCTCTTCAAAGCTGTGAGGTTCTGGTTCCTAGTCAATCTTACTTAGAAAAACTTGACGATGAGTATGTAAGTTAGACGTATCACAATAACATTGAATAGGATAAACAACTGCTAAACCGTTAAAGAAAACACGTTTAGTCCTAAGTCGTGTGCTTCTCCTAGGAAGGACAGTTGAATATTGCTCTTGTTCGATGAAGTCTTATGTTGTTGTAGGTTCATTGAGATCTGCATGTAAAACGTTAGTGTGAGCATCATTGGAGGCTGCATGAACGATTATGTCTCCGTCAGTGGTTTGAGTATCATCGTTAGGTGTTTCTTCATCGGTTTTCGTAGGCTCGTCCTCGATGGTTTCTCTAAGTTGGATGGGTGCACCTTCTACGCCTTCGGTTTGAAGAGGCTGATCCATGATCTTTTCTGTGAGGGTTCCACAGTCTCCTTGGTTGGTGTTTCCATGATCTCCTCGGTGGTTTCTTCCGAGGATGAGCTGTACTAATAGACACACCTTGATTTCTAATGTTATAGATAACATGACACGTAGTAGAGTTAAGATCATATGAGACCGAGAGGTTTTCTAATTCTTCCCAATTTCGTTTGTCGAAGTATCCGTTTGATTCATCTAACTTGACATCTGTGGAGACATGCACTCGTTGAGTTGAAGAGCTGTAACACTTGTATCCTTTCTTAGTAGTGCTGTACCCGATGAATATACACTTTGTGATCCTCAGTTCAAGTTTGTTTCGAAGATTATCTGCTAGAAAGGCATAGCAAATGCAACCGAAAACTCGAAGATTTTCTAGATCATGTTTGGAGCAATTGAGTACCTCATATGGAGATTGGTCTTGCAAGCATTTTTTGGGAGTTCGATTGACGACATAGCATGCTGTAATGACAACATCTCCCCAAAACGTTTTTGGGACGTTTCTATGAAACATTTTAGCGCGTGAGACATCCATAAGGTGGCGGTTCTTCCTTTCAGTAACGCCGTTTTGTTGAGGTGTGTATGCACATGAAGTTTGGTGTACGATGCCCTTCTCAGTAAGAAATTGTTTGAAGTTGTGGTTTAAGTATTCGCCTCCATTGTCAGATTGTAAGCATTTGATTTTAGTTTCATATTGAGTATCAACGTGCCTGTAAAATTGAATGAAGCAGTCATAAACCATGTTCTTCGAATCAAGAAGACAAATCCAAGTAAACTTAGATTTTTCATCTATAAAAGTCACGAAATATTCTTGTTATCAGGAGAGTGATGAGGAGCGGTCCACACATCGGAGTGAATAAAATCAAACGGTTTATTATAGCTAGTAGTAGAAATAGGAAAAATGTTACGACAATGCTTTCCTAGAGTACAAACCTCACATAACGAGTCATCTACTTTACTATTAGGAAACAGAAGATTAAGGCTTTATGATGAGGATTTCCTAGTCTTGCATGCCACACACGAGAAGAAAAATCGGTTTTATTAGAAGTAAAAGCAGTAAACGCAGAAAAAGAGGCTCCTTGAAGCTTTTCTAAATCAGAAAGATCGTTCTTTAAGCTCCCTCCTCCAATGACTTGTTTTGTCTCAATATCCTAAAGCAAAAAACGGTTAGCATCGAAGCAAACAAGACAACTATAATCTTTGACAAGTTTATGAACTGAAAGTAAGTTGTTAGAGAAATCCGGAACATGAAGAGCCGTAGATTCTTTTTTTTTTTAAATGTTTTAGGTCACTCGAGCCTTTAATAGGAATGTCTTTTCCATCAGCTACTGTAACATGGCCGAAAGACTTATAAATAGTGTGAAACATATCTCTATCTTTAATCATGTCAGTTGTAGCACCTAAATCTATAATAATATGATGTTTTAATTTTGAAATAATGGACATGTTACCGTCTTCGGGTTTTTCGTGAGTAATTTTGTGAAGGAGCTGCGTGAGAGTTTCCATGGTCACGTACTGCTGCTCCGAGGCTTGATGAGCAGCTTGTCGGTCAGATTCACAAGAAAAATTGAAGGTTTCTCTCTTGCGTTTGAGGTGTGGATGTAAAATCCAGCAACGATCATTCAAAAGACCTTGTTTCCTGCAATGATCACAATAATATATCTTACGAGAAGAAGATGCGGAACCGGTTTTACCCTTGCTTAAGTGGGCGAGATCCGAGGTGCCTTTAAACAAGCGATTTGTGCCTTCCTCCTTTTTGATGAGAAGACACACATCATTAAGGCTCGGGAACTCTGTTTGCCTTAGAACTTGCGAGATTAGATCTTGGTAGAATGGATCTGGCGTCGAGAGGAGAAAAAACACGACGTCTTGGATGTTGCGCTCAGAAATCTCTTTCGGATCTATTGTTTCCGACCTGAGATATTCAAGCTCAGCCCATATATCCTTATACTTGGCAATAACCTCGCTAAAAGGATGCCCATCTTGCCGAATCCTGTGGAGATTCTTTCAAATTTCAAAGATTCGATTTTTGTTGGAGACATGACTCTAAACGACTGTGAATTTATCTCATAGGGCCTTCGGTTTCTTGATATGACCGTATGCTTTGAGAAGTGGCACTTCTAACGAATTTTGGATGAGAACCAAAATTATGGATTTGTTTTGAGCCACTTTGTTCCCCCTGTTTGTGGATTGAAATCACTTGCAACATCGGACGGCTCAATGTGGTTCCACAGACCACAACTTCGTAGATTTGTCTCTACAATACGACCAAAGGATGTAGTTGTCACCATTAAGGAGAATAGGGATCCTTCTTGTGAAATCCATGATGAGAAACGAAAGAAAAGAGATTAAGAAAACTGATCTGCGGAAAAAACACTGGATTAGTGCTCTGATACCATATATAATTTTATGTACTAGTGATTAGAAAAGGGAGATTAATGAGAGAAAAGAAGAATTGTATTCTCTTGATGGTTTTTTTTGTACATGGAATACACATTCTTATATACAGAAAAATGAAGCAAAAAAGTAAAGAAAGAAAAAAGGAAACTATACAAATCAAACAAA
Organism: Gynandropsis gynandra; assembly: GCA_036759665.1. Taxonomy (NCBI): domain Eukaryota; kingdom Viridiplantae; phylum Streptophyta; class Magnoliopsida; order Brassicales; family Cleomaceae; genus Gynandropsis; species Gynandropsis gynandra. The sequence continues at coordinate 23,580,468 of CM071875.1, forward strand.
AAGAAAATAATGAAGATCTTGTAGAATAGGCAACAGAATGATATGAAGATCTTGTAGATTAGGTAAGGGAATGATATGAAGTTCTTGTAGAATAGGTAAATGAATGATATGGTATCCCGATTTGAATCTTTCTTTTAATAAATAATGGATCGAGCCCCTAGATAGGGTTTAAGCCTAAAATAACTCCTTGTTGGATTTCTTGACCCAATTCTTCTAACAGTTACAATGGTCATATTTGTAACTGGTCTTCAAATAATTAAATAGCTTTTCAAATTCATTCACCGTGTATACTGCTGCACATTTGAAGAGCATTTATGCCACAGTGTCACCCTTTTAACTCTTTCTACCTTGGCCTTTATTGACGTAGTTCTTTATGTTTTGCGATATGTGACGCGCACAAAAAACCATGATCAACTTCTTTGTACACTTGTTTGACTACTTTTATCAAGCTTTTATAGCAATCAGATATCGTTACGTCATCATGTCTAACCGGTATCACCTCTTTAAACCTTGACATAAACCATGTCCATGATTTTTCATTCTCTATTTCGACTATTCCCCAAGGAAGAGGATATTGATGATGTTCACCATCTTGCACGGTTGCCACGATCAATGTTGTCTTGTACACTCCTATCAGAAATATTGCATCCACAACAACAACTTTACACATGTATTTCCATCCTCTTATAGCCGCTCCCACATCCATAAAAAAGGTATTTGGAATTTTTTCCATCACCGTCCAGCTGAAGATTGCATTAATCCAAGATTTCTTTCTAAAAACATATGCAAATACCCTGTAAGCCTCCTATAATGTTCAAAGTCATCACCATAAATCTCCTTTTGAGCACTGTATTTGTCTCTTAATGCCATCACATATGATATGTTGGCACCGTCATTTGCTTTTACATGAGCGATCAATTCTTTGTTGGAGTTGTTTCATATTTTCCGACATATTCCTCATTCAAATAATCTTTAATCAATTGCTTTGTACCCTTTGTAATTTCTATAGATTTATATACAAGTGAACAATTATGAATGGGATAATGTGTTCTCACACTAAACCATTTGGACTTTGGAATTGCTCCCATACGTAATTTCCACTTACAACCACTTCCGACAAACTTGCATCGTACTTCCCAAAGTCTCGAATCAGAAGTGAATGTTGTATATCTAAAAGAAGCTTCAAGTGAATATTTTCTTACAAATGCATGTAATCCCTTCTTGCTATCAAACTCTTGCCTAATTTTAAGTTGCAATATATCTTCAAACTCGAAGGCTGAATTCCGATTGTTTTCCTTCTCGTAAACTACCATTTCCAATTTATTCTCACCATCGCCATCACCATTCTTATATTATGTTGGCACACCAGTATCAACTTCCTTATTGCCACAAACAACTTCATCAACGACTATATTTATGGCACAACCATCATATTCTCTTAACCCGTTGGTATGTTCAATATCAAAGTTATCTGAATCCAAAATATTTATTGTTTCAGTTAGATTATTTCCAACTCTATTTTTGTTATTTGAACCCACAATAACACAGCCATCATAATCTACAACATCTTCATTCTCACCTCCTCTAGCAATGCTTTGAAAAGCATGAATTGGAGGTGCAACTTCCCTCTCAATTTTCATTTCACACCTGACACTTGCCGATTCTATCTCCACATACAACAATGGTCGAATTCCTCTTATGCGATCGAACATATAACAAATAAGATGCTTGTTATTCATTATATATGTCGACTTCCTATTTTCACAAATATTGGGTAAATATCTTAATTTCAACTTCGTTGTATTTTTTTCCACCAATAACTCATCAATAAGTGTTGGTATGTCAGATTAATTAGAGGACAATAGAAAAATACTCTCTGGTTTTCCTGAACTCTACCAACCCATTCAGATTCTCCATTTACGTTTTTCCCATTTACCATCATACAAAAAATAAACCAATGTGTTTTTCTTATCCATCGATCAATTACACCTGTAATAAAAACATAAAAAAGGGTAAATTATGTGATCCATTGCGACCATGTGTTTAATTTCAAAATGACTCTATGACCCAGTGCGACCGTGCAACTTGATGAGACTTTGTGGCCCAATGCGACTCTGTGGCCCACTGTGACTATGTGTTTCAATATGACTTTGTGGTAGAATACGATCGTGCGACTCGATGAGATTTTGTGACCCAATGCGACTCTATGACTCACTGCGATCATGTGTTTCAATATGATTTTGTGACCCAGTGCGATCGTGTGACTCGATCAGACTTTGTGATCCACTGCGACCGTGCGACTCGATGAGACTTTGTGACCTACTGCGACCATGTGTTTCAATATGAATCCGTGACCTAGTGTGACCGTGCGACTCAATGAGACTTTGTGACCCACTGCAACCATGTGTTACAATATAACTTTTGATCTAGTGCAATAGTGCGACTCAAAAAGACTCTGTCACTCACTACAATCATTTGACTCATTTCATTTCACTCGGTGACTCGTTTTGACTACATCAATATGAGTATTGTTTTGAAAAGGGTGAATCGAATCTACTCATATTACTCACTACTCACTCGGGTTATCCAATTCACAAAAGAAACACGAAAAACTCACCATATATACCAATTTTTTCTGCAGAACATGCTTAATTCCAAGTTTCTTTGTTGACAACAAATGATTTCAACATTATTCGCGGTGAATCCGATGCCGATTTCAAGTTACTTGCGGCGAAACTGATGTGGTGTGGGAGAAGAGTAATTTTTGCGCCAATGAAAAGAAGGAAATCAGGATGCTTTGGAGAAAAGAGAAAACTATCGATTCAAGGATAATATGAATATATTAATATTATAACAGTGGAGCCGAAATTGAATTTTTTAAAAAAAAATATATGATTGAAGTCTTAATAATATACCAGATGTATTTTTTATTTTGATCTATTTTAAAAATATAGAAATGTAGTAGATTAAATGTTACACATAAATCATTAGAAATTAAAATTGATACTAAAATACCAGAATTCATAACAAATATATTTTACAATTTATAAATAATGAAAAATAATGATTTACGTATATAAATAAAATTTAAATCATAATAAAATTCCCGTATGATATGTGGAGTTGTAAGTAATTTTATATCATTTTGATTTTCTCATTTTCAACATTTCTATAAATTTCAATTTCCTTCAGAAAAATACCTCAGAATATAAGAAATAGAAAAAATTATTTTGTGAATGTGATTAATTAAATATATCGAGACGTGAAGATGTAAGTTATATTCTCGATTCAAAATGAAATAATTATCAATATCAAATTATTTTCTTTTATCAAAATACAATTTAAAAAATTGTGAAATACACCATTAACTTAAGGACTCTCTCTCTCTATATATATATATATATATTTGAAAGAAACTTTAAAGCAAAGAGGACCACCACATACATCGTAAGGTGAGATTTCCTAATCACATTTCAAACATATATCTTATTCCCCAATCTTGGACTCACCAACCTAACATATAATAATTATATACTAATTTATAAAACTTGTAAAATATTTTCCAACATTAGGATTTTAAATGGAGCGTTTATTTTTACTTTTTTTTCAATTATACACACTAAAAATAACGAAAATATATTTATTTAGTGAATAATTACATATAATGAGTTCAACTTCAAAATTTGAAATTCTATCTCTTTAATCCTATAATTTCACATTCTATTAATTCAAAATCGTAACGTTTTTTATGACCTCTTTCATGTCATGATTTTTTTTTTAATTCAAGAAATTGATTATATGGATTCTTTATATAAAACTCAACCTTGCAAACCAATTAATTTTTTTATTTGTAAATCAAAATTGAAAATTTTTAGTTGATGTTGGTTAGAATAATTCATACATACATACATACATATATATAATCTAATATCTAAACTTTCTGGACATTATACTAATAAATTTTTTCTATATAAACATGTTTATAATATTGGAATCATAAATGGACAATTGAAGTATCAAGTAAGTCCAACAAACCATATTTCGCTACACTATTTTGCACAATTGAAAGGTAACACAAAATGATTATTTTATTTAGATAGAAAACATTATGTTGTTTTTCAGAACTAAATTCATTAAATTAATATTATAAATAAAAGAACAGTTTTGGAAAAAAACTTTAATGACAGATTGTTTTGTTATTTGGGACGTTTAGATTATCTCGTATGATTCCAACGTCTACAAAAGGTCTAAATGTTTGAAAAACATCTATTATATCATGTAACCAACATTTATCCGTCTTTAATATATATATATATATATATACACTAGTGTTATATGCGCTACGCGTGGGGAAGTTTTTTTAAACAGAGATTGATATAAAGCTCGTATAAAGTTTATGTACATATATGTAATATTACATTTAGATGTGGTATTTATTTCATAAATAAATTACAAATTATGAAATATCTCTTTGAAGACGACGTTTAATGTTTTTGTACATATTGTTCGGTTGTTATCTAGAATTAGTATTTTAAGCTCATTACGTGTTTTAACTCTAGAAATAGCAACGTATAATTGTCCATGAGTAAATACAGGACGCGGTAAGTATATACCAACTATATTTTTTGATCTATATTTCGTAAAAGCATTACAGGGGTTCCAATTTTTAGTTGCAAACAATGAGTTGGAATTCCAGGATATTTAAGTGTATTTAGAAATTCAGTGTTATATATTTCAGTGTCATTATTGTTATTGCTAGAAGGACATAATGTATCCGAACTAAAATATTCTTTAACATTACCTGGTATCATATCTAATAGTATATTGTTTATTTCTTCGACTATGTCATTTGTTGGACATAATATTGCTCTATCTTTGAAAAAAGACTGGTCTTGATATTTTTTTGGTAAATCCTCGTATACGTGATGTATGATGGATTGGACTGGGTTATTGTTATCTGTTATAAGTAGATCAAGAGGAATATTTATATAGCATTCACCGTCATTAGGTTCTGCTAATGAGCCGTCGCCTACTTGTAATACCCAATTCGAAAATGTTTGTATAGTTTCAATGTTGGTAGTTGCATTTGTGTGTAGGCGCATATTTTTAGTGAGTTTAAGGACGCGACAGTATTTCCATTGATATGAAGAATTTATTGATGCTGAAACAATTTCGTGTCTATTACCTTTTGTGACGACAGGTAATATTTGTCGAAAATCGCCGCCAAATACAACTGTTTTGCCGCCGAATGGTTTGGTTCCAAAGTTGTTGTTAACAGATTTCATAATATCTTTAAAATATTTATCCAATGCTTCGAAACAATGTTTATGTACCATTGGTGCCTCGTCCCAAATTATAAGTTTTGTCATCTTGATTAGTTCTGCTAAATCTGTCCCTAGTTTGATAGAGCATATTGAGTCTTCAGTGATGTCAATGGGAATAGCAAATCTTGAGTGAGCGGTTCGTCCACCTTGTAGTAACAACGAAGCTATTCCACTTGATGCAACGTTTAAAACTATATCTCCGGATGAGCGAATACACGTTGATAATGTTCTCCATAAAAAAGTTTTACCAGTTCCTCCATATCCATAAACAAAAAAATAATTATGTCATACTTAATCTATCTATACGAAGATATGAATAGTCAATATAGAAATTAACATAAAACCTGGAAGGTTTAAAGCTTTTCGTTGTTTGTATATGATATCGTCGGCAAGATCTAACCAAATGGTTGACCAAACATGTTTCGGATCTGTCATACATTCCATCGTTAATAATATGGTGAATAATGATCGCAAATAAGATGGGGATGCCCAATTGCTTGCTTCTTGTATGGCATCTATATATTCTTTATCGTCATCTAAAAGGCCTAATGCACGACATGTTTCTTTAAAAGTTGTGTAGGTGATACCATTGATGGTTCGTAAATAGTTGTACGAAGTTGCACCTTTCATTTTGTTAAGTAACATTCTTAGGTAATAAGCTTCTCCTGTTGTAGGAGAGACATGGTGTAGCCGACCAAGTGCGTAACCTTTTTGTCTTGGAGTCCATATTTTTTTACTTTTGTTCCACACGAATTTAGTTGGGAAATCAATATACGTTAAGTCTTTTGCGTCATGATATGTAATGTTGTATTTGAACCATTCTGTGAACATGTTATTCTTGTTATTTTGTTCAGAGACAATATCAGTTAATACGTCATTTTTTGTGAAAATTATATTCTGTTCTTCAGGTAAATGGAAATTTAATCGTTCAACAGGTATACTTCGGTAGTGGATATCAAATTTGAAAATTCGCCAACATGCCCCGCAGGCAGAAATATATCGACAGTTGAAATAGTTTTTAATTTCATATGTTATTATTTCTTTGTTTACAGCATCTGATGAATAGATATTAGTTGTAATTTTGTCTGATCCTTTGTTTATGTACTTGAAAAGATATTTGATAGTCTTTGTTTGATTACACCATTCAATATTTATATGAGCTCTGTACCTTAATAGTAAATAGGCATTATATGGAACAATATAACGATTGTCTAGTTTGATATCATTTTTAATGACAAATCTCCCGTTATCAGGTCTCTTGTATACCGGGTAACCATCATGATCTATATAAGTATTTTGGTTGAAATTTTTAGGAAATCGTTTTGTGCATTTGCCTTTTTCCATGCATGGCGAAGA
>CM071875.1:23591243-23620387 GCA_036759665.1 Gynandropsis gynandra
GCCTTGTAATCACCATAGTTACGGTAGACACTAAAATTAACAACGACAACGCAACCACCCTCTTGCAAATGGAGTTGATGTTTGTTCCAGTAAATAGACCTTATAGACATTTGCATCCTGTTACCCTGTGAATAAACCAATATAGTCAAACCAATAAGCAAATACGTCTACAAAAAGAACATCATTCAAAAATAACCATATCTACGTAACGCATAAAGCCTTATATTTTGACGTTCTAGACGTAGAGTAACAATATCAAATATCATTCAATCTGTAAATCAATTATGTATAACAGAAATTTGAAACGCGAATAGAACTCATAAATAATTCGTAACAACAACTGACGTGTCAATCCAACAAAACATATATTCAGCAGAAATGTAGAGAAATCGTTCTTACTAACGGAAATTCTTTACCTTTCAAGCAGAGTATTTATGTAAAGTAGATTACTATTATAATTACAAAAAAAATTAATTGCTTATCGTTACTCAATATAAAAACTAACATAGAGAGATTCCACTTTACTAATATAAAAAATGAAATGAAAGGATTGTTGCCTTTATTACTATTATGTGAACATTACTTTTGACATATAACTTTGTTGTTTCTAACAAATGCTCTTTATTCTTTATTAAAAAGTTATAAGTTCACGAAATCAATAAAAGAACAGAACATATCAGCATCAAAGACAAAGAAAAAAATTCATAATTTCTTAATATTAAAAATATTTAATATCTGGAATATGTAAAATCAGTTATTATACTACAAATATCTGTGTCCCCTTCAGAGCAAAGGTAAAATCATTATTCTACAAAAACGGAAATCTTCACTCTTTGTTCGTCAAATAGTAAATATATGTATCAGAATACTCTGTATTGGAATACTCTCCTCGTTTGTTTCTTCTCCTTCTCATGCTGTTCTGGCTCACCTGTGATATCTTAACTAATAATAATAATGTTAAAGATAGATTTTGAACACAATGGAAGTCCACTGGCATATCATCTCTCGGTGCTAAAAGAAAGCAAGAGGACATTCATTCCCTTTGGCAACAATTCTTTCGAAATACCCTCATCATAGACAACCATCTCACGGGTGGTTGCCGGTTCACGCGGCGAATCATACGAAAAAGTCCATATACGTATGATTCTGACCCTGATTCTGTAGGAAACCTCTTGAGTATAAACGATATCAGAGAGAGGAGTGTACATGGTAAAAAAGCAAAACGGGATGACACAAAGCGTAAGGTAAGACAGTGGAAAGTAATTTCTCTTACATATATATAGTATATATTAGATATATATATGTAAATTAGATTAAAAATACTTAAAATTTTTAAAAATGCCACATGGCAGTGTACAAAAGAGCTGCCGTTTTAACAGCAAGCCAGCAAATCACTAAGGAGGTGAAACAGTAAAATGTATTTTTCTTTTACATTTAGATAATACAGTAGATAAATATAGAAATTAGGTTAAAAACAGTAAAAATTGTAAAGATGCCACATAGCAACATCTAATTGAGATGTCATTTTAAGAGAAAGCCAACAAATAAACAAACAAACAGCAGCTGTTTAACCTAAGCATATAAACCTAAACATGTAAGACGTTAATACGTATACACACATATGTATATATGTATACACACGCAAATAAATATATAGCTAACTTAAAGAAACATTACAAATTTACCCAATAACAGAAACCAACAGAATAGAAAGAGCAGCTTCACAATTTATTCACAGTATATATCACAAGAAACAAAGAGGTACCTTGAACACATGGAAAGCTTCGATCTGGATGCCCACCCAAAAGCAAAGTTATATATTTCACGGAACTTTTCTGCGAAGAAGGCAAATTCAAAACAAAAGAAAATATGTCAGCCAAAAGTAGGACAATACTCTTATCACTAGATTATAGAATCAGAAAGAAAAAGAAAAACAGAAGGCACTACAAAAATTCTCATCTTACGTTCATCTTTTAGCTCAGAGCGCATGAAAGGCAACTTTTCCTGAAACTTCCCAATGGAATCTACACTCTCATTACAGAATTAGACATACATCAAAATCCACATCCCAATTACCATAACCGATTACATTGAAACTTCTCAACGGAATCTACACTGTCATTACAGAATTAGACATACATCAAAATCCACATCCCAATTACCATAACCGATTACACAATAATCGAGTGGCATAAACACAGTTCACTCACCCTAGAGCCTGCAATCCACCAATGAACTCCTGCTTGGAAAATTCACACATTGTGGCAACTTGCATGTGCCACGAAACAACTAACTGAAATCATGGTAACCAGCCAATTAATCAAGAATTTCGAAAGAGACAACACCAGGTCAGAGATGAGATTGATTGATTGGACCTTAAAACCATGCTTTCTAAATGACCCTATCTTAAGAAGATTCATCCATCCCAAAATATCTTCTCATGACACTGTCTGAGCTTTCTCATTACACTTTGGTTACGATTGTATCATACAAGAATAAACCATAACAAACAAATGCAGACTTGCAAGCAGGTTCTATAAAAAAAAGGTTTTAGGAACAAACATACCATGACAATGTCCTGGGGTTCCACCTAAAACAAAATAAAAGTCAAATGTTACTATGGCTTTGAGAAACAATCTACAGATTCTTTAACATCATTCAAGATGAAATCAGGATAGATACCTGAAGATCATTGCAGAGTACTGTGATACCATCAACATAAATCATATCGGTATACGGAGCTGCATAAAGCAAAGGGATACTTTCAAGCAAACAAAAAGAAAAGCTCAGCAAATGATAATGGCTTCCAGTACTGGTATTTGACACTCAACTCAGACTAAGAGTAACTTGCCTTTATATCTATTGTAAAGCTCTTCCAAACGTCTGATATCAGTATGACTTCTGATATGGGGCTGGCTGTAAAATATGTCAAAAGCTCCTTCGAGGTGCCATTCGCTGGCTTTCAAAGCCTGAAATGCAGTCTTTTCGCTGCTAATTCATTCATAGAGTCATCAAAAAAATCACCAAACTGAAATTCGAAATATATACACAGTGAAATTATAAGATATCACACAAACCGGGGTAACAGGCGGAACGAAAGCATCGAGACCACCGTGGGCGCAGAAACGAAAACAGATGACAGAACTCACCTTGCAACACAAACAGACGAAAGAATATGCCGGAAACAGCCAGAATCGCCCGGAGAATCGTCTGGAGGAGTGAACGATAGAGCCGCCCAGAAGCAACGCGAAGAAAGGGAAAATGGCCTCTGAGGAATACCGGCTCAGAAGCTCCGTCCGAAACCCTAAAACCGAAGAAAAAATGGAAGGAAAATAGGAAGACAATCGACCATGAACTGTGGGACGAAAGCAAAGGAAGGAGCTTACCGAGAATGGAAACAAATCGAAGGAGACGCCGGAAACGGCAAACAATCCGGCGGAGGAACGGCCGGCCAGAGAAATCGGCGAAGACGAACACTGAAGAGGAGAAGGGAAATCGGCAAAGAGGAGGAGAATAGATATCTTTGTAACCCTAAAAGCAAAGGGTAAAAGGGGAGAAACCAATGGCCAGGATCAATCGAGAGAGGCTAATCCGACGACTGCAAGGCACAACTATCCATGAACAGTATGCGTTTTTCATCCAAGGGTCCAGAAAATGTCAACATGAAAAAAAGAAGGATCGTATGGTGGATAACGGGACACATGGCACTTTTACTGTTCATTTAGGGTTTTGTTTTATAGTATATAAGATTCCACCGAAAATGTAGTATTTAAAAAACTATCCGGAAGAATTTCAACTTTGATCACCGAAGGATTAATATAATAGCGGGGCCCACAAATTGAGGTATGGACTTACGTTTGATGACGTCATCAATGCCACGTATGATTTGTTGCCAGCTGTACCGTGAGTTAAAACTCCTTTGCGTTATCGCGATTTGAGTGGGAAAGGAAAAAAGGGCGAATGATTAAACCCTGAGGGACAAAGACAGCTTAATCATGATTAACGAACGACATCGTATATCTAACAAACAACAACATTTAATGAAGCCCAATGGTTAATTAAATTATTTTTTTAAATTTAATCATGAAGGTAAACTACGTACCTACCTTACATTAAAATTAGAATATTATTTTACGTACTTTTTTTTCGGTTTCGATAACTATAACTCATCAAAGTCATTTTAATGGTTTGATTATTTTAAAACAACATAAAATATACATAGCATAAGAGATCATCAAATTTATACATAATAATAAAATTGTCTAATTTATAAACTATCTTTTAGTATGCATCTCTATTAAATACGATTTTATTTGAATTTAGTCTAAATATACAAGAATTTTGTTACAACCCATTCTAAAGTATGCAGATTTAAGATGACATATTGCAAAAATGATGTCTAAAGATGTGGATAAATTTTGTAAATCAGATGACTTCTGTTAACATCCTGTATATTTAGAATGAAAAATTCCATATTAAATTGAACGAAATAAATTTTTATGTATAAATCGGACAAATTCATACGAACTATTTTTAATTTGTTAAAATTTGTTTGGTGTGAATACTGTTATCAGATGTATCTTATAGATATTATCTAATCATTATAAATTTAAATATTATATATAAATTATATATATATCATAAGGATATAGATCGTTTATCAATAAAATCAAACACAAGGACTAAAAAAATGACATCTATTAATGTCACAAAACTACGATCATTAACAATAAAAAATGTATATATATATATATATCTATTTTTAATATGACAAATAAAATACAATTACAATTATGTGCAAGTTTTATAATGTTTTTAAGTCCGAGAATTGTTATCACATATAAAAAATCGTTTAAGATTTCGGAAAACTTTCGTTTTGTTCCTATCAGAGAATTCAATCATCTTGCATGAATCTACATTCTCTCGAACTATAGATCCTATTCAAATATTTTAGGTCATTGATGTATCCATCTATGGCCTACATAATGAATGTGTTATCAATAGATTCAACTTCTGATAGATTCCCAAACTAATTTGATATGCTTTGATAACGAATTAATTGGACTCCAATCGGTCTTGAAACTAAGAATAGATCAAATAGAACGAAAGAGTAAAGTGTGTGTTTGTGGTGTGTTCGAGATTACCAATCTCCTATGATGTATTCGAGATCATCAATCTCTAATGGCTATTCCAATATATTCTTTGAATAGAATTTGAATGATTTATTGATTGATTCCTTAAAATTGGACGGTCCTAGGCTTTATATAGCCAAACAAGTTTATACTTAAGACTAATCACAAGAACTTCAAGAACTTGGATTCTTGCTTTGGCCGATCAATCTTTAGCACTCCTTGTCTTCTTCTTACTATTCTTGCTTGGGCGTGTTGGTTCCGTCCTTGGATAAGTTGGATAACATCTTGCATTGACTTCTTTGGACGAGGTAAAGGATAGGATTCTTATAAGATCTTTCCCTTTCAGCATTCACTTTGTGCTCAAGGTGGAAGCTTAGTTATCCCTTGTAAATTCATTGTGAGATCATCCATTGTCTTCCAAGTTGTATCTCCTTAGCAGTGGTTGCAGACCGTTTCCCATTGTCACATAAAGATTTTCTTTTTCTTCCACCGTTTCTCTACCTTGATTTGCTACCACTCGGTTCACTTCATTATTTTTCTTTAAGGATTTCATAAACAAAGGCATCCTTATCTTCCATAAAATCCATGCTGATTCCCGGCCAAACTTGCTCGCAAATCGTGATATAGTTCTTGACATCTTTCTTTGGTCCTTTCCGATAAAATTCCGATGCCAACTTCTTTATGGTCTTAAGTTCACCACCATATTCTCCAATAGAGTTGTTGTGGAAAGTTTCCAGCAAGATTGGTTTGTAGCTAGAGTTTCTAGACTCAACCATTCTTCCATTCTTGTATAGCAGCCCGTTCTTGATTGTGTATTTCCCTTTGGCGTCTATCCCTTCCTTCTGAATTTCACTCTTCAATCTCGAACAATCCTAATCTTCTTCTTCTTTTTTCTTGATTATGGATAACTCTATCTTCCAATAGAAAATTTCATTCAAACTCAACTCTTCTCCGGACCTTATTTTCTTGAAAGAGCATTTGCCATTTTGTTATTCTTTCCTAGATTGTATTTATTTTTAAAATCCAATCCAAGAAGTTTAGTTGTCCACCTTTGTTGGTCTTTAGTGATGTACCTTTTTTCCAACAAGTGCTTGAGACTCTTTTTGATCGGTCTTGATTATGAATTTGTGCCCCACCAAATAATCTCTCCATCGTTCCACAACCAATATGATTGCCAATAACTCCTTCTCGTAAACTGACTTTGCCTTGCCTTTGTTCGAAAAACCTTTGCTCTTAAAGGCTACCAGTTTCCCATTTTGAGAAAGAATACCCCAACTCCTTGTCCAGGGGCATCCGTCTCGAAGATGAAGTCTTGTGAGAAATTAGGTAGTGATAGAATAGGGATGGACGCCATTACCCATTTCATCAACTCAAAAGCCTTGGTCGCCTCCTCATTCCATTTGAAACTATTTTTCTTCAGTAACTCCGTCAAAGTTTCATCAATCTTTCTATAGTTTCTCACAAACTTTTGGTAGTAGCCCGTGAGACCAAGAAACCCTTGTAGCGTTGTGATAGATTTAAGGGTCTCTCAGTTCTTCATAGCCTCAATCTTGGAGGGATCAATACTTCTTTTTGTTTACAAAGAAGTGGTTATGTTGGAAGATCTTTAAAAGTAATTGGAGGTGTCCCACACAATCATCTAATACCAGGGTGTCGTCAAAGAAGACTAAAAAAACTTCCTCAAGTGATCTCTAAAAAGATCATTCATTACTGACTGAAAAGTGTTAGTGCATTGGTTAATCCAAACAGAATTACCAAAAACTCATTGTGTCCTTCACGCATTTTATAAATTGTATTGTGCAAGTATTCTTCTTTTACTCTTATTTGATGGTAACCTGTTCTTAAATCCAACTTGAAGAAGATCGTAGAGCCATGTAGTTGATCTAAGAGTTCGTCAATTACCGGAATAGGATACCTATCTGAAATGGTGAGCTTATTCAAAGCTTAGTAATCCACACAAAATCTCCATCCTCCATCTTTCTTTTGAACCAATAACACCAACTTGAATAAGGGCTGATGCTTGGCCTTATGATCTATGTAGATTCCAATTGATATTGATCTCTCCCAACGAAGAAAGCCACTTGTAACCAAGAACCATGTCCATAGTTCCCAAATCAAATAGTAGGAAGTCGTCTTTGATCTTGTATCTTTAGATGGTGATACTTAGATCTTGGCACTTACTGAACTTGAGATGATAGTTCCATCTCCTATGGATACTCCAAAACCTGGGGTCTTCATATTGAGTAGCTGCAATCTTTCTACCAACTTCTCGGTTATGAAGTTGTTGGTAGCTCCCGAATCAATCAAGACTATGACTTCGGCTCCAATACATCCCTTCACTCGAAGTGTTCTAGAGGCCGTTAACCCCACCATGGAATTGAGACAGAGTTCGACAAGTTCTTTACCGTCTTTACCATCCATAATCTCGTTTTCTTCCACTAAATTTTCGTTCTCAGAATTCTCGATTCTTCTTCATCTTCTACTGCCAAGAATTTGAGTTCCTTGTACTTGCACTTGTGTCCAGGATACCATTTCTCCGAACACTTGAAACACAATACTTTCCTCCATCTTTCCGAAATCTCAGAGGCTGAGAATTCAGGTATTCTTTCGGTGATTCCCTTCGCTGGCTTTGGAATGTTGTTGAGGAATTGTCTAGTGTTTGTTCTAGTTTTGTATTTACGTATGAGTTCTTCAATGAGATTCTTTAACTTCTTGAGCCTCGATCATGATCGCAAGATCAATGATTTTTTCTAGTCCAAGAGGTTTGTATCGTAAGAGTTGATCTTGAATACTTGGTTTGAGTCCATTCAAGAAAGTGTCCTCCAATACGTCGTCGACCAATTGAGGTGTTGTTACTGCCAACTCTTCGAACTTTTGGCGATACTCCTATTCTAATCATATTTTTCTTATCCTCATCATTTTCCTTAGAACTGAACCATCAACCGTGCATCTGAATCTTATAAGATTTAGTTCTTAAGGTCAGCCAAACCTCTCAAGACAATTCGATCTTGAATCCATCTTGACCAAGTGAGAGCTTTCTGCTCCATGTGAGACAATGCTATATCTACCTTCTCCCGTTCTTGAGTGTTGTTTAACCCAAAGAACATTTGTACCCGATAACCCCAACCATCCGGATGTTCACCGGGGAACATTTGAATCTCGGATTTCTTAATTGCGTGTTGAAAGATGTTCGACCATCTTGGTTCTTGAACGTGATCTCGACTACCTTGTTCTTCTTCACGTTGATTCTCAAAGATTTCCTTGAGAATGTCTCCAATCCTTCCTTCATGGACGCCGTCTCCTTGAGCAAGGTTGTAAATTGCTCATTGGATACAAACATCAGTGTAGTCACATCTTCTTCTGCTATTGTTCTTGCAGCCACTTTTCCTCTTCGATTCATCTTCGTAACCTTAGGCTCTGATACTAATTTGGTAGGTTCCCAAACCAATTTGATATGCTTTGATACAGAATCGATAAGACTAAAGTCAGTTTTGAAACTAGAATGGATCGAATAAAATGAAAGAGTAAAGCGTGTGTTTGTGCTGTGTTCGAGATCACCAATCTCCTATGGTGTATTCGAGACTGCCAATCTACAATGGCTAAGCCTTTATATTCTTTGAATAGAATTTGAATGATTTATTGATTGATTCCTTAAAACTGGACAGTCCTAGGCTTTATATAGCCAAACAAACTCAAGACTAATTTCAAGAACTTCAAGAACTTGGATTCTTGCTTTGACTTATCCAATCTTTGGCATTCTTTCTTGTCTTCTTGTTACTCTTCTTGAATATTTCTTCTTGCTTGGGCGTGCTGGTTCCATCCTTGGACAATTTGGAGAATATCATGCATTGAATTCTTTGGACTAGCTAAAGGATTGGATTCTTATCACCTTCTTTGAAATCTAAACCATTATCTAACATTTCAATCATTGGCGTATCCATCTAATGACCTATGTGTTGAATGCATTATCGTCCAATATCATCATCCATAAACCAATTTACCTACCTTTATTATATAATCATTCATTATATTTATGCATGCGATCTAGCGTAATCCAACATTTTCATGTGAATTTAACAATTTGATAATCAACTCAATGAAGGGAAACCGTGAGGAAATAACACACAACGGAAACACAAAGTTTTCTCGATTTTCCCTTAGTGAGATATGATTCAGAGACAGATCTGATTTGGGTTTCTTAGGACATACCTTTTTGTATTGCAACGTAAAACCCAGATCTGTAAGTCACGAGTAGCAACGAATCACCCCTACCTCTATCGATATCCACACGGACGAGGCTAGATTAGGGTTTAGCCTTTAGGTTACTTTTTCCGAAGTGCCTTTTCTTTTGTGCATCAAGAACATAGCTTAAGCACTTTATTTATAAGGAAAACGATTTAACCGTGACTTAAAACCCTAATTAGGGTTTCAACCTATTAATCCAAATGGGCCGAATTAGGCCCAATTAAATTGAATTCACGATTCAAATAGATTTGGCCCTAATAACTCGAATTATTCTCAATCCTATTCATAATAGGATTGCCCCATATACATGTCCAACTCCATTCATCTTTGTGTGCGACCCAACATGTTCTCATTGCGTTGATCACAAATAATGAGCGGTGTCTAACAATACATCATTATTTCCTAAGCAATGAGAATGTCTGTGACTCGACATTACCAATCTCGTAATTTATTTATATTAATCCTTTTGTCCTTGATGTCTAGATTGAACATGAGTCATGGAACGTATCATACTTATCTAATTCAATATGTGAGCCAGTGACATCACTCCTGTTATATAGGAGGGAAAATCCTTAACAATATCTTACTACATAAGCAAATTGCATACCCAATCACTATCTTGTTTGTCCACCCATTTACAAGTGACGTTTGATAGAGTCAAAGCATGCAATTGTTTATGTTAAGATCTCTGGTGATCTCAAGTCATAGGATTACATATACCATAATCACTATGAGGATTGCTATGATATTCATATAACAATCCATGCATCAATCTCATGGGGGATCGATCCAGTACACTGTTCTCTAACATTTACCCATGTATTAAATTGATATCTCATATCAATTTACACATACTAGTCTTAATGCAACATTGATATCCTTATTCTCAATGATGTTTGACTAGGGATGTTTTAAAACTATCTTACATTATATTTCTAAGGATATTATTTCATCTATTTATATACGCATATAGTAAATCAAATGAAATAATAGAATGACATTTTATAGAAAATGTCATGTACATCAGAAATACTAAAATAAGAATCATCCAAATGATTGGTCTCTAGAGCATGCTCCAACAATCCCCCACTTGCTCTAAGACCAATCAGACCAATCGGGTATATATCTAATACCTAATGATCTAGTATGACGATCATGCCTATGCTACGCCAAAGGCTTTGTCAAAGGGTCCGCGACATTATCACCTGTCAGTACTATGCATATATTAATGTCTCCTCTCTCCACGATTTCTTGAATGAGATGGAAGCGTATGAGTATGTGTTTGGATCTTTGATGTGATCTGGGTTCCTTAGCTTGTAATCCAAACCACCTATTTAGATGCTTCTGATGTAGCTAAGTACTCAATCTCTTTAGTAGAATCAACAACTGTAGCTTGTTTAGAAATTTTCCAGCTCAAAACACCACCATTCAGGCAAAACACAACGAGCTTTGTCGGTTTCAAAGCTAGCATCAGTGTAACCCATTACAATGAGCTCTTCTTCACCTCCAAATACCAAGAATACATTCTTAGTACTTCTCAAGTATTTAAGAATATTATTTACAGCGATCTAGTGACTTTCACTGGGATCACTTTGATGCCTACTAGTCATATTTAAGGCATATGATATATCAGGACGTGTACATATCATGGTGCACATGATAGATCCAATAGTTGATGCGAATAGAATCTTACTCATGTGTTCTCTCTCTTCTTTTGTCGTAGGAGATTGTTGTTTAGAGAGAAACTTGCCGCTTACCATAGGAAAAGTTCTTTTATGAGAATCTTGCGTGCTAAAATGTTTTAGCACTTTATCTATGTATGTACTTTGACTTAGGCCAATCAGCTTCCTCGATCTATCTCTATTGATCTTTATACCCAGTATATAGGTAGCTTCACCTAAGTCCTTCATAGAAAAACAATTTTCTAACCAAGTCTTTACAGACTGCAGGGTAGGGATATCGTTTCCTATGAGTAATTTGTTATCTACATATAACACAAGAAAAACTATGGTGCTCCCACTAACCTTCTTGTAGACACAAGGTTCATCTTCATTTTCGATGAAACCAAACCCTTTGATTGCTTCATCAAAATGAAGATTCCAACTCCGAGAAGCTTGCTTCAATCCATAAATTGATCGCTTTAGCTTGCAGACCTTTTTAGCATTTTCTGGATCGACAAAACCTTTAGGTTGTATCATGTACACATCCTCAAGAAGCGTTCCATTAAGGAAAGCTGTTTTGACATCCATTTGCCAAATTTCATAATTATGGTATGCATTGCAAGCAAAATCCTTATGGATTTGATCATCGCAACTGGTGAAAAGGTTTTTTCATAGTCTATACTATGAACTTGTTTAAACCTTTTGCAAACCAAATGCCCTTTATAGGTATGAACATTACCATCCATGTCTGTTTTCTTCTTGAAAATCGATTTACAACCTGTGGGTCTCACCCCTTCAGGTAGATCAACCAAAGTCCATACTTGGTTTGTATACATGGAGTCCATCTCGGATTTCATGGCCTCAATCCATTTCTCAGAATCTGGACTCGTTATGGCCCATGGTAGTTCGTAGGCTCATCATCTTCCATGAGCATTACATCACCATATTGAGTCATCAGAAATCCATATCTGTGTGGTGCATGATGCGATCTTATAGACCTACGCACAATTTGTGTCTCATTAGTAGGTTCCACATCAGTTTCCAAGGATATTATTTCAACTATTTATATACGTAGACAGTAAATCAAATGAAATAGTAGAATTTCATTTTATAGAACATATCATGATACATTAGAAATACTCAAATAAAAATCAAATGAAATTATAGAAAGTCAATTTTTTAGAAAATATCATGATAGGAGAGTGGTTTTGCTTCATTTACTCTTGTTTGTATCCCAATAATTCATTTCCTGCAATAACACGAGAAAATGCTAGAAGAGGACTAAATGATGCTTAATGCTAGGTAAAGTCTAAATGAATGGTTAAACTATCTATGATAATGGACTAAAATACTATAACAAAATAGACGTTATCAAACTCTCCAGACTTGAAACTTTTTCTTCCTCGAGCAAGACTAGAACTAAGCACAAGAAGAGTTAGATAACAACCGGAAACTAGCACAAGGAATTCGAAAAATCAACCATCATACACAACAATGCGTGACACGAACATAGATGTAAGCTTACCTAGTTAAGAAATCTATCTACCGAGAGCCACTAACTGTGCAATCCTACACATAACCTAAGTTCATTTCACTAACCCCTAGATAACATCCAAGCGATCTCCATACCTATTCTAATATGCTCACAGGAGATACCATTCTTAAGATCATTATTTTTTCTTTTTCGGTTCTCTCTTTCTTCTCTTAGGTTTCCACACAATTTTCTTCAAAAATTCACGCTCAGTTTCTAGGATGTCGTAGCGTTTTTTCATTTGATTAAACTATTGTGATTAAGCATCGACTCTAACCCTTAGGACGTAGAAAAACAGCTTTGACCCACCACTTAGATCCGAACCATCCATATCGAGGCACTCATATCAATGTAAGGCTGAAATAGTTAAAGAACTTATTCTATTGACAACGGAGTGTAAGCGCGTGGAAATATAGCGATCGAAACAAAAAGAAAAGGAATGAATGGTATGCTCGGAGATATAAATACTTGGGATTGAAACCTAGGGGTCGAAATACAACTATAGGCTATGAATTCATGCACGACTAATCGATATCTAAAGGTATTTTCCAGCAAGCCTAGACTTTTGTTCCCGATTTGACAAAGTTGTATAAAGATGGCTAAAGTTCGAAAATTTTCGAACTAGATATTTGTCCTTCTAATCCTAACGAAACTAACATAAAAGCTAAAAAACGAAGAACTCAGCAGCTAATCCTAATCACAATAATGACACTTCGAAGAGTATCCCCCAGACTTGAATGGAACACCGTCCCTGGTGTTCAGAACCTAAGAGAAGTATTCGTATGCAAAAACTCGGAGAATAATAAAGTGGATAGGGACGTGTACACCTGATGTGCTCTTACTATCCCGAGTTGATGCAATTGGGTGTATGTGTCTCCTCTCATGTTTGGATGATGCTGAAGTGGAAGACCTGTAACAAAAGTCACACAATCCAAAAGAGAGAGTACGATACATCGTGGTTGCTAGTAAAGTGCATGCGTGTGAAAAGAATAAGAGTCGAATTCTGAAAAAAATTAAAACAAAATCAATAAAAGGATACTGGACTCAGGTTGCCTACAGAGAAGCGCTTGTTTAAGATCACGAGCCTGACCAAGATGTGCTACTCATTAGGTGGACGTCTTCGACGTCGTCGTGTGCGTAGCGTCTCGCGTGGATAGGGTGCTCAATTGGGCATAGCACGCGAGTCAGTTGGATTCTTTGCACAATCTGTCATATCCTCCCTAAGCTCGGTTGTGATGTTCCATAAGTTTGGGGCTAGATCGCACTTTCCAAATAACTTGGTCATGTTGTTCATAAGCCCGGTTGTGCACTTCATGAAACCGGTTGGGTGTTCATCTCTCGTTTCTTTCAAATATTCCAGAATTTGGTGGTGCGTGTGCCTTTGTGGTGAAGTATTAACCTGTTGGGTTGCTACATCGGGTGCGGAAACGTATTTTACAACCCAGATTATAGATCTAGTCATATTTAAGGATTGTTTTCGGGTTTCAATGAAGAACGTAAACTGAAACAATTTCGATAATACCTGTTACGTTGAAAGTGATGATCAGATGTGAGACTTGATAGTGCGAGTTCTCTACTCGTATCCACACCGAGATCGGATTCTGCAATCAATGGTTGGTGCGGATTTTACGATGAACGAAACTATTTTCGTTCTTCGTTTTTCTTTTTCTAACGGCTATTAGGTTTTAGGATTTTTTTGATTTCACGCTAATGAAATCTAATTAACGAAAACCTGTTTTTTGTTAAATAAATAGTATTGAAATTTTCAATAATTACGAATTAACCCCGTGACTATTAATTATTATGCAAGAGGTTTAATACTTTCAATCTCTCACTTGCTTTTACGTAATATCTCAAATAGTCGAAGTACATGTATCTCCATACACATACTTTCCGTACATCTGATGTTCTAACCCCTAAAGAAAACCAAATACAATTATATTCTTCAGTGCTAGCGGATGAATATACTTGCATTCCACACTGTTTGTCTAACAATCACAAGCAGATACCGAGATACTCGTATGCGTGTGACCTCGTAGGTTCATCACTAAACCGGTAGCCAATTAGTCTCTACTAATTAACTAATCGAGGTTGGCATCTAGCAACACTCCTCGACGACCGGATGGCGTGAAGCAACATCCTTTCTCATTTGAGTAACAATCTTACCCAAAACGAACCAGGGTGAAGTTGACGTTAGTATTTTCTTCCATCTTTACAGCTCCGGATGCATCCTAGGCATGTCTTACGAATCATCAACTATGTCTCATGTCAATCACAACTAACTGATGAATGAACCTAAGAAACACCTTTCTTCATTCATTCATTGCACTCTGGCCAGAGATTCGTACAGTCATTGTGATTACTGACAATATAGAGCTCAAACTCTTACCAAGAGCTGACGGATTCCATCTTGATCAGTCACTAACTACACAAATATCTAATTATTCCCAATATCTATTCAACTAGTACTCTAAGATACTAGGTGTCCAGAATCAAAGAATAATAGATAAGATGCTAGTTACTATGCTGATCTCAGGTCTAAGGAAAACTAACTATCTAACTATCTAGAGAAATCTTAATGACAGTTCATTGGTTATTTAACCATTAAGCATTTCTCCCTTTAGGTCAGTTCAGTGATCACATCATTATGTGTATCATCTACGTATGTGATTTAGTAAAAGAGATCTACTAATTTCTATCAACATAGAAACTTATCACATATATGTTTTTCTTTCTGGATCACTGTAGTCCGGGTAGTGATCCTATGAACAAGAACAGTTCAGATTAAATCATACAAAAAAAATGACTCTCTTTATTATGATCTCTATGTCAAGTTTCAGATTTAAATTTGGGCTCTATCATACAACTATGAAACTCATCATATGAAAATAATGCCATATATTATTATTAAAATACAATTGATGTCCAAAATATACAACTCGCTACAAGTCTATAAACTAATGTCAGCTAGTCATCCCTTTTAATCCGATCCTCAGCTTATGCTTGTCAAACTCCTTTGACCCAAGCGCCTTCGTGAACGGATCTGCTGCGTTTTCCTTTCCATCCACCTTTTAGATTTTCACGTTCCCACGCATTATGATCTCTCATATCAGGTGATACTTCCGCAGAATATGTTTCGATTTCTGATGAGACCTTGGTTCCTTCGCCTGGGAAATAGCCCCGGTGTAATCACACAATAAAGGAACGGTTTCCTTTATCGAATGTACCACACCAAGTTCATCTATGAAATTTCTCATCCAAACCGCTTCCTTAGCTGCTTCGCAAGCCGCTATATATTCTGCTTCAGCTTCAGTCACAGCTATAGTAGCCTGTTTGGAACTCTTCCAACTTACTGCGCCTCCATTCAGACAAAACATATAGCCTGAAATGGACCGACTGTCATCCTTGTCTGTCGAGAAACTCACATTAGTGAATCCTTCTAACTCCAAGTTAGAACTACCATAAATGAGGAACTGGTCCTTAGTCCTTCTCAATAACTTAAGGATGTTCTTAACAACCTTCCAGTGTTCCCCACTAGGATTTTCCAGATATCTACTCACTACAATTAGTGTGTAGGCTACGTCAGGCCTAGTACATGCAATAGAGTACATGATGGCTCCCATTGCGCTAGCGTAGGGAAGCCTACTCATGCGTTATCTTTCTTCCGGGGTCTTAGGACAATCCTCCCTAGAACGAGAAATTCCAGTGTCTATCGGTAGATAGCCCTTCTTGGAATTTTCCATGTTGTATCGTCTCACCATACTATCAATATACAGGGATTGTGACAATCCAAGCAACCTCTTCGATCTATCTCTATAGATCTTTATTCCCAGAATATAGGTTGCTTCTCCTAGATCCTTCATGGAGAACTGATCACAAAACCATGAATTAGTCTTTTGCAACGCCGGGATGTCATTCCCCATGAGCAATATGTCATCCGCATAAAGCACAAAGAAGACAACCGTGCTCCCATTAAACTTCTTGTACACACAAGGCTCTTCAGCGGATCTAACAAAATTGAACTTTTCAACTGCCTTGTTGAAACAAAAGTTCCAGATTCGAGAAGGATACTTGAGTCCATAAATGGACCTCTGATGCTTGCATACCATATGACTTTGAGTTGGCAGCATGAAACCCTCAGGTTGAGTCATGAAAACCTCTTCGTGGAGCTCTTCGTTAAGGAAAGTTGTTTTCACGTCCATTTGCCAAATCTCATAGTCGTAGAATGTCGATATGGCAAGCGGAATCCGAATAGATTTGAGCATTTCCACAGGGGAGAACGTTTCTTCATAGTCAATCCCTTCTCATTAACTATACCCCTTGGCAACTAGACGAGCTTTATAGGTCTCTACCTGCCCGTCTGTTCCAATCTTCTTCTTGTAAACCCATTTACAAGCAATCGGTCTGGAAGTCTTTGAAGGGTCAACTAAAGTCCACACTTTGTTGATCTTCATAGATTCCATCTCGGATTCCATGGCTTTCCACCATTTCTCAGAATCTGGGCCTTGTATAGCTTTTTAGAAAGTCAACGGATCGTCATCTTTGTGACCGATCATGTCTTCTTGCACAATCAGATTGAGTCTTTCAGGTGCACGATGAGAACGTGTTCACCTTCTCAAAGGAGCCTGTGCAACAGGTTCAATATGCACTGGGATACCTTGTTGGACTTGATCTTGAACAGGTTCTATCACTTCAACATTTGAAGATGAAGCCCCGGTGCCTAACAATGTATCACCCAGCCAGGATCGCTCATTTGACATCTCATGTCCATGAGCTTGTGTTGGTTCGTCGGGTTCTTGAATCTCGTCAAGAACTACTTCTCCATCATGAATTTCTTCATCAAGGAATTCTCTTTCAAGAAAGGTTACCATTCTGGCCACAAACACTTTGTGCTCAGACGGGTGGTAGAAATAATATCCCATAGATTCCTTCGGATAACCTATGAACCTACACATGTCAGACCTAGCATCTATCTTGTCTGGCTGAAGTCTCTTAACGAAGGCCGGACAACCCCAAACCTTAATATGTTTAAGGTTACGTTTTCGTCCCCTCCATATCTCATATGGAGTCTTAGAGAACGCTTTAGTGGGAACCTTGTTTAGATAGTACGCGGCTGCTTCTAGAGCATAACCACAAAGGTTTATTGGAAGATCTGTGAACCCCATCATGGATCATACCATATCTAATAAAGTCCGATTTCTCCTTTTGGACACACCATTATGTTGTGGTGTTCCAGGGGAAGTCCACTGAGACAAAATTCCATTTTCTTTAGAAAATCGACAAATTCATGACTTAGATATTCACCACCCGGTCTGATCTCAACACTTTGATACTCTTATCGGTTTGTTTCTCCACTTCACTGTGGAATCTCTTGAACATTTCAAAAGATTCGGATTTGTGTCTCATCAAGAACACAAATCCATATCTCAACATATCATTAGTGAATGTGATGAAATATGAATATCCACCCCTGGCTTGAACTCACATAGGTCCACATACATCGGTATGTATGGGTCCTAGGAGTTCTGTAGCTCTCTCTCCGGTTCCACTAAATGGAGATTTGGTCATCTTACCAGTGAGACAGGACTCACAAGTTGCATATGATTCATAATCAAAATGGCCTAAGACACCAACTTTATGCAACCTATGTATCCTCTTCTCAATAATGTGATCGAGTCTACAATGCCAAAGGTACGTATGTCGTTGACGATCATCTATCTTTCTCTTATGGCCCAAAACATGCATGTTAATTGGTTCAATGTTAACATCAGGGAAGACATAAATTCCTTGTTGCAAATAACCATTCACATATGAATCATCACCATGATAAATAGAGCAAATGTTATTACTAAAAATTGTTCGAAATCCACGTCTATCAAGCATAGAAATAGAAATAATGTTCCAAACAAACTTAGGAACATAGCAACAGTCGTCTAACAACAAAGTCTTGCCCGTAGGCATTACAGAGAAATCGATCCTATAGCTAGAGCAACAACACTTGCACCGTTTCCAACCTTTAGATTGAATTCTCCCTTCCTAAACCTCCTATTGATCCTCAGTTCCTGCAACATATTGTAGACGTTAAAACTGCTACCGATATCTATTACCTATCTAGATAAATCAATGGTAGTTAAGGAAATCATGAAAACATTTTTCACGCATGTCGTACCTTGTTTCTTGCCCTTGACAGACTGCAGGTATTCCTTGCAGTTCCTCTTCCAATGCCCTTCTTCTTGTAGAAGAAGCATTCAACATCTGATTGGTCGGCCTTGGTGTCACCGCCTTTCGCCCTGGTCACACCAGTCTTAGGCGCACTCTACCTGGTCCTAGGCCTCTTCTTGCCTTCCTTTTCTGCTGAGAGGACTGTCCAACCATCAGCACAGATCCGGATGCCCTCTTCCCTATGGACATCTACTTCTCATACTCAGTGAGCATGTTGTGCATCTCATGCAAATCGACGTCTAGCTTGTTCATTGTGTAGTTCACCACGAATGGGGAGGAAGAGTCTGGAAATGAGTGCAAGATCATCTCCTGCTGCATCTCCTTACAGAAGGTACACCCTAGCTTCTCAAGCTGTTCTATCAGACTCATTATTCGTAGAACATGGAGTCCCACAGGAAAGCCCTCACTCAGAGCGGACTTGAACAAGGTCCCCGACAGCTTTGACCTTGCCGTCCGACTCTGCTCACTGAACATCTTCTTAAGATGTTCCATGATCTGTTTGGCATCCATATGCTCGTGTTATTTATGGAGTTCACCACTCATTGACGTAGGATGAGACACTTCACAGTGATGCACTTTTCCTTATACTTGGTGTATTCACTAAAAGCTTCATCATTCGCTGGATCTGGCACTGGAGGAGCTGGTTTATCGATCACACCGATCAGCTTCTCATGTGTCAGCACCAGATGCTAATTGCGTTGCCATTCGTCGAAGTTTTCACCAACCAGCTTGTTGATCTTGAGAATCAGACGCAAGTTGAATTGAGACACTCTCAAGAGATCTGAAAACGAAAAGAAAAATTTATAGTAGAGAGTTAGACATCGTATATATGATAAAGACATGGACTTCATCTAAATGATATATTTGCTAAGCAATGCTACAATAACATTACAAATCTTATTTCTTATTAGCATCAATCTATAACTATATGTTTGAGCCCCTTGGTAGTCAAGACGTTTCCTAAACATATAAAATAGATTCTTTATAAATTTTATACCCATAAAATTTATAGTGAATTAATTTCGGCTCTCAATATCAAATAGTAACCTGATAGTCAGGAGTTCCTATCGATATAGTTGAGTTCATCCTTCAGCTCATGGTCGGATAACAATTAAGTTCATGTCACCCGGGTAGTCCAGGCGTCTACAAGAACTAATTGTTCCCTTCCACTAGACATCTAATGTCATGGGTGTACGAATTAAATTCTTGAACTACATGCCTCCTGGTAGTCAGGTCGTACCATGTAAACGAGAACCTATTCAAACGTCTACGACGAAGGAAAATCCTAACGATAAATAATTTATCATCTAAGAACTCAATTATTAATTTTTAAAATTATTTATATTAAGTTATTTTTCGCACGAGCGGGTTTGCTACGCGTGCCCACTCGGGCCGAGCATGCTCGCCCGCTCAGGCTCGCTGAACGCCCGCTCGGGTCATTGGTGGAGAGCCCGCTTGGGCTTGGAGGAGTCGCCCGCTCGGGGCATGGGGGAGCACATGCTCGGTCGGGCTAGAGGCAATGCTTGGTCGGGCTGGAGGCATCCGCTCGGTCGGGCTTGCAGAACCGCCAGCTCGGGTTCCTCGAAGAACGCCTGATCGGGCTTGCAGAACGCTCGCTTGTGTTGAGGACAAGCCCGAACCGGGCTAGAGTTTCGAAACAGTACGTGCCACCGTCCTTAGAGACGCTCGCTCGGGCTCGTCGCTATGCTCGCTCGGGCTCCATCGATCGGCTAGGGTTAGGATTTCTGAAACCCTTCGCCCACTCCGTTTGCCTTTCTGCTTCGAGTCGCGGCGATTCGCCTCTGACGCCGCTCCAAACCATCGTGAATCTCTTCGCCGACTATCGCCCAACCGCCTGTTGCGGGAATCCCGTCTGACACCGTACGGAATGTCGCCCTTATCCACTCACGTCGTGACAGATTTCTGCGCCGCCGCTTGCCCACGGTAGTCCTAGAATGCGCCTGCCGACCCTTCTCCCGTGACCGACATCGAACACGCGGCCGGCTAGGGTTTCTCTCTCTCCTTCACGCAATCTATTTCGTGCGCGCGCTTCTATTTCGATCTGATTTTTACAAAAAAATCTAGAAAATTAATCCTAAATAGATGACCAGAGGCTCTGATACCACTGTTGGGTTGCTACATCGGGTGTAGAAGCATATTTTTCAACCCAGATTATAGATCTAGTCATGTTTAAGGATTGTTTTCGGGGTTTCAACGAAGAATGTAAAATGAAACGATTTTGATAATACCTGTTATGTTGAAAGTGATGATCGGATGTGAGACTTGATAGTGCAAGTCCTCTACTCGTATCCACGCCGAGATCGGATTCTGCAATCAACGGTTGGTGCAGATTTTACGATGAACGAAAGTGTTTCCGTTCTTCGTTTTTCTTTTTTTGATGGCTATTAGGTTTTAGTGTTTCTTGATTTCATGCTAATGAAATCTAATTAACGAAAATCTTTTTTCGTTAATAAATAGTATTGAACTTTTCAATAATTATGTATTCACCCTATGACTATTAATTATTACGCAAGAGGCATAATACTTTCATCATCTACACCTTTAGTACCTTTTCGATGCTCCAATTGGGTGCTGGACGTTTGGTGTAGCTTCTCGGTATCTCGGGCTTTTTTATGTACTGATTTGTGTTGCATTTAGCTCGGGTCGTACGAAAGTCTCGGTAGGGGGTTCCTTATTCTTTCATTCGTCCAATAGCTCGTTTTGTACCTTATATAATCCTTCTCCAGCTGAAATGAGATTCATTTCTAGGGAATCCGTACTCCCAAATTTCTCAAGAACTTCCTTGGCTAAATTCTCCAAAACGTCGATGTAGAACACCGAATCAACCTTGCCCATCTGCTTCAGTTTGTCGTTCAAGTTGAACTCCACTTTCTCGTCCAGATTCTTCTTGTGTTTTTCAATGTTACTAACCTTTTTTTCTTCTGTGTTGGGTGCATCCCCCTTTTCAAATATCGAGGGAGTTGGTTGATCCATCGTTTTCTTGTGTTGACGTTGTGAGAATGGCATTGGAGGCGGCCTCGGGTTTGGTTTTATGTACTTTGGCTCCTCTTTCTCCTCGGGTTTCTTCTTAAGCTCGTTAATAGTCTTTCTTGCTGCTGTGATAGATGTTTCACCCCTTCCAAATGTCAAAGGAATGGGCTGATCCATCTTCTTACTACTCCTTAGATATATGACGTTGACATTGATCATCTCGTTTTCATACGTATTTCTTGCACGATTTAGAAGACGTTTTTTATACATATGTGATATTCTACGTATGAATCCGTATCCGTTTTACTTGCTTTCGTGCTTTTCATGTTCTTACAGGTTTTTACGCGTATTTGGACCATTTTGGAGCTAAAGGAACATGCACGGAGCTAAGGAGCAACTTTGGGGGATCATCACGGGACAAACGGGACGAGATTGAGCATGGAAAAGCCTCACCCGGTCGGGCACAACCCTTGCACGATCGGGCAAAACCTACGGCCAATTGTGTGGACCATTTAGCACGACTCGGGCAAGCATGCCCGGGAAATTTGGGCAACAATTGGACTGACTTAGGAGGCTTAAAAGGAGGCAAAAAGACGTCATTACAGCAAGATTACAGAGGAGAACAATTCACCGAAAGATAGAGCAGATTCTTGCGAGGAGATAAGTGAGGAGCATTGGAGATCAAGCACCACCACTTTGATTTTGTTTGATTTTTATGTTCCTTAGCCTTTCTACTATGTTTATGTTTCTTTACAGACGCATGAGCGAGTAGTTTGTTTGTTCTAGGAGAAGGGATTAGCCCTTGGCTATCCCGGAACCACTTTTGATCTATTTTGAATGCATCTTCCCGTTTTAGTTTATCTATTCTCTATCTGAGTGCTTTAATTTACTTGTGTTTGCGCTGATCACGTAGATGCATGTGTTAGGGGTTAGGAGAAGGACCGAAAGGAGAATTCTAATCCTAGAATGCCAGGTTTAGGACAACCGAGGTTAGGCCACGAAAGTAGGGTAGCAACGGTTGAGGGTAAAACGGGCGAATCAAAGAGCTTATGGGTTTAGTTGAGGGTGTCAGCCACGAAAGTAGGGGGAAACTTGTCTAGATCACGTGTCTATGCCTTTAGAGAGGGTAGATATCATGTTAGGATCGTCTGCCTTAGAGGGCTTTAACTGGGATTGCATGATAGATAGGTTGCTTGTTGGTTTCGGTAGTCTTGTGGTGAAACTGGATTCCTAGGACGTTTGTCTCATCGTTAGAACCCAAGTAGTTTAGTTACTTTCAGTATTTCATTCTTCACCACCATTCTTTCGTTAGCAAGTTTGATTCCTAGTTCGAGTTTAGGTAGTGTTGCGTAGTCTCTGTGGGATCGACACCTAAAATACTACACACGTGCCGTGCACTTGCGGGTAGTTTAGGTTATTTAACTCTGATAACGCATCAGACGTGCTTATTCGCTTCCGGTCTTCCTGGTAATTGTCCTTGTTGACCCGTTACCCCTTGTGCTAGTTGTGCAACTTGTGTCTCTAAGTGTCTAAGGTGAGTTTTAAAGCCCTCTATCTGCTTCTTGGTACTCTTTTTCTGTGCTTTCATTTCCATCAATACATTTTTCGAATTTCGCTGCACTTCCATCAATAGGTTGTTTTAATTTTGTTGTACTTGGAGGAAGCGGGTGATGCGTGTCAAGTTAACAAGTTAAACTAAGACTACCCGCAAGTGCACAACACGTGTGTAGTAGTCAAGGTGTCGATCCCACGAGGACTAATGTAACATGACCTAAGAATCAAAAGTAAAACCAAAGCTTGCTGCGAAAGATAAGGATGATGAGATGCAATAATGAAATGATGAATATGCAGTGGATATGTGAGTTTTAAACAAAGAGACAAACGCTCTAGGAAACCAATTTCATCGTATAGCTTCTGAAACCTATCTCCGATCTATCTAATCGTGCATTCCCTATCAAGATATCTAAGACGGACAATCCTAATGTAGAACCTACCCTCTCTCAAGGAATAGGAATGTGGCTAGATTGAGTCATCCCCTACTTTCCTGGCTGACACCTCAACTAAACCCCATTACGATTCATGATTCACCCGACAACCCTCAACCATTACTACCCTACTTTCGTGACCTAATGTCGGTTATTCTAAGCCTGATTTTCTTGGATTAGAATTCACATTTCATTCCTTCTCCTAATCCCTAACACATGCATATACATGGCCATTCGTAAACACAAGACAGTAAAGTTTTCAGACAAATATGAAACGGGGAAATGCATTCATAAACGAATCAAAGATGGTTCCGGGATAGCCATGGTTTAATCCTTTTTTCTAGAAAAAAATCTACTACTCGCTCATGAGTCTAAAAATCACAAACAAAACAGTAGATTAAAGAGCATAGAGATATCAAACGAGCGATGATCTCGAATCAATCTCCAACTCCTTGCGTGCCTCCCGTCAAGGGGACTGTGAATTGTCTTCTCGATGGTGGATCGTGGATTCTCCTTTTATGTCTTTTGTCCTTTACGTTTTATAAACTTGAAATTGAAGCTTTGTCCGATTCCTTTCTACCAAATTCGTCGGTAGGCCGTTTTACATAGTCATGCCCGACCGTGCTCCATGTCATGTCCGGTCAGGCATTCTTCTTTTGTAATTCTAGATAAGTTGTTTTGCCATGAACCCCGACCGTGCTGTGTTTGACCCGACCGTGCACTTGGAACACCCGACCCGTGCATAAGCTACGAGGATGAATTTGTAGCAAATGCCCGACCGTGCACAATTGGGAGCCCGACCGTGCTGCCTTCACAAAAGAGGATGCCTGACCGTGCAGCATTGAGAGCACGACCGTGCTGCCTTCACCAAAGAGTAGCCCGACCGTGCACATGGTAAGGGTTGTTGTTCGGTCGTGCTGGACACCAAGCCCGACTGTGCTGCCTCACAAAAGAGGCTGCCCGACCGTGCTGGTTACCAAACCCGTCCGTGCATAGGGTGAGAGTGGCTGTTCGGTCGTGCATTTGATCATTCTTGGCCATGAATTGTCCACTTCTCGTTTCGCTCGATTCGTTGTGACCTTAATTGTCCAATTATGTTCCTGTATGCTCCTTTACTGTGAAATGAATCGAATACACATTCAAACCTACAAGAATACGAAAACACAAAAACAAGTAAAACGGATACACAATCACATGTAAACCTCGCAACTATGGTCATAAACATCTCTAAAATCATACGTGAAACGTGTACGAAAACGAGATGATCAGCGGGCGAATATGGCGGTAATATCGGGGTCTACTTCGGGTTGGATTGGCTGTGGTGTACGTGATTGATACCCTTGATTTTGAGGCTTCATTCTTGGCTGGAAATTCTGATTTATTTGCATCACTCGCGGTTGACAATTTCCCGATAGATGTTGTCCATTCAACACACCATCGGGATTCCTATACGAGAAGTTTGTATGATCTTTGTATGATCTCTCCACCTGGGGTTATATGTGTTCCCCCAAAGGCTGATTGTCACACACGTATTTCACTTCCTCATAACCCCGAACTCCTTGTTCCCAAGACTGCTCTGAATAGTTCGGACAACGTGATTTAGATAACATATGTTAAATTCCCGCAACTTGATGTTTTACTTCAGCTATACCAGCGTACAAAGAAAGCACCTCATTCATGTTACCTAAAAAACCACAAAAATTGATTAAGTTTTGAGAGGAAAAAAATTGACTAAAAAAGAAAAGAAAACAAAAAAGTAGGAAAAACAACTAAAGACTCAGGAAAGGACTTTATCCTAATTCAAAAGTATCCTAACTCTAAAGCCGTAATCAATTCCACGACAACGGCGTCAAAATTTGATGTGGTTAATCTCAACTAATAATTACCTAGATTAACGCTTACGCAAGAATACGGATCGTGTAGTACCATGGTCGAACTCAAGGGAATCGGTGCAACTCTAAAGCTAGTAAACTAATGAATAGGAAAGTTGAAATAAATAAGTGTTTGGAATGCAAATGAAGCTAAACTAACTAATTAACGGATTAAATTCAATTAACTAAATACCACAAGTTTCGAGACATGCACGATGATGTAATGAATTTATAACATGATCATTGGTCTTAGATATTATGACGAGTTCAGGGAATTCAAGCTCTAATATAGGCACTAACTGGCGTAGACTTGTCCACTACCTAGCGTGCGTACTACCAATCTCCCGATTACGTAATCTCACCCACTAGATGCATTAAGACCGCTATCCTAATCCCTAGATTCAATCAACCGACCTGACTTAGATTCTAAATTGATTAAATCCTAAATCATGGCTAAGCTCCAAAGTCTAATCCCTTGGCATAAATTCATTAGACTTCTACAATCATTCATTCAAGTTACGTGCAAGAACAAAAGCATTAAGAACAACCAATCAGTGTAAAAATGATCAAATACCATAATCATTGATTCATGTGGCGTACAAGAATAAAAGCATTAAGAACCACCAAGCATTAAGCACAAGACTTCATTACATATCGGCAAAGCTTTCTAACCCGTAGCTACTAAACTACTCGAACATGGACTTAGAAAAAAAAATAGAAAAGAAACTATATTCAACATGGATAAAGAATGAGATCCCTTCCTATTCTATTACCAATGCCTTCAGCAGCTCCTCCACGCTCTGAGTTCACCGCCCCGTCTCCAGCCTTCCGGCGTGCTACTCTCTCTCTCTCTCTCTCTCTCTCTTGTCCTCTCGTGTGTGTTGTGTGTGGGAAGTTGTGTTCTGTTATGAAATTGAGTTTTCCTCTTGACCACTGATCATCTCATTTTCATACGTATTTCTTGCACGATTTTAGAAATGTTTATAATATATATGCGATGCTTTACGTATGATTCTGTATCGGTTCATTTCGAAGCTAAAGGACATGCACGAAACAAAATACCAACATAGAGGATCATCACGAGACAAACAGGACGAGAATTGGCATGGAATAGTCACTACCCGCGCGGGTAACTCCTTAGCCCGAGCGGGCTTTTTTACGGCGATTTTGGGCAGCAAATTGAGCACGAGTCGGGCGAGAAATACCCCGCCCGGGGCATGAGCCCGAGCGGGCAGCACATGAGCCCGAACGGGCAGGCTTTGTACCCAAGCGGGCACCCCTTGAACCCGAGCGGGCAGCCTCCTTTTCATCGGGTTCTTGCGCGATCTTCCGCGCCGTACTTGAGCGGGTCACTTACCCTGCCCGCGCGGGTCGCGACTGTCACCTGCAACTTCAAATAAGTTAATTTGACTTAAAACAGATGGAAGTTTTTTAGGGACTTATACAATAAGGAAAACGACTTTAGAGAAGAGGAATAAGTGATATTTTGCTGGAGGAACTAATGGAAACATCACCCAACTTATTCAATAATGGAAACTTATGAAAAGACAACAATCGGTGGCTGCTGTAACATAAGGAAGAACTGAACGTCTAGAAGGAAAGGGAGGGAGAAAAGGAAAGAAAAGAGGAAGGAAAGAAGTGGAGAGGAGCCAAGGGTCGAGCTCATTCACCAAGTTTGGAGTTCTTGATTGAGAGAGAGAGGAAAAAGGTTCTTGCGAAGAAGACTTGCAAGGAGCATTGGAGATCAACTCAAGACTTCGGTTTCGTTTGGTTTTCATGTTCCTTAGACTTACTATTTCGATTATGTTTTTTTACGGACGCATGAGCGAGTAGTTTGTTTTGTTCTAGGAGAAGGGATTAGCCCTTGGCTATCCCGGAACCATTTTTGATTTATCTTTGAATGCATCTTCCCGTTTTCATTTATCTATTCTTTATCTGAGTGCTTAAATGACTTGTGTTCATAAGGACAAGTAAATGCATGTGTTAGGGGTTAGGAGAAGGACCGAAAGGAGAATTCTAGTCCTAGAAGATCATGTTTAGAACAACCGAGGTTAGGCCACGAAAGAAGGGTAGCAACGGTTGAGGATAAAACGGATGAATCACAGATCTTATGGGTTTAGTTCAGGGTGTCAGCCACGAAAGTAGGGGGCAACTTGACTAGATCATGTGTCTATGCCTCGAGAGAGGGTAGATATCATATTAAGATCGTCTGCCTTAGATAACTTCACTGGTATTGCATGATAGATAGATTGATTGTTGGTTTCGGTAGTCTTGTGGTGCAACCAGTTTCCCGAAACGTTTGTCTCATTCTTAAAAACTAGTTTGTTTATTTCTTTTTAGTATTTCATTCTTAAAACCATATTTCGTTTGTTAGCATGTTTGATTCGTAGTTTAAGTTTAAGTTGCATTGCATAGTCTCTGTGGGATCGACACCTGAAGTACAACACACGTGCCGTGCACTTGCGGGTAGTTTAGGTTATTTATTTGACATTGAGAACGCATCAAGCTTTTGGCGCTGTTTCCGGGGACTATTGTCAACGCGTCTTAGATTCGAGCGTAGAGTCTTTCTTGCTTTGTTTTTGTTTTTGTTTTTGTTTTCTTTCGATTCTTTCTACCTAATTCCATTTGTTTCTCCTTTGTCGGTTTATGACCAGGTCTTAAGGCACTTCTAGTCTACTTCGAATCGACCCAGAGATCGAGCGAACTTGCAGACAACTAAGAAAGGGCAAGGAAGAAGGTAACACAGAGCCGTCAGATCAACGAGATATGGATAATTCGAACGGCCACAAACAGCTTCAGTTACCTCTCGGTAATTTGGGGCATATGCAACAATAGCCACTCGCGCCTCAACCGCGAGAACCACAAGCTCCTCCACCTCGTCGTCTCAGGGATTACGTGGTGCCGAACATGAACAACGTGCAAACAGCCATAAGGATGCCTGCGTTGCGAGAGAACAATTTGAGATTAAACGAGCGATGATCAACATGCTTTATCAGAAGCAATTCATGGGTGGAAATCATGAGGATCCCCATCAGCACCTCAGAGACTTCCTTGAGCTTTCTGGTACGTTCAAAACACACGGAGTCTCAGAGGACGCGATCTTATTGCGTCTTTTCCCCTTCTCAATTGGGGGGAGAGCGAAAACTTGGCTGCAATCGCTCTCCGCTGGATCTATCACTACTTGGGACCAGCTCTGCATATTGTTCTTATCGCATTTCTTTCCCCCGAGCAAGACGATTCAGATGAGGGGGAAATCACAACGTTAAGATGCAGAGATGGAGAGACTTTGTTTGAGGCATAGGGAAGATTCAAGGATCTTCTACAATTGTGTCCACACCATGGTCTTGAGCAGTGGTACGTTATCCAAACCTTTTACAACGGAATTTCAGATGAGCACCGTATGACGTTGGATACCGCTGCCAGAGGATCATTCATGGATCTGAGCATCGAGGAGGCATATGAGCTGATTGATAACCTTGCCATGAACCACACCATGTGGTCAACAC
>CM071875.1:23623787-23651385 GCA_036759665.1 Gynandropsis gynandra
TTCTTTGCGGACGTCAAACATTACCATTGGGACGATCCAATTCTGTACAAGAGATGCACAGACAGGGTCTTTAGAAGATGCATCCCCGCGGAAGAGGTAGAGAGCATTCTATTCCATTGTCATAGATCGGATAATGGAGGTTACTTCAGCAAGTTCAAAACCGCTTCAAAGGTACTACAAGCAGGTTTTTATTGGCCGAACCTCTTCAAGGATGCCCATAGGTACGTTTCCTCTTGTGATAGATGTCAAAGAACGAGAAATATAGGTAAGAGGAACGAGATGCCACAGAACTACAACCTTGAGGTAGAATTATTTGATGTTTGGGGTGTAGATTTCATGGGACCTTTCCCATCGTCGTGTGGCAACCAATATATTTTGGTAGGTGTAGATTATGTGTCTAAGTGGGTAGAAGCCATAGCAACACCAACTAATGACGCTAGGGTAGTGATGACGTTCTTTAATAAGATCATATTCCCTCGTTTTGGAGTTCCTAGATTAGTCATTGGCGACGGAGGTTCACACTTCATTGCAAGACAATTCGAGTCCCTCCTTAAGCATTATGGCGTAAGACATAGGATAGCTACACCGTACCACCCACAGACTAGCTGAGAAGTAGAGGTTTCGAATAGGGAGATTAAGAGCATACTAGAGAAAACCGTGTCTAGGTTCCGTAGAGATTGGTTGACGAAATTAGATGATACGTTATGGGCCTATAGGACTGCGTTTAAAACTCCCATTGGCATGACACCTTTTCAGCTTGTTTATGCAAGTCTTGCCACTTACCTGTCGAGCTAGAGCACCGCGCCTATTGGGCGACAAAGCTCCTTAACTTTGATCTTAAGAGTGCAGGTGAGAAATGAATTTTGCAGGTGAACGAGCTCGACGAGCTTCGTCTTGATGCATACGAGAACTCTAAGATCTACAAGGAGCATGCTAAGAGATGGCATGATAAGAAGATCATACCTCATGACTTTCAGCCAGGTGACTTGGTTCTACTATTTAACTCTTGTCTTAAGCTTTTCCCGGGCAAACTACGGTCCCGTTGGTCTGGTCCTTTTCAGGTATGAGAGGTATTCTCGCATGGAGCAGTAGAACTTTGGAGCGAGACGAGTGGGAAATTCAAAGCTAATGGACAGAGGCTAAAGCTCTACCAAGCCGCTCAACCGATCGAAAGTGGAAACTCCATTTCCCTTTCCGATCCACCTGTCGTCGCACACGCATAAGGAATGGAGACGTCAAGGCTTAAAGACGTTAAATAAGCGCTTTCTGGGAGGCAACCCAGCTGTTTGATTTTATTTTTTTCAGTTTTTTGTTTGAGACTCGGTTATTCGTTTTAGTTAAAAAAAGAAAAACACAAAAAAATACCACCGCAAACGTGCTTCACTTCCCTTACCCTCCATCGATTTTTTTGTGGTTTTTAGTTTGTTTTTGTTTTCGTGAGTCAGAGTCGTCCTATGCACTTGTCCGGTGCCACGTTTTGAGATGAACCCTGAACCTAGGATTCATAAGAAGTTGACTTTTTTCCTTGAAATTTTGCATGTTCGAGCTAGGTTTTCCCTAAGCGTTAGAGCTTATTAGTCGGCTGAAAAAACAATAGATCGTAGTTCTTCGGGAATCCTAGTATTGCTTGTGGGGGTTTAGACGAGGTTGCTAGGCTAGTTTATCGTTTATTCTCTCTATCCAGATGGTCATACTTCGTGTAGACGATGCTTTACTTCACTTTTCTATGAGGATTACTATATCGTATGAGATCAAGCTTATTTGCAGATTAAGAGCGCACAATAACACTCCACTGTCGATAGAAATAATGCCTAAAACGCATGATCTAAAATCGATATGAGTGCATCGACCTTGATACTCTTTCGATGGCTCGGGTCTAAGTGGTGGGTTGGCGATCATCTTTCTACATCCTAAGGCATGGCACAAATAAAACGCCGCCTACTCCGCTGCACTCTTAAACGAGATGCATGAGTATACCGTCATCTGTAGTCTGGGTCTAAGTGGAGGCTAGATCCCTTCAAATCTGACGTCCTAGAAGCCTAGTGTGTATGCAAAGAAAAATAAAAAAAGGGAAACGAAAAAGAAGTCATAAAAAGAAACAAAAAGAAAAAAAAAAGAGAAAAAAAAAAGAAAAAAAGAAGAATAAAGAAAGAAAGAAGCTCGGAAAAGAAACAAATATCCTCGGTTGTTCTAGGTTTAGCATTGTCTGAAGTCTTGTTTGGTGGAGAGAGTTACAGTGGCTTGTTTAGTTTTCCTTTGATTTACTTTCTCATGGGTAGCCTTGGTGAACCTAGGATGAAGACCGTAACTTAATTAGGCCGAATCTGCTCTCGACGTGCTAGTTGATCGGTTAGGTTCGCTTTAGCGGTACTCCTAGGAGAAGGGGGGATTCTCGGACTTTGTACACCCCACGTGTTCCACGTTTACGTTTGCTTAGGGACAAGCAAACGTTCAAGTCTGGGGGATTTTGATCATCTCGTTTTCATACGTATTTCTTGCACGATTTTAGAGATGTTTATGATATAAGGTTTTTATGCGTATTCAGTTCATTTTGGAGCTAAAGGACGTGCATGAAACAAAGTACCAACATCGAGGATCATCACGGGACAAACAGGATGAGAATCGGCATGGAATAGTCATTACCCGTGCGGGTAACTCCCTAGCCCGAGCGGGCATTTGTTACGGCGATTTTGGGCAGCAAATTGAGCATGAGTCGGGCGAGAAATACCCCGCCCAGGGCATGAGCCCGAGCGGGCAGCACATGAGCCCAAGCGGGCAGGCCTTGTACCCGAGCGGGCAGCCTCCTTTTCATCGCGTTCTTACGCGATCTTCCGCACCGTACCCGAGCGGGTCACTTACCCTGCCCGTGCGGGTCGCGACCGTCACCTGCAACTTCAAATAAGTTAATTTGACTTAAAATAAATGGAAGTTTGTTGGGGACTTATACAATAAGGAAAACGACTTTAGAGAAGAGGAATAAGTGATATTTCGCTGGAGGAACTAATGGAAACATCACCCAACTTATTCAATAATGGAAACATATGAAAAGACAACAATCGGTGGCTGCTGCAACATAAGGAAGAACTGAACGTC
The DNA here is from genome assembly GCA_036759665.1 of Gynandropsis gynandra. Lineage (NCBI taxonomy): Eukaryota > Viridiplantae > Streptophyta > Magnoliopsida > Brassicales > Cleomaceae > Gynandropsis > Gynandropsis gynandra. The sequence continues at coordinate 23,626,881 of CM071875.1, forward strand.
CAGAAGGAAAGGGAGGGAGAAAAGGAAAGAAAAGAGGAAGGAAAGAAGAGTAGAGGAGCCAAGGGTCGAGCTCATTCACCAAGTTTGTAGTTCTTGATCGAGAGAGAGAGGAAGAAGGTTCTTGCGAAGGAGATTTGCAAGGAGCGTTGGAGATCAACTCAAGACTTCGGTTTCGTTTGGTTTTCATGTTCCTTAGACTTACGTTTTTTATTATGTTTGTTTACGGACGCATGAGCGAGTAGTTTGTTTTGTTCTAGGAGAAGGGATTAGCCCTTGGCTATCCCGGAACAACTTTTGATTTATCTTTGAATGCATCTTCCCGTTTTCGTTTATCTATTCTTTATCTGAGTGTTAAATGATTTGTGTTTATGAAGGCCAAGTAAATGCATGTGTTAGGGGTTAGGAGAAGGACCGAAAGGAGAATTCTAGTCCTAGAAGATCAGGTTTAGAACAACCGAGGTTAGGACACGAAAGTAGGGTAGCAGCGGTTGAGGGTAAAACGGATGAATCACAGATCTTATGGGTTTAGTTCAGGGTGTCAGCCACGAAAGTAGGGGACAACTTGACTAGATCACGTGTCTATGCCTCGAAAGAGAGTAGATATCTGTCTGAGATTGTATGATAGATAGATTGATTGTTGGTTTCGGTAGTCTTGTGGTGAAACCGGTTTCCTGGAACATTTGTCTCATTCTTAAGAACTAGTTTGTTTATTTCTTTTTAGTATTTCATTCTTAAAACCATATTTCGCTCGTTAGCAATTTTGATTCCTAGTTTGAGTTTAAGTTGCGTTGCATAGTCTCTGTGGGATCGACACCTGAAGTACTACACACGTGCCGTGCACTTGCGGGTAGTTTAGCTTATTATTTGACTTTGAGAACGCATAAACCACTTCTCTTTCCTCTTTCCTCTCTTTTCTTTTCTCTTTCTTTTCTCTTTGGCTGAACCTAAGCTCTCCAGCCCTTTCCTTTTCGTTTTCCTTTCCTCTTCACTAATCGTTTCCTTTTTCTCGGTTTCCATTTTCTTTAGTAGCTTGTTGTTTCCTTTTCCTCTTGTGCAACCACGATTTTCTTCTTTTTTATATCCTTTCCTCTTTGTTGGCTGCCTTCTTTCTTTCTTTCATGCGTTTCCATTTATTGTTCTAACAGCCATTTTCATTTTCCATCTTCAACGGTTGCAGTTTACAATTCTTGTGTAGGCGGCTATATTTCCATTTTTGTGTAGGCGGTTGGAAGTTTACATTTTGTTCCAACCGTGCTCTTCTTATTTTTGCTCCAGCCACCGAAAGTTTCTATTATTGTTCCAGCCACCTACTTCTATTTAGCTTTGGCCGTGAGTTTCCACTTTTGAAAGCGGCCATTGTTTCCATTTTTGTAAGCGACCATTGCTTCTATTTCTCTTCTCTTGTTTATGATTCTTTGGATGCTGACCATGCATAGCTGATAGGAGAGTGGTTTTGCTTAGTTTTGCTTCATTTACTCGTGTTTGTATCCTCATATTTTATTTCCTGCAATAACACGAGAAAAAGCTAAGAGAGGACTAAGTGATACTTAATGCTCGGTAAAGTCTGAATGAATGGTTAAACAATCTATGAAAATGGACTACAATACTATAACAAAATAGACGTTATCAATTGGCCGAGTGATTAATCACTCTTCCTAAGTGATTCATCTAGAACTTGACAACATCTCAATTTTACATGCTGGATCGAGCAATTTTGTGTTCAGATCAAGCGTTCCCTCTATTTTCTCCTTGATACTCGTTTTGGATCGAAATTTAGTCATGTTTTTTCAATATGTGATCTTTATTGCATGTTGTCTACAAGATCATAAAAAAAACCCAAAAAATATAAAAAGGAGCTAAAGAGACTATAAAAATCCAAAACATTACGGAAACATACAACTAATCAAAGAGTGAAAATGGTGTGATCAAGAGACAAGCCACCATCTAATCATAAAGTTTACATTGCAAAAACATGCTAGGTTTTATTAATCAAATTATATCTTTTGGAGGAAAGGTTAAGGAATGCAGTCTCACATCATATCACATATTTTAAAAATTTATTGCAATCAAGTTATTAACATATAAAAAGAGTTCAAATTATTCCTTTTTAGAGATATCATATCGAAGTTGTACAAGTTTTTAAACTATATATAAGGATATAAGTTAATCCATGTAAGTGGTAAACCTATTTTCAAGGTAAAAAAATGTTCAATCTACTGAACCATGTAAAACCCCTCGTGTCCCATTTTTATATTTTTTCGTCCCTATTGTCTATGACTGATCCTAATAGTGCTTTCAGATCTCTGGTTTAATAATGATTGTTAATACGAAGATTGGACTGAAATTGAGTGATAAGTATTAATAAAATGTTAATAAGGTATGAAATAGAGACATTCAACAAGAATAATTTCTCGACATGGAAACAAATGAGGGTTTTTTTCTATGAAAACGGGTTATTTGGCAACTATTGGAAAATACCGAAGGAGATGAGTGATGGATACTAGAATAAAATAAATGAATGTGTTTTCATAAGTTTACACCTTGGATTTGTCGATGATATACTAAATAGTATAGAAAATTTGGAGAGTGAGTGATATTTAGGATTATATCCCAAAGTTGTATAACATGGAGTCATTTCACAATAAGATCTTTTTACAGAGAAGAATGTACAGTCTTCAAATTTCGAAATCTACCTCAATGACATAAAATATAAGCACACTCTATGCACTATTTTAAAATTCTCTAAAATGGATTACAAAATAGATGTAAAGAGCGTGTTGAAAATTTACTCCAAAATTTACCATATCCGTATGATTCACTCATCGTAACATCACTAACAATCTTCTCACAGACTATTTAGGCTTTAACAATTGCAACTAGTGTTCTAGAATAGGAATAGAGGCATAAAACAAACATGACATGGTGGTAGGCTCGCAACAAGCAAAAACCTTGGTGATGGTGATAGGGAAATCAATGGAACATGGTTCTAGCGGGTGTCAAAATGATAAAAAAAGAAGTCAGAAAGTAAGAAGACTATTAAGCGATATCATTGTGGCAAGAAAGATCATACAAAGAATAAATGTTGGTGTTATAAAACATAAAAGGGGTAATAAAACAACAAAATCTCAAGGAAACATTGCAAGTGTTCCTAATGGAAAATTTTCGTACAACAAGGTAACAACAGTTACTAAAAACACAAAATTTTTTCTGATGTATGGCTTCTAGATTCAAGAGCATCATGGCTTATGACCTATAAGAGAGATTGGTTCCATTATTAGAATCTGTTTTACGATGATATATGTATATGGGAAATGATCACGGTTTTCAATGTCATTGGCATTAGTACCATTAAGGTAAAGACTGAAGTTGATATCTTTCGCACCATTCATGAAGGTACGATACATGGAAGACTTGAAGAAGAATATGTTGTATGTTGGAAAACTAAATGAAATAAGGTACAAAACCTATATGGAGAATTAGATCATGACAATAGTCAAAGAAGCACTTGTTGTGATAAAAGCACACAAGATAACTGTATATCTGTACATGCTTAAAGGAAATATACTACAGGAACGAGGAACAACTATTGTAGAATCAAGTTCAACAACAAAATCAACGACGTTGTGGCACCAAAAGTTGGGTGATATATCAGGATGAGGTAATAAGGTTGGACATCAGTTGGGTACCTTGATTTTTGAGTGTACCCAAACCCGAACCTAAAACCGGATGGAAAGACAATTTTCTGCCCAAACCCAAACCCATGAGACGTAGATTCCCGAGGTTTGGATACTTGATCAATAAGTCGGTACCCGCGAGTACCCGAATCCAAACCCTATTTTAGTATTAAAACGATATAATATTATTAAATATTTGAAATGATAACAAAAACACACATAATAAATCATAAAATCCACAATCTACAAAAAAGTAAAAAATAAAAATTCAACCTTAAATCAAGTTTACAACAACCATTAAAAATATAAAATACAAACTTAAAATTAAGTCTTCATTAGTTTCCAATAGTACACATAAATAGATATGAAACAATCAAGTAAATAAATAATATGAATAAAAAATTTCAAAACTATAGAAACAAAAAAAATATAAAATTAAACGTACGACGATAATCACATTCCTTCCGAAAAAATCCTCCATTAACCGATGTTGAACCTCCTTGATAATCTTTTAATGAAAATTCTAATCACTATCAATAAAGTGGGTGGTTAAACATATAAAATTAATATTTTGCACGAATGTCCAAATATCCGTTGTGAGAGAAACACAAAAGGAGATTGAACCACACTTATATAGTATCAATAAACGTTAAAGGAAACTCATCAATAATAATCATCCTCAATAAATATTTACAAGAAACATCTTAATAAAATGACACAAATGGGTACTTTAACATTGCACTTGTTGACGCACCCGTTTGTGATATACAACTAATAGATGTACCAAAATGGTTGTAAGTAGCTCTTTTGTTGTCTTTTTTTCTATTAAAATTAATCCAAGTTTTATAAGATGTTTTCTATACCTCGCTATTAGAAGACACCTTTGTTAGATTTTCATTTTTTCTGCTGAATAATCAGTCGAAACTAATTTTTCGATCGAGGAGGTGCTTCAAAACATTCCCCGGTAGAAGATATTATTGGAGATATAATTGGGAGGTATGATTGGATATTAGTTGTTGATGTGTAGGAATTTGTTCCATAACCCTCTTGTATTTATATACTGACTAATCTAATACAAAACTCAAGGAAAAATATCCTAGTATCAGAGCATTTCTTTCTTAAAAAAAGAAACAAGATTTGATTCCTGAAATTTGTGAATCTTCTCCGGTGTTGATCTTCCGCCGGAACAAGGTTTTGACTAGATTTGCAGACGATACAGAGCCTCTGTGAAGAGAGAGCCTCTGGATTTACAGACATATCTTCGTCTGTCTTCTTCTTGCGAAGAGAGAGCCTCTCGTCTTAGGTGAAAAATCCGGGAATTCTTCTTCTTCTTCTTCTTTCTTTATCTGTCTTCCTCTTCCGCCGCTGCTAGAGCCGAATCTCTGGAGGGGCCCCGGGGATTTACAGACAGATAAAGACGACGACCGAAGAGCAGACAGATAAACCTTGTTAGAGTGGACAGAGAAGACGATGACTCACCTGATTGGAGCGACGAATCACCTCTGCCTCAGTACGCTTCGAGAGATTAGCCGTGAAACGGAACCTCCTCTTCGGCTACTTCACGATCCATCAGATCTTCCTCTGGATTTTTTTAAAGCGGTGAAGACGACGATCGAAGAACAGACATATAAAGAAAAGCATATAGATCTTCCTATGATTTCGCTAAAGTGGTGAAGACGACGACTGAAGCGGTGAAGACGACCGATTCCTTCTGAACCAAGACGATGACCGATTACCCAGAAACCTTCTCGTCGAAGCGCTGGAGACGACGACCGAAGCTTGAATCTGAATCTCAAAGACTGAAGACAACGACGAGAGATATCTGATTGGAAATCTTGTTTCAGCAGAATAGACGACGACCGAAGCTTGAATCTGTATCTCAAGCACTGAAGACAACGACGACAGATTTCCGATTGGAAATCTTGCTTCAGCAGATTCCTCCCACGATGTTACTGATCTCTCCATAACGTTTTTGTTCTCTCAGCATTGGTATTTTCCGGTGAAAACTGATTTCTGTCACCATGAGCACATGCGGCTACGATTCTTGGCCGCGGACAGATGCAAAATAGGGGAAGAGAGATCTTCGTGTACTCTTTGTTTTACCTTCATGCTTCAGAGGGGCCGAGCATTGTGATTACGTTGGTCCAGTTGTGTGGAGATTGCAACTACGAGGAATGGGTGAAGCACGCTCGTCACGTGCTGAATACCATACGAAAAACTAGAATTCATCGACGGGACAATCACACGTCTTCGTCTTGAAGATGTAGAATTTGCGGAATGGGGACCTATGAACTCCATGCTCATGGAATGTATATTCAATACGATAGAACCTCAGCTAAGACGAAGATCACTATTGTTGAGGACGTGCATGACTTGTGGGAAGACTTGAAGCACAAACTTTCTGTCAGGAACGATCTGTGTGTGCACCAAATACAGTTGGAACTTCTTAACTATCGGAAACTAAGACATGATGCCTCCTCGTGTTTCAAATTGATTGGTTATCCCGATTGGTGGGGAAAACAGAATCACAAGTCTGGTGGTGAAGGGACGAAATGATGAAGCAAAAACAAAGGCTCCTCCTCCGGAGAAGGATCAAAAGATCAAAGGGGCACGAGTCCTCATAGAGAGAAGGACCAAGATAGTGTGAGTCGTATGCTCGTGTCAATGCAGTACATGTTGTGGTTAAACTAGGTGGTAGAAACAATCAGATAGATATCGACCAAAACACTCTTCCTGGTTTCAATGATGAGTAGTGGACAACTCTCATGAATCTCCTCAAGTTGAAGCCATCGAGACAAGATGATGATCATCACTCTGGTAAGAAGTACGATATAAAATTTTAATAGATTCTGGTGCTTCATACCATATGATAGGGTTTCTTCTACTTCTTGAATCAGTTACTGATTTGAAGTCTTGTTGAGTGGGTCTCTCGAATGGACATCGGATTGAAGCTGCTAAGATTGGCACTATTCGTTTTGGTGGTGTTTTTTGCTTACGTGATGTCTTATACGAGCCCACGTTGCATTGTACTCTGATATCGGTAGCTCAGTTGCTCAAACAAAATTTTTGCACTGTTATATTCGCTGACCGTTTGTGTCTTACTTAGGACCGTACAACGAGGACTCTCATTGGAGTGGGTGAGGAATGCAATGGGGTATATGTCTTCAAAGGAGCAGTATCGGTGCATGTTAATAAGGTGGTTTGTTCTGAATTTCATGATCTATGGCATCGAAGACTCGGACATCCGTCAAACAGAGTGTTGAAATTTTAACCTTTTTTTCAAATATTGAAATAAAGACCGCGAATAAGTACCCGTGTGACATTTTTTAGAACGAAACAAACTCGTATTTCTTTTGCGCAAAACGATAATAAAGTGAGTGATTGTTTTCCATTTATCCATTGCGATGTGTGGGGATCGTACAATTCTCCTTCTACTACTGAAGCTTACTATTTTCTTATGATTGTGGATGACTTCTCGGGGGCTGTTTGGGTATACTTGCTCACACATAAAAATGACGTGAAAACAGTCTTACCATCTTTCATTTCTATGGTTCAAAAACAATATGGAAAAGACGTGAAAATCGTGCATTTGGAAAATGGTGGTGAATTTATGGCGCTAAGGACATATTTTTCAGATAACGGTATATTACATCAAACGTCATACTCATATACCCCACAAAAAACGGACGTGTGGAGCGGTAGCATCATCACATTCTGAACGTCGCTAGGTTTCTTATGTTCCATGCTAGCCTTCTGAAGTCTTTTGGGGAGAATGTATCTTGGCAGCTACATATCTCATTAATCGGACACCTTCCAAGCTACTCAGAGGCAAGTCTCCTTATGAAGCGCTTCACGGGAAAACTTCTTCTTTGGATCGATTACGTGTGTTTGGATGTCTTTGTTTCACGAGGCACGACAAACCACCGTCCGACAAGTTTGACTCTTGTGGAAGTCGGTGTATTTTGGTTGGTTTTCCTTTCATTCAAAAGGGTTGGAAAGTTTATGAGTTGGAGCTAAAAGAGTCGTTTGTTTTGTGCGACGTTGTGTTCTACGAATCTGTCTTTCCATTTGCAAATTTGAGAGTTCTGCCTGGCTCTACTGCCATCCACATCTCTTAATGTGTTTGTCTTGCGCGTGTTTGATGATTGGGATGTTCACGCAAGGGGGCGTGGTGATATTTTTTCATTGATTACCGCTACCAATCTGGTGTGGGTTCCCGCAAACTCTGCTTTGGGTTTGGGAACTGAGTCGATACCTCTTGGTATATAATCTTCTGTTTTACTTGACGTTGATGGTTCTGGATCTCCATAAGAACCTCCGGGTACCGAAGCTTCTTCTGGTCCTATACCTGTCTCGACCGATAATGTGTCTAGCTCTGGTCTTCTCGGTCGTGGACAAAGGACTAAGACTCGATCCGTTCGACTCGTAGATTATGTTATATATTCGGATCAATGATTTGAAGATCCCATTTGCATCCCACCTTCCTCTGGTCAGCCGTCCTCAGGTACGCATTACATCCTATAGCGAATTATGTAATGATGTGCGGAAGTTCAAGCTAAAATATTTCCTAGACCACTCTACCGCAAGTATACGGTTCGTGAAGTACCAAGGTCGAACTCTAGGGACTAATGCAGCATGTTCTAAGAATATAACTAAACTAAGACGGGATGAAATAGGTGATGACGTGATGTAAATCTCTAAACTACTAAATTAAATGGTGACAACGATGGAAAGATATGGAAGACTTGACAATAAGAACACTATGGGATTCGGGATACCGGGAATCGTAAGGATGTAACAACGAAGGATCATAGACCTATCAAACTATCTTGACAACGGGGAATTCATGCTCTAAGATGAGGAGTGATTCTGCCGAGCCTAAACCTCCTAACCATAATTACGTGCACTCCTACCTTCCAGGAGCAATTAACTCGTGACAACAGCAGCGTTAAGCGGGCAATCCTAATTCCTAAGCCGATTAACCGACCGGTCAGATTCTCATTAATCAAACTTAACCTACAATCAATAGTTCCAGATTCATATTTTAACCTTCCAGCAAAACACGAAGTCCAAAGTTATTGAGCGGGCTGCACTAGTATGAGCGTTTACGATGTTGATTATAGAACCGAATATCAAGAAAAGTTCAATAAATCAAAGCATTAACGCATAATTCGTACATCCATTACAAAACCGATATCCCTAGCCCATAGTTGGGAATCTAATCACTCTTGGATCTTACTGTCAATGAAGATAACACAACCCTAAACATGATAAAACCTAGGAAATACGATGCCTCGATCTTGCCTATTGTCTTACCGAAGTCCGGATTGATGCTTCTCTCCATCTCCAGCTTTTCTCGAGCCTTTCCTGATGATTTCCAAGCCTTTCCTTGCCCTAGCCATCGCTCCCCTTCTCTGAAACTGATCTCTCCGTTTCTTTTGCTCGTTCAAACTCTAAAAATAGGTTGTTGCGAGAAAGGCGGCCCGTTCGGGCACACAGTTCACCCGGTCATGCAGATGGAAGCCCGATCGTGTACATCGTCTAGCCCGAGCGGGCATCGTTACCCAATCGCGTGGTCTAACATCTCGAGTCGTGTAAACTCTCGGGGATTTTCAGGCTTAACTGCAGCCCGAGCGGGCTCCCTGTTGTTGCCCGAGTGGGCATGGTCACCCGACCATGTTCACCTTGTGCCCGGGTCGTGTAAATTGTTCTAATTATCCCCGTAGCTTTTGCCCGAGCGGGTAGCCTCAGTGCCCGAGCGGGCACTCTTTATTCTATGCTTTTACTTCTTCTGCCCGATGTTCGGGTGTTCCATTAAGTTTCGTGGCTTGAATATGGCTCCGAGTGATTTGTTTATTCAATATGTGCGGTTTGATCTAGGAATTTGCATTTTAATGCTCGTTTAGGCCTTGTCGCCTTAAAACTTGAAAACCAACAAAAGGGCGAATATAAAGAACAATCGTATCGGAATTGTAACTCGTGCTATGAAATCTATGCGAAAATGATGTAAATACCTAGCCTAAAAGTGATACACTCTACGTGTTTTCAAACTCCCCCAGACCTGAACCTTTGTTTGTCCTCAAACAAAACTAAAGCCAAGTATAAGAAGAGTCTAACAACGATGGATACTAGTACGAAAAATTCGAAGGGTTAGTCATTATGAAAATCAACGCGTCACATGAACGCAAGCCTAAGCGTACCGAGTTTAGACTTATATCAACCGAAAGTTTCGAGCCATGCAATCCTACCAATAATCTAAGTCTATTTCACAACCCTAGACAACGTCCAAGTGATCTCCATACCAATTCCCCTAAGCTTAAGATATCGTTAAACTCGTTTTCGCGTTCTTATTCTTTTTTTCTTTCTTTTTTTAATACTTAGATCCATGCTTGGTTCCTAAGACGTCGAAGTCGAAGAGGGATGGCTTTCTACTTAGACCCAGGCTGCCTATGGCACACTCATAAGGTCGTGTAACCTTAGCGGAGTGAAGAGGTGCGTTATTGAAGAACATTTTTTTCGATAGATTACGCATCTCTCTAACCCTTTGGACGTAGAATAGCGCCTCAACCCACCACTTAGACCCGAACCATCGATCATCGATGTACTCATGTCAATATAAATCTGAAATAGTTAAAAAAAATTTTCCAAGATTACAATGGAGTATAAGCGTGTGGAATCTAATAACTCATGAACGGTAAAGATATATCAAACAAGCAAGGGATAAATGGTATACACGGAGATATGGATACTTGGTACTGAAACCTAGGAGGTGAATGCAACTATAGATCATGGTTTCAAGCACAACTACTCGACTAATCGGGATCCAAAAGACTTCTAAGCAAACCTAGACTATTGTTCACGATTCGACAAGGTCGCAAAGTAATGACTAAACTCGAAAATTCGTACTAGGTATCCATCTATTATTCCTAATCCTAACCCTAATCGCTAGTATGTCACTCATAAAAAAAATCGTATCACTCAAAAGAGTACCCCCCAGACCTGAACAGAACACAGTCCCGGTGTTCGAGATCTATGAGAGATACCCGCATACCAAAAACTCGAGAAAATATAAGAAATAAGAACGAGTACACCTGGTGTATTTTGCTTTCTCGAATTTGTGATACATCTGAATGTTATACTCTCTTGCTCTATGGCGGGTGTTATCGTGAAGAACCCGTGATGAGGATCATGCAACGCAAAAGTAGAGAAGAAAGTACTACATCCATAAGTCCGAAAGAGCGTACATAAGCGCGAAAATGAAAAAGAAATAAAATATGAAAATAGGTCTATAAAGCAAGAAATAGAAAAAAGGAAAAAGAAAAGGAAAAGGAAAAAGGAAAGTTGTGGCCTAATCCTCTTCCTCTCCTCCGCGGGTGGTCGGAGGGTCTGCTGGCTCCGCTGATGTCCCTTCCCCAGGTGGGAAGTAAAATGACTGCAGCTCGTACGGGATGTGTGGGCGATATGGAATAGCGCCAGTGTGGTAGTCCTGTGGGATCGGCACGTACGGCTTGTGATAGTACGGCATGCTGAGCTGCTGGAATCTGCGAACGGACTCCGTGAGATAGTACCTATGCTGAATGGACTGCTCCTGGTACTGCTGTTGCTCCACATATCTCGCAGCCTCGATGTCGTGCCTCGCCGCCTCGAGGTCATACCTCTACTCTGCCCTAAAAGACTGATATATGCTCTCCTCCACAACATACCTGAGAACGTCGGAGACACCTTCCATAGAAGGGAAGTTAGAGCGGTGATGACGGTAGTCGGGGCGGGTACGAGGAGTGAGTGGGGCGTCGACTGCGCAGTCTAGACATCGAAGGTTCTGGTGCAGCGGCTGGAGCTGGATCTACCTCACCTAGTCCTAGGCCAATGTGTCTGATGGCTGGGTCGATCCTGAAGCGTATACCCTCCTCGTCTAATACCGGCATCTGAATCTCATGTAGGTCGACCTCCAAGTTTCGACCGTGTTCGTCCTTGTAGCTCCATATGACTCTGTACCGGTCGGTCGATATTACCCGTCGGTTGAGCAAGTTCTAAAGGTTGATCGATATTACCCGTCCTCATAATCTTATCCTCTGTCAGGATGCCAAGGTTGATCCCGACTCTACGTGCTATCATCGTGACAATCCCACCACAAATAATCTTCGTGTCCGTGCTGCATTTCTTGGTGGAAATGTCGTGGAAGTATCACATAACCAGAGATTCTAAGTCGACATCGAGTATGTCCCACTCGTCCTCATGGAAGCCTGTGTGTACCACACGCCTAAGGTATGCCAACTCTGTGTGGTTGACTCCGCCTTGTACTCCTTTTCCTAGGATAGAGGAGACTAGGAAATATTGGAAATACCTTAGGGTGGGATGGCGTATGTGGCTGGCTTTGGACTTCGTCGAATAATCACCATACACTATCTGGGCTCAGAATTGCGCTTGACGGCTCCTGTTGTGCTCTGGCATTTTCATGGAGGCGCGGTGCGGGGCATCAAGCACGATTGCGAACTGTCGCGCGCTAAGCCGGTAATTCTGTCCCAGCAGATGAAACTCCATAAATACCTTTTCTCGATCTTCTGACTCGGGGAAGAATGCCATGTACGACGCAAAAAATTCCGCTGTAAGGTTGCGGTACGTGTACTCCTAAGCCTCCCGCAATCCTGTCCATCCCAACGTGCTGAAGATGGTGTCAATGTGGTCCTTGATGTGGAGGGCTCTCATGGCTTCCGAGGATAGGAAGCGGGATGGGTATATCCGCGGCTATAGCTCGGTGAACCTCAACTTATGACCGGACAAAAAAGGTTGTTGTCCGGTAGTTGTATTGTTGATGAGATGTTGTGATTGGCGTGTACGGTGTTAATTGCCTGATGCCATCCGACTTTGCTGGCCATCTGTGTTCCAGGTCGTAGGCATCACATCAGCGTCTCTTTGAGCTTTGGAATAGCTTCGGGGCCATCTGCAAAACAATCGAAGAAGAACAAATGAATGTTAGTCACCGTTTGCAGAGTGCCCGCGCGGGTAGCGTATATAGCCCGCTCGGGCTTAAATTCGGCCAAAATACCCCGTAGGTATCGCCCGACTCGGTTGTTACAGCTGCCCGATCGGGCTCAAAATCACTCTGCCCGACCGGGTGCAAACCCTAACCCAAATGGGCTAAGTTGCAAAATCACGACATCCAGTTTGATTTCGTTGTTCAATCCGCAATTCACCCTAAATCTTTTCTAGTCCATACCTAAATCTAGTCCAAAGCATTCCAAAACACAAAATATTTCATGAAAATATCTAGATTTAGAGTCTAGGGTTTTTTCGCGAGAGAGGAGGGAGAGAGTTTATTTCGAGTAATCGCGGTTGAGTTTCGTAGTGACGGACCGGCGGCGATGGGGAACGGCGGCGGCGTGTTGAGCAAACTCTGACGGTGTGAAGGGTTGTAGGTGAGAGCACGTTCGGGTCGAGTTTCTTTGTAAGAATGGCCGCTCGGGTTACTCGAAATAAAACACTTACCTCAACAGATGATATACGGTGCCCGCTTGGGTAGTGTAAATTCGCCCGATCGGGCTCCTTTGAATTTGACCTAGCCCGCTCGGGTGGAGGATGTCTGCCCGACCGAGCATTGCTGCAAAACTGAAAAAAATACGAGGAAAAACATGCAGAAAAAATCAATAAGGCCACTAAAATTCCTAAATCCTAAAAAAAATGTCCACGTCTTGAAGAAAGTTCGAAAGTAGAAATAAAATGAAAATGACGAAAAAGGATACGGGACTCGGGTTGCCTCCCGAGAAGCGCTTGTTTACGGTCTTTAGCTTGACCCTAACCTCTTCATACGTGTGTGATGTCGGAAAGAGGAGGTATGCCTCTTCCGTCTCCTAACTGAACAGCATAACGTGGCTTGAACCCTGGAGCTTTTTCATTTTCGATTCTCCACTCTTCTCGTCCAATCCTACGACTCCATGGTATCTCCGTCGGACTCGATTTCGGTTGAGCGTCTCCTCAATATTCCAGGCGGGATAAGTGTATATGCGGGTCATCGAGGGTGTGGGAGATGAGATGTATGGCCGAAGAACCGTAGCTCGCGTTGAAGTCTGGGTTAAACCGTGCGGATTTCGGTTCAAATCAAGTGCCCGATCGGGCTCTTTCTTTGCCCCGCTCGGGTTGTCTAAAGTGTCACTTACCCCCGTGAGAGGTGCCCGAGTCGGTCTGTGAGGTCGCCCGGGTGGGTTCTTATCCAATTGCTCTGCCCGATCGGGCCCATATACCCACCCGCTCGGGTTACCAATTTCACAATTTATCCCCGAGAGCACTACCCAAGTCGGGCTGTGTGGCCACCCGACCGGATCTCCTAAATCTAGTGCTACCCGCGCGGGTAGGGGTGGGTGCACGCGCGGGTTGAGTCTCATCTGAGGGATATGTAGGTCCTCCATGTGTTGTGTGAATGCATCGACATCGTGGGATAGCTGAAATTGGCTCCCGGTGCACTCGGATAGTGGTATCTCCACGGGATGGACGTCGCGATGTTCACGTTCAATTTTCTCCGTTGGTGCATCCATCGTGGTAACATGCATTACGGGTTCAGTCGTATAAGACTTCCCAAAACGACGGGGATCTTCGGATTGATCTCCATGTCTACAACAACAAAGTCCGCGGGGAACCAAAATTCTCCCACTTGTACAGCTACATTCGTCAATATACCCACCGGACTCCGTACGGATTGATCAGCTAAAGTGATTTGCATGCGCGTGGGTTGAAGATCTCCTACTCGATTATGCTTCTCAACAAGAGACAATGGTAGCAAGCTTACACTCGCTCCGATATCGATTAGTGCATGCTCATTCTCATAATCGTAAATCTTACAGGGAATGAAAAAGTTACCTGGATCGGGCATCTTCTCGGCCATGGTAGGGGGCTGTATGAGGGAGTTCGTGACCATCACCATCTCGTTGTCTACGGTTCTCTTCCTCATTATGATGTCTTTGAAGAATTTGGCATAGGATGGGATCTTCATGAGCGCATCATAGAACGAGATGGTGACTTGCAACTTCCTCAGGAGTTCCACAAATTGGGTGAATTGAGCATCGTCGCTCTGCTTCCTTTGGCGCTACGGAAAGGGTAAGGGCAGTACCCTCGGGGGAGGTGCTACGTAGGGTAACTCCCTCTCTTCTTCCTTAGTCTTCTTCTCTTCCACGCTTTGAGTCATGGGTTGTTCGATCTTATTACTCAAAGGGTCTCCTCTTGAAGCTGTGGAAGCATGGCTTGCTCTATCGTGTTCTCTTTTCTTTAGGAAAATGGCATTTACTTGCTCCCGTGGGTTCGCCTCAGGTTTCCCGGGGAGCTGTCCGGGTTGTCGGCTAGGCCCTTGGGCTAACTGTGCTACTTGCATTTCCAGGAGGCTCAAGTGTGTCTGGAAACCGTCCATTCTCTTCCTCATGTCCTCTTGCTCAGCCTTAATCCCTCCAAGCATACTTTTCTGCTCTTGATACATCAATTGAAGCATAGAAAGAATTTCAGAGTCACCTGAAGAATGTGCGCGAGGCTGATAGCCGTAGTCTTGGCCACTCCCTCTTGGCTGGAAACCTTGGTTTTGGTTTCTTGCCATCATCCGCGGTTGAAAATCCTGCGGGTTTGCTACATTTCTCGTGTTGCCATAAGAGAGGTTGGGATGTCTCTTGATGTAATTTTGCTGTTAGACCCGATTGCTGACATAGTTCACTTCCTCGATTCCTTGGCCTACGGATGCATCATGTCGGTCGACATGAAAGCCTGCTATCATCCTGTATATCTCGCCAACTTGCTGCTTCAAATTCGTTAATTCCGGGTTGGCTACACCTAACTCATTTACTTCCGCTTTCGAGGGGTTATCACGGTTGTAGTCTCCGACCTTCTTGCCTCCTTCCCTCGCCATGCTCTCGATCAAATTCTCGAGTTGATTGAATGTGACATTGCTGAGGGAACCACCACTCGCTGCCACGATCATGAAGCGTGTGGTCTCTTGGAGGCCTTGTATAAAGCTCGTGATAAGATACTTCTTATCCATTCCATGATGTGGGCATATTCGCTGATAGTTCTTAAAACGCTCCATTGCATCGTGTAGAGTCTCGCCTCTTTCTTGTAGGAAAGTATTTATGCGATTCTTGGCGAGTAGCGTTCTGTGATCCGGAAAGAATTGTTGCATGACTCGCTGCTCCAGATCATCCCACGACGTAATTGACGCAGCAGGCAAGTTGAACAACCAACTTTGCGATGCATCCTTGAGCGAGAATGGGAATGCCATCAAGTATAGATCCTCCCGCGTGACTCCCGTGCCAACTTTGGTGGTGCTGCAGAGCATCTTGAAGTCCGTGAGATGGGAGTTCGAATCTTCATTCTCCATTCCTCTAAAGGCTGAGTTGTTGAGCATTTGGATGATGGCGGGTTGTAGCTCAACCTGATTATCTATGGTGCGGGCCATGCACGAAAGCAAATGAGTGTGCTTTGGAGCGGTGTAGGCTCCATAAGTTTCATCGGCAGCAGCCATGTCGGGGTTATTTGCGTGACCTTCTCCGCTGCTTGCGTTGTCGATTTCTTCCTCTTCGGAGGCGTATGTCCCTTGACTGCGCTCTCTATATACTTCAGACTCAGAATCCGCTAGTCCAATCCTCCTCTTTTTGCGCAGGATTCGTAGTGTTCGCTGGACCTCGGGATCGTATATGAGGAGCTTTTGTGTGGAGCTTCTCATACATTGCTTCCTGCACAACAAGAGACGAACTACCAAAGTGCAGATCTGAAGTAGATAAAATAGACTCGATAATAGAAAACAAAAAGAAAATGCGAAAAAATGACTAAGACTCCGGAAAGGACTAGATCTTAATCTAGCTAATTCCTAGTCTAGGCCGTAATTAGTCCCCGGCAATGGCGCCAAAAACTTGATATGCGGAAATTCAAGCTAAAATATTTCCTAGACCACTCTATCGCAAGTATACGGTTCGTGTAGTACCAGGGTCGAATTCTAGGGACTAATGCAACATGTTGTAAGAATATAACTAAACTAAGACGGAATGAAATACGTGATGACGTGATGTAAATCTCTAAACTACTAAATTAAATGGTGACATCGATGGAAAGATGTGGAAGACTTGACAATTAAGAACACTACAGGTTTCGGGATACCGGGAATCATAAGGATGTAACAACGAAGGATCATAGACCTATCAAACTATCTTGACAACGAGGAATTCATGCTCTAAGACGAGGAGTGATTCTGCCGAGCCTAAACCTCCTAACCATAATTACGTGCAATCCTACCTTCCAGCAGCGATTAACTCGTGACTACGGCAGCGTTAAGCGCGCAATCCTAATTCCTAAGCCAATTAACCGACCGGTCAGATTCTCATTAATCAAACTTAACCTACAATCAACAGTTCCGGATTCATATTTTAACCTTCCAGCAAAACACGAATTCCTAAGTTACTGAGCAGACAGCACTAGTATGAGCGTTTACAATGTTGATTATAGAACCGAATATCAAGAAAAGTTCAATAAATCTAAACATTAACGCATAATTCGTACATCCATTACAAAACTGATATCGCTAGCCCATAGTTGGGAATCTACTCACTCATGGATCTTACTGTCAATGAAGATAACACAAGCCTAACCATGATAAAACCTAGGAAATACGATGCCTCGACCTTCCCTACTGTGTTCCCGAAGTCCAAATTGATGCTTCTCTCCTTCTCCAGCTTTTCTCTGGCCTTTCCTGATGATTTCCAAGCCTTTCCTTGCCCAAGCCGTCGCCCCCTTCTCTGGAACCAATTTCTCCTTTTCTTTTGCTCGTTCAAACTCTAAAAATAGGTTGTTACAAGAAAGGCGGCCCGCTCGCGAACACAGTTCACCCGGTCGTGCAGATGGAAGCCCGATCGTGTACATCGTCCAGCTCGAGCGGGCATCGTTACCCGGTCGCGTGGTCTACCAGCCCGAGTCGTGTAAACTCTTAGGGATTTTCAGGCTTAATTGCAGTCCGAGCGGGCTCCCTATTGTTGCCCGAGCGGGCATGGTCTCCCGACCATGTTCACCTTGTGCCCGGGTCATGTAAATTGTTTTAATTATCCCTGTAGTTTTTGTCCGAGCGGGTAGCCTCAGTGCCCAAGCGGGCACTCTTCATTCTATGCTTTTACTTCTTCCGCTCGATCCTCGGGTGTTCCATTAAGTTCTGTGGCTTGAATTTGGCTCCGAGTGATTTGTATCTTCAATATGTGCGGTTTGATCTGGGAATTTGCATTTTAACGCTCGTTTAGGCCTTGTCGCCTTAAAACCTGAAACCCAACAAAAAGGGCGTATATAAAGAACAATCGTATCGGAATTGTAACTCGTGCTATGAAATCTATGCGAAAATGAAGTAAATACCTAGCCTAAAAGTGGTACACTTACGTGTTATCATGTAACATGTGCTAATTTTCAGATACGCATCAAGCGTTCTTGGCTGCAGTATCTACTCACACCGAGCCGTGATCGTTCAATGAAGCATCTCGTCTTCTGAATGGACGTCCGCAATGCCAAAAGAACTCCAAGCTCTTGAGTTGAATAAAACATGGACGATGATGCATTTGCCTCCATGGAAGAAAGCTATTGAATGTCGATGGATTTTTAAGCTCAAATACAATTCTGACGGTTCTATCAAAAGAAACAAGACTCGTTTGGTGGTTTTGGGGAACAATCAGAAAGAGGGCGTAGATTACGATGAAACATTTGCTCTGATGGTGAAATTAACCACAGTTCATTTGTTTCTCTCCCTTATGGCAATTCATGATTGGCACGTTCATCAAATGGATTTCAATAACGCTTTTCTTCATTGTGATCTCCAAGAGGAAGTATACATGAAACCTCCATTTAGATGTCATGTGGAGGACTCTCAGATGGTTTGCAGGCTGCAGAAGTCTCTTTATGGACTATGTCACGCCCCACGATGTTGGTTTGATAAACTGACCACGGCTCTCCTTCGATACGGTTTCACCCAATCTTGGTCAGATTATTCATTATTCTTTTTTACTCGTTACTCTTCCCGACTTTACGTCTTGGTTTACATTGATGATCTCTTGATTGGAGGCAACAGGACGGAGATCGATGTTTTTAAGGCATATTTGCGACAGTGTTTCTACATGAAGGATCTGGGTCCGATCAAGTACTTTCTTGGTATTGAGATGTCTCGTGGGAAGAAAGTTTTTTACTTGTCTCAACGAAAGTATGCCATGGATATTATTTTGGATATGTGGTCTTCTTAGTTCGAAGACGGCTGCTACACCACTTAAACAGAACCACAAGCTTCTATAGTCCACTAGTCTCCCTTACAACGATCCGACACAATTAGACGACTTGTTGGGAGGCTTTTATACTTTACTTACACTCGACCCGAGCTAAGTTTTGTTGTGCATATTTTGTCCCAATTCCTGTAGAATCTGCGAGACGACCATTGATTAGCTTCGCCACGACTTGTTCGTTATTTGAAAGGATCTCCGTGACAAGGCATCTCTGGTTGAGATCTTCTTCTGACACATTCTTTTTCAGTTATTGCGACTCGGACTGGGCGACTTATTGTAATTCACGTCGGTCCGTGGGAGGACAAATGGTGCTCCTCGGTGATTCACCTATCTCATGGAAGACAAAGAAACATGCCACAGTCGCACGCTCATCAGTGGAAGCAGAGTATCGTGCGATGGCCTTACTCACTTGCGAGCTCAAATGGCTTAAAGCTCTTCTTTGTTTCTTTGGGTTTTCTCATCCAAGGCCTATGCAGATATTTTGTGACAGTCAAGTTGCGCTTCATATCCCTCCAACTCAGTGTTTCACGAACGGACTAAACATATAGAAGTCGACTGCACACTTTCGTTCATCTAAACAGGTGGCACCAAAGCCTTGGGACATCATCCGTTCTCCTACTTGTGTTCGAAGTTGGGTACTCGTGACCTTCATGCGGCAATTTGAGGGGGCGTATTGGAGATATAATTGGAAATTAGTTGCTGATTTGTAGGAGTTAGTTCTATAACTCTCTTGTATTTATATACTGACTGATCTAATACAAAACTCAACGGAAAATATACTTTTTTAGATACCATTGTCTATAGTTAAAAATGCAATGAAAAAAACAAAGGTCAAACAAATTCAAATATTATAAATTTCCAACAAAATTTGCTCACATAACCAATATTAGAACAATGTGACATAGAATACATGGAAGAAAGACATCCATATAATACAATATCGACAGAGCCAAAGACAACCAGACCGACGACACAAAAGAAAAGAAACCAATGACACAGAAGAAAACTAGACCGATGACACAAAGACAATAGATTGACGGACCAACCAGACCGATGGACCAACCACACCAACGACATGAAAGATAATATTGATGGAACGAAAGAAAATCATACCAGATTTGATGGAATTGGACTTATCAGCGACTGACAATAAAGAGGCGAGACAACCGGTGAACGCAAACATGACATGCAAACACAAGGACGACTAATGAACATAGGACGAATGAAGATAAACGACCGTGAGTGTGGCAACGGGGGCAAATGTAAGAAAGAGAGGCATGAGGCTATGTGTCCTCGTGACTCATGGGACTGAAAACAATAAGGTAGGAATAATAATTCTAATGACATTTATGTAAATAATATAACATATATTGATATTTTAGTAATTTTATATTTATCCTCATATACCTGTTTTAGATAATAAAGAAATGGAACCCGTTTTAGTAATCGAAGAACTTGGATATGAATCTACACGTTGGTAATGAAATTTCATTCTTCGAACCTAAACCCACGGATTCAAATAATTGTTTCGTTGGTTCAGGATTGGTTTCGGGTCAGAACATGTTTTTTGGGTAATTTGTCCATCCCTACAATTTTTAGGTTACCGAACCCATATGTGTAATAACTATTGTACCTAAACTCGAACCTATGAGATCGATATCAAACATTTGGATATGAGAGAATTAATCGAGTACACACGAGTTCTCGAACCCAAGAATTTTGACTGATGTTTTTGGCCTGAGCTACTACCACGTGCGTCGTCTTCACTTCTTGATCTTTAGTTTCCATTCCCCACATTAAGCTCACATATCCAAAAGGCACAAGAAAAGGATTTCAAGGCTATCATTTTCAAACAATCATTTTATCAAATACCTTGTAAGCACATGTCATTAACCTTGCATATAGAACTAAATCAAGAGGAACATAGTTGACTTGGATTTTTGAAGGGCAATGAGAGTTTCAAAAGTATCATATTAAAAAAAACCACAAAAAGAAAGAAGACAAGACTAACTACCAGAGAAGAAAAGGTTACATAATGATGATGGTTGCACAAAGGGCAAAGGCGAAAGAAATCAGATGGCGGAGGCAATGGACGAAAGCAAGGGACAATTAGAGAGCTGACAAAAGAAAAAAATACAAGCAAAGAGTAAACGGAAGGAGGATGAGAAGAAGAGAGCCTATGAAAATGATGAAAAGTAAAAAGCTGATGGCGAGAGTATCAACGACCGACGAGGAAGGAAAGATGGTAATGGAAGCTCAAAACTTTGCATTCTTTGCATGGGTTGTACGACAAGAATGGAGGAAAAGAAAATGATAGAAGACATAAAATAACCTAATGGTTTTATAATAAATTTCATAAAAAATATGGATATTTTGGAAAGTATTTACATATATACTTGCATCCAAACCCGAACACTCGGGTTTTGAGATTTTATTATCTGAACCCGTAGGTTTTGAGATTTTATTACCTAAACCCGATTTCAAAACTGCAGGTTCGAGTATTTTTTCCATAGGCTTGGGACATGTTTCGGGTAAGGCCAGGTTCCTCGAGTAATTTACATAGGCTTGAAGATTTTAACAAATGAAGGACTTTTCTCGGGGGTAAAAATGATTACACTGTGTTACAATTAAGCAACATATATCTAAATTCAACAATTTTACTTCTACAAGTAAATCTATCTTGGATCTCCTTTCTGATATTTGGTAAGCACCGATTACATCCTTAGGAGGTGTTAGTTGTGTCTTTCATTGATGATTGCTCAAGGAGATGTTGGTTGTAGTCTGTCAAGAAGAAATCAAATGCATTTAGAGCTTTCAAAATCTTCAAAGCGTGATCAAGTTTGAATCTGGAGAAAATATCAAGTGTTTGAGGTCAACCAATAAAGGATAAGACATTGGCAATGAGTTAAATAGGTTTTGTCAATAAGAGAAAATCAAAAGACAGTTCACGGTGGCATACATATCTCAACAAAATGGTATAACAGAGCGGATAAAGAGAACCGTGCTGGAAAAGGCTATGTTGAGAACTGTTGACTTGGCAAACACAATTTGGGCCAAAGCAATTGTGAATTATGTGATCAATCTTTCACCAACAATCGAAATTGATCTAAAAACACCAATGGAGATATCGATGTGAAAGCTAACTGATTATTCCACTCTTCATATGTTTGGAAGTCACGCGTAACAGTGTATAACACCCATGAAAAAACCAAGTTGGATGTAAAATCCATCAAATGTATGTTCTTAAACTATAGTATGGAGTAAAGAGGATCACCTATGGGATCTCACTGCTCACAAGGTTATCACCACATAGATGCCTTATTTGCCAAAAAGAAAAAAATTATAGCGGTCTTAGAGAAAGACTAGAGACAATGAGAGTTAATATTGAAAATCGAAGGGAACAATAAGTTTCCTGTTCTTATTAAGATATTAAGGAAATTGAATAATCTCACCAAATTGAGTTTCTGAAATAAGAAATTCGACATTAGATCGAGAGAATTAAATGTAATTAAAACGATCAAGCGGAAAGTCATCGTGCATGACTGTGGTACAATGATTCTCTGAGAAAGAAAGGATCAATTTCAATGATATTTTCTCACCTATTGTTTGACTCATAACGAGTAGAGTTATTCTGGTGATGTGTGTTAAATTGGATATTCACCTATAACAGTTAGATGTAAAAAATGGGTTTTTTATGAAGAACTTGAAGAAGAAATTTATATGCTCCAACCCTAAGGTTTTACACAAGAAAAAAAGAAAAAGAATCTGGTTTACAGGCTGAAAGAACTAAAGATTAGATGGTCAATACGTTTCGGTGGAGTTTTAAAACTCCAAAGGAATTTCTATTTAATTCAAACGGTCTTCCAGGTACATCTGAATACAGACTCAGACTCACCCTGAGACTCTACCCGTCTTGAATCCAAATTCTAAGCCCTCAGTGTCACACACTCGTGTATGACCGCCTAAGACTATTCTCACAATAGCCTTACATTACAAAATGACTCTCAAGCCACTCTCCCACAAATCCCTAGATACACAATCTACGATTTGTGTAAAAACCACTTCGCAAAGTGTAAAGAAACTCTAGTTTGGTTTCCCCATTTTAAGCTCCACTTCTCTCTTTGACATTGATGAACTCTCAATTCAGATGGAGAAGTCTCATATTGTAAATCGGACCAGCCTTCTTTTAAATAGATCTTCATGATATGTTTGTTCCAATTTTTATGCTCCTTGTTTTTCTCTAACAACTTCCATTTTTTTAGATCCTTGATTTTCTCCAACAAACTCCATGTTTTTAGCCTTTGACTTAACTATTTTTGATCTATTCTAATATGAAATTTCAGCAATCAAACCAAGCATCAAAATACTCTAACAATCTCCCCCTTTTTGATCTTGTACTTTAAGAAACACATCTCACTAGACATGCGTCAATAAAACATAAAAAATATATCAAGTACTATGTCAATCAAGGTTGTTACTTATCGATGTCAGTCTCGTCCAAACAAAATCATCGATATTATTCTCTGTAACAAAAACATCAAAAACAAAAAAAAAAATCTATCAACTACTGGTCATTGTCATGTTTGACTTTTAGCATTCTTCAGGTACGCCTGCGGTACCATCAGTTCGCCTACTTTCTCCCCCTATTTGTGTGAGTATAAGATCAAAAAACAAAAAGTTAGACTCACAACATATAGAATAAATAAACTGAGAAACGATTAGAAAACAATACTGGATGATGTCCGACTCATCAATTTCACATGTTTTAATATCGTGTGTTGTTCGACGATCATATTGGTGATTTTTTTCTCTAGTTTCTGTAATGCACCATCACATTGTCATCGGAGTTGAACCTGGTGTCATCTTGTGCAGCGCTTTTATCTACATATATTTGTTTATAATTTATCCAAGGAGCGATTCTTTCCTTTGGCTCATCCTCTCCTACAATGTCTGGACATTGTTGCCTTAGAAGCCCTTGGATAAGACATGGAAATGGCAGGATGAATCTTGTTCCATTCGAGAAAGCTTGTATGAGGATCTAATAAAAAATTACTTTCCTTATGTTGATGGGTACTCCAGCTTTCATACAATAAACCATGACGCATGTCCATCTTTTTGGTAGGAATCCAATTTGAACGACAAATATTATTCAATAAAGCACAATCCCATACCATCTTAACATGACCAATTTTTTCTGACCACCGAGCATCACCTTTACTCGTAAGCACACGAGCAACAGCATTCATATCCAACTCTAATTCCAACTCCTTCTCTCGTATGATAGTTGGTGTGGTGTAAACACGAGTTTAATTATTCCTAGACCACTTCACCGCAAGTATACGGATCGCGTAGTACCAGGGTCGATCTCTAGGGACTAAAGCAGCTAAACTAAGAATAAAACTAAACTAAGATGGAAAAGGATAGAAAGGGATGTTATCCCAAATTTCTAAACTAACCTAAGTGGTGACAAACGAAACTAGGTTGGGGATAAAGTCAGATATGGTGAACACTACGGGTGTACGGGATACCGGGAATTGTATAGATGAAACGACTAAGGAT
>CM071875.1:23651706-23689939 GCA_036759665.1 Gynandropsis gynandra
CGGTGCAAGGATTGATGCTTCTCTTCTTCTCGGATGCCTCCCGAGCCTTCCCAGATGTTTTTCCAGCCTTTCCTTGCCCTGTTCGTCGCCCCCTTTGCCCTAGATCTATTCTGTCCCATAAATCCGCTCGTTTGAAAGTTAGATCTAGGTTGTTACGGATTACACGGCCCGCTCGGGCACAGGTTTTACCCGGTCGTGCTGAGGCTCGCCCGATCGTGTTGCTTCATAGTGCCCGATCGGGTGGACATCACCCGATCGCCTGGTTCAGCGGCCCGAGTCATGCAAACTCTCGGGGCAAACTGGATGGATTAATGCCCGAGCGGGTATACTTCTTGCGCCCGATCGGGTAAGGCTACCCGATCTCATTGCCTTTGTGCCCGGGTCGTGCAAGGTGTGCGGATAAAACCCCGTAGGTTTTACCCGAGCGGGTGGATGATTAGTGCCCGACCGGGCACCCTTGTCTCCTTGAAATTACTCTTTTCCGCTCGTTGCTCGGGTGTTCCTTTGGGTTCTGAAGCTCGATCTTGACTCTGAGTAGATATTTCTTCAATTCAGATGGTTTTGATCAGGAATCCGTCATTCTATGCTCATTTAGGCCTTGTCGCCTAAAAACCTGAAAACCAACAAAACGGGTGTATGAACCGCATAATCATATCGGAAATGTAAGTCTCTACATAGGATACATGCGATAATGGTGCTAAAAATCTATCCTAATATTGATACACTTTCAGTGTTATCAATAGTTAATTAGGAGTGCCTAGGAATCTATTAATGCGCAGAGGTGAAAACTCAAAGACTCCCCCCCCCAAGATATATCCTTTGGTACATTGAGCTACTAGTTAACTCAGTTGCCGGAGATACGTTGGCATAAAACTCGTGAATCAGTTCTTTGCTATACCGAGACACATGCGAAATTGTACCTAACATTTTCCTATCCTGCAGCAATCTCCACAGACCAATCTCCTTAAAATGACTTACATTTACACCCCTTTCGCTATATATTTGTCGTTGACAGATGGTCTTGAACCGATTCTCATACAGCAGGTGTAAAAAATTTGAAGGAGTAGGTATCCTTTGCAAGGATATCAGGATTACCTCGTGTTTTATGCACTGGAGATTCATGGAATTTTTCAGCGGTAGTCTTCTTCCATTTTCCACTGTTAGAACCTTTATTCTTCTTCCTCTTTGATTTGTTTGATTTCTTTTTCTGGGTCTTTTCCGGTATCTCAACTTCCATAATCGGTTATATATCTTCTTGAATCCTATCGTCATGAAGATTCAATTCTTCAACATTTTCAGGAGGTATTCTTGTTGGTTCGAAAAGAACCATCTCCATCATCACATTTTCCGGTCTTTCTTCTATAATCCCCTCCAGATTCTATTCCTGTACTTCAGTAGGAACATGATCATGAGAGAACTGAGAATTTCGTACCTTCTTCCCTTTCTTTGGAACTGCAACCCGACTCCTCTTTGTCTCTTTTTCTTCCTATGCGGCCATTGAATTCTTTGCTATCGACGATCTGGTAACACGTCTTACTAGCAGTAGGAGATCAAACTTCTTTCTTCGACGCCATTGATTTGTAGTTAGGGTTTCAAAGAGAAATTTCGAAATTTCGAAATTTGAAGAGCTATTTTGCAAATAGTATCATGCACGCAAGATGCATTTTATAATTTCCATTTTTTAAAACGTCACTTCAAATTAACTCGTATTTACCAAAAGACCCTTAACACTCTCCACACACACTTCATCTTAATTTTTATCACTTCCTTTTAAGTTAAAAAGATAAATCATATACCAAATTGAAAGAAAAATAGATAGCATAAATATACTTAGCACATCCATCAGGTACACCCAATATATATGTAAATAGACTTTCATATCTGATTAAGAACAAACACTATGGACTTCTAGATCGTCGAAATTGACAGATTTTCCCACCACTTAGACTCAGGTGATTGGATCATAGCGGAGTATGTAGGTTTTGTTCTTTTATCATCATTTTTCTCATTTATTCTTGCATATGGATGCTTGAATATTCTTTTTTGTTTATCTTTTTCTTTTCCTTTTGTCATTCATATTTTTTATTACTAACCTTATGCCCTTAAGACGTCGAAGTTAGAAAACTGCCTCACCACTTAGACCCGAGCCAATTCCATTGCACTCTTATCAATTTTATTGACAGTAGAGTGTAGAAGTGTTGTTCTCATCTGTGCAGTAAAAACTTTTTCCAATATACCAGGTGCACCTCCATATCAGAGTAAATATACTTCTACTAATATATTTCTCAAACAAAAAAGCACATTCATTACCTTTTTTCTTTTTAAAGCTCGCACACACCAAGTGCTTTTCTCAGATTCACAAAGCGGTTCATGTCTAGAGGTTTGGTAAAAATAGCAGCCAATTGTCGTTCCGTAGGCACATATTCAATTTTCAATTGCCTTTTCTCAACAAGCTCTCTAAGAAAATGATGCCTAATTTTAATATGCTTTGTTCTACAATGTAGTACCAGATTCTTTGAAATATTTATGGCACTTGTATTATCACAGTGAGCAATGAAAGAGTTAGAATCCATACCATACTCCGATAGCATTTGGTTCATCCAAATGAGTTGTGTACTGCAACTTCCCAATGCTATATATTCCACCTTTGCCGTAGATAAAGATGTAGAGTTTTGTTTCTTACTATGCCACGAAATAAGATTATGTCCAAGAAAGAAACATCCTCTGGAGGTGCTTTTCCGATCGTCGGCATTTCCACCCCAATCTGCATCACAAAAACCTACCAATACACAATTAGTATCTTTAGTGTAGTTTATACCAAACGCAATAGTTACCTTCACATATCTGATTATTCTTTTTACGGTTTGAAGATGGGATCACTTTGGATTGGCTTGATATCGTGCACAAATTCCTACACTTGCTGCGAGATCAGGTCTACTTGCAGTTAAGTAAAGTAGACTTCCTATCATGCTCCGGTATAGTTTTTGTTCTACATCTTCTCCTTCGGAATCCTTTTTCAATTTTTTGTTTGTAGACATAGGCGTGTGAGCAGTTTTGCTGTTGTCCATTTCAAATTTCTTCACTAAATCTCGTGCATACTTGCTTTGTGATATAAAGATTCCATCATCTAATTGTTTTACCTGCAAACCAAGGAAAAACTTTAGTTCTCCGAACATACTCATCTCAAATTCGTTTTTCATCGTTTGCACAAACCAGTCAACTTTTTGTTTTGAGATGTTGAACCGAAAACAATATCATCAACATAAATTTGAACAACGAGTAAGTGATTATCAGATTTATGAATAAATAAATTTCGATCAACTCCCCCTTGCTTGTATCCCTTGTTGATAAGAAATGTGGCCAGGCTATCATACCCCGTCCTTGGTGCTTCTTTTAATCCATACAGTGCCTTCTTAAGTCGATAAAAATGATCAGGATGTTTATGATTGATGCGTTCTCAAAGTTAAATAAAATAACCTAAACTACCCGCAAGTGCACGGCACGTGTGTAGTATTTTAGGTGTCGATCCCACAGAGACTACGCAACACAATCTAAATTCGATCTATGAATCAAACTTGCTAACGAACAAATATGGATGAAGAATGAAATACTGAAAGTAAATAAACGAGTTGGTTCTTAACGATAGGACAAACGTTCTAGGAATCCAGTTTCACCACAAGACTACCGAAACCGACAATCGATCTATCTATCATGCAATCCCAGTTTAAGCTATCTAAGGCAGACGATCCTAATATGATATCTACCCTCTCTCAAGGCATAGACACGTGATCTAGACACGTTGCCCTCTACTTTCGTGGCTGACACCTTGAACTAAACCCATAAGAACTGTGATTCATCCGTTTTACCCTCATTCGTTGCTACCCTACTTTCGTGGCCTAACCTCAGTTGTTCTAAACCTGATCTTCTAAGACTAGTATTCTCCTTTCGGTCCTTCTCCTAATCCCTAACACATGCATCTACGTGGCCTTTGTAAACACAAGTCAATTAAGCGCTCAGATAGAGAATAGATAAACGAAAACGGGAAGATGCATTCAAAGATAAATAGAAAGTGGTTACGGGATAGCCAAGGGCTAATCCCTTCTCCTAGAACAAACAAACTACTCGCTCATGCGTCTATGAACAAACATAAACAATGTAAAAAGTCTAAGGAACATGAAAACCAAGCGAAACCGAAGTGTCGGGTTGATCTCCAATGCTCCTTGCTTGCCTCCTCGCAAGACTTCTTCTCCAATCACGAACTGAATGAAAGGTCCAATGTAAGCCGTCTCTAATGACGTCTTCTGGCCTCTTTTATGCCTCCTAAGTCGGTCTAAGTGTTGCCTTAATTGCCCCACGAGTTCCCTTTTGTTTTAAGTTAATTTTACTTAACTTTGTTGTTTTCTCGGGTCGCGGCCCGCTCGGGCGTTGATTGTGCCCGCTCGGGTGCGGCTAGGGCTGAACGCGCGGGTCATGGACTGCAAGGGGTGCCCGATCGGGCATGGTGTGTGCCCGCTCGGGTATAGGGCATTTGGTCGGACATTTCCTAGCCCGAATCGTGCATGAATTATGCACAAAATTGGCCATAGGTTTTGCCCGATTGTGCATGAGTTGTGCCCGACCGGGTGGAGGCTTTCCATGCTAAATCTCGTCCCATTTGTCCCGTGATGATCCTCGAAGTTGTTCCTTAGCTCCATGCATGTCCTTTTAGCTCCAAAATGATCCAAATACGCGTAAAAACCTGTAAGGACATGAAAACACGAAAACAAGTAAAACGGAAACGGAATCATACGTAAAGCAACACATATATATCAAAAACGACTCCTAAATCGTGCAAGAAATACGTATGAAAACGAGATGATCAATGATCCTCAAAACCTTGAGCTTGTTCAACGTATACTTCTTCTTCGATGATTCCATTCAAGAATGCGCTCTTCACGTCCATTTGATATAACATGAAACAAAGAACACAAGAAACTCCAAGTAGCAATTGTATGGATTCTAGCCTAGCAACTGGTCCGAAGGTTTCATCAAATTCTATCCCTTCAACCTGAGTATATCCCTGAGCTACAAGTTGTGCCTTATTTCTAGTAGTTTGACCTTATTCATTAGTTTTGTTTTTTAAAATCCATTTGGTCCCAATCCAATTAGTCTCAATAGGTCGAGTTACTAGATAACACACATCATTATGCTCAAACTACTCCACTTCCTCTTGCATGGCTTTTATCCAAAACTCATCATTCAACGCTTCTTTCACATTTTTTGGTTCATGTTGGGATGTGAACCAGACAAATCTCACCAAATCATTGTAATTGATACGTGGTTTGTTCCACATTCTTCTTGGTTCGTGAATATCCCCAATGACATCTGTTATGGAATGAATTTTTGTGTACTTGAGTTGAAGTGATTTCCTCTTCCATCTCCCTAGTTGAGTTCTCCTCGGAACTTCTTGTTTCTAGACTGTCAGTTTGTTTCTCAAGTGAACCTTCAGGTGAACCGTATTTATAACTTCTGCCCAGAACCGAGGTGCAACTCCCTTACCGTGCAGCATTGCCCTAGCCATTCCCTGCAAAGTTCTATGTTTTCTTTCCACAAATCCATTTTGTTGTGGAGTTTTCGGAGCAGAATATTCATGTGAAATACCAAGCTTCTTACACATATTTTCAAAAGACTCATTCTCAAATTTACGACCATGATCACTTCTAATCCTCTTAATTCTTCCTTTGGTATTTATCAAGTTTAAGCACAAATAATGAAAGACTTCAAAGGTTTCACCTTTCTCTCGCAAAAACCTAACCCATGTATATCTTGAAAAATCATCAATACATACGAAAACATACATTTTCCCATTTATGCTCTATGTTTGCATCGGTCCCATAAAATCCATGTTGAGCAAATCTAGTATGTGTGTGGTCTTGATTTACGACATCTTCTTGTGATGTATTCGAACTTGTTTCGCTTGTTGACATGGTTTGCAAATAACTTATTTTGTCTTTTAAATCCTGGGCATACCTCAAATCAACTTAGAGTTAGACAATTTAACAATAGTTCGATAATTTACATGTCTTAAACGTTGATGCCATAGATGAATTGGATGTAGACCAGTAAGGAAATTTACCGCGGTATTGTCGTGACTTACCTCGAAACCATTGTGATTGATTCTTTCTTCGTGACTTACCTTGGGACCGTTGTGATTTAAAGTGATTCAATCTTTTCTCTGTTTTCCTCTTGTTAAAAGATCTTTGAGGTCTCCATGCATAATATTTCATTTGAAAGCAATTTATTTGAATATGCCCTTTTCTTCGACAGTAGTAACATCTTCTCCATTCTTGATATTTGGAACTCACAGGCGCGGAAGGTACACTTCGTGCATTTGAAGGTGTATCTGTTTCTGTCAGATTTTCACTTTTGACAAATTTTCCTTCATTGCGAGAACTTTCTCCTTTGTAACCAAGTCCATAGTGATTTGAATCTCTCCTTCCCATTGTTAGTAAGTAGTCCAGCTTTTCAGTTCCATTTGACAACATCCTTAAATTCTTCTTTGCTTCCTCTAGTTGACTTGAAACTTGATTCACCTCTTCCTCCTTTTTTAAAAGTTGTTTCGTAACAACATTTAATTGTGACTCAACAACATTCTTTTCTCTAAGAATCTTCAAATTTCGTTGACCCATCTCAATACATTTCTGGAATAACTCTTTCATAGTCATCTCATCATCACTTTCGTCATTTGATTGTTCATCTTCACTTGTGATGACACCGTAGAAAGAGACAAAATTTATCATGTCTTCTTCTTCACTTTCTTCCTCCGAATCAGTAGATACTTCCTGAGTAAGAAGAGACTTGTTTGTCTTTTGGATATTATGGCATTCATTCTTCATGTGTCCAACACCTTGACAATTGAAGCATTTAGTTTCCTCCAAGGCTTTTAGAGTTGCTTCTCGTTTTTGAACACTAGGACATTCATTCTTAATATGTCCATATCCCCTACATTCATGGCATTGAACTTTATATTTTCCTTCTTTCTCTGGGTATCCCTTGCATGTCTTGGGGTATCCTCGTGGCCTTCTTTTTAAAATTTTATTAAATTTCTTCGCTAACAAGGATATGTCTCCGATGAGTCCCTCGTCTTCTGAAGAATTTTCTTCCACTTTTAGTGCTATTCCTTTAGATGCACTTTTACTTACTGATCCTTGTTCCAGCTGCAACTCCATCTCATACGAGGACAAGATTCCCACAATCTCTTTAAAGCTTGTTGTGTCGGTATTAAGTGACATGTTCATCTGCCTTTTGTGCTGAAAACTTCTTGGGTAAACACCGAAAGAGTTTATTGAGAAGTTCTTGTCTTCATAGGGTTGACGAAAAACATGTGCTTCATTGGCCAAAGCATTTAATATTCCTTTGAACTCTTTCACACTTTCGTTTTCTCCCATTTCAATCTTTTCAAATTGACACTCAAGAATATCCAATCTTGTTCTCTTCACACTAGGAGTTCCTTCGTGTATTGTTTCAAGTGTGTACCAAGCTTCTTTAGCAGATGCACAACTTTGTATTTGTTTAAATTCATCCATGTCAACTAAAGCGAATATTGCCGCTAATGCCTCTGCATTATAAGTAGATGATCTCTTCTTGGCCGACGTCCATTGGTCAAGTGGTATCTCTTTTCCGTTGCCTTTGTCGTCAATCATCATAGGAGGATTCTGACCATACCTCATAGCTATCTAAGCATCTTCATCTATGCCACGAATATTTGCTCTCATCTTAATCTTCCAATACCCATAATTAGAAGAGTTGAGTATTACGGGCTTGCAATACGAGTATAGATCTCGTGTTCCTTCCATCTCACTCTTTAACCGGATCTCAAACGAATATTATTTTTCGTTTCCAGCTCTGATACTAATTGAAACAACTAAAGAGTAGATGGCCAATACGTTTTGGTGGAGTTTTAAAACTCCAAAGGACTTTCTATTTAATTCAAACGGTCTTCCAGGTACACCTGAATACAGGCTCAGACTCACCCTGAGACTCTATCCGTCTTGAATCCAAATTCTAAGCCCCGAGTGTCACACACTCGTGTATGATCGCCTAACACTATTCTCACAATAGTCTTAGATTACAAAATGACTCTCAAACCACTCTCCCACAAATCCTTAGATACACAATCTACGATTTGTGTAAAAACCACTTCGCAAAGTGAAAAAAAACTCTAGTTTGGTTTCCCCGTTTTAAGCTCCACTTCTCTTTTTGACATTGATGAACTCTCAATTCAGCTGGAGAAGTCTCATATTGTAAATCAGATCAGCCTTCTTTTAAATAGATCTTCATGATGTGTTTGTTCCAATTTTTATGCTCCTTGTTTTTCTCCAACAACTTCCATGTTTTTAGCTCTTTGATTTTCTCCAACAAACTCCATGTTTTTAGCCATTGACTTAACTATTTTTGACCTATTCAAATATGAAATTTCAGCAATCAAACCAAGCATCAAAGTACTCTAACACAGGCTAAACAAATATCTCTACGGTCTCAAACAAGTGCGAAGATGTTGTTTAAAAGAATTGATTGTTTAAGAGTAAGCCTCAAATACAACATATTGTATGTAGATCCTTGTGCATATGTAATACAAGAGATTTGGTGATGGTGATTGCATTATGTTATGGAGGATTAGACTTGACAATTCAATATTATGTTGATTTGAATTATGCCAATGACCTCGATAAAAGAAAATCCATTACATGATATATGTTTACTGTTAACGGTAAGCTAGATTTCAAAACTACAATTGATTGTCACAACATTACAACAGGCTGAGTACGTTATGGCTACACAAGCCAACAAAGAGGGAATTTGGTTGTACATGTTGATGGAAGAGCTCAAACACAAGCAATAAATGTTGTCTTGTTTTGTGATAGTTAGAGCGCTTCACATCTTGTAAATAATCTAATATTTCATCCAAGGACGAAACATGTAAATGTAAAATATCATTTTGTTCGAAAAAAATGGATGAATATAGCGTGGATATACATAAAATCCATACACAGAAAAACATAACATATATGTTGATGAAGTTAATAAATGGTGAAAAATATATTTGGTGTCGCTCTTTTATGGTCTAGTGAAAACATGAGCAACATAACAAAGTCGAGGTTGAAAGAAAGAATGAATACCACAAAAATGATTTTAAACGGGAGAATGTAAATGGTAAAACTACCTTTGAAATAAAAAAAATAAATCCACAAAATTCGGTGGATTTACTTTTTAGAATGACGGGTATCACAGTTGTTTGTTTGAAAATTTCTCTTATATAAGGAGACATTTAGGAGATTTCAAATTTATCCCAAACATCCCAAACCAATAAGAAGTAAAATGAAAAACAAAGAGAGTGTTGTCCTAGGATATTTTCTCTTGATTCTTTGATAGAGTTTTTCTCCTATTTATAATACATAAGAATTATTGTTTTTTATTTATAAATTGAGAGAAGTGTTATATTTCTGAAAATAAGAAAAACCCTTTTATTATTCATCCGTAGATGTAGGATTTTGTGGAACCATATAAAATTCTACTATCTCATTTTTATATATTATCGTCTCTATAATAGCTATTTATACACGAATGAGACTAACAATCTACTCATTACCAATTGCTTTTGGATTAAAAACACATAAAACTTATCAAAACCCAGTAAATCCAATTGGGTTATATTAAACTAAGCATAATACAATCTAGAAAAAAATCTCATTTTATCTGAAGTTGTTTCTAACTATTTTTTTAAATTATTATTCACAAAATTATTATTATTTCAGGATAATACATGAAGTATTTTCATATTTTTATAACAATATATGAACTAATATACTATTTTCAGTTAATATATAAACTTTTGTAATTAATTTTAAATTGATCACTTTAACAAAAATTGTTTTCGTTAATCAATTTAAAAGTAATTTCAAAACTTAATATATTAATAACATATAATTAATAAAATAATAGATATATTAATGAACAAATATATAAAAAAAGCAATTTATTTATTTTTATTAATTTAACACATTCAAATATATAAAGGATATGAATCGAACTAATTATTCTCCTCGGAGAGCGAAGCAATTTATTTATTTTTATTAAAAGCAATTTATTCATTTTTATATATTTTCATCCCCACACAGTGTCTTTCACTAACCTCTTAGGAGTTTGAAAGAATCACGCACGCCAGTCTTTCTTGTTTCTACTACTCGGTTTTTTCATGTTCTGCAATCTCCATGAGAATCTCTAGCCGTTTATCGAAAATCAAGGCACTCTCATCTCTCTTATCAAGCTCTGCTCCCTCGGCTTCAAGCCACTTCTCCCTCAGATCATCTAACAGATTCCCTTGGTCTGTGTTCATCATAGCACCTGGAGCACTGGGCGCAGTGGTTCGAAGAGAAGAGTCGCCAGACGGTGGTGGCAATGTCAAAAGCATTGCCCTGAACTCGAGGGTTTCAGCAAATGTCTCGAAATTACAAGCAATCAAGTCTAAGCAATACTCTCTTATCTTCAAGACACCGTACCTGCACAATAAAGTTCGATAACTAAGCCTATCAGCAGAAATAGACCAGAAATGAATAATGTCCCACATATTGGATTCTTAATCCAATGGAAACAAACCTATCCAAATGACCTTCCTTCATGAGGAATCTAGACTCAAGACTCTGAAGTTTCGATCATCGAACACAACTACAAGAGGACACTAGTTGCCTCAGTGACAATTGGACGGCACACATGATTCTGGAAGACCGATAAAAAGTGCTAGAAATTCCAATGAATCAGGAAATAAACCCTGTCTGTACGTGATAAGAACGAGAATCATACATATCTGATAATATCAGCCAATGGCACAGTTCTGCAGGCGTGGCACTTTCCAAGTAAGGCAGCAAGGCATCAGCTACGGCACGTTTAAGAGGAAACAGCAAATAGCGAGATGAAGCATCAAAAATTTCTTCGGCCTGTTCAAGTAGTAAACAGTTTTAGAGGGCTAAGAGCAGAAATAAAATCTCAAAATCCCATTCAAAATGTTACCTGATTCGGATTGATCTCCTTCAAGCCATCCGTGTACCTAATATGTTTAATAGAGTTAGCTACATCAAGTTTTTATTTTTGCATCAAGTTTTCAGTTTTCTACAGTCAAGAGGTACTTACATGTACTCAAGCATCTTCTCGAAAGCCTCTGCACTCAAATCATGTTCTTCAAGCAATGGGAGACGCCCACCCGGTAAACCATTTTTCCCCTCATGGAAATCATTCACACGGGATAATCTTGCTCTAAAATACTCAGATCTTGAAGCTAGAATGACTTGATGACACCGGAAAATCCTTTTATCAACTTTAACGCAAACATCGGCAAGATCTTCCACAGAATCACTGATTCTCACAGCCCCGATATATTGATGTATTGCATCATGACTGATATCTGCAAGGGTTTGTGCACTGGATATCGGTATGGAAACTTGAAGAATCCTATGTAAGGAAGCAGAGAGCCTGTCTTCCTCGGGTAGGGATACACCCTGTAAGATAAAACGTTTCTGAGAGTTATCCATGTCCCTATGTGTCTTGTACTCTGCATATTTCTGGTGAATCAGTTCCTTCTGAAGGATTTTTTGTAGTGATTCACATTTACAGACTTTGCAAATCCTCACAAGATCTTCCATGTCATCAACTGATATTTCCAGCCTATCTGAGTAGAAAAAGTGGATAAGGCTGTAAAGAGCAGAATACGAAAGCTTCTCTTTCGAAAACCTGACTTCTCTTCGGTTTCTCCATTCAGTCTCAAACTTATGCTTGAAAAAGGGTGATCTCGCACTTAGAATAACTCTGTGGGCTTCAATGGGTCTACCTTGCACGTAGAATGCAACATCGGGTGGGAAGTGATTGGAACTAGCCGTCTCACTTGGATGACCTATGGATACTGAGAATGTAACACTTTCATTTGTCAAGCAAATCACATACAACAATGAACACAACAAACAGGTGGAATACAAAGCAGCAAGTATATAATACAACTTACAAGTAGTGTCGAGGACTATCGCACTAAACATAGTTTCCAAAAACGTAGAAATACTTCAAGAACTCAACTTTAAGCCACAACATATTGAATCAGTGACACACATGTCCTTCTATGGAGCAAAGGGTATCTCAAATCCTAAGCGAATCAATGAGAACTAAGATTCCTAGGAAGAACTCCAAAACAGAGTATCATCGAGTTCTAAAACACAATTCAGAACCATGGAATAGATTATCATGCCATTTCCAAAACAAGCGAAACCAACAACAAGATGATAAGAAGAACTGCCTCTTGGAATGCCATATCACAAGAACACCAAGGATTTAAAAATATCTCAAATAAAAACCCAGAAACCAAATCGAAACATACCAGAAACCTGAATATTAGCATCAGCAGCTTGATCCAGAAACACCCGATTGTTCGCACACCCTAAAAATGTCTCTCTCAGAGAACTCTGCAATGGGCCTAGCGGAGGCGGACGAGCCTCGAAGGCCTTGAGGAGCTTACGAACCCTAAGGTTAAGCGCAGCGTAGTGACAGCGGTCGCCATCGAAGGTATGCTCGGAGCAAATCGCGCCGCTCTCGAGGAGCAAACGAGCGGCGTCGATGTGACCAGAGAGACAGGCGTAGTAGAGTGCCACGGAATCCCAACGATCACGAGCGTTGACGTTGACTCCTGTCTCGAGGAGATACCGGAGCCGGTCGATGTCGCCAGCGCGTGAGGCTTCGAAAATGTCGCCGTTGGGGACTCTCTTCAAGGGCACAGAGGGTCCGAAGTCCTCGGGCTCAAGGTCGAGATCTTCGATGTCTGGTTCCTCGGTCGTCCAACGAGACGGATTATCTTTTGGAGACATCGTCTATCGTATACTCTGTGGTAATTCTCCTTCTACTTTTTCATGCGTAGTTCGAAATGGATTTGTCTTTATCGGGGAGATAATAAGCATAAACGCTAAAGAGTTTATCTTGATCGTGCAACCCAATTGAGACAGATAGCTGGAATCGTTGCTACCATTTCCATGGCGGTTACCAGAGAAATGGAGGGAGGCGTAAACTAGGGCTGGGCACGGGTCGGGTACCCGGATTTTTGAGGTACCCGAACCCGAACCCGAACCCGAACGGGTAGACATATTTCTACCCGAACCCGAACCCGAGGGGTTCGGGTACCCGAGGCTCGGGTACCCTCCAAATACAAATACAACCCGCGGGGACCCGAACCCGAATCTACCAAGATCAAATCCCTAAAATCTCTCTCAAGAAGCGATTCTCACGTGCGTACACCCAATTCTCATGGCCCAATCGAGCTTTCTCGGCCAGAAGACTCTCTAGTTGGAGGCGGATCTGCAGCCACACTCACACATAATGGCATTTTCGTAAATAACTTGATATATATGGGTATTTTAATATTTTTGTTTATATATGCTCGGGTACCCGCGGGTACCCGTCACAGAAATATAAAAACCCGAACCCG
Organism: Gynandropsis gynandra; assembly: GCA_036759665.1. Classification (NCBI taxonomy): domain Eukaryota; kingdom Viridiplantae; phylum Streptophyta; class Magnoliopsida; order Brassicales; family Cleomaceae; genus Gynandropsis; species Gynandropsis gynandra. The sequence goes on from CM071875.1 coordinate 23,665,202, forward strand.
AACCCGAACCCGCGGGTGATGAGATTTCATTACCCGAACCCGAACCCGAACCCGCGGGTTCGAGTAATTTTTCGCGGGTTCGGGACGGGTTTCGGGTCGGGACGGGTTCTTCGGGTAATTTGCCCACCCCTAGCGTAAACCATACCACATTGTGTTGTACTTTGGGGTAAACCTTTTATTTCTAGACGGGAGCTTCTTCTTTTTTTCTTTTTTTTTTTTACTACGAAATTAGGCTTATCAAAACTCAACTCGGTCCGCCGCCAATTGATCCCAAATTCGCCGGATACAAGTTGGGATCAGGATAAAAAAAATGGGATAAACTAAAAAAAACTAAAAATAATCTTGATAAATAAATTTCAATAAAATTAAACCTTTTATTTTTAATTCTATAAAAAATCTTTAAATTATGTTTTAACGTAAAAAAATATAAAATTTATCATGGTTTTTTTCTTAAAAAAACATAATTTAAAAGTTTATTTTATAGAGTTAAAAAAAATTTTTCAAGAATTTTTTTGGATTTATCTCTTTATAAAAAACGTTATCATTAATTATAATGTTATGATGTTTTAAATTTTATTAAAAACCATTTTCTTATATGTTATAATTTTGATAATTATTATAATTCATTTTATAATTGATATTTATAATTTTGATATATTTCCAATCATATTTTAAATAATTATTATATAAACATTTTTGTTGAGTATAAAAAAATAAATTGCAATAATCTTAACATATTTATACATACAAATTTTCAATCTTAAAATATATTATGTGTTTTCTTTATTCAGATAATAACAATTTTATATAGGTTAAAAATATATCAATTATATTTTTTACTAATCAAATATTACTTTTAAAGTTATTTGATAATAATGGAATTTTACATCTTTATCTAAAGTTTGACTATTAATTATTCTGAAAATATATAAGTATATATTTTATAAACAAAATAATAATAATTGAACGTGAGGATTTGTGGTGGGTTTAAAACTAGAGACGATGCTCTGTTTTTCGGAGAAAATTTCAATTTTTACGTTATTCTGCAATGTTCGTTATAAGATAAGAATTCTTTGCCGATCGTAAACAGAAGGTGATTCTAGTATAAGTTTCGGAGTTAGAGTTGGTTGTGAGTAGGATTGTTATTCAGACAATCTAAACACGTAAACCTCGTGTTATTCTCCTAAATTCTCAGCCTTCATCTCAATCTTGGTTTCATTCTGTTCATACAACTTCGAATTTACCAAGATTTAGGGATTAAAACCATACAAGGGTACAAGAGCCGGGTCGAATAACAAAAAGGTTCTCTATCAAACAAAAGTCTTGGTGAAACATGTGAATTCAATCACTCGAAAAGGGGGACAATGGCAACAGCGGTCAAGCTTGACGTCGAAAAGTATAATGGGAATGATGATTTCTCACTATGAAAAGAAAAGATTCCAGTAAATCTGGAAATTCTCAAGCTCCATGATGTTCTTGAACATGACTGTAAACATAGAGACAAGAAGTCTTAGTTAAAGAAGAAAGTGGAGCTTGACAAAAAACAATTTCAACATAAGGAAAAACAATGCAAGAATCCATGCAAGTACAGAGTAGAACAGTTCAAATTTTCATTCTTTTATATTTGACTGATCAAATCATGAGACATGTCAAATGTGAACATACGGCAATAGGTATTTGGAGATTACTTGAACCTGAGTTTATTCACAAGTCTCTACCCAATAAAAATTTTTTAAAACAAAATTTTACGCTTTCAAGATGGATGAATAAAAAACAATGGAAAAATATGGATGTCTTCAAGAAAATAATTACTGATCTTGCAAACCTCGAAATCACAAATGATGAGATGTGTCTATTCATCCTTAATTCTTTGATTGATTAGTATGAACACTTGAAGGACACACTAACTATAACATGAATGAACATATTACTCTAGATGAGATAATTGAGGCTGTACACTCTAAAGAGTTAGATATTTCGGTAAGAAAAAGAGATAAACAATAGAAAGGCTCATCATAAGGGAAAGGTCAATTCGGAACTTAATTTGAAAGCCATATTTTGACTCGGACGTTTTCGGGATGCCCCTAATAACCAACGAATGGCAAGTGCTTTTCCTTGCGTGGATCCTATTTCAATGGGAACTTGATGAGTTGATCCGCCTACACGTCTTGCTTTTACTGCTATATTGGGAGTTACTCCACGTATTGCTTGACGTAAAACAGATAGTGGATTTGTTTCTGTCTTTTGTTGAATCTTTTTCAAGGCTCGATAGATAATTTGATAAGCCAATGATTTTTTTCCGTGTTTCAGAATACGGTTAACCAACATGTTAACTAATCGATTACGATAAATTGGATCGGATTTTTGCAGTTTTTCTTCTGCAGTACCTCGACGTGACATGAGCGTGAAAGGGGTTCAAGAATCTGTTTTCTTTTTATAAGGGCTAAAATCTTTTATTTTGGAGAAAAAGAAAAAAAATGACAAAAGAAAGAAGTCCAAATCAAAGTCGAAGATCAAGACTAGTTCAAAGTATTGGTATGGTAGGAAATAGAGACATTCCCTAGGAAAATTGTTATTTCGGAAGAAGTTTTTGCAGAAAAGACAATTAAGAACTAGAGATGAGATTGTTTCTCTCACAGAAAGTGAGTTAAACTCCTTATTATATGAGAATAAGATCCTAAAGGTCAATGGATCTTAGATTCATGAAAGAATGATTTCAAGAATTGAAACTCTTTAATGTCGCGAAGGTGATCATAGATAATAATATTATTTGTGAGGTAAACAGAATTGGAACAATAAGGATCAAAGTGCATGATGGATCAGAGAAGCTTGTGACATAGATGAGATATATTCCAGATTTGAAGAGAAACTTGCTTTTATAAAATATGGATTTGGGTCTAACTAATCCCAAAAGCTAAATCAAAAGTTTAGGATTGTTCAGTACCATATATAGGAGTCCAAATTTCATGTTCTAGCCGATGTGGGAGATCTTTTCATATTACTCCCCTTCACGTCCAAGCTCGATCCTAGAGCGTGGACATCACAATCGGGAGTCCAATATCGGTATATTTAAACTGGGACGAACCATGCTTTGATACCATATCAAATATGGGTCTAGGCCTAACTAACCCTAAAAGCTAGTTCGAGAGTTTAGGATTGTCCAATACCATACATAGGAGTCCAAAATTCATGTCCTAGCTGATATGGGACAACTTATCATAACACTCCCATTGATGAGGATATCACAAAGAAAGCAAGCCTCGAACGGACGGAAGGAACACATGGGTCGAACGGGAAAAACAATCACGTGGACGCACGGGACATTGACGAGGACGTGCGGGACGCTAACGAGGACGCACATGAAGCTTACGAGGACGCGGATACGCGGACCGTTGATGAGACTTGCGGACTAACGGTCGCGTCCGATATTTGCAAGTCAGCTAATTCGGATATGAGACTTTGTACGAAAACACCTAAATGGAGGCCTTCCCGAAGTCCAAATTCGATGAAACAAAGACCATTGGAACCAGCACTCAAGAGCTTTCAGATGAGTACCGGTTCACTATCGGACGACATTCCGGTGACGTTTCCAACGAGATATCTAGTGCACACTAAGAGCCAAATTTTGAGGTTTCAAGCATGTTGAAGGGGACTTGGACTAGATCTAAGGCCAGGAGGCTAAAAGAGAAGATTCAAGACATCATAGAAGCCCAAGAGATTGAACAACAACATTATTTGAAGGGTTTAAAGCCTCACAAGCCCATGAACCACACAAAGATCCATCAAGAGGAAGTGTCTTGGATTTGTATCATTCAAATTCAAATTTGAATTCAAACTGTACCAAGAACACCTATAATTTAGGGCTTATTTCGTGCATTGTCAGTAGGAATATAATCTAGGAAGATTAGTGGTCAATAAGAGTCTTAGACTTTTGAATATGAGTGTAATGTGAGAAGTTTGTTTTGGCCTTCTTTCTTTTTAAGGATGCACACATGAATAATAAAAAGAAGTCATTTTGGAACCAATTACAGACCAAAGGAGCTTAGCTCATTGTTCTTGAGATTGAGAGATTCATCTCACACAAATCGTTCAAGTCCGGGACTTGCTCGATTCGACTTATCAAGTAGAGGTGCATATGCTCAAGGGTTTTGGACGGTCTCACTGAGATTTTGGCCAACGTTCTTCAGCACGTATCCGTATACGGGTTCAAAGGCATCTATCCGCACAACCGGGTGAAACTCACGATCCAGTCGGGATCAGTTGGTATTAGAGCCACGTTCTCACGATTGTATCTATACAATTCTTATTCATTTTATTCCTAAAGGATTTGGTTGTTCTCTCTCTTGTAGGTTCAAACAAGAGTCATTTAGGGTTTAGAGTTAAAAAAAGAAGAATCGGCCAAAGAGCCTAAGAAAAACAAAGAAACGACCAAAGAGTCTAAAAAAAGAAAACGGCCAAAGAGCCTAAGAAAAAAGCAAAGAGAAAAGAAAGAAAAGTAAAATAGAAACAAAGAGCCGGAAGGGCCACTTCTTAGAGGCTGAACCAAGGAGAAACCATCCTAGGTTCATCATCAAAGAGCGACTCAACACACGAGAAAGACAACACTCGCGGCAAAGCACTTGGACCCGGACCACGAACACGTTTTGAAAACGTGAACTCGAAGATAGGGAGTCCTAAGGAACCTAAGATCAGTCCACCAATGGATCCCAAAGGAACCTAGTAGACCTCACAATCATCGAGAACTAAGCTTGATAAGAAGGTTAAGTGATTATCTTCGCATGAATTCGTTTGTGCGTAGGTTATTTCTCAATTTCTTTTGCGAGAGTACTAACTTGTTTAGGTCACATTTCCTTCGATTCATCATGTCCAACAAGAGTGAATGATCAGTGAATAGAGCACCGGAGCCTCAAGTGACACGAGAGAAGTTTGAAGCTCTCCAAGAGCAAATCACGAATCTCACGCGTCTCCTCACGGTTCAACAACAACCACCGCGGCTCGAAAGGGGAGAACCGGCTAATCAAAGCCCTAATCATGATCAATGCAGGCGTGGAATACCACCTAGGGGAGGCCAAGAACTACATCCTAGAGCTGACCATGGAGAAGACGAAGATAACAATGTAAACTTGCATTTTGGCCGATACGGCGGGGGAGGTGCAAATGGACCCTCCGATGACGAAGATGACCTACCCTACATGGCAAGACAAAGGCAAGAGGGAAGAGCACCACATAGAGACTTCCATGACCATGATAATGGTGGTGTGAGAGTGGACATTCCCATGTTTACCAGGGGTAGCGATACGGAGGCATACATGGAGCGGGAAAGACGCACGGAGATGGTGTTTGATCTCCACGAGTACACCGAGCAATGAAAGATCAAACTAGCCACTGCTAAATTCAGTGACTACGCTTTGATTTGGTGGGATCAAATCATCCATTTCAGAAGGATGAATGGTGAACAACCGGTCAACACATGGCGACATCTCAAGCAAATCATGAGAATCCGATACATACCTTCATATTATTATGAAGAAGTGCGTAACAATCCGAATTTCCTTGTGCAGGGATCCTTATCCGTGGAGGATTATTACAAGGAGATGCAAAAGTTGATGGTGAGGGCGCAAACTCAAGAGGACGAGCGGACCACCATGGGCCGCTACAAACGAGGCCTCAACATCAATATTTTAGAGCAAGTGGAGTCACATCGGTGCCAAACACTCAATGAGCTGCTGGATCTCGCCATATTATATGAGAGACAACCACTAAGGAGGTCGAGGCATCAACGGTACGGAGGAAGCAACTCTAACACGCAGCAAAGTTTTTCGCAAAACAGCTGCTCGAACCGAACCGAGCAGTAACCCGTGCGCACAGACGTGCGTCCAGATCGGGCACCACCCAGCACAGACCGGGCACAACGATCAAAACCATGACTTGGGCAGAATCCGAGGGGAAGCGACCGTGCATCGAGGCTTGACCCCACACCAGACGTCCAACAACCTAGGAGAGGGAGCACTGAACCGCAAACGCTTTGAACCCGAGACATCACTTGTTTTCGGTGTTCCGGACGAGGGCATTATGCACGGAATTGCCCAAACTGACGCTCCATGATCATTCTCGAAAACGATGATATCGAGTCTGATCATTATCCGATCGAGAGCAACAAGCAGCGGAGATAAGCTCCGAGGAGGAGATAGAGGAGGATCCAGCGCTTGAAAGACTCTTGGTGACACGGTGGGTGATGTGCGTTATATCAAGTTATAAAACCTAGACTAACGCTTCCGCAAGAATACGGATCGTGTAGTAAATAGGGTCGAACACAAGGAATTGATGCGACTAATGAGCTATTAAACTAATTGAATAGACGTGTGAGGTGACTAAAGTTGAGATTGTTATTGAACTAGACTAGACTAAATCGATGAGATCAAATTATAGCTAAGCACCATGGGTATCGAGAGTTTGCATAATGAAGTAACGAAGTTCTAAAAGGATAATTAGTCTAAGGTACTACCATGGATTCAGGGAATTCAAGCTCTCCTATAGGAACTGACTGGCGTAGACTTGTCCACTATCTAGCATGCATATACCAATGTATCCATTGCGCATCTTACATGCATAGACGCATTATGGCCGCTATCCTAATCCCTAGATTCAACCGATTGACCTGGCGTAGATTCTAAACCGGCTAAACCCTAAATCATGGTTAAGTTCCGAAGTCTAATGCCCTGGCGTTGGTTTATTAGGCTCCTAACATCATTCAATCAAGTGGCGTACAAGTAAAGAAAGCATTAAGAACAACCATGAAATCTGAAAACATGATAGATACCAATTTCATTCATTCAAGTGGCGTACAAGTAATGAAAGCATTAAGTTCCACCATTCATTAAGCGTAAGACTTCGTTACAACATAGCAAATCTCTCTAACCCATGGCAAAGGATTTGCTTTGACGTGTTCACGAGGATTTGCTTCCGGCTGCGCCGGTAGAACTCCTTGCGGTTGGGAGGATTTCGCAGCGAGTTGTGAGACTTGAGTATCCAAGATCTTTAGATGAGTCTTCAACTCCATATATTCTTTCTTCCTCTCTCGATTTTCTGCCATCATCTCCTCTTGTCCTTGTAAAAGTTGAGCGAACATAGACACAATATCGGGGTTGACTTCTTGTTGTGGAGGAGGAGGCGCACGTGGTTGGTAATACTGATCTTGGGGTTGCGTCTTTGGTTGAAAATTCTGATTGCATTGCATCAAACGCGGCTGAAAGTTCCCCCATGAGCGTTGTGCATTGAATGCACCGTCGGAATTCTTGTACGAGAGATTAGGGTGATTTCTCCACTCGGGGGTGTAGGTATTACCCAAAGGTTGAGTGTTGCTCACATAACTCACCCCTTCGTACGCTTGAATTCTTTGCTCGTCCGGCTGCTCATAATATTGCTGTTGATTCGCTCCGGACATCAATTCGTAGAGCCCATTGATTTTACCATTCATCTCAGCTCTCATTTCAGATAGCTCGGCATATATGGTATGCGTATTATCCACATTGGCTACCCTTGCTGGAGCGTTGCGATTGTACTCTCCGGCGGTGTGGTTTCCTTCGTAGGCCATACGATCTATAAGATCCGTGACTTGTGGGAAGGTGAGTTTGCTTAAAGAACCTCCAGCAGCGGCTACGATCAAGATCCTCGTATTGTCCATGAGACCTTGCATAAAGTTGTGTATGAGGTAACTTTGATCCATGCCGTGATGTGGGCAAAGGCGTTGATAGCCCTTGAATCGCTCCCACGCTTCGTATAAGCTCTCGGCTGCCCCTTGCACGAATGTGTTGATGTTGTTCTTGGCTAGCTGAGCTTTGCTTTGAGGGAAGAACCTTGTCATAAACTTTTCCTCTAGTTGTCCCCACGATGCGATAGAATTCGCTGGTTGCGAATATAACCAATCTTGCGCCTAATCTTTCACCGAAAATGGGAAGACAGCTAGCATAATATCCTCATCCGATACCCCATCTTCAGCTCTTATGGTTCGGCACAACATCTTGAAATCAGTGAGATGCTGGTTTGGGTCCTCGACGGGTCTCTCTCTAAACGCCGCGTTACCGAGCATTTGAATGAATGTCGGTTGAAGCTATACGCGGGCGTTTCTCCTTACAATGCAAGATAAGAGCTGTGTGTGCCTAGGGACCGTGTATGATCCATAGGTCAGTGCCGGTTGCACTTGCTGCGCATTTTGAACGTTCATATCTCGACGTTCGGCCATTAGCTCTTCGACAAACGGTTGATCAATTACTTCCTCGGTTTGGAAGTCCAAATGTGCTTGCGTGTTATCAACTGGATTGCTCGCACTAGCTCTCGTTTCTTTTCTTAGTTTTCTGAGTGTCTTATCAATGTCGGGGTCGAAAACTAGATCCGCACGTCCGGTATTTCTCATGCACAATTAAGCTGCACAAGAAAAAGAAGAATAACACAAAGATCATGTAAGATCCGAGAAGCAATCGAACTTGACTCTAAACAAGTAAACAAACAAAAACTCGAAAAAGCAGGAAACAAACAAGACTCCTAAAAACTAATGTCTAATCTAAAAGTTTCCTAACTCGTAAGCCGTAATCAAATCCCCGACAACGGCGCCAAAAACTTGATGTGTGTTATATCAAGTTATAAAACCTAGACTAACGCTTCCGCAAGAATACGGATCGTGTAGTAACTAGGGTCGAACACAAGGAATTGATGCGACTAATGAGCTATTAAACTAATTGAATAATGCATATACCAATGTATCCATTGCGTATCTTACATGCATAGACGCATTATGGCCGCTATCCTAATCCCTAGATTAAACCGATTGACCTGGTGTAGATTCTAAACCGGCTAAACCCTAAATCATGGCTAAGTTCCGAAGTCTAATGCCCTGGCGTTGGTTTATTAGGCTCCTAACATCATTCATTCGAGTGGCGTACAAGTAATGAAAGCATTAAGAACAACCATGAAATCTGGAAACATGATAAAGTACCAATTTCATTCATTCAAGTGGCGTACAAGTATTGAAAGCATTAAGTTCCACCATTCAATTAAGCGTAGACTTCGTTACAACATAGCAAATCTCTCTAACCCATGGCAAAGGATCTACTCAGACATGAATACAGAAAAGGAAACACAAGAGTAAGTCTAAATTCGACATAGATATAGAAAGAGATGACTCCCTATTCATAAACCGATGTCTTCGGTAGATTCTCCTTGCTCCCGATCCGTAGATCCGTCTTTTCTTCCTTCTTCTTCCTGCCCTAATGTCTCTCTATCTCCCCTGATCTAATCTGGTTCGAATACTCCCTTTCAGATCTCCTTTTCCTTTTAATTTTTCCGTTCTAGATCTTAGGAAAGTTTGTTGAGATCCAAGGACCCGAGCGGGCACAACTTGTACCCGCTCGTGCAAGCCCTTTGCCCGACCGTATTGCACACATTTGAGCCCGAGCGGGCACCATGCCCGACCGTGTAGATCTTCAGCCCGAGTCGTGCAAACCTACGGGGTTTTCTTGACATGAATGAGCCCGAGCGGGCACACCAAATGCACCCGAGCGGGCACACCTCCCTGGTCGTGTTCCTTGAGTGCCCGTGTCGTGCAAAGCTACGGGGATGTTTGGTAGCAATTAGCCCGACCGGGCACTCCCAATCCACCCGAGCGTGCATGACTTGAGGTGTTGTTTCCGCTCCTTTCGCTCGGTGTTTGAGTGCTCACTTCCATCCGTGGCCTTGCACAAGTCGAACCTTGTTACTCAACTACGTTTTCGGGGTTAGATTGCCATAATCACTCGTGTTTCTCTTCAAGTCTTCGTTTCCTATGCAAAACACGAAATGTAGATAAATTCCTCGAATAAACTGGGTAGATGAATGAAATCTAAGCAAATCTACTTAAAACTAGACCTCAGAATGATATAAAAACTACAACGGATTACGTGTTATCAGTGGGTCCTTAGCACACAACCTAAGGACGATGCGGCCGAACAGCGGGAGAACATCTTCCATACTCGAGGTCACATCAACGACAAGATATGCAACATCATCCTCGACATGGGAACGGTACCAACGTCGCGAGCACCATTGTTGTGGAGAAGCTCAGACTCACCACTCTTAAGCATCCGAAGCCATACAAGCTCCAATGGCTCAACGATAGCGGAGAGACGAAGGTCACCAAGCAAGTTCGGGTACCATTTCGGATTGGAAGATATGAGGATGAGATCCTGTGTGATGTGGTACCCATGCAATCAAGTCACCTCTTGCTTGGCCGTCCTTGGCAATACGTTGTAGAGGCACAGCACGACGACTACACCAACCGATATTTCATCCGACACAAGGGCAAGAAGATCAACCTACTGCCCTTGTCCCCGAAGCAACACTATGAAGATCACCTTCACATCGTGCAACAAGCTGGGAAGGTTGAGGAACCTAACAAGTCGCTCATCATCACCAAGGGTTCCAAGAAGGCATTGCTCACAAACCGGCCGATGGTTCTCGTACAGTATAAGGAGGCATTATTGAATGAAGAGGCTACTAACATTTTACCGCAGCCTTTTAGTTTAACTAATGCTCCTAGTACATTCATGAGGTTGGTGAATAATGTTCTTAGGAATTTCATTCGCAAATTTTTGGTAGTATACTTTGATGACATACTCCAAGAACATTAGGGAGCATGTAGAGCACTTTAGAGCAGTTTTTGGTGTTCTTAGAGCGGAAATGTTATATGGTAAAATGAAGAAGTGCACCTTTGCTACTAACAAGTTGGTTTTCTAGGCTTTGTTGTTAGTGATCTGGGTATCTTTGTGGATCAAGAGAAGGTTCAAGTTATCAAGGAATGGCTGACACCTAGCACGGTTGGAGAGGTCAGAAGCTTCCTAGGCCTCATGGGGTTTTACCGACGATTCGTCCACAATTTCAGCACCATTGCGGCACCAATGACTGAGCTCAAGAAGAAAGACCGAGCCTTTGTGTGGCGAGACACACAAGAGAGAGCGTTCTAAACGCTCAAGGAGAAGTTGATCCACCTGCCTCTCCTATCTCTCCCCGACTTCACCAAGACACTCGAAGTTTTGATGAGGATCAACGACAACACCTATCAACTTGATCTTCGACATAAGTACAACATTAGCTTATTATTCCGGCGACGTTTTCGGCGAGACCTCTAGTGCACACTTAGAGCTAAATTTCGAGGTTTGAAGCATGTTCAAGGGGCCTTGGACTAGATCTAAGGCCAGGAGGCTACAAGAGAAGATTCAAGACATCATAGAAGCCCAAGACATTGAACAACAACATTATTTGAAGGGTTTAAAGCTTCACAAGCCCATGGACCACAAAAAGACCCATCAAGAGGAAGAGTCTTGATTTGTGTGATGAGGGTACCACAAAGAAAGCAAGCCTCGAACGGACAGACAAAACAGATGGGTCAAACAGGAAAGACAATCACGTGGATGCATGGGACGCTGACGAGGACGTGCGGGAAGCTGACAAGGACTCGGATGAAGCTTACGAGAGAACACATATATGCGGAGTAATGGTCGCGTCCGATATTCGCGGGCCGGCTGACTCAGAGATGAGACTTTGTACGAAAACACTTAAATGGAGGCCTTCCCAAAGAACATATTCGATGAAACAAATACCACTAGAACCGACACTCAAAGAGCTTTCAGATGAGTATAGGATCACTACCGGAACGTCACTTTTCCGGCGACATTCCAGCGACGTTTCCGACGAGACCTTTAGTGCACACTTAAAGCCAAATTCGAGGTTTCAAGCATGTTGAAGGGGCCTTGGCCTAGATCTAAGATTAGGAGGCTACAAGAGAAGATTGAAGACATCTTATAAGCCCAAGAGATTGAACAACAACGTCAATTGAAGGGTTTAAAGCCTCACAAGCCCATGGACCACACAAAGACCCATCAAGAGGAAGTGTCTTGGATTTGTGTCATTCAAATTCAAATTTGAATTCAAATTGTACCAAGAACACCTATAATTTAGGGCTTGTTTCGTGCATTGTCAGAAGGAATATAATCTAGGAAGATTAGTGGTCAATAAGAGTCTTGGACTTTTGAATAGGAGTGTAATGTGGGAATTTTTTTTTGTCTTCTTTCTTTTTAAGGAGGCACGCATTAATAATAAAAATAAGTCATTTTCGAATCAATTATAGACCAAAGAAGCTTAGTTCATTGTTCTTGAGATTGAGAGATTCATCTCACACAAATCGTTCAAGTTTGAGACTTGCTCGATTCGACTTATCAAGTAACGAACTACAGTTGCTTGTGGCGTCTTCTATCGTCCTAAGAGTTCTAGAGGTGCATATGCTCAAGGGTTTTGGATGGTCTCACTGAGATTTGGGCCAACGTTCTTTAGCACGTATCCGTCTATGGGTTCAAAGGCATCTGTCCGCACAACCGAGTCAAACGCACGATCCTGTCGCGCATCAGTTGGTATCAGAGCCATGTTCTCACAGTTGTATCTATCCAATTCTTGTTCATTTTATTCCTAAAGGATTTGGTTGTTATATCTCTTGTAGGTTCAGACAAGGATTCATTTAGGGTTTAGAATTATAAAAAAAGAAGAAGAAACGGCCAAAGGGCCTAAGAAAAACAAAGAAAACGACCAAAGAGACTAAGAAAAACAAAGAAAATGACCAAAGAGTCTAAGAAAAAAAGCAAAGAGAAAAGAAAGAAAACTAAAATAGAAACAAAGAGCCCGAAAGGGCCACTCCTTAGAGGCTGAACCAAGATGAAACCATCCTAAGTTCATCATCAAAGAGCGACTCAACACACGAGAAACACAACACTCGCGGCAAAGCACTTGGACCCGGACAACGAACACGTTTTGAAAACGTGAACACGAAGATAGGGAGTCCTAAGGAACTGAGATCAGTCCACCAACAGATCCCAAAGGAACCTAGTAGACCTCACAATCATCGGGGACTAAGCTTGATAATAAGGTTGAGTGATCATCTTCGCTTGAATTCGTTTGTGTGTAGGTTATTTCTCAATTTCTTTTGCATGAGTACCAACTTGTTTTGGTCACATTTCCTTTGATTCATCCTGTCCAACGAGAGTGAAGGATTAGTGAATAGAGCACCGAAGCCTCAAGTGACACGAGAGAAATTTCAAGCTCTCCAAGAGCAAATCGCGAATCTCACGCGTCTCCTCACGGTTCAACAACAACCACAACGGCTCGAAAGGGGAGATTCGGCTCATCCAAGGCCTAATCATGATCAAGTAAGGCCTGGAATACCACCTAGGGGAGGCCAAGAACCACATCCTAGAGCTGACCTAGGTGAGGACGAAGATCACAATGCAAACTTGCATTTTGGGCGATACGGCGGGGGAGGTGCAAACGGACCCTCTGATGACGAAGATTACCAACCCTTCATGGCAAGACGAAGGCAAGAGGAAAGAGCACCACATAGAGACTTCCATGACCATGATAATGGTGGTGTGAGAGTGGACAATCCTATGTTTAATGGGGGTAGCGATCCGGAGGCATACTTGGAGTGGGAAAGATGCACGGAAATGGTGTTTGGTCTCCACGAGTACACCGAGCAACGAAAGATCAAACTAACCACTGCTAAATTCAGTGACTACGCTTTGATATGGTGGGATTAAATCATCCATTTCAGAAGGATGAATGGTGACCAACCGGTCAACACATGACGGCAACTCAAGCAAATCACGAGAAGTCGATACGTACCTTTATATTATTATGAAAAACTGCGTAACAATCTGAATTTCCTTGTGTAGGGATCCTTATCCATGGAGGATTATTACAAGGAGATGCAAAAGTTTATAGTGAGGGCATAAACTCAAGAGGACGAGCGGACCACCATGGACCGCTTCAAACGAGGCCTCAACATCAATATTCTCGAGCAAGTGGAGCCACATTGGTGACAAACACTCAATGAGCTACTGGATCTCGCGATATTATATGAGAGACAACAACTAAGGAGGTCAAGGCACCAACGGTACGGAGGAAGCAGCTCTAACAGGCGGCAAAGTTTTTCGCAAAATAGCCCCCCGGACCGAGCCGAGCAGCGACCCGTACGCACAGACGTGCGTCCAGATCGGGCACCATCTAGCACGGACCGAGCACAACGATCAGAACCACGACTTGGGCAGAATCCGAGGGGAAGCGACCGAGCATCGAGGCCTGACCCCAGACCAGACGTCCAACAGCCTAGGAGAGGGAGCACCGAACCCCAAACGCTTCGAACTCGAGACATCACTTGTTTCAGTGGTCCGGACAAGGGCATTACGCGAGGGATTACCCAAACCGATGCTCCATGATCATTTTCGAAAATGGCGATATCGAGTCTGATCATTCATCCAATCGAGAGCAACAAGCAGAGGAGATGAGCTCCGAGGAGGAGATAGACGAGGCTCTAGCGCTTGGAAGACTCTTGGTGACACGACGGGTCCTTAGCACACAACCTAAGGACGATGCAGTCGAACAGCGGGAGAACATGTTCCACACTTGAGGTCACATCCATGACAAGATATGCACCATCATCATCAAGAGTGGGAGTTGTACCGACGTCGCGAGCACCATTGTTGTGGAGAAGCTCGAACTTACCACTCTCAAGCATCTGAAGCCATACAAGCTCCAATGTCTCAACGATAGTAGAGAGACGAAGGTCACCAAGCAAGTTCGGGTACCATTTCGGATTGGATGATATGAGGATGAGATCTTATGTGACGTGGTACCCATGCAAGCTAGTCACCTCTTGCTTGGCCGTCCTTGGCAATACGTTGCAAAAGCGCAGCACGACGGCTAGACCAACCGATATTCCATCGATACAAGGGCAAGAAGATCAATCTACTGTCCTTGTCACTGAAGCAAGCCTATGAAGATCACCTTCAAATCGTGCAGCAATCTAGGAAGGTTGAGGAACCCAACAAGTCGCTCATCATCACCAAGGGTTCCAAGAAGGCATTGCTCGCAAACCGACCGATGGTTCTTGTACGGTATAAGGAGGCATTATTGAATGAAGAGGCTACTAACGTTTTACCACAGCCTTTTAGTTTAACTAATGCATCTAGTACATTCATGAGGTTGGTGAATCATGTGATTAGGGACTTCATTCGCAAATTTGTGGTAGAATACTTTGATGACATCTTAGTATACTCTAAGAACATTAGAAGCATGTAGAGCACCTTAGACCGGTTTTAGGTGTTCATAGAGCGGAAATGTTATATGCTAACATGAAGAAGTGCACCTTTGCTACTAACAAGTTGATTTTTCTAGGCTTTGTTGTTAGTGACCAGGGTGTCTTTGTGGATCAAGAGAATGTTCAAGTTATCAAGGATTGGCCGACATCTAGCACGGTTGGAGAGGGCCGAAGCTTCCTAGGCCTCATGGGGTTTTACCGACGATTCGTCCGCAATTTCAGCACCATTGCAGCACCAATGATTGAGCTCATGAAGAAAGAACGAGCCTTTGTGTATCGAGACACACAAGAGAGAGCGTTCCAAACGCTCAAGGAGAAGCTGATCCACCCGCCTCTCCTATCTCTCCCCGATTTCACCAAGACATTCGAAGTTTTGATGAGGATCAACGACAACGCCTATCAACTTGATCTTAGAGATAAATACAACATTAGCTCATCATTCAATATCACTTATCTTAGCCCTTGTATTGCAGATGAAGTGGATTTGAGGGCAAATCCTTTTCAAGAGGGAGGGAATGATGAGGATATCACAAAGAAAGCAAGCCTCGAACGGACGGACGGAACGGATGGGTCGAACGGGAAAGACAATCACGTGGACGCACGGGATGCTGACGAGGATGTGCAGGACACTGACGATGACGCGCGTGAAGCTTGTGAGGACGCAGATATGTGGACCGTTGACGAGACTTGCGGACTAACGGTCGCATCCGATATTCGTGGGCCTGCTAACTCGGAGATGAGACTTTGTACAAAAACACCTAAATGGAGGCCTTCCCGAAGTCCAAATTCGATGAAACAAAGACCACTGGAACCAGCACTCAAAGAGATTTCAGATGAGTACACACTTAAAGCTATATTCCGAGGTTTCAAGCATGTTGAAGGGGCCTTGGACTAGATCTAAGGCCAGGAGGCTACAAGAGAAGATTCAAGACATCTTAGAAGCCCAAGAGATTGAACAACAACATCATTTTAAGGGTTTAAAGCCTCACAAGCCCATGGACCACACAAAGAACCATCAAGAGGAAGTGTCTTGGATTTGTGTCATTCAACTTCAAATTTGAATTCAAATTGTACCAAGAATACCTATAATTTAGGGCTTGTTTCATGCATTTTCAGTAGGAATAAAATCTTGGAAGATTAGTGGTCAATAAGAGTCTTAGACTTTTGAATAGGCGTGTAATGAGGGATGTTTGTTTTGGCCTTCTTTCTTTTTAAGGAGGCACGCATGAATAATAAAAATAAATCATTTTCGAATCAACTACATACCAAAGGAGCTTGAGATTGAGAGATTCATCTCACACAAATCGTTCAAGTCCGGGACTTGCTCGATTCGAATTATCAAGTAACGAACCACAATTGCTTGTTGTGTATTCTATCTTCCTAAGAGTTCTAGAGGTGCATATGCTAAAGGGTTTTGGACGGTCTCACTGACATTTAGGCCAATGTTCTTCAGCATGTATCCATCTACGGGTTCAAAGGCATCCCTCCGCACAATCGAGTGAAACGCACGATCCAGTCGCGCATCATTGTGTCATTCAAATTCAAATTTGAATTCAAATTGTACCAAAAACACCTATAACTTAGGGCTTATTTAGTGCATTGTCAGTAGGAATAAAATCTAGGATATTAGTGGTCAATAAGAGTCTTAGACTTTTGAATAAGAGTATAATGTGGGAAGTTTTTTTGGCCTTCTTTCTTTTTAAGGAAGCACGCATGAATAATAAAAATAAGTCATTTTCGAACCAATTACAAACCAAAGGAGCTTAGCTCAATGCTCTTGAGATTGAGAGATTCATCTCACACAAATCGTTGAAGTCCGGGACTTGCTCGATTCGACTTATCAAGTAGCAAATCACGGTTGCTTGTGGCATCTTCTATCGTCCTAAGAGTTCTAGAGGTGCATATGCTCAAGGGTTTGGGACAGTCTCACTGAGATTTGGGCCAACGTTCTTCAGCACTTATCCGTCTACGGGTTCAAAGGCATCCATCCGCACGATCGAGTGAAATGCACGATCCAATCGAGCATCACCACTCACACCCTTGCCTCTCATACCCTATGAAATATGAGTTTGAGCCTAACTAATCTCAAAAACTAGCTCAAGAGTTTAGAATTTCTCAGTACCATATATAGGAATCCAAAGTTCATGTCCTAACCATTGTGGAACAACTTATCATAACAGATTTCTCTAGGGTCTCAAGACAAACAATATTTCACCAATAAATATCATGATGGATCTCCGAAAATTTCAAAGTATCATTGGTCATGAAAGGTGAACTTTAAGGTGGACTATAGTTCTTTGAAGGTACTACAATAGAAAGGAATGTATGCCATGTAAGAAGATGTGCTACTGATAAGTGGTATGAGTCTCTTGCTCATATGAGCCAAAGGGATGAATTTGCTTATGAAAATGGGGTTTCAGGATATCAAGAAGTTAGAAAACATGAGTTCTTTGAGGATTGCATTATGTAAAAGGCTTATAAGTTGATTTTCAACGCATGCAAACATAATTCAAAGACAATATTCAAATAAATACTTTTAGATATAAGAGGTTCTTCTTCATTCATACCATCATTGTTGAAGTACTTTCGTATTATGATAGATGTTTATTCACAAAAAGTGTGGACAATGTTTCAGAAAACAAAAGATGAAAATTTTTAGGAAATTTAGTAAATGGAAACAGATGGTGAAGACACAATCAAGGAAGCATATTTAAGTGTGTGAGAACATATAATGGTTTGATATTTATCGACAAGCCATTCAATGAGTTCTACAAACAACATTGTATCAGGAGGCACATAACATGAGCTCAATCACCCTAACAAAAAAGGGGTTGCTGAAAGGATAAAACAACCAATTATGAACAAAGTGAGATGTTTATTGAATGAGTTAGGAGTAGAACATGAATTTATAGTTTAGATTGCAATTGTTCATGTACATATCATAAGCAAATCTCCCTCATCAGCTAATGAATTTAACATTCAAAAAGGAGATGGTCTGGACACAAACCAGATTATAGTTATCTCATATGGTTTGGATAATTTGTTTACATTTTTCAGGATCAAGGAAAACTCAGTCCAAGGGCTAAGAGATGTATTTTCATTGGCTATCTTGGAAGAATTAAGGGTTACAATGTCTAGATACCAAGAGGAAGTTTTTGTAAGTGATAACATGTAATCCGTCATAGTATGTTCATCATTCCTAGGTTTATTTTTTATTAGACTTCTTGGACTTTACCGAGTTATTGAGTATATTCGAGGACGACTTCTACGATTTCGTGTTTTGTGTAGGAAACGAAGACATGTGAAGCAAACACGAGTGATTATGGCAAATCTACCAGAAAGCGTGACCAAGTGATAAGAGGCAATACGTGCACGACCACGGAACCAAACGGAATACCCTAGCATCGAGCGAATGGAGCGAAAACAGCAAGATAACACAGCCCACTCGGGCTTAGAAGAGGCCCCATGCGGGTTGCAACTCTAGCAAAGTTTGCACGACTCGGGTAGAGCACGAGCCAGCGCGGGCCACCTTTCTCTCAACAACCTGTTTTGAATTCAAACTCGAATTAGAAAGAGAAGGGAAGATCTAGGGCAAGGGGGACGAAGCATAGACCGGGAAAAGGGACTGAAAAACATAGGAGAGAACACGGTTGAAGACTTTGGCCACCCAAAGGATTCATCGGAGGCTACCGCTCGAGATGATAGAGAAGATGAACATTTACTTCGTTTGTGTTTGTTTCCCTATGTATTCTGAGTAGATCTGTTATCATGGGTTAGGGATGCCATTGTAATGGATAGTTTGATTCGTTAATGCTTGGTTTCGGTTTTGTTCAATCGTATGGTTTGATAGTTTATAGATATGTGCGTAATGCCTTCATACGTTGTTGATTTCATGCTTGAATGAGACTAGATCTATTTGAATGAGATTAAACATGTTTGAATGAGATTAGAGATTCGTCTAGGCATCGAGAGAGTCAGGCTTGAGTCTCGGAATTATCCTTCGAATGAATTAGATCAATGAGAATTTGACCGATCGGTTAATCTATTTAGGAACGGTAATAATCGAGGTAGAACTCCCATTGTTCGTCATGCATTTAGGTTGTATATTTACTGCATCGGAAGGTGAGTACGTTTATATCTTAGATAGAAGATTTAGGCTCGGGAGAGTCATTTCCGTTTATAGAGGTGGAGTTCCCATCTGACATTAGAGGTCGAATTTCCTATCGTTCTTCATGCATCTAGATGTTCTGCGCTACATCAGAAGATGAGATGTTGATTTCCTAGGTACAGGATTTAGGCTCGGAAGAGTCATTTCCAGCATTAGAGGTCAAATTCCCTATCGTTCTTCATGCATCTAGACGTTCTGCGCTACATCGGAAGATGAGTGACGTTGATTCCCTAGGTAGAGGATTAGATTTTGGTTCCCCATCGATTGCTATAAACTGATTTCATGATCCATAGAAACATCCATTGCATGTTCTGGTATTCCCGAAACCCATGGTAGGTACAGGATTTAGGCTCGGAAGAGTCATTTCCAGCATTAGAGGTCAAATTCCCTATCGTTCTTCATGCATCTAGACGTTCTGCGCTACATCGGAAGATGAGTGACGTTGATTCCCTAGGTAGAGGATTAGATTTTGGTTCCCCATCGATTGCTATAAACTGATTTCATGATCCATAGAAACATCCATTGCATGTTCTGGTATTCCCGAAACCCATGGTAATCTATCTTGTTGAGTCTAGCTTCGTCATCCTTTATTATCTTTGCTTTCCAGTTTCATAATCTTATATTGATTGATCTTTTTCTCGCAAATTCTTAGTTCTAACGCTGCACTCAGTCCCCAGAGTTCGTCCCTGGTACTACACGAACCGTATACTTGCGGTAGAGTGGTCTAGGAAATTAAAACCTCTGATTTCCACACATCAGTAAGCAAATCTGTTGTATTTAAAAAAGAAAAGGTTCTCAAGGATTTGAAAAAAGAAACAAAGGAAGTTGATTCTAAGAAATTATATGAAAGGAAAAGTCGGACATTACAAACATATCGACAAAGTGGTGTTAATGATATCAAGATGGAGAAACAACAAATTTTATGATTATGTGGAAGCTATTCTTGCATCACCTAAGGAAATTGGAAATTAATGAATACATGCGAAACACAAGGAACATGATCATGGTGATCAAGATTTAGAAATTATCAATTGACAAAATACAAGGGCGGAAGGACCACTGTTCCACAAACAAGGTATTCACTAAATGAATATGTAGTCTTTGCTTTAGCAGATGTTAGTGATCTAGAGATAAAAGAACCAAGGAATTCCGATGAGTCTATGAGGGTTATTAAAAGAACATGGTGATTATAAGCTACGAAATGAAATAAACTCTTTGAGAATAATCGAGACATGGCATCTTGTAGAAAAAAAAGATAAGAAAAGAATTTTCAAGAGGAAACAAGGCATTCCAGGAATTGAAAAGTAAAGGTTCAAAGCCAGATTGGTAGCAAAAAAAAATTAAATAGAAGGAATTGATTATCATGAGGTGTTTTTACATGTTGTGAAATATGTCTCGATAAGATTATTCATGTCAATAGTTGTAAATTTAGATTTAGAGTTGGAGAAATTTGATGTGAAACCATGTTTTTACATAAAATTAGAATAGACAAAATAGATGCAACAACCAAAAAGATTTGAATAAAAACGGAATGAGAGATGTGTATATCTTCTAAGGAACTCTTTATATGGGTTAAAGCAATCAACCCAACTATGGAACAAGAAATTTGACACATTTATGATACATCATGTACTTACTTTAAGGAACTTACATATTATTCAAATGTGTATTAATTATATATGTGGATGTTATATTGATTATCATAGAGGAAAATCAATAAATAGACATGATTAAAGAACTTTTAAAAAGAAATTCAAAATGAAGGATCTTTGATAGAGCAACAAGATAATGGGGATTAAAATAACCAAAAACATGATAGATGGAGCTCTAACAACGCCTTAAGTAGGTTATTTAAAGAAATTTGTAGCTGCATTTGGCATGAATGATTCAAATGTTGTACAAATGCCTTTGGGTGAACATTTTAAGATAGTTCAGAATCACGAACCAATTTTAAGTGACATATCTTACATTGCAGTTAAGTGCCACAATGTGGTGCCACCACATTAATACATGTTATTACATTTTTTCCCTTATTTTTGAGATACCAAAACAAAAAAAAACTTGTAGAGCTAAGATGATTGTACTTCTAATCTAATAAAATTTTGGAACCTTTTAAAATTATAACTAAATGTTCTATTTACGAGACGATTAAAGCATTGCATAACACCTTGGATAAGGATGAGTTAGAATGGTTATTGGAACATCTCAATTCAAACTTATAATCGATATGGAGAGATGAAGCAAAACAAAACGACGAAGATGTGGATGTTGTTTCTCGATGATTTAGTGATGACTAACATAAAAATTATGGTTCATTCTCACTGGTATGTTTATCAGGTATTCCTGGATTGAACATGTTGTTATCTCTGGATTGAAATGTGACCAATATCCACAACATTTGTCTACATTTGGTAGTAGCAGGTTCAATGAGAGGAATTGGCTAGTAAAAAGAAGAAGTCAATAACCACGACCGATGTGAGGAGCAAATTATTCTCAATTGTCAGATGCAAAGCCCGATTGAAGATGACTGTGTTTTTTCGACTCAATTGTTGAAGGTAAGAATAAGTTCAAGGGCATCATCGATGAATTTTGGTGTGAATCTTTTTTGACCTTGAAGTTTTGCACCAATTTTCCTAGGTAAGATTCACGTTTCTTCACGTTCATTGTGAGATTAATAGTAGGCTCAACAAATTTTAACGGCGATGTGAAGAGAACTGGACATTTTTTGGATTTATCTAGTCTTTGGACGTAAATGTAGCATAATTCAAATTTATTTTATTAGTTTAATTATGTTAGAGAATTTAATAAGATTTGTGTCTAATTTGAACCGATTCTACATGTGTTAACATTTCGGTACAGTCAAGCAAGTTTCAAACGACTATTGCGAATGAAGAATTCTCTGGTCATTTAAGAATGTGCAAGATAATGTACAAACCAGAATTTATATGCAGACATGACTTGCAAAATTTAAGGAAATAAGTTGGAAATACAAAGGTTAGTCTATTTCTAATAGCGTGCATCTACCAATTTCCAACAACGTTGTACACACACGTTATACCATCTAAATTATGGCACAATGTTGATTTACTCGTTGCCACATTTATTGTAACACTTATTTTTTTCACATTCAAGACATTAAAAGTATCATCACCTCTATGGACCTGAGTTCATGTAAACAATAGGTCTCGAACCTAACAAAGTTGATTTAACTATTAATGACTGAATGGAGAGGTCAAATAGAGATGCTCCTAATTTCTTTGAACATCTCTACAAAATTGATCTCGCGGTTAGAACCCCAAAATCAAGGAAATCAAGAATGTCCCTACTAATACTATTAAGACTAGGGGTGTCAAACGGGCCGGCCCGGCCCGAACCGAGCCCGTTGCGGTCCGGTTCATTCGGGTTCGGGCCCGGCCCGGCCCGTTTTAAACGGGCCGAAAATCTTAGGCCCGCGGCCCGGCCCGACGGGCTTCGGGCGGGCTTCGGGCAATCCACGGGCTTCCAGAACCGGTTAAACCTTAGGTTGTTTCAGAAACGCCTTCTCTGTCTGCAACACATTGTTACAACATTAAAACCGCATACAAAGGTGATCACGCGGTACAACATCAACAGAAACTGAGTAAAAAACATTGAGATGCATTAACAGAGGGATAAGAAGAGGTCGAAACATGAGTGGAGCACGCATATACCTTAATAGCGACGAAGCTGCCTCTGGACGGCAGGGGGAGGCGACGAAGCTCGGCCGGTGATGAAACGCGAGAGAGAGAAACGATCGGGAAACGAGAGAGAGAGAAACGAGAAACGAGAACCGAGAGGGAGAAAAACGATCGGGAAACCGAGAGGGAGAGAAACAAGAACCAAGAGGGAGAGAAACGATCGAGAAACCGAGAGGGAGAGAAACGAGAACCGAGAGAGAGAGAAATGATCGGGAAACCGAGAGGAATAGAAACGAGAACCTGAATTAGGGTTCCAAACGAGCGGGCCGCCCGGCCCGGCCCGAAGCCCGACGGGCCCGTTTCGAACGGGATTTTTAGTCGGCCCGAGCCTGAAGGCCCGTTTCATTCGGGCTACCAATTTTACAGCCCGAGCCCGTGTATTTCGGGCGGGCTTCGGGTGGGCCCGCGAGCTCGGGCTGTTTTTTACACCCCTAATTAAGACGAATTTCCCTCAAAAGTTTCCCATCCATCCATTATGGCCCAAAATCTCTATCACAATCTCCTCCACCATCAAAGATGCCCTCACAATATCCACCATCATCAAGAATGCCCCACGATTTTGAAGATCCTCTTATTAAAACAATGTACACGAGGGTGATGAAATCTTTCAATGGACGTATTTAAATACTTTCTCAATACTTTTGAATAACATCTCAATAGTTTTGAAGGCCGTTTGAAAAATATTGAAAATTGAATCATAAAAGATATTGAAAAGAGGTATGAGTTGATTCAAGTCTTTACGATGATTAGGAAAAGGTAGAGAGGGAACGAAATGTAGTACCCTAAATACCAAAGAAAATTGCTCAAAAGAATCAATCAAAAGACATAAAAGGGTGGAGAGATTTGGACTCATAAATGTACAAGAGGACACCAATAGGCTAGTGATAGAAAATGCCAGAAGAAAGGCAGTAAAACACCAGTGAAGACATTGAAAAAGCTGCAAAAGAAAGAAGTGGAGAACCTGGATTAAAAGCTCCAAAAAGTGGGGAAATCACTAGAAATACTAGCAAGTAAGGAAGTTGGAGAGAAAGCTCCAGCAAATGTGGAAGCCGCTTTATACAAGAGTGGAAGTTGGAGAGAAACCTCAAGTAATGGGAGAACTCAATAATGCACAACCACCGTACTTGATGACCTATAACATAAAGGATTTTGTTCATATCGTAAGCTTCATTAATAGTTCAATTTTTTTGTTGATTTTAAAGGCCTAGAATAAAAATAAGGTTATTCTCCTTGGCCCATTAGTTATTAGGTTTGTGCAAACAGAAAATAAAATGCAGAATGATTCTATTGTTGATCAGATTTACTGGTGTTTTGTGAATCAAAATGTAGAAAGGTTTCTGGTTCTTTGTAAAAACGCTCTCTCATATATTAGGGGTTTTCTTAATATATATATATATATATATATATGAAGGTTACTTACAGAAATATATATTATACCGGCGGAATATCAGAAATACCCTCAAATGGTTAAATCACTTCAAAAATACCCTTCCCGAGGAAAAGACCAATTTGCTCTTAACGTTCGAACGTGGAAAAATGGAAGTTCGGCAGTTTTTCGACGTGAAAAACTGCCGAAAACGAGAAAGCCGAACAGTTTTTCGCCGTGAAACATGTTTAAAAGTTGATAGCAAGAAAGAAATAAGTGATTTCGAACTTGAGAGGGAACGATTTGAAGTTGGCGA
>CM071875.1:23706237-23730126 GCA_036759665.1 Gynandropsis gynandra
AGATCCGTGGTGGTGAGACAACGGAGGTGAGGAGAGGAGCCGGACGGCGGTGCAATGGCGGCGGTGGTGCCGTTGAGCAGATCGCGGCCTAGGGTTCTTGAGCGATGGAGCGCAGATCAGTGGAGGGATAGATTCGTGCTGGTGAAGCAACGGAGAGGCTGCTGAGGTGAGGGTGGGCCGTTGGAGGGTAGTGGAGGGCCGGAGATTGCGGTGGCCGGACCTGTGAAGGTGCGGCGGCAGAGGTTGGCCGAGAAAAGGGTTGCCGGCGGCTAGGTTTAGTCGTGAGACACAAGGAGCTCTGATACCATGTGAAAGGTAATTCAAATCTGAAAATTGTATTTCTGAATAATGAATTACAATAGCCCTAAGTGGCTATAAATACAATAGGTTAAGAATTAAACCTAATTACGGAATAAGAAATTACAAAAATACCCTTATGTACAATAATGTTCTAATACTCTTTATAATCCCCCTCTCCCACTACCAGGACAACTATTTACTTATGAGAGATCCAGAGAGCTCAGATTGACAGTTGTTCAAAGGCTTGCAGACCTCAAGACAAGTTTATAATCTTATTACGATAAGGAATCTATCAAGCGTCAAAGTCAGAGATCAATCAATCATTCTTTTGGGTATTGGCACCCTTTAGGTATTATTTGAAGAAATCCTATTGCCTGTTCTCTCAGACATTAGTTGGGAGGTGTGATTCACCCTGAGGTGTGATTCGCCCTAATATTGAATCATCACAATGGGTAAAATACTTCATTAGAATTTGTGAAGTTGTGCTAGTGTCTAAGAATGTGTCCGTATTGAATCATGATCATATCCTTGCTGGATCAGTCTCAACTGAAAGTCTAGGAGGTTAACGTTGCTATAGCTCGACTGAAAGTAGAGGAGGAATACTATGGATGATATGAATAAATTCAAAGGAAGTGGTGAGAGACCGGTTTTATTATTTCTTCATGATTTAGTACATTCTATTGTAGAATGAGAGGTATCGACTTTGATCAATCATCTTGAGATGCATATTGTGACTCAATTAGTGTTATTAGACATTGACCTAAGAAACAAGACTAAAGATCAAAATGTCTCAAATTCTAAATTAAAAAATCTTAAATTTGAAGATTATGTAAGATTCCAACTAGTTGATGAAAAAAGGTTAGAAGGAAGCCTAAAACAACCAGACATGTTAGAGACTTTCTTTTAGGTAAAAAGTTGGTTGAATTCATGAATTTAAAAGGTATTCTTAATATCTTAAATAAGGGTAATGAGAAGGTCAATTACAAAACAATTGGTTATAAAAAGAACCTGTTATTTGTTGAATGTGCTTTTGAAATAAACTTACTACCTATCATACTGAATCTTCCTATGGTCTGCCCACCAGAAAAGTTGTATTGCAAAAATAAGAACCAGAATCCTAGGTATATGAGTGATCTGACTGGTGGCTATTTAATGGGTGTTACCGGTGATTTTTATAATCGATTCAAATTATTGACATCCAAGAATAGATGTTTGGAGAGATCTCTAGATTTATTTATTATTTTGATGTTTTTATCATTTTTTTTTGTTTTTTTATCCTGTAAGTAGGGATACGTTGTGACAAGTAGACCAACATTATGCCACAGTGTACTTCGACGTGGTATCTAATACATCATAATTCGTAAATCTAATGTCATTTTTTACCATCTATAATGAACTGTACTCGAGTATATTGAAGGTGGTTAATATCTGGTTTATGGAAGTTTTCAAGATGTATCTCGGCTGCTATATGGAAAATTTAGAGACGATGTAGATGGGATGTATTTCATTATACATAATCGAAGCATTAAAATTGACAAACCCTATCTATAATGACCTACAAATAAACCATAATATGAAGCATTATGTCAATTTTTTTTCTCTGATCCTCAAACAATCTGGTAAAACACGACCTGCTCACATGAAACAGGGACTATGGAAATATAACCATATTTCAACTGTTCCACAAATGGTTAAGTTTTATAATGTTTTATTTCTTTAATGTTAGACAATACATTATAAATTTTATGTTATTGAATATATTTTGTTTTGTTATTTGTGAATGGAAAACTATAATGGACCACTGTCTATAAAATCATTTGAACAGGACTTGCTTAGGAGGCCATTTCACAAACTTTGCAATGAAAATGTATGTGATATGAGAGTAACTTTCATGTGACAAGTTTCATTGTGGGAGAGTTTTGTAACTTTTTATCGAACTCTCTTTTGTAATTTTATATGTATATTTTCAATTTTATGTACTTTTATGTTTTTAATATATATTTATTTTATGAATTTTTATGTGATTGTTACTTCTTATAATATAGTGGAAAAATGCGGGTGGGAAAATCTTGTGGCCTGATGCGGGTGGCACAACGTTGTACCCAACCCAAATGGTAAAACAATGCAGAATAACGGGGTGATACAACATTGTGGAATAAACACGAGTGGCATAACATGAGAACGATCCGTGACGCAACGTGAAATACACGAAAATCGACTAGAATTATCTAAACCTAATGTTTAAAGAACAAAAGGAAAGTTAACAAATGATCTAAACGATGAAAATGAACGTGACACAATGTAGACAACATACATTTTTAACTTGTGAAAATTGTTATGTATGGAATTCAAAAGGGTTTTTAACTTGTTTAATACGATGTGTATGAATGTTTTAAATATTTCGAATTGATGAAAATATTTAATTATATGTTATAAAATCAAATTGTACTCTGTTTGAGCTTTTGATTTTTAGGTTGAATCTTATTTATTAGTTAACTTAATGAGTTAAACACTTGTTATTTGTTTCATCTTATAATACATGATTTGTTTCTATACACAATTATAAATTTTCTTTTATGTAAACTAATCAGACATCATAAACAACTATAATTTTTTTATGAATCCATCTATTTTAATTTCAGTTTGCACTAGCAAGAAGGAGAAGGGAAGACATTTATGAGTTAAACAAATTAAACACATGAACCAAGACAATTAACAACAAACGCATACTTAATGAACTTTGTTTAAGCTAGCTTTACTTTTATGGGTTCAAAATATTAATGACAACTGAAAGCCATTTCTATTTTTCTCTCCCGCTCTAAGTACGTTTCCAGATTGCTTCATCCACTGAAGGTAGTAATCTCCATCTTGATGTCATCATTGATTTGATCCCTCTTGAATTGGTTGTGCCTCATTGGATGATAATAGTTCTTGTCTAGAATCTCCACATACTCATCATCCAAATCTAGAGGGTATAGATTTTGATCTGTGTAAGGTCACCTCTGTGGTTGTTCAAGGCAAACTCCACGTCCTGCTTCTTCAATCCGATCTAGTCATTGGTTGAAATCTTTCCTTATGTGCCTAAATTTGTTCATCAACAACTATATCGAAGCAGCTCCCTCATCGTAAGCGGGTTATTTGTGTTGGATTTCTGAGCTAGACATTCGAAAGTTGGAACATACAAGATTGAATCAAAAAGAAGATGAACGAACCTCACAACCTCTTTGTAAAGTGTTTCACTCAGTTTTTTTCTCACTCTCTCACATGTCTTTCTCTTTACTTATCCTGTTTGATGCAGTTCGAGACTCATGAAAAAATTCGAAATTAATTTCTGATAATATCAAATAGATCTGGACATCCAATTGAATAAGCTAAATTTCCTAAACTAATATACATCTATTTCTACCTAATAACTCATTCTATTTTACTTCTACCTTTCCTTTTTTGTTTTGGATTTTTCCTTTTCTATTCTTCTTCCGTTTTGTTCTTTTTTCTTTTCCTTTTGTTTCCTTTTTGTGGTTTTTCTTTTGGGTGATTTTCCTTTTTTTGTTTATTCTTTCTTGTGGTTTTCTTTTTTTTTTTGGTTTGTTTCCTTTTTTATTGTTTCCTTTTTTATTGTTTTTTTTATAAAACGACTAAAACAAAACTAAATCAAGGTAAAGTGAATAAAAAAAGAATAAAATAAAATGATAGAAAGATAGGCTAACGCAAGAACGGGGTTCTGATAAAATTAAATAGTTTGAACCATATATCGAAAGAAAAAAAATATAAAATAGTAATCACGAAAATAGTAAATATATACAAAATACAAAATAAAGCTTATCGAGGTATGGTAAACGCCTTACCCATCGTTCCACCGTGAGTCCTGATGCTGCTCAACCTCCTTGTTGTTTTTTCTCAGCATAACCTATCCATCCACCACAGTCCACAAATAGGGTGAGTATGAAAGACACAATCAGTGAGACCAATACATGTACGTACTATGTTCAACGTATTCTCTCACTCTAAAGTGAGTAACATAAAATAATGATCTGTCATCAAAGAAAAGATAATTAGAAAACTCTACTCAACCCAACTTAGTACCAAATCGGATCATAAGTAATGGAGTCCATGTGACTTTAGCTCAAGCATATGCTAGCAAAGTACAAATGACCCTAGCACACTAAATCTCTCGTAAGGTCAAACTAACCCCAACCATTAGTACAATACTGCACATCAAAACTCTTGCAAGGTCACACTTACCACAACACAATATGACATAGATTAATCCACTAGCCTAGCTACCCACAACGCTCCATCGCTTGAATGGTCACCATAACCCTAGCATTGTAGGATGTTGGCCCCAGATCCAATTTTCAAATACTAAAATCTTCAATCCAATACTCTTCATGTGACAAATATTACCAACATGACCACACACACCTTCCTTCAATGGTTCGAGTGTGAAATAACTAGATTGGGCATAATAGACAACAAATTTGCTCGACTCTAGATCCAAACCAAAACATCAATGTTCTCTATCCCGGATACTTAGTCGAACATCAACTGTGCAAGTCATCTCTAAACCGTTAAGTTTCCGCAAAAAAAAAAAATTCGTATACATACCAATAATCTTCATACGAAATATCTAGGGTTTTTCAATTATTCACTTATAACGTCTCAATGTCTTGATTATGAATTTCTTAAAAATTGTATTGTTTTCATGCCTCGTTTCAATGTAAGAAATTCTCCATGAATAAAAAAAGAACAAAAAAAAACCCAAAGATGTGATTAATCTCAAGTAATAAATATCTAGACTAACGTTTCCACAACAATACGGATCGTGTAGTACCAGGGTCGAAACTAGGGAATCGATGCAACAATAAAGCTAGTTGACTAATGAGTAGGACGTGTAAGATTAATAAGTGATTGGAATGTAAATAAAGATAAACTAACTATCTAACTAACATATTAAACTCAATGAAGTAAACACAATAGGTTTCGGAGATGCACGATGATGCAATGAAGTGCTAACAAGAGCATGGTTATAGATATCATTACGCCTTCGGGGAATTCAAGCTCTTTCCTAAGGAATGACTCTCCCGATTCCTAAATCCACTATCTAGCATGATTACTACGAGTCTCCCAACTACGTAATCTCACCTACTAGACCCATTAAGACTGCTATCCTAATTCCTAAGTTCAATTAACCGACCGACCAAGGTTCTAAATCAATTGAGACTTCAAATCATGACTATGTTCCAAAATCTAATTCATCTCCTAACGAAACCAGACTTTTATAATCATTCATTCAAGCTATCAACAAGAATAAAACTATTAAGAACATCCAATCAATCCGAAAATAATCAAATATTATAACCAAGCATTAAGCATACAACTTCCTTACATATTGGCAAAACTCTAACCCGTGGCAATGGAAGTACTCGAACATGGGCTCCAAATAAAAAACACGAATGAAAAATATCTTAACCATAGATATAAAATGATATCCCTCCCTATTCTAATACCATCATCTTAAATAGTTCCTCCGCGTTTCGAGTTCGTCGCCCCGTCTCATGCCTCTTGGCGTTATGCTCTCTCTTGTTGCGTCCGTTTGTTGTTGTGTTGAATTGTCTTGTCTGAAACTTAACTGCTTCCCTTTTGCCCCTTTTTCCTCTTTCCTCTTCTTCCTCTTTTCCTTTTCTTTGGTTTGTTTCTTTTTTCTCATTCATTCCCTTTTCTGACCAGCCACCCGTTTCAATTTTACTCCAGCGGTCTTGTTTCCATTTTGCTTGCTGCGGTTGAAGGTTTACATTTTTGTTGCAGGTGGCTGGCATTTCCATTTTGCTTGCTCACCTTGCTGCCTTTTCTTGTGCAGCTGTGCTCTTCCAATTGTTGTTGCAGCAGCCTAAGGATTTCATTTCATTCCAGCCATGTTTCCATTTATATGTAGTGGTTGTTTCCATTTTTGTGTTCAGCGGCCATTTCCTTTTCTTTTCAACCGTTTGCCTTCTTTGTGATCAAGCCGTTCTTGCTGACCGGGCATGGTTGATAGGAGAGTGGTTTTTGCTTCATTTACTCATGTTTGTATCCCAATATTTCATTTCCTCCAATAACACGAGAAAACGCTAGAAGAGGACTAAATAATGCTTAATGCTCGGTGAAGTATAAATAAGTGATGAAACTATCTATGAAAATAGACAAAAATACTATAACAAAATAGACGTTATCACCCAACTTTGATTGGAAGGATTGTCATCTTAGCTTTCCCCGATGACTTGGCTATGCTCGATAATATTACTAACAATCGCACAAATCAAATATCCTCTATTGCAGATTCATCCAAATAATCAATTTCCACAATAAAAATCTTCAAATTGTGCGATGATGAAAAATAATTCTTTAAGGTTTTGTATTAACCTTACGAATAAACCAAAAAATTATGACGAGAATCAGTGAATACACATTCTTCCTATTTTATCTTCTTTTCTTTTTCTTTTCCTTGTTCTTCTTTCCTTCTCTTTTCTTCTCTCTCGACCGTATGAAATTTGAGGTGGCACTTTTTTAAAATTTTGTTTAAATAAACCTAACTTTAGGTTTTAATTACATAACTATACATAATAGTTGTAGAATTAGGCCTATTGGGCCTTATAATTCCCTTTTACCACAATGAAGTTCATATTCAAATTCAATATTTTTTATTCTGAGAATAATGATAAAATGTATCCCTATTAAAACATAGTACTCTTCTTTAAAAAAAAAAAATCTGGTTACTCGTGTGTCATCTTGTCCTTTGATTCCTATGTCGCTCTTTCCACTCCATGATGTTCCCACAGAAACATTATCATCAAAATTTGCTTAAGGATTAACTATTTCACTTGGTCATCCACAATGCACATTGGAAACTATTTATACGTGAAGTCTATCTTAAGAGTTATTGGTGGCTCCACCAATTTTTTCTCTGTACCAATAATCACTTACACAACAATGATACATGAAATACGTCATGTATCCCTTAAAAGATCATGGAAAATCTAATTCATATGCCATTACTCTTATTTGTTCAATATCCTTAAACGGGCTCTGTGAACCGTGGTGATAGCTTGTTCATCTGCCTCCCACATGAACTTCCTCACGTCGCATGAACTTGCAAATACACTATATTTCCGATGTTAAACTTAATATCCTTTGTTTTCATATCAACATAAATTTTTTGACGATCCCGAGCTGTTTTATTTTCATCTTAGTCTAACACAAGTGTGTACAACATAGTCCAATAAAAGGGTGTACAACACGGTCCAACATAAGGATCTATGACATGGTCCAACACAAGGGTGTATGTCACAGTCTCCCATATTATGCTTCGTACGATGGCATGCTAATTCTAGCGTGATAGAAACTGATATAAGTGAATTCAACATGAAGAAAATGATTTTCCTAACTACCATGTTGTTCTAGCGTAAATGGTCAGAATAGGTCCTAATAAATCCTTATCGTTCTCTCAGATTGTCCATTTGTCTATGGATGATACACAGTGCTCATATATAGTTTGGTTCCCTAACTCTTTCTAAAATACATGGTGAATCTTCAAATCTATCTTACATAATGCTTGACGGAACCCCATGTAACTTCACAATATGTGTAATATAAATTCTTGCTAGTTGATTCACATAAAAATATTCTTTATCAGTATAAAATGAACCGATTTAGTTAGTCAACCCACAACCACCTAAATGTCATCCTTTCCACTTTGTGTATTTGGGAGACCCATCACAAGGAAATGGTTACACGATCCCATTTCCATTCAAGAATTGGCAAACTTTTTAATTTTTCGTTTGGTACTTGTTGCTCCACTTTTATTATTTGGCATGTCCAGTTTACGATTGCTAACACCTTGTATGGATTGACATAAATTTCTTCATTTGATACGACATGTCCCGAAAATCCCACACATTTCTTCCAAAAACTACAATTTTAAACTTCACAAACAATTGTTACTCTCTCAAACATCCTAACACTACCCACAAATGTTTCTCATGTTCTTATAAGAGTATATATAATCGATAAACAAAATAACAAATCGATCCAAGTATTCACCCAAAAACATTGTTTATAAGCTTCATGAATGCATCGGAGGTGTTAATAAAACCAAATGGCATAATCACAAATTTGTAATGCCCATAATAATCCCGAAATACGGTTTTGTTTATGACCCCTTAGCAATCAAAATGTGATGATATTCTAATGCTAGATCTTTCTTTGAGAATCAACACATAGTTTTAATTGATCTAACAACTCATCAATCCTCGGTCGTGGATAACCATTCTTGATGATGACTCAATTTAGGGCCCTGTAGTAGATGCACAATCTAAAACTCTTGTTCTTCTTCTTGGAAAACAACACTGGTGCACCCTATGGTGATGTACTCCTTCGTATAAAACCCTTATGAAGGAGCTCTCCGATTACTACATGAACTATGAAATTTCAGTTGGTGCCATCCGATGTGGAGACTTTGATTTCAAAGCAATACCATGTTTCAGCTCAATCTCAAAAGGACCCCCGTACATTACTGGCACATTTCCATGAAAACAACTTCTAATTCTCGCATTACAGGGATCTCCTCGACTTACACATACTTATCGATTTCTTCTGAAAAGATGGTGGCGAGATACAACTCAAAACAATGATTTATCAATTATTCCATATGCAATGCTAGGATGATGTGAATTCCTTCACTTGATCAGATTCCTTGATACATAAGATCTTTTCCTCTCTTTTGAAAATGGACATGGCCTCGACGACAGTCCATCACAATTCGATGTTTTGAAAACTAATCTATTCCAAAGATCACATCATAACATTCCATTGTAATGATTATAAACTCCACAACTAGCTATGCCTCCTCTATCATCACAGACACCTCCTTGAAAACCTCTTGGGATTCTAAAATCTTTTCTACCAGAGTTTGCACTCAACCAATACATGTTGGATCCTTGGGCTTAACAACTAACTTATTAGTCATCGGCGGACTCACAAAACTATGTGTCACACCAATGCCAAATAGCACATGAGGCCTTCCCTAATTATCAATCCTACATCATGCAAATAATTTATAGAACATAACTTCTCAACTCTTTAATGAATCTCACATCCAACATAGATAATTCATAATATGTAAAGACATAGATAAGTAATTAAATTGTAATAACATAGCATATTAGCATTAGGCTAAGCTTCGACTTCTTGGTCCTCGCTATTCTCTTAGTGTCTTTCCATGGCATATATCTGCGATTGTATTGGCACTTGATCTTCTGGATTTTTTAGCCATAATGTGTGGTGCTAGACCCACTGGTGGTGGTTAGGGTGGTGGCCTCAGACAATCCTTATACAAGGATTCTGTACTGTCACAACAAAAACATATGTCTTATAGCTCCTCTCTCTTGTTGAGGAAACTGACAAATCTGATGTTCAAAATGGTCACTTTTGAAGCATCTTACTCTCCTGTCAAATCTGTGGTATGACCCAACATGATTA
Organism: Gynandropsis gynandra; assembly: GCA_036759665.1. Lineage (NCBI taxonomy): Eukaryota > Viridiplantae > Streptophyta > Magnoliopsida > Brassicales > Cleomaceae > Gynandropsis > Gynandropsis gynandra. Next base: position 23,716,051 of record CM071875.1, read on the forward strand.
TGCCCAAAACGATGGCATGATACCTCAAATTGTTTGTTACAGGGCGAGTGTAACCCGTTTTTCCATGATCTGTTCTCCCTCGAACCTGTTGTACAACTTGTTTCCCTTCGACATTTGAAGACTTCAAGATGCCCTCCTCCATGTGTCTTTTCTCTTCTAACTAAGTATTCTAGCCTAACTCCGACAATGTTTATTTCTGATTATCTCAATTTTACGTCTAAGGGTGCTAAGAGAATCGTCAACTTGTGGATTGACCCTGATCAACCTTATATAAGTGTAAGCTAGTTTGATTTTTTTTAGACCATATAAAAATGGCCTCATAGAATTTTAGTAGAACCATATGGGTTAATCAATTTGGAAAACAAGTTATCCCATGGTTTGAATTAAATTATATATTTATTATATATCATTTATATACATAATATTAACAAGATATAGGTATACTATGTTTTAATAAAAGACAATATTTAGTTGCAAGCTCTCCATGAAGATAAAAAATATGATTCAAAGTTTTAACTTTCAAAATATTTAGTTAAATATTGTTTTTATTTGAAAGTTTAGACTTTTATTTGGATTTCTATGTTTTTATGAATTATTTTAATGTTTTAAAGTTCCAATGTATTTTGATGTGTTTATTTGAATTTTTAGACATGTACTTGGATTATTTAAGAATTTTGGATATTTTATGGGTTATTTATTATATAATTGTATAAAAAAGTTCAACCCCCAGGTCATTCCATATAACCAAAGGGTTTGGGTGGACTAGGCTGGTTCGAACAAAATTTAAACTCTTATAAAATACGGATTGGTCTAGACTAACCTAAAAGTAACCTAGTCCATGGTTGACTGGGTTCGATTGGGTGGGGCCGATCCACTTAGCAACTTTACCTACATTGACCTCTAGATCTAGTCCTTGCAAAAATTTGTTGAATTTAAGAATTTTCAAAGTTACTGATTTCGCCCCAAATTGTAATAACTCTAAATAAGTCTCATGGTACTAAGCAACAGTAAGATTACCTTGCATCAATTGTACAAATGTCAACTCCATCTCTTCACAAGTAGCATGCAACATATACTTGAGCTCAAAATATATTTTGAACACAGCTCAATAAAACAAATGATCTTGATGTTCCCCTTTTATCTCTAGATAATGGAGTGCAATATCCATCTTAAACTCTAATGTACATCTCGATGATTTAAAAAATTATGACATCTCCATCTTCCTGTGATTAAACACTGTGGAGGTGGTGGTGGTGGCGGCAATGGTTAAACATCTCTATCTATCTCACTCTGCAAACTTTGTTCCGATGATTGGGACTGCGTATAGTTAGTTGAAAGAGAGTATTCAGTCAATTCACCAAGAGCTCTAGTAACCATCCTCCTCTTATCTTCTAAGAAACACAATTAACCATTATCCGCTTTGTACAACTCAAAACTCCACTAGATACTTCAAGACAAGCATGCTATGGTATCGTGGCTTTACTAAACACTCAAAAAACACTTTAAATAAGGTGAAAATTATAAATACGAAAAATAACAACCAGGATCTCCAATTGTTAACACCTTCATCCCAAAACCCCTCAGGATTAGGAGTGTCTACCATCACCTCCAAAAGGTTTACATTGTATCATCACTGAAACACTTTTATAAAATAAAATGAATATATTTATTTAAAATAAAAATTATTCGGACCATATAGTGAGAGAAAATATATAAAAACGTAATCACAAAAAATAATATATAAATACGAAATGCATAATAATGCTTCTTGAGGCCTGTTGGACGTCTATCCCTATGACCCTTTATGCTACTAAACTTCTAATAAGGGCCTCGGATCGAAACTCCAGCCATGTCCGCAGAATCCATTAACCATAATTGTTTGAGTAAGATTTGATGTGTGGATTTTCAAGCTAAATATTTCCTAGACCACTTCACCGCAAGTATACGGTTTGTGTAGTACCAGGGTCGAACTCTAGGGACTAATGCAACCTTATCCTAAGAATGTAACTAAACTAAGACGATGAGAAGTAGATGATGGCGTGGTGTGAAATATCTAAAAGAATAAACTAATGGTGGCAACGATAGAAGGTTGTGGAAGACTTGACGATGACGAACACTACGGGTGTCGGGATACCGAGAATCGTATGGATGTAACAACTAAAGATCAAAAACCTATCGAATTATCTTGATAACGGGAAATTCATGCTCTAAGATGAGGAATGATTCTGCCGAGCCTAGACCTCCTAACCATAAGTATGAGCAATCCTACCTTCCAACAACGGTTAACTTGTACTATGGCAGCGTTACGAGCACAATCCTAATTCATAAGTGGATTAACCGACCGGTCAGATTCTCATTAATCGAACTTAACCTACAATTCAAAGGTTCTGGATTCATACTTTAACCTTCCAGCAAAATATGAATTCCTATGTTACTGAGCGGGCAGCACTAGTATAAGCGTTACGATGTTGATCATAGGATCAAATATAAAAACAAATAAGATAGATCTAAGCATTAACGCATAAATTTGTATATCCGTTACAATCCGATATCCCTAACCCATAGTTGGGAATCTACTCACTCATGGAGTTTGCTAACAAAGAAGATGACATAACCCTAAACATGATAAACCCTAGGAAACCCGATGCCTCGATCTTCCCTATTGTGTTACCGATGTGTGGATTGATGCTTCTCTCCTTCTCCAGCGTCTCCCGAGCCTTTCCTGATGAATTCCAAGCCTTTCCATGCCCTAGGCATCGCCCCCTTGTGTCTGGATCTGTTTTGTTCCTTTAATTCGCTCGTTCAAACTCTAAATCAAGGTTGTTGCGAGAAAGGCGGCCCGCTTGGGTACGCGTTTTACCCGGTCGTGCAGAGGCACGCCCGATCGTGTACTCTGTCCTGCCCGATCGAGCATCAGCACCCGATCGCGTGGTTGAACATCCCGAGTCGTGTAAACTCTCGGGGATTTTCAGGGCTAATTAATGCCCGAGCGGGTGCCATGTTGCGCCCGATCGGGTATGATCACCCGATCATGTAATCTTCGTGCCCGGGTCGTACAAAGTGTTGCAATTAACCCCGTAGGTTTTGCCCGAGCGGGTAGACCTCAGTGCCCGAGCGGGCACTCTTCAATTCATGATTTTGCTCTTTTCTGCTCGATGCTCAGGTGTTCCATTTAGTTCCGTGGCTTGATTTTGGCTCAGAATGAATTGTATCTTCAATTTGAGTGGTTTGATTCATGAATTCGCCTTTTTATGCTCGTTTAGGCTTTGTCGCCTTAAAACCTGAAACCAATAAAATGGGCGTATATAAAGAATAATCGTATCGGAAATGGAACTCGTGCTATCAAATCTATGGGAAAATGATACTAATACCTAGCTTAAAACTGACACACTTTACGTGTTATCAAACTCCCCTAGACTTGAACCTTTGTTTGTCCTCAAACAAAACTAAAGCCAAGTATAGGAAGAATCTAACAATGATGGATACTAGCACGAAAATATTTGAAGGATTAGTCATTCCGCAAATCAACGCGTCACATGAACAAAAGCCTAAGCGTACCGAGTATAGACTTATATCTACCGAATGTTCCGAGCCATGAAATCCTACCAATAATCTAAGTCTATTTCACAACCCTAGATAACGTCCAAGCAATCTCCATACCAAATTCCCTAAGCTTTAGATATCATTCAACTCGTTTTTCTCGTACTTATTCTTTCTTTTTTTTTCGATGCTTATATCCACGCTTGGTTCCTAGGACGTCGAAGTCGAAGAGGGATGGCTTTCTACTTAGACCCAGGCTGCCTATGGCACACTCATAAGGTCGTGTGACCTTAGCAGAGTGAAGAGGTGCATTATTGAAGATTATATTTTTTGTTTTGCTTTTTATTTTTTCTAGATTACGCATCACTCTAACCCTTAGGAGGTAGAACAGCGCCTCAACCCACAACTTAGACCCGAACCATCGATCATCGATTTACTCATGTCAATCCTAACTTGGAATAGTCAGAAACTTATCCTAGGTGACAGCGGAGTATAAGCGTGTGGAATCTAATAACTATAAACGGTAAAGATATATCAAACAAGCAAAGGCTAGACGGTATACACGGAGATATGGCTACATGGTACCGAAACCTAAGGAGTGAATTCAATTATAGATCAAGGCTTCAAAGACAACTACTCGACTATCGATATCCAAAAGATTTCTAAGCAAACCTAGACTATTGTTCACGATTCGACAAGGTCGCAAAACAATGACTAAAGCTCGAAAATTTGTACTATGTATCCATCTCTTATTCCTCATCCTAATCCTAATCCTAATCGCAAATATGTCGCTCATAAAAAAATCGTATCACTCAAAAGAATACCAAAAAGAGTACCCCCCAAACCTGAATGGAACACAGTCCTGGTGTTCGAGATCCATGAGGGATACCCGCATGCCAAGAATTCGAGAAAATATAAGAAAGAATAGGAACGAATACACCTGGTGTGTTTAGCTTTCTCGAATTTTGTGATACATCCGGATTTGTGATACTCTCTTGCTCTAATGCGGGTGTTATCGTGAAGGACCTGTGATGTGAATCATGCAATGAAAAAGATAGAGAAGAGAATACTAAATCAATTAGTCTAAAAGAGCGTACATAAGCGCGAAAACTAAAAAGAAGAAATAAGAAAAAAATAGTAGTCTATAAAACAAGAAAAAGAAAAAGAAAGAAATAGGAAAAAAGGAAGAAAGGTGGCCTAATCCTCTTCCTCTCCACTGCGAGTGGTCGGAGGGTCTGTTGGCTCCGCGTGTGCCCCTTCCTTAGGTGGGAAGTAGAAAGACTGTATCTCGTATGGAATGTGCAGGTGGTACGGAATGGTGCCAGTGTGGTAATCATGCGGGATCAGCACGTACGGCTCCTGGTAGTGCTGCATGCTGAGATGCTGGAATCTACGAACGGACTCCGTGAGGTAGTACGTGTGCTGTATCGACTGCTCCTGGAACTGCTGCTGCTCCGCATATCTCGCAGCCTTAATGTCGTGCCTCGCCACCTCGAGGTCATACCTCTGCTTTGTCTTATAAGACTGATACCTGCTCTTCTCCGCGACATACCTGAGAACGTCGGAGATACCTTCCATGGAAGGAAAGTCGGAGCGATGATGAGGGTACTCTGGGCGGGTACGGGAGTTAGTGGCGCGTCGGCTGCGCTGTCTAGACATGGAAGGTTCTGGTGCAGCGGCTGGAGGTGGATCTACCTCACCTAATCCCGGGCTGATGTGTCCGATGGCTGGGTCAATCCTGAATCGAGTGCCCTCCTCGTCTAAACCCGGCATCTGAATCTCGTGTAAGTCGACTTCCAAGTTGCGATCGTGCTCGTCCTTGTAGCTCCAGATGACTCTATACCACTCGATCGTTATCGCCCTTCGGTTGCGTAAGCTCTGAAGGTTCAGATCAGGTTCCTCATTGATCTTGTCCTCAGTAAGGATGCCAAGGTTGATCCCGACCGTTCGTGCTATCATGGTGACTATCCCACCGCACATGATCTTCGTATCCGTGCTACATTTCTCGGTGGCCATGTCGTGGAAATGCCTCATGACTAGCGACGCCAAGTCGACGTCTAGAATGTCCCACTCGTCTACGTCAAAGCCTGATTGTACCACCCGCCTAAGGTACGCCAACTCTGTGTGGTTGACTCCGCCTTGTGCTCCTTTTCCTAGGATTGAGAAGAATAGGAAATAATGGAAGTACCTTAGGGCGGGGTTGTGTATATGGCTGGCCTTGGACCTCGTCGAGTATTCACCATAAGAAATCTGGGTCTAGAATTGCGCTTGACGGCTCCGGTTGTGCTCGGGCATCTTCGTGAAGTTGCAATGCGAAGCGTCAAGTATGATCGCGAACTGTCGCGCGCTAAGTCGGTAGTTCTGTCCCAGCAGACAAAACTCCATGATGCTCTCTCCTGATCTCCAGACTCGGGGAAGAATGATGTGTAGGATGCGATGAATTCCGCTGTGAGGTTGTGGTATATGTACTCCTGAGTGTCCCTCAATCCCGTCCATCCCAAAGTGTTGAAGATGGCATCAATATGCTCCTCGATGTGGAGGGCACTCATAGCTTCCGAGGATAGGAAGCGGGATGGGAAAATCTGCGGCTGTAGCTCGATGAATCTCGATTTTTGACCGGACAAGAAAGTTTTCGTCCGGTAGTTGTATTGCTGGTGGGAAGTAGTGATCGGCATGTAAGGCGTTAGTTCCGTGATGGCATCTGACTTTTCTGACCATCCGTGTTCTGGATCGTAGGAATCAGATCGACGTTTCTTTGAGCTTTGGAAGATCTTCGGGGCCATCTACAAAAGAAACGAATAAGAAAAATAAGCGATAGGCACAATTTTGCAGGACGCCTGATCGGGTAGGACACGTAGCCCGCTCGGGCTCAATTTTGGAAAATTACCCCCGTAGGTACCACCCGACTCGGGTGGAAACACTGCCCGATCGCGTACGAATTCAGGACGCCCGCCCGATCGGGTGCTAAACCTAGCCCGATCGGGTTGAATCGCGAAATCGCGACCTGCAGTTCGCGTTCGTGTTTCAATCAACAAATTAGCCCTATATCCTTTCTAACCAGGCCTAAATCTAACCCATAGCAGTCCAAAATCACTCAATATTGCATAAATATACCTGGAATTCGAGAGGAATTGAGAGATTTTTCAGGTTTTTCGAGAGAGGAGGGGGAAGGTATTTTCGAGTAACTGAGGTTCGACCGGCGACGATGATGAACGGTGGCGGCGTACGAGCGACTATGCGGATGAGTTGCGGTGTGAAGGGTTGCAATTTGTGGGAGCGTGCTCGGGTAGTGATTTCTGAAGTGAGAATGGCCGCTCGGGTTACTCGAAATAAAAACTTACTGTGCTGGTAATATACGATGCCCGATCGGGTCCTCTAAGTCGCCCGATCGGGCATGTTCCGTTTTGACCTACCCGCTCGGATGGAGATGTCTGCCCGACCGGGCAATGCTCCAAACCAAAAAAAAAAATTCGAGAAAAACCAATGCAACAAAAATCGATAAGACCACTAAATTCCTAAATCCTAAAAAAAATTGTCCAAGTTCTAAAAAGAGTTCAAGAATAGAAATAAAATGAAAATGACTAAAAGAATACGGGGTTCGGGTTGCCTCCCGAGAAGCGCTTGTTTAAGGTCGCGAGCCTGACCAAAGCGTGCTATTCATCTGGTGGACGTCCTCGACGTCGTCTTGTACATAGCGTTTCGCGTGCAATATGTGCTCGATAAGGTGCGACACGCGAATTAATTGAGTCCCTTTCAGGATGGTAATGTCTTCCCTATGATCGGGCATGATGCTCTCTAAGTTGGGTGCTAGATCGTGATGTCCTAACATTCTGGTCGAGCTGTCCCTTAGTCCGGTTGAGTACTCCATGTAACCGGTTAGGCGTTTGTTGCTTGTTTCCATCAGCGTCTCCAGAGTTGTTTTGTGTGTGAGCCTTTGGGGTGAAGGCTTCATCTTTACCTTGGGTGCTTTATCGATGTCCCAATTGTGAGCTGGACGTTTGATGTAGCTTCTTGGCATCTCTGGGTCATTTGTGTACTGACTTGCATCGCATTTAGCTCGAGTTATGCGGAAGTCTCGGTCGGGGGATTCCTCTTTCTTCTCATTGTTAAGCAGCTCGTTTTGTACTTTCTAGTTTCCTTCCCCAACTGCTATGCGATCCATATCTAAGGAATCCTTATTCTAAAATTTGTCACAACCTTCATCGGCTAAATCTTTAAAGATGCCTTCGGGGAACACGAAATCGATAGTGCACGGTTGCTCAATTGTGTCCACCAAGTTGAATTCTACTTCTACCTCGGGTTTCTTCAGGTGCTCATCAATGTCCGTAGCCTCATCCACTGCCGTGTTAGATTCATCTTCTTTTTCAATCAACGATGGACTTGGCTGATCTACCGTCTCACAATCCCTTAGGTAGGTTTCGCTGACATGTTCACGAGGATTTATTTCTGAACTTTCCGATGTAACCTTTTATGGTTGCAATGCCCCTTGTGCAAGTTCTGAAGCTTGCGTGTCCAATTGTCTAAATAAGCTGCCTATCTGCTCATTGGCGCATTCTTGTTCCGCTTCCACTCCCATAAACAAGTTGTTTCGTCTCTCTAACAATCCAAGGAGGTGACTGTACATGGCGGAACAATCAGGGCCTTCTACGGATTGAGTTGGGTGTGGCTGAGGAACATATGATGGATAGCTCTGAGTTTGGGGTTTCGTCCATGGCTGGAAACTCCCAAACGATTGCTGTGCATTCACCATACTCTCAGTGTTCCTGCACGGGAAGTATGCGTGATCGCTCTATCCGTGATTGTATGTATTCCCGTAAGGCCGATTGTAACTGTTGTAGATATCTTCTTCATACCCCAAGCGTTTTGTTCCCATGATCGCTCTGAGTAATGGGATGGTATAAATCAGAGAGCATACGACGAATCTCGGAAAATTGATATCTCAATTCAGCTATGTCGGCTCCCGAAGAGTTAAAGTTGTCCATGTTACCTCGCAAGATAAAGGACACCAAACTCGATTAAACTCTGTGAGGTAAAGAAAATTTTGACTCCATAAGAAAACAAAAGCAAAAACAAAAATACGAAAAACAAATGAAGACTCTGGAAAGGACTAGATCTTAATCTAGCTAATTCCTAGTCTAGGCCGTTATTAGTCCCCGGCAACGGCGCCAAAAATTTGATGTGTGGATTTTCAAGCTAAATATTTCCTAGACCACTTGACCGCAAGTATACGGTTCGTGTAGTACCAGGGTCGAACTCTAGGGACTAATGCAGCCTTATCCTAAGAATGTAACTAAACTAAGACGATGAGAAGTAGATGATGGCGTGGTGTGAAATATCTAAAAGACTAAACTAATGGTGGCAACGATAGAAGGTTGTGGAAGACTTGACGATGACGAACACTACGGGTGTCGGGATACCGGAAATCGTATGGATGTAACTACTAAAGATCATAAACCTATCAAATTATCTTGATAAAGGGAAATTCATGCTCTAAGAGGAGGAATGATTCTGCCGAGCCTAGACCTCCTAACCATAAGCATGAGCAATCCTACCTTCCAACAGCGATTAACTCGTACTATGGCAGCGTTACGAGCGCAATCCTAATTCCTAAGTAGATTAACCGACCGGTCAGGTTCTCATTAATCGAACTTAACCTACAATTCAATGGTTCCGGATTCATACTTTAACCCACCAGCAAAATATAAATTCCTATGTTAGTGAGCGGGCAGCACTAGTATAAGCGTTACGATGTTGATCATAGGACCGAATATCAAAACAAGTAAGATATATCTAAGCATTAACACATAAATTTGTACATCCGTTACAATCCGATATCCCTAACCCATAGTTGGGAATCTACTCACTCATGGAGTTTGCTAACAAAGAAGATGACATTACCCTAAACATGATAAACCGTAGGAAACCCGATGCCTCGATCTTCCCTATTGTGTTACCGATGTGTGGATTGATGCTTCTCTCCTCTCCAGCATCTCCCGAGCCTTTCCTGATGAATTCCAAGCCTTTCCTTGCCCTAGGCGTCGCCCCCTTGCGTCTGGATCTGTTCTGTTCCATTAATTCGCTCGTTCAAACTCTAAATCAAGGTTGTTGCGAGAAAGGCGGCCCGCTCGGGTACACGTTTTACCCGATCGTGCAGCGGCGCGCCCGATCGTGTACTCCGTCCTGCCCGATCGGGCATCAGCACCCGATCACGTGGTTGAACAGCCCGAGTCGTGTAAACTCTCGGAGATTTTCAGGGCTAATTAACACCCGAGCGGGTACCATGTTGCGCCCGATCGGGTATGATCACTCGATCATGTAGTCTTCGTGCCCGGGTCGTGCAAAGTGTTGCAATTAACCCCGTAGGTTTTGCCCGAGCGGGCACTCTTGAATTCATGATTTTGCTCTTTTCCGCTCGATGCTCGGGTGTTCCATTGAGTTCCGTGGCTTGATTTTGGCTCCGAGTGAATTGTATCTTCAATTTGAGTGGTTTCATTCAGGAATTCGCCTTTTTATGCTCGTTTAGGTCTTGTCGCCTTAAAACCTGAAAACCAATAAAATGGGCGTTTATAAAGAATAATCGTATCGGAAATGTAACTCGTGCTATCAAATCTATGCGAAAATGATACCAATACCTAGTCTAAAACTGATACACTTTACGTGTTATCAAGATTCATCGTGTCAAGGAGGATTTCTTGACTGGCCTAGGGGCACTCTTCAAAGAAGTCGTCAGTTGATGATGGATGGAGGTGAATGATGGTGGAGGTTCTCTTGACTGGCTTTAGAGCTCTCTTCAAGATTTGCCCGGTGATGGTGGATGATGGAGGTTGATGGTTGTTGTCGAAGTGTTAACGGTGTGAGATGGAAACTATAAGAGGTGCGGAAGTCTCTTGATACATTCAGATAATGACTGCAATTGTTCCCAGAACAAGTCGAAGTCACTGTATTCTTGATACCGATCAAGAATATAAAAATCTATATTATTTCAAATTTCAATCTTCTGTTACAAATGAAACTTAATCCTTTATATAAGAGATGATCCATGTTTTAAATAACGAGAACTTGATAATAACGATCTACTCGCTGTTGGGAAGATTTCCTAACCGTTGGAGATCTTTGGAAGAGGCAAGTAGCTTATTTGGTTGGATAGATTGGCTTGGAAGCTTCTCCTAGCCGTTGGAAAGGTTATAGACTTAGGTCTTTTAGTTTTTTAGTGTGTGTTGAGACCTCCGGTTTAGGGTGTGGCTTAAGGCTTAGTTCATCGTGGAGGTGGTATTTCTTCCTTGCTTTTGGCCTAAATCGTCTCTTTGTGAAGAGTCTCCCAAGCTTCCTTCACTTACTCGGCGACTTTATTCCCCAAGCTCCTTGCTCATCCACATGTGAGTAGGATGTGGGGTGACCTTGTCTGCTCGAATCCTTGGGTTATCTCCTTGCTCTTGTGGCCTTCCTTAATCATGTAATGCTCCTTTGGTTATGCTTCATGGTTGATGTCCTCATCATTCCATCCCTCTTGCGAGCTTTCCATCATCGAAATAATTATCACCTCTATTGAGTGATGTGGACTTGTTATACTTACTAGGTAGATCAAGACGGTAGACGTTGTCGTTGATCCACTGTAGAACGCAAAATGGGTCATCTCCTCTTGGTGCTAGCTTTGAACTCCTTTTGTCATGGAACCTTTCTGGCCTCATGTGCAACCACATTAAATCTCCTCCATCGAACAACATATTTCTTTGCTCATTGTTAGCTTGTTTAGTGCATTGTTCAGTCCTCCGCCTTATGTTTCCCAGAACTTTCTTGTGTACTGTCTTGATCAACTCGAATTTGTTCTTATCATCCAAGTTGGAAACCTCTGTGCTTGGTAGGTTCGAGAGATTCAAAGAAGTGATGGGATTAACGCCATAAATGACCTCCAACGTCGAGTGCTTTGTGGCAAAGTGTTGTGTTCACTTATAAATGAACATGATGCGTGTCAAGTTAAACAAGTTAACCTAAAACTACCCGCAAGTGCATGACACGTGTGTAGTAATTAAGGTGTTGATCCCATGAGTACTAATGTAACACGGTCAAAGAATCAAAACTAGAATCAATGCTTGGTGCGAATGAATAAGGATGATTAGACGAAATGATGAATATCCAGTGGAATGGTGAGTTCTAAAGAAAGAGGCAAATGTTCTAGGAACCCGGTTTCACCGCATAGCTTCTAAAACCCAACTCCGATCTATCTAATCGTGCATTCCCTGTCAAGATATCTAAGGCAGACGATCCTAATGTAGAACCTACCCTCTCTCAAGGAATAGGAACGTGATACGATTGAGTCATCCCCTACTTTCGTAGCTGACACCCCAACTAAACCCCATTATGGTTCATGATTTGCCCGATTCAACCCTCAACCGTTACTATCCTACTTTTCTGACCTAGTCTCGGTTGTTCTAAACCTGATCTTCTACGACTAGAATTCTCCTTTTTGTCCTTCTCCTAATCCCTAACACATGCATTTACATGGTCTTCGTAAACACAAGACAATAAGCGTTCAGATAAAGAATAGTTAAAAAAAACGTGTAAAATGCATTCATAAACAAATCAAAGATGGTTCTAGGGTAGCCATGGGTTAATCCCTTCTCCTAGAACGAACCTACTACTCGATCATGAGTTTGAACTACATAAACAAAATCAGTAGACAAAGGAACATCAAAATATCAAACGAGTGATGATCCCGAATCAATTCCCGACTCCTTACATGACTACCATCAAGAGAGCTCTTGGATGGAATGGTTGTTATGAATGGTGCATTCTGGATGATGGATGGATGGTGGATGGATATATTTTGCCCACAAGATGAAGGAAAAAGACTGAAAAAATTTAATTCCCAAACATCAAACATTTCTACCTCAAGGATGTAATTTTGTGGCATCTCGGTCCTTTTTCCTATATTATTGGCTCTTTGACATATATATCACATGCTAAAACATATTTATGTGCATCACGAAAGAGAGTTGGCCAATAAAAACTTGATTAGAGAACCTTGCTAGCAGTCTTGAACTTTCTGAAATGATCGCCATAGTCCGAACCGTGGCAATGGAATAGAATGTTCTCCACCTCCTCTTTTGCTAAACATTTCCTGATTACTCCATCTCCACACCTCTTTTACAGGATTGGCTCATCCCAATAATAGTGTTTTACATCAGAAAAGGATTTTCTGCATGCATGGAAAGACAAATCGGGTAGTAGAACACTGCTCACCAAATAATTCATAAAATCTACATACCAAGGAGGGGGGTTACCTAATAAGATGTCGCATATGATGTATTTTTTCAAAGAGCCATGTATGGGGTGATCATCCTCAATTTGAATGTGAGAGAGGTGATCCACAAAAATATTCTTTGACCTTTTTATGTCTAGGATCTCCAAGTCACACTTTTGTAGGATAAGGATCCATCGGATAAGATGTGGTTTCGCATCCTTTTTCCTAAAGAGATACTTGAGAGCTACGTGATCAGTGTAGATGATTACCTTTGAGCAAACTAGAGAGGATTGGAACTTGTCAATGGCAAAGACGATCGCTAGGAGTTATTTTTCTGTTGTGGCATAATTGATTTGCGCGTCATCCAGCGTCTTACAGGAATGAAAGATGAAATGGGGCTGTTTTTCCTTCCGCTCTCATAGAATAGCTCCAACTGTGTAGTCACTAGTATCACACATGATCTTAAAAGGTAGACTCTGATCCGGTGACTGCATAATAGACGCCGAAATTAAAGCCTCTTTGATTTTTTTAAAGGTGTCACGACACTTGATAACACGTAATCCGTTGTAGTTTTTATATCATTCTTAGGTCTAGTTTTAGGTAGATTTATTAGATTTCATTCATTTATCGAGATTATTCGAGGATTTCATCTACATTTCGTGTTTTGTGTAGGAAACGAAGACATGACGAGAAACACGAGAGATATTGGCAATTTAACCCCAAAATGACAAGGTTCAGCTTGTGCAAGGCCGTGGATTGAAGAGAACATACAAACACCGAGCGAAAGGAGCGAAAACAACATTGCAAGACATGCACGCTCGGGCATTGGAAGTGTGCCCGCTCGGGTAATTGATGCCATGACAACCCCGTAGCTTTACACGACTCAGGCTGAAGAAGGTTTGCACGACTCGGGCTGAAGAGGAACACGCCCGGGCATGAGTGCCCGCTCGGGCGAAAATGGATGTACACGGTCGGGCATAAGGCCTGCACGAGCGGGTAGAAGCTGTGCCCGCTCGGGCCCTTGATTTTCTCAACTAATTCCCAAGATTTAGAACAACCAAATCATGAGAAATCAGATCTATAAAAAAGGGATTCGAACCAGATGAGAAAGGGGAGACTCAAGGACAATTCAGAGCCATAGAAGACACGCTTGGAAGGATCGAGACGGACAGAACAAGGGATCCGGAGCATGGAGGATCTATTGAAGACATCAGTTGATGAATAGGGAGCATTCTCTTTCTCTATCTATGTTGAATTTAGTTTTCTCTTGTGTTTCGTTTTCTGAGTTCATGTCC
>CM071875.1:23767892-23818660 GCA_036759665.1 Gynandropsis gynandra
TCTTCTCCTAATCCCTAACACATGCATCTACGTAGCCATCGCAAACACAAGTCAGTTAAGCACTCAGATAAAGAATAGATAAACGAAAACGAAAAGATGCATTCAAAGATAAATCAAAAGTGGTTCCGGGATAGCCATGGGCTAATCCATCTCCAAGAACAAACAAACTACTCGCTCATGCATCCGTAAACAAACATAAACGAAATAGAAGGTCTAAGGAACATGAAAACCAAACGAAACCGAAGTGTGGGGTTGATCTCCAATGCTCCTTGTAAGTCTCCTTCGCAAGAACCTCCTCCTTCTCTCTACTCTCTCTCCTCGATCAAGAACTGAAAACTCTGTGAACGCGCGGGCTGGGTGTGTGACCCGCTAGGGTGCGGCGCGCATGATCGCGCGGGATCGCGATGGAAAAAGAGGCAGCCCAGTCGGGCTAGAGAGTGCCCTGGTCGGGCTGAGGTGATCCCCGGTTGGGCTGAGGTGGTGCCCGCTCAGGCTGGTACCACGGGCGTGTGTAGTGCTTGCCCTACTCGGGCTCAATTTACTGGACAAAATCACCGTAATAAATGCCCGCTAAAGCTAGGGAGTTACCCGAACGGGTAGAGGCTATTCCTTGCCGATTCTCATCCCGTTTGTTCCGGATGATCCTCGATGTTGGTACTTTGTCTCGTGCACGTCCTTTAGCTCCAAAATGAACCGAATACGTGTTAAAACCGGTAACAACATGAAAACACGAAAATGAGGATACAAAATCATACGTAAAACAACGCATCTATATCGTAAACATATCTAAAATCGTGCAAGAAATACGTATGAGAACGAGATGATCAAAATCCCCAGACTTGAATGTTTCCTTGTCACTAAGCAAACGTAAACGTAAAACACATGGGGTATACAAAATCCGAGAATTCCCCCTTCTCCTAGAAGTACCGCTAAAGCGAACCTAACCGATCAACTAGCATGTCGAGAGTAACTTCGGCCTAATTAAGTTTTCAGTCTTCGTCCTAGGTTCACCAAGGCTACCCATAAGAAAGTAAATCAAAGGAAAACTAAACAAGCCTCCGTAACTCTCTCCACCAAACAAGACTTCAGACAAATGCTAAACCTAGAACAACCGAGGGTACTTGTTTCTTTTCCGAGTTTCTTTCTTTCTTCCTTTTCTTTTTATTTTCTTTTGTTTTATGTATTCTGTTTTTTTTTCTTTTTTTCTTTTTTCTTCTTATGCAAACACACTAGGCTTCTAGGACGTCGGATTTGAAGGGATCCAGCCTCTACTTAGACCCAGACTATCGAAGACGGTATACTCATGCATCCCGTTCAAGAGTGCAGCGGAGAAGGCGGCGTTTTATTGTGTCATGCCCTTACGACATAGAGAGATCATCGCCAACCCACCACTTAGACCTGAGCCATCGAAAGAGTATCAAGGTCGATCCACTCATATCAATTTTAGATCATGCTTTTAGACATTAGTTCTATCGACAATGGAGTGTTAGTGTGCGCTCTTAATCTGCAAAATAAACTCGATCTCATACGATATAGTAATCCTCATAGAAAAGTGAAGTAAAGCATCATCTACACGAAGTACGGCCATCTGGATAGAGAGAATAAACGATAAACTAGCCTAGCAACCTCGTCTAAAACCCCCACAAGCAACACTAGGATTCTCAAAGAACTACGACCTATTGTTTTTCAGCCGACTAATAAGCTCTAACGCTTAGGAAAAACCTAGCTCAAACGTGAAAAATCTCACGGAAAAGGCAAACTTCTTAAGCATCCTAGGTTCAGGGTTCATCTCAAAACGTTGCACCGGACAAGTGCCTGGGACGACTTTGACTCACCAAATCAAAAACAACCTAAAAACTACGACATCAAAGAGAAAATGAAAGAAATGAAATGAAATCACCTGAAAAATGTGAGCTTCTCCCCCAGACTTGAATTGAACGGCGTCCTCAACGTGAAGCTCCGATGGAGGGTAAGGGAAATGAAGTCACATTGTGGTGGTATTTTTTTTTTTGTTTTTCTGTTTTTTTTACGAAAAATATTAATAGAGTCTTAAACTAAAAACTAAGAAAAATAAAAACAAACAGCTGGGTTGCCTCCCAGAAAGCGCTTATTTAACGTCTTTAAGCTTTGACGTCTCCATTCCTCATGCGTGCGCGACGGGTGGATCGGAAAGCGAAATGGAGTTTCCACTTTCAATCGGTTGAGCGGCTTGGTAGAGCTTTAGCCGCTTTCCATTAGCTTTGAAAGTGCCACTCGTCTCTCTCCAAAGTTCTACTGCTCCATGCGGGAATATCTCTCGTACCTGAAAAGGACCAGACCAACGAGACTGTAGTTTGCCCGGGAAAAGCTTAGGACGAGAATTAAATAGTAGAACCAAGTCACCTGGCTGAAAGTCATGAGGTAGGATCTTCTTATCGTGCCATCCCTTAGTCATTGCATCTTTCTTTGGCACATCATGCACGGGATTCACTCGTTCGCTGCCCGAGGTTGGATAAATGGTATCTGCATTGAAACGTTTCATGATATCTTTTTCCATTACCTCTTGCAAGTGCGGGTGTAGCCTCCTTTGAGTTTCGGTGGAAGATTTGTGGTTGTCTTCCGTATAAATTCCGTGCGTAAATATTGAAGAGCTGACTCTCCTACGTTTCTTTATGCGTGTGGGTTGTTTTCTCATCTCATCTGCACTCAAGTTAGCATTCATAACAGAAGGATATATTTTATTGCATTCGATGTACTCATACCAAAAAGAAGACGGAGGTGGCTCGGGCTCAAGTTTGGACGTCTTCTCCACTGCAAAACCAGCGTGTGTTTCATGTGGTATCTCCTCACATGAGGCGTCTCCTAGTGTTGCAATAGCACTCATGAATTTCGTGTACATCTCAGCTCCTTCGTCCGTAATTCCTACATCTTCGCAAACTCATGTTAGATATCGTACAAGTGGATCAGAAGCACTCACTTGATCATGCGTGTCTTTCTCTAACTCGTCCAGTGAATCAACTGAAAAGCAAGACTCCTTGGATAAGGGTCCGTTCATGGGGCTGAACAAGTTGAATTCGATCATCTCATCTCCGACACGTAAGGAAAGCTTTCCTTGTTGTACGTCTATCATAGCACCTATAGTAGCTAAGAACGGTCTACCAAGAATAATAGGTGTCCTAGCAGCTTCCTTTATTTCAAGTACAACAAAATCAGTGGGAATGAAAAGATTACCTACCTTGGTGGGAATGTTTTCAACGATTCCCACCGGATATCTTACCAAATGATCCGCGAGGCGTAGAGATATCTTTGTAGGTTTGAGATTCCCGAAGTCCGTCCGCTTGAAAACTGAGTGTGGCATGATGCTCACGCTTGCCCTTAAATCGCACAAAGAATTATCAATATCAGTATTACCTATTGTGCATGGAATGGAGAAGCTTCCGGGGTCCTTCAACTTTGGTGGCAGCTTGTTTTGAAGGATAGCACTGCATTCCTCGGTGAGTGCTATCGTCTCGTTCTCTTCGATATGCTTCTTTTTGGAAAATACGTTTGGCGTGATAAATCATCTTTTGGAGGGCTTCCACGAATGGGATTTTGATGCCATGCTTCTTGAGATCCTCTACGAATCTGCCCAATCGTTCTTCATTCTTACTGCTCACCAACCGCTGAGGAAACGGTATAGGAGGTTTGTACGCCGGTGGAGCAACATATGGTTTGTCTAAATCTGGTTCAAATCCTTCCATAATCGCAATCTGACCTTTTCCTCTATTCATGGACGTTCCAGCAGCTTGCCCTTGCTCTTTGGAGGGCGAATTCTCAACCACATCACCGTTGCACACAGAAATATCATTCACGTACTCTCTCGGGTTCAATTCGGGTTTACCTGGGAGCTTTCCGGGATTCCGAGAGGATGAGGCAGCTTGCTGTGCTACGGAGTTCTCTAAGCTCTTAACATGGTTGCTCAAGGATTCCATCTGATTTTTGAGCTCGTTGATCGCTGTCCCCACATCCGCATTGAATTTGGTTTGAGTTGAATGTTGCTGACGTTGCTCCTTGATAAATTCGAGCAACACTCCCTCAAGGTTTGACAAAGAGGCTTGAAGAGGTTGAGGAGCTTGCGGAACTTGCTGAGTTTGCTGAAATTGCTGGTTATTTTGCTGGTATGGCTGCTGTAATTGCTGAAATCCTGAATACTTTAACGGTTGAGTTGTTCGGTATGACAGATTCGGATGATTCCTCCAATTCGGGTTGTAGGTATTCCCGAATTGAGTGTTTCCTTGCTGCTGGGCATAATTCATATGTTAGAAATCCTCATGTACCGTGCATTGATACGCTATATGCTCCGTATCTCCGCAATTCACACATTACATGGCGTTTGCTGCGTTTGCTGTCGCTCTGATCCGATTCGGCTCATACAGGCATCGAGTGTTGTTAGGCATACCTCTCGATGTTGACCACATGGTGTGGTTCATGGCAAGGTTATCGATCAGCTCGTATGCCTCCTCGACGCTCAGATCCATAAATGATCCTCTAGCAGCGTTATCCAACGTCGTTCATGGCAAGGTTATCGATCAGCTCGTATGCCTCCTCGACGCTCAGATCCATACCTTGAAACTCGTATTTATTACATAATGTATTTTAAAGTGTGCAGATGTTGCACAACATTCCTACACTCTGCTATCAATAGAAATAGTGCATAGAAATTATGCATGCACGATAGTTGATATGAGTGCAATGAATACATTGGCTCGGGTCTAAGTGGTGGGACGAATATCCAACTTCGACGTCCTAAAGGCATAAGGTAAAAAAATGAACCTAAGTACTCCACTACGATTGAAATCATAAGAGTATACTAATATGGTAGCCTAGGTCTAAATGGTGGGGAATCCATCAACTTCGACGTCCTAGAAGCCCAAAGTGCTTCTTCACAAAAGAAAAAATGATAACTATGGTGTTGAAAAAAAAAGGTACATAAAAAATTGCTTCAAGTGCATCTCTGAAATTTCTGAAGTATACTTTTATTGATGATCTAACTGCATTATGTTTAAATTCATATATTTTATATGAAGTATTGATCTTTGTTGAGTAAGGGGTTTGTTTTTTCAAAAGAAAATGACAATTTTGTTAAGAAAGCAAGTCAGCTTATTGAATTTTAATGGCTCATACCTCGTGAAGTTATTGTATTTAATCGATGAAAGATATTAAGGAATATGATTGATTTTGGTATTGATTAGTTAGAGATAAAAAATGATGAAAGAAAACTACTCATGATCATATGTTCATTCCTCCATATTTGTGCATGATCATTAAGTACATTTAATGTCATCATTCGAAAAAATTAAGATGTGTTATAGAAATAAGTACCCCGAAGAAATCAACCATTAACAACATGATATATTATGTTTTTGGTCTTCTACTCACACAAATAGGGGGAGAAGGTAAAATCAGTGGTAATTCGGGTACAATTGAGGAGGAGAATCCTTTACGGTTTGAATATGTTCTTGATCTTTTTTTATTCAATTGCTTGGTATTCTATTTGACGCATAGATCTAATGTTTTCTAATTTTGCATGAGCAGAAGATCAAAAAGGGGGAGATTGTTAGTGCATGAAGATTTACATTCTTTAAGATTTCCATTTTATGAAGATTTCCATTTTATGAAGATTTTTTTATTGTATGATAATGCATAGTTTCTATTTTTATCGAGATTCAATATTATGATATTTTAATTATGCATATTTTCCATTACTATTGATATTTCCAATTGTGTTAAATATTTGTAGATTTGACAACATTCACAAGGCATTTGGAAATATTCTAAAAGGAAAAGTCAAGCAACTTAACAATTCTATGGAAAGGAAATCAAGGAACAATTTGGAAAGGAGTTTAGTATTTAAAGGAGGAAGTAGATGCACGTCGAACACACTCTCTGAATCATATTATTGCGCCGAAATTCAAACAGAATAGACAAGAGAGTACAATATGTTTTTGTGTTCGTTTGAGAGCATTTGAGAGGAGTATTTGTAACATAAGCCTTAAATCATAAAAATTTGGAGGCTTATAGGTGAGTGATTTGAGTAAGAGTTATTTGGGAACCTAGGATTATTGTGAGAATAGTTCTATGCGGTACACACAAGTGTTTGTGGCATTTTGCTTGTAGTTCAGTTTCAAGACGGGTGTTGTACTCAGGGGGAGTGTCTGATTCGTGTAATCTAGGTATACTCATAGAAAAACCGAGTTATACCTTGTGAATGTTTGAAGTCTAAATAAAGCAATGTTTTAGCATGGTGTTGCGAGAACATCACGCAAAATCTTTGTGTCTTCTCTAAATTTTCAATTGGTATCAGAGGTTGTAACGGATTAGAGGAGTTAACCTCAAAAATCTGTGAGAGATCGAGAAGGAGAGATGAATGCAACACGATATATCTTCTTGTACTGCAAGCTGGTAATGCTAAACTCATCAAACTATGCATATTGGAAAGATAATATGAAGGCAAACATTCGTGGAATCGTTGAATAAGCTTGGGGAGCTGACATGTATGGGTGGAATTCTCCAATGGTGATGATAAGAAGGAGAAGACTTTGGAACATTGGAGGCCAAACGAAAATAGACTTCCTACTTACATTGCAAAAGCATTGGCTTCTGTATTTGATTCAGTTTATATGGACGAATTCAAGCAAATACAATGATGTGAATCTGCTAAAAAGGTTTGGTAAACGCCTGAGACAATACATGAAGGTAATCAAAATGAGAAGAGAACAAGACTAGATATTCTTCAGCACCAATTTGAGAAACTTGAAATTGGAGAACACGACAATGTAAAGGAGTTTAGCAGAAGACTCAATGCATTGTCAAATGAATCAAATGTGCTTGGCCAATCATATTAAGATAAGAAGCTGGTAAAGAAACTTTTTTGTTGTCTCCCTCAAAGATTTGCTGCTCAAAAGGCTGCCATGAATATGGCTCTTAACACCGATACAGCAAGCTTCAAGGAGATTCTGGAAATTCTTTCGGCATATGAGATTGAACTACAGGTTGAACAAGGGTCAAGCAGCAAAGAATCCAATCAAGGAATAGCCTTACAAGCCATTAGAAAAGTATCTAGGATTGAGGAAGTAGCAGAAGATTTGTCTCTATTTGCGAAAATGTTTAACAAGTTTCTGAAAAAGTCTGAGATGTACTTCAAGTCGTCTAAGGCGTATCAATAGAAATGAGAAAAGTCGGGAATACAATGTCATGAATGTAAGGGATATGGGCATATGAAAAACGAGTGTCCTAGTGTTCATAAAAGAGAATCCATGTTGAAGACCTTGAGTGTAACAAAATGTTTCAACTGTCAATGATTTGGACGCATAAAAAATGAGTGTAGAAACAAACAAAAAGATTCGAAAAACTATTCCCCTTTCAAGAAGAAACAAAATCAGATTCTAAGGAGAAAAGTGATAATGAGGAGATGGCCAACCATATATCATTCATTGGAATCATTGACCCCGATGACGAAGGATAAAACACGGATGAAGAAGATAATGACGATGACCTCACCATATAAGAGATAAATGGAAAATTGAAGATATAAGTTCACAATTACAACATACTTGTGAGAAGCTCAAAGAGAAAGAAGAAGAAATGGCTTTAGTTAAAAACCAACTTGAAGAAACAAGAAAAAATTTGAAGATGTTGACTAACAGAACAAAGAAGCTGGATTATCTCTTACAATAGAAAAGAAGGAACCAAATAATTTTGGTCTTGGATACGAAGGTGGAGAATCACGCACACAACAAAAATTCATATCAGGTGGATCCCTCAATTACGAAGGTATACCTCATGTTCCACCAAGTACATATCGGACAAAGGTTGACTTGAAAAATAGTAATCTGCCATGAAGACAAATAAGTTGTTATCACTGTTGAAAGAACGGACATATCCAGTCCAAATGCTACTATCTGAAAAGACAACGAGCACGAGAAAACTATTCTCCATGGTTACCATGAAAAACTCATGGTGAGTATAGATATTGGTTACCAAGAAATCATTGGAAATAAAATCGCTATTGGACATCTCCAAGTTTTCAAGGTAAGTATTCTGGTTGGCATGCTCCTAACTCTAAGCAAATTTGGGGTCAAAAGTCTGATCTATACTGCAATGTCGCACTCACCTCCACTCAAGATGAACAAAATTTAGTATTGTATTTTGATAGTGGTTGTTCAAGAGATATGACAGGAAATTTAATAGCTAAATTTATCTGCTTTCATCCTGGCATTGTAGCTCTCTATAATGGCTAAACAATTATTTTCGGACTTGCTTACAAAAGGGGAGAAAGCTAGGGTTTTATAGGGCACAAAACCCTAATCCAAGTTGGAGTAGGATTCCTAAATTCGATGCTCTCCTCCTCAAATCTCGTCCGACCATTTTTGCTTTGACCGAGTTCTGCCTTCTCCTCAATTCTTGCTTCATGATTGCATCATTCATTACTTAGCCACATTTTTCCTTTCTTTATTGTTTCTCGTCCTTTTTCACCCCGATTCTCACACATGAAATTCTATAAAAACAACAACAAAATAAATGAGTAAAATGAATACATAATCACACGTAAATATCACAAGCGTCATCAAAACTAGTCATAATATCGCTCATAAAATGTGTACGAAATGTAGTGATCATCTTGCTTGAGGCATGGTCAAAAGAAATGATATTTTATCGTGGCCAAGGTTTTATGGATGCAAAGTGACCCACGAGTGCTACTCCATGTGATTCTTCATGTACGAACTCCCCCATTGAGCTTGCAGAATGAAAATCCCTTTCACAAAAGATATATCTGTCGTGTATGTAGAATGGTCCACTAGTTTCTTCCTTGCACAATCGGAATATCTGCCCAAGCTCTGGATCTTGTTCATACAGCTCCTTGATGTGCTCGAAACCCATGTTTTTAGCGTCAATGGTCTTGATGAGGGCATGTCTCTGTGATAGTGCGTCGACTGCCACATTTTTGTTGCCTTTATTGTACTTGATTATGTACAAAAAATTACTCGACGAACTCCATCCACTTGGCATGTCTCTGCTTGAGATTGGTCTAACCCTTGAGATAATTGCAGGTCTCCATCCACTTGGTATATCCTTCCCGGTAGGTAGTGCTACCATATTTCCAAAGCTCGTACAATGGCGTATAGCTCCTTGTCGTATATGGGGTAGTTAAGTGTGGCTCCACTTAACTTCTTGTTAAATTACGTCACAGGTCATCGTTCTTGAACTAGAACTGCTCCAATGCTGATCCCCTGAGGCATCATACTCCACTTTGAATGTCTGGTAGAAATTTGATAGTTCTAGGATAAGTGCGGATGTGAGACTTGCCTTAAGTTCTTTGAACGCCTTCGATGTACCTTGGTCTATCAAAGTATCATTGTAGACTATTAGTAATAGCGGGTTGTGATTACTCAAAGCCTTACAAACCACACTAGCTTTAATATAAAAATTCGATTTTGGTTTGTCCTCGGGATTTAACTTCAATTTCATTTCATGTACTTGTGAAGGACTGATAGGTGCTATTGTTACCTTCCATTAGTTCATGACGAAAGAATAGAAATTTTTCCTTCCATCATGTGTTACCTCTTGGTCGAATTGACATGGCCGCCTTAGTAGGAAGTGTCCTACTTGCATCGGTACGATGTCGTAAAGCATTTCATTGTGGTACTTGCCTATGTCAAACGGTACTTGGTTACCTTGAACTCCTCTTGATTGTTGAGCCATTGTAGCTTATATGGCTAGGGATGCTTCGTCGGTTTCAAACCGAGATTTTTTCACCATAAAGGCACTTGTTACATTAGTACAAGAACCACTATCTATGATAAGCCATAGCACTTCATCGTGGTACTTGTCTATGTCAAAGGGCATGGTTACTTGCTCAGTCATCTTGTGCTCCTCTTGATTGTTGAGTAATTGTAGCTTATATGGATGTGGATGCTTCTTTGGTTCCAAACCTAGCTTTCTTGACCATATAGACACTTGTTACGTTCATTCCTGATTTCTCTAGCATTCTTGAGGGTTGTCTGGCCGACCATGTGGGTTGTGTCCTTCCTCGACTAATTGTTTGCTTCCTCTTGGTATTTTGATCAATTTGAATCGACAAAAACAATCTTGCAAATCATGGTAGTGTTGTCTTTCTACCTTTCTAGCGGTTTGTTCATTCAATCCATATAAATATTGAGCTATAACCGTTTTTCCATCTTCGTCAATTTCTAGTCTATTGCAAAGATGCTCATATTCATCAAATTATTGTTAGACATTACTTCCTTGGCTTATTTTTATATATCTACGTTGTAATTCTCTATGGAAGTGTGGGGGTATGTACCTTTTGCACATGAGGGTTTTCATTCTCCATATGTTAAGACTTGTTCAAGTTTTGTACGGCGTCGAGTGCAAACCTCTCGATCCCACCAAGTGAGTGTGTCGTCCGTTAGTAGAGCTACAGTGTACTACACCTTTTTGTGCTTAATATACATGTAGCACTCCAAAATATTTTTCATCCGCCTCTCCCGGGATAGGCTTCCGGGTCAACACATCCAACACAAGTAGGTAGTTTTCATTTTAAATTGTTACCATTGTGTTCATTTCATTCTCTCCCAAGTGGTTCCTCGTTAGAATATTCATCCTCACGAATGATGTGGCATCGCCTTGGTCGTCGAAAAATCTTCATCCTCTCCTAAATATTGTGTCGACGTGGTGTTGGACATTCTCGTCTTCTAGTTTGAGAATCTGGTTGTTCTATTTCTTCTACGCTATTTTCATGAAACCTTGGTGCATCTCATTCAGTTTGCCTCCATTCTTTTTTAAAGGCGATTCATGCTCGACTACATTCGTTGAGTATTTTCATGATCTCATTGAGTTGGTCGTTGCGTGAAAAATTATCTCCTTATTCGGCCATCTTCTCTAATTTTTAAACAATAAAAAAAACAAAGAAAGAATTTGTAGAATAAAATGAATTGAAAGGGATAGAAGCGTACCTTTGGTCTTTGAATCAGTCTCTGAACCTAGATAATACATGCCTTGGGGTCAAATATCGAGATGCGTACGAAGAATATATTAACCTCGATTGCTCGAGTAGGATTCATCGTGTCGAAGAGGATGAAAGTGGATGATGGTGGAGGATCTTTTGACTGACCTAAAGGAACTCTTCAAGATTCGTTTGGCGATGTTGGAAGATGGAAGTTGATGGTGGTTGTCGAAGTGTTTAAGGTGGATTATGGACACCATAAGAGGTGCGAAAGTACTCAGATCAAGTTGAAGTCACCGTGTTCTTGACATCAATCACGAATACAAAAAAAGGATTCCTTGCATTGCGTCCAACTCATGTCTATGACCAAGAGTGTCCCACACTTCCTTCATTATCTTAGATGCTTATTTTGCAAGCTCTTTTCTCGTCCATGTGGGAGTAGGTTGTGGGATGATCTGTCGACCGACTCCTTGGCTTGTCTCCTAGTCAGTGTAGCTCTCCTTGCTCGTGTGACCCTCCTTTGGTTCAGCCTCGTGTTCGATGTTCTCATCAACCTCATTGTTCTTTTTCCTCGCTATAACCTGTGCATCCATGACAACCTAAAATAGGGTGAGTACGAAAGACGCACTCAGTTAGAACAATACGTGTAAGCACTCCATGCCATGTAATCTCTCACTCATAACTGAGTAACATAAAATAATGATATGTCATCACACTAAAGACAGTTAGACAACTCTACCCAACCTGACTAAATACCCTAGGTCTTGTTCTACTACATCGGATCATAACTCTTAGAGTCCATATGAGTCTAGCTTGGGCATATATTAAAAAATTCCAAAGGATCCTAGCAAACTGAAGCTCTTGCAAGGTCACACCAACCCCCAACAATTAGTAAAATATTTCACACTAAAAATCTTGCAAGATCATATTGACCCCAGCCATCAGTACAATACAATGCTCCTTTTCTCGAAAGGTTACCACATCCTAAACACGATCAAGACTGGTAGGTTTACTAACCTAACTAACTACAACGCTTTATCATGCAAAAGGTTACCAAAACCCTGACACGATACAATGCTGGCCTCTGATCCAATTGTTACCATACTAACATTGTAGACCGGATACTCTTCACATGACAACTCTTACTGATACGCCGGCACCCGCCTTACTTTGAAGGTTAGAGTGTGAAATCACTACGTCAGGCACAATAGAAAACATATTTACTTACTCTAGCACTGAACCAACACTACAAGAAAACAAGTGTTTTCCAACGGACGAATCTGTTGGAAAACACCTTAAATCCGTTGAAAAGTGTGTTTCCCAACCCACGGCAATAGATCTATGGCCATTGGGAATCGCTCGTTGCAAATCGGGATTCGTTGAACTTTGGAACGGAATTCCAACGGATACTATCCATTGTAAATTTGTAACGGGGCGGCCAACGGATAAAGCCGTTGAAATTTTGTAACGGATGACCATTGAAAAAATTTGTAACGGATGCCTGTTACAATTTTGTAACATACGTCCGTTGAAAATTTGTAACGGATGTTCGTTAAAGAGTTTTAACGGATATGCATTGCCATCTAGGCGGGAAAAAAGAGCATGATTTTAAAATTTTCAACGGGCATCTGTTGGAAACTAACGGAAAAGGGCAACGGACGTCCATTACAAATTGGCGGGAAATGGCAACGGACCTCCGTTACCATTTGGTGGGAAAACATCGTCCAACGGATGCCCGTTAGAAATTGTAACGGGCATCCTATGGAAATTTGTTAAAAAATAAAAATAATAAAAATAATTTATAAAAATAAAATTTTTTAATTAAAATAATAAAATTGTTATAAAAACATTAAAACTAATTCTATTACATTTCATTTAAATCGTTTGGTCCGATATCATATCCCTTGTGACAAGCACCTCTAGACGGTGTTGCATACGAATCGAGATCCGCTTCTTGACGTGGCGTTGATCCCCTCACCTGCTGTATTTGAAAGTTTTGTTGCCTCACTTGAGTTCGAGTTTCTCGAAATTGTGCTTAGACATCCTCGGTACATTGTTGTTGCGTGTAGCTCTCTTGGACCACGGGAGGTACCGTCGTGGTGTCCTCGATGATATATTTTTCAAGTTCCCTGAGACCATATAGACACACCTTATACGGTCGCACCGACTACAAGACAAATAAAATTAGAGTTAGATTTTTAAAAATTATTTTATTAATAATCGAAAGATAAAAGAATAAGTTTTTATCTCTAAATAAATTTTTTCCTTTTGTAAAGGACTGAGCTCGACGGGGGTTGAACCGCAATCTTGTGATTGCTATGTGATCTTCTCCATCACAGCTTTCATTGTTCTTTCTGCTCAAAGATCGACGAGTTAGGGTTCGTCGTTCTCTTCTCCGACAACCGGCTTCTTCTTGGCGTGGGTTCCAATACAAGCTCAAGAAGAGTCGGTTCTCTTCTTATATGTTGCATCTATGATATAAAATAAACTTAATTAGATAAATATTGTAAAAACCAAAAAATTTAAATAGTAATAAACCTACCTCTTCTTGTTTCCTCTTCGGGAATGATTTTGATCACGAAGTATGGCGATGTGGACCATCTCAAGGAACCTTCTCGCTCTTGGCCTTGAAGTCTTCCGACTCCCAATTCTGAATCAATTGATTGAAGACCTCGTCCGTTACCCATGTCAGTTTGTGATTTTTGGTGTAGTAGTTGCGCTTGGCGTTGTTCATCATCAAGTGCATCCTAGCCTGTATGTTACGCACCCATGCCATGTATATGCGCGTCGTATCCTTCCTATAACATCTATATGTGAGCTGCAAAATAATTTATAATGTATTTAGTTTATAATATATATATAACTAAACATTTTAAATGAAATCTAATTTAAAAACTTACGATAAAAGTGCACCACAATCGATGGCGTGCGACTTCTGGCGTAACTTGCAAGGAATGGTATAGTTGGTCCTGTAAGGACCCTAAGATGATGCCATTGTTCGTATGTTTTACCACATCATCCACGTCAAACCTGCAAATTAAAATTAAAAAGTTAGATAATATTTATAAATTACGACAATATAAATGCAAATAATAAATATTTTTTACCATAGCGTCCCGGTAGGACGATCAGGATCGATAATTTGAAGAGTGGAACGCCCATCAAAATTATCCATTAAGGAATCGATATCTACCATATCATCCTCTTCATCAAATATCGTCGATGCCGATATTGGTGAAGGAGGGCGATCTGGTGATGGTGTAGGGGGGGGAGAAGCTCCCGCTGAACCAGCCAACATCTCTCCCAAACCTATGAATCATCTAGCCTTTATTTTCGTGTTTAGTGTTTGTTAATGTGTTTTGTGTGTGAAATGAATTGTTTTAGAGGATTTTGAGGTTTTGATTTGTGTTGAAAATGAAACTGTTCAACGGTTTATATGCAGAAATTTCCAACGGATGCCCATTGGAAATTACGTCATATCAACGGACGCAGTTAATTGACATGATGTTCTGTCTTCCCAACGGGCATCCGTTGGAATTTAGAATGGATGTCCGTTGGAAATGTGTGTTCCCGAGGTAACAGACGGCGAAATGGCGGCTCGTCTCCCGTTGCAACGGGTATCCATTACAATTTCCAATGGATGCCCGTTGGAAATTTCTGCAGACTAGGGTAGGCATCATTACACTTTTCAACGGGCATACGTTGCAAAGTGTGATGGACGCCTGTTACAAATAATTCTAACGAACATCCGTTAATATTTCCAACGGATGCCCGTTAGTATATTTGTAACGGATGTCCGTTATAATTTTGCAACAGATGCTTGTTAGAATTATAGAAAACTTAGAATTTTTGTGAAGTGTCGAAGGCGATTTCGGGTTCCAACAAACATCCGTTAATATTTCCAACGGATGCCCGTTGGTATGTTTGCAACGGATGTCCGTTATTATTTTCCAACGGATGCCCGTTAGAATTATGGAAAACTTAGAAATTTTGTTTAAGTATCGGAGGCGATTTCTTGTTCCAACGGGCATCCGTTAATATCCAACGGATGCGTGTTGGTATTAGATCATATGAATTTTCTAAATCATTAAACATCGTTTATATATTCTTCGATTGTATTTACATTTCGATTGTTCGATTACACATCATCTACATTATTACTCATCATTTACATTACACATCATCAACATTATTACACATCATACACATATATTGTTCATTGAATTCATCGCCGTTTTCATCTTCAACATCTTCCGGTTCAACGTCTTCATAATCGTGTATGAATTCTCCATCAATGTTAGTTCTTGCGAGAATCTTCTCGCGATCTGTATCAATTAAACGAATCGGTTGCGGATGATCGGGTTGCAACGGATCTTCTTTATTATCTTATCTTATGATCCCTCGTGGCTTGATCTTTACTACGGCCCACCACTCCTCTCTTCAACGTTTCAATGTTGTTGGTTATTGCACGTAACATACTTGATATGCTTGATCTATTGTGATGAATGGATTATACTGACCATATTATCGTGCCGAATTTATATCAATTCCTCCCCATCGGTTTTTTCGTATTCCACGTCCTACGGTTGGGTCGAACCATTGACATTTAAAAACCATCACCTTCAACCCAACGAGACCGAGATATTCCACTTGTAGGATTTGGTGCAAAATGCCATAGAAATTATCACCCTCTATTTCACTATTAACACAAACATCATAATTGTATGTGCTTCTATATTTTTCGTGTTCGTACGTGTGGAACGTGTAGCCGCAAGTAAACAAGATTGGTCAACATATAACATTTCGGGTAGGACCATTATCCAAATCTTTTAACCACGTAAGAAGTCTTTCATCAGAACATTTCACCTGTACGTATAATAAAAAAATGAAGACTTTATAATAAATTCAATTAATTTTAATAGATGTGTACACGAGTACTTACGAAGTCTCTCAACCAAGAGTCATAATGTTAAACTTTTATGTTTGTGTGTTCATTTGCGTTTAGATGAGGATATGTACCAAGTACTTCTTCATCAAATATCCTGTATAATGAAAATATGTTAATGTTGTATATATATACATATATATTTAAAAGATTGAATAATATTGTTTTGTACCTTTCAAACGGTAATAACTTTTGACAATTTAGCAGTATATATGTGTGGACGTGATTATACTCCTCTGGTGTTCACCAATATTCCTCGGATTTACCTCATGTACGTCCAATCGGTGTAAACATTTCAATGGTTGTGCCAAACTGCGAATTATATTGATACAGATAGTTTGTGTGATCATCCGATGCACGTCGTTCTTTCGCCTGAATATGCAATTGGAAATAAAATGTGCTGAAATATGTGATTTCTTCCAGCAAGTATTCTTTGACAATAGATCCTTCGACCGCTGCTTTGTTTTTTGCTTTTTTTTAAATGAAAGAAAAACCTTTCGAAAGGATACATCCATCTGAATTGAACTGGCCCACCGAGTATTGCCTCATCTGGTAAATGTATTGGCAAATGCTACATGACATCGAAGAATAAAGGTGGAAAAACTTTTTCCAATGCACATAATATTGTTTTTCATTAATTCCAAGTTATCCCTTTTTAAATTCCTTGAACATATATCTCAGAAAAATATGATGATTCCACATATCACATCGTGAACATTCCGTGGTAAGAACTCAACAAATGCAGTTGGAATAAGTCGCTGCATGAAAACGTGACAATCGTGACTTTTCAATCCGATCAGCCTCGAACCAATAATATACACACACCGAGCAATGTTCGATGCATATCCATGTGGAAACTTAATATCTTCTTTTAACCACTTTAATAATGTCGTTTTCGCCGGACCACACAATCTAAATATTGGGACTGGTGACCTTCCATCTCTTAATTCCAACTCAGGTCGTCGGCATATTGCCTCTTTTCTTGATTGTATATTATCCTTAGTTTTACCTGCCACATTCAAAACAGTATTGATGATGTTATCGAAAAATTTCGTATCAATATGCACAATATCTAAATTATGACGTACTATAAATGATTTCCAGTATGTTAGTTCCCAAAACATACTATGTTTATACCAGTTATACCATTATCCTTGGTCTTTTGGTTTATGATGCCCATGATCTTCGTCGCAATCTAACAATTCTTGTAAATCGTCCATTATGTTCAATCTTTCGTAAAGGATTTGTGTTCCGGTTTCCATGCACGGTGCCTCTTCTTTTTTTACCAAGTTCTTTCGACAATATTTTTTTTATCTTTCCGGAAAACATGCCTACGAGGAAAAAATCTTCTATGACAATCAAACCAACATGGTTTCTTACCATGTACTAGTCGAAATGAATCTGTATTCTCCATACAATATGACCATGCCAATCTTCCGTGTGTGCTCCATCCAGATAACATTCCATAGGCAGAAAATTCGCTAATTGTCGACAACAAGATCGCTTTCAATGTGAAATTTTACTTTGTACTCATAATCAAGAATTCCTTCGTTCCACAAATGTCTTAATTCATGAACTAAGGGTTGTAAAAAGACATCGAAACTTTTCTTCGGATGTTCTGGTCCTGGAATCAGCAACATTAAAAACATTATCTCTCTTTTCAAACACATCTCGGGAGGCAACGGAGACAAAATCACTGGCCACAAAGAATATTGACTTCCAGATTGTCCATATGGACTAAAACCATCCGTGCACAGGCAAAGATAAACATTTCTCGTTTCATACGCGAACTTGGTAAATATTTCATTGAAATGTTTCCAAGCCTTACCATCCTATGTGAAGAAGACGACATTTTGTTGAAAATATGTTTGTTATTGATGGTTTGATGCAATCTTTGGTTTTGATCTAAATAGTGCAATTTTCAACGAACATCCGTTGGAATCCTAACGGAAGGCCGTTGCAAGTTCACGTGAATTTATTTCCACCGATAAACCTCGAAATTAACAATTTCAACGAGCATCCGTTGCAATTTGTAACGGGCATCCATTAAATTTTGCAACGGATGTCTGTTGAAATATTTTTCTCGGTGTTCTAAAGGGCTTCCAAGGGACGGCGTCAACGGATGTATCCGTCAACATTCCATTAAAAATTACAACAGATTGCAACGGACGGTGCAACGGATGGTATCCGTTAAACATCCGTTGATATTTGTAACGGATTGAAACGGATGTATGCCCGTTGAAAGTTCTCGTAAATCCGTTACAATCCGTTGCCATTTCAACGGACGGATCCGTTGCCCCGTCCGTTGAAAATCGTGTGTTTTTTTGTAGTGCAAAACATCGACGTTCTCTGACCCCGACACTTTGTCAAGCGCCTGAACATCGATGCCCTCTTACAACGTTTTTAGCATTTGGTCCAATCTTCACTAATAACGTATGAATTTCTTGATTATGAAATTTCTGAAAATTCTACTGTGTTCATGCCTCGTTGTGAACATAATAAATTTCCCATGAATCAACAAATAACAATAAAAAAACAAATTTTGAAAGGAAAGATCATCACTTAGCTTCCATCGATGACTTGACGATTATCGATAATATTACTAACAATGACACGAATCAATTTTTCTATATTATATATTCATCCAAATTATCAATTTCCATAATACAAATATTCGAGCTGAGTGATAATGACTAAAGAATTATTCAGGATTTCGTATGAACCTTACAAAGAGACCACAAACTTACTTCGAGAATCGATGAATACATTATAGTTTTCCTTTTTCTTCATTTCTTCTTCTTCTTGTTTCTCTTATTCGTTCCTTCTCTTTACTTTTTCTGTCGGTCATGTACAATTGCAGGCGATACCTTTTTCAATTTTTGTTTAAATAGACCTAACTTTAGTTTTTAATTACGTAATTATATATAATAATCATAGAATTCGGCCTATTGGGCCTTCTAATTTCAAATTTTCTATAAGAACGAAGGTGTGGCGAGGCATAGGACTTATGTGTACCACCACAATATAATGGTATTGTTGAACGAATGAATCGCAAAATAATAGAGAAGGCAAAGAGTCTCTTATGTCAGTTAGGATTGTTGCTAAGGTTCTGAGAAAAGGTAACAAGCACAAGTGTGTATCTTATCAACGGAGCTCCTTTTACAACCATATATATATGAGGAATCTAAAAGATGTGTGGTCAGATACAAGACCTAGTTATGACCATCTAAGAGTATTTGGGAGTGTTTATACATTCACACAAAAGGGTTAACTTCTTCCCAGAGTCAAGAAAGGGGTTTTCATCGGTTATCTTCAAGTGTAAAGGGTTATAAGATTTGGTTACTAAATGCCAAGAAGGCATCTATCAACATGGATGTTGTCTTCAATGAGACATTGTTATACAAGGATTTGAATATAAAGACTTGCGAACACATGTCAACTAAAACTGAAAATTCAGGAATTAAAGGGATACAAGTCATGTT
Organism: Gynandropsis gynandra; assembly: GCA_036759665.1. Taxonomy (NCBI): domain Eukaryota; kingdom Viridiplantae; phylum Streptophyta; class Magnoliopsida; order Brassicales; family Cleomaceae; genus Gynandropsis; species Gynandropsis gynandra. The sequence goes on from CM071875.1 coordinate 23,787,283, forward strand.
CAAGGATGCAAGTTCAGAAGGAATACGTAACCTTCGAGGTGGAGGTTCCTTAAACTTAACTACTGAAAGGAAGAGGACGCGAAGTCAAATTCAGAATCAAAATAACGTATTACCTTCATGTCGTATTTTATTTTGTTTTAGTTTATACCTTCGAACGGTTTTTCTATATTATCAATAATGTGAAGAATTAGATCTGAATGTTTTCGAGATGTAGGACTGTCACACCAATCGATCCGATCCGAATTTTTAAATATTGCGTGCCTACTTTTCTCTCCACTGATTCTTTTCTCCAAGTTTTCTGATTAATTTTCAGTTTGGTTTTGTTCATCTTTGGATTAAAGATTCATCAAGAATCTTGTAAAGATTGGTTTTACATTTTTTTTTTATTGAGAATAGACACCTTATGATTTTTTTCAAAATAAAATTTTAATTTAAAATTAAAGAATAAAATTTAAATTTAAAATTGAAGAACAAAATTTTAATTTAAAATTAAACAATTAAACTAACTTCTCTTGATTATTTTTTCCTTTATTTAGTTATAGTAATTAGCATATAAGTTGCCTATTGATATAGCTTTGATCTAACCAATATGTATCACATTGTTTAATCAGTAAAAGAGAAAAAGTAAAAATATTGTCTAGATTCAAGTTCGAACATCTATAAATAATTAAAACTGATTTTTTCAATAAAAATATATTGGTTTGAATGATCAATAATTTAAATGTTATAAAAATACACACATAACTAATATGGGAAAGCAATACGATCTAATCAGAAATAAAAATTACAAGTGAAATAAAATGGCAATATTGTAAAAGAAAAAGAAAATAGAAGAAATCCGGAAAAAGAATGCCTGGCTATCCCATGTACGCCGACGACCGGTGATGAAATTTTTTCCGTTGAATTCTTCGCCGGAAAAAGCCTCTAGTACTCTACTGCTACCACAGTCTTATATATACTTGTCTCTGTGTGTATATATGTGTATATATACGTCCTGTGACATGTTTGCTCTTTGTCTTCATCATTGCCAGAATTATTTTCTTGTTATTTTTTATTTTTTTGGGGAGAGTCTAGAGAGAGAAATTGAGAGACGAACTTCATAAAACCCTTGCTTTAGAGTTTTATACATGTACATTTATATGTGTATATATATATATATAATTATGAGATATTTATTTATTTTGTAACAAAGCAAAACATTGACTTAAAACAAGGGAGTTTGGCTTGACGTGTTGGATCACTAGCTAGTTTTCTTTGATTTGGAATAAATTTAAGGATAGATCGGAGACCAATTTTTTCTACGTATTCGAGATCAAATATTGGAGGTTTTTGGAAAGATAATGGGTCTGACTGGTGGAGTCGCTAGAAAACGTAAACGCAGCGACTGCGTTTTCTGACGACTCCGGACGATATCTAAGGTGATTGTTGGAAACGCATGTAAACGTAGATATCACGAAACGTAAAATTTAAAAATCTGAATTTTTTATTAAATTACAAAAATGCATTTCTCATTTCTGCCTTTTTCCTCTCTCCCTTAGCGATTTTCATTGTGACTCTTTGCCTCGGCGATTTTCAGACTCTACACTTCGCCGACTCCTCTTCCCCTCTTTCTTCCTCCTCGCCGACTCCTCCTTGCCGACTCCTCCTCGCCGTTTCTCTCCTAGGTAAGTCTCTTTGCCGACTCCTCTTCGCCTCTTTCCTCCTCCTCGCTCGTTCTCTCCTCCCCATGAAATTAGGGTTTTGGGTTTTGGGTAAATAGCTGGGTTTTAGGTTTTGTAAAGGAAAAACCAGACCCATTTGTCCGTTCGTGAGCCTGCATGATCATGTAATTTCCTACCCAGAAATATCATGCAGCTTCATCTCTCTCGGATCGATATGGTAATCGGGAAATGGGTTTTTAAAATTTGGACATGTTTCTTGTTGATCTCTCTGCTAGATTTTGGTTATCCGAATATCTCGTGCAGCCATAATATTTCTCGGTTTTGCTGATTTGTTTTGTTGCTTGTTGATCTACTACTTCAATTTGAATCTGATTTTCTCTGTAAACGCTTCGCTGATGAATGAATGAGTTTTAGTTTCTAGATACTCGGGCGCTAAGTCCATTGCATTGGGGTTTTTTCTAAATATAGGGTTTAATTTCAGTTCTTGCAAATTGATTCTTGAGGCATCTATTAGAACCAAGGTTGATTATATGCTATTGAGTTGAAGTATTTTGTATGTTCTCATTATCCATAGAGTAGATTTTATGTAGCAATATTATTCTTGGAGGAGTGAGCCTTCAGTTGTTATCTTTTAGTACATGGGAGTTGAATTCTAACAGTGAGGTCTCTTCTTAAATCTATTCTTACATATTGATGTTTAAGGCATCTAGTGTTTGGATTTGTGTGTTCCAACGGTTCAGAGAGCCTGATTTGTGGTTAATATATTCTGTTTCTTAGGAGAATTTATTCGCTTTGCTAATGTTATCCGAATATCTCGTGCAGCCATAAGTTACTCACCAGACTCAAAATTCATCTTTGTTTCATGGGATTTTGTATTGATCATTGTGTCGTTTTTTGAAACACGATGATATCATCGTATGTTCATTGTGAACAATCTGACAAAGCAATTGCTTTGTTTGATAAAATGATTTCCGACAACTTCAATCCTAACTCAGCAACTTTAATGACTCTACTTACAGCTAGTGCCAATCTTGGATCTTTGGGAAACATATTGACTTCTTATTGATCCAGCTTCTTATTTTGAATTCGTTTCGCTCATTAATAGTCATGATTTGTTTTTGTAACAGCAAGGACACATGGCCTCGGCAAGTGGTGAATGCGAGAAAAAGAAGGTATATACTATTTCATATGCGCACACATTTTTCATATATGCATTAATTTGTTTATTTCAATGACAATTAGTTGTGATAGTGATTTAATTTGGGATTCGTAATTTTTTAGAAAATATTTTGATCGGATCGGATGACTCGTGTTATGTTAGATCTCTATATATTAGAGAACCAAGCCGGTCACACAAAAGGAGGTAACCTAAGTGACGTTGGTAAGGAGAACCTGATTATAGAGTTAAATAAAAGCTTTGGAATGAATTTAACTTATGGAAAAATTAAGAACAAGATTGATAGTCTAAAGAGAGACTATTACATCTACCGTAAGATCACTTATGGAGTTACTGGTCTAGGATTTGATCCTATAAATGGAACTCTTCAAGTCCCCGACCATTGGTGAAAAAACAAAATTCAATTATATCTATAAAATTTTATTTATTGTACTAAAACTCATTTTATATTTTATTAAATATTTTATTGAATATTTTTGTGTTTTTCCCTTTTCAAGGTTTATCCGGAGGCTGAAAAACTACGGACAAACCCTTTAAAGTTCATACCACTTTTAGGTAATAGAATTCTGAGACTTCTAGCTTGTTCCAATCAGTAAAAAGTTATATCTAAAATGTGTTCCAACATCCAAAAATTATATATTGAATATGTCCTAATCAATCTGAAAATTATGTTCAAATCCATACATAAATTTGATCTCTAATCTATCCTAATACACCCGAAAAATCAACACATTCATATTGACTGGTGGAAATGCAGCGTTTGCACTTGCGCTTGGCGACGTTTGCACTTGTGTTTGGCGGCGTTTTGTTTCATTGTCTGAATGGTGAAAACTATGGTTACATCCCCACAAACCACATCTAAGAGTGGAATGAACTTTAAAGGGTTTGTCCGCAGTTTTTCAGCCTCCGGATAAACCTTGAAAAGGGAAAAACACAAAAATATTCAATAAAATATTTAATAAAATATAAAATGAATTTTAGTAAAATAAATAAGATTTTATAGATACAATTGAATTTTGTTTTTCCACCAATTGTCGGGGGCTTGAAGTGTTCCATTTATAGGATCAAATCTTAGACCAGTAGCTCCATAAGTGATCTTACAGTAAATGTAATAGTCTCTCTTCAGACTATCAATCTTGTTCTTAATTTTCCCATAAGTCAAATTCATTCCAAAACTTTTATTTAACTCTATAATCAGGTTCTCCTTACCAACGTCACTTAGGTTACCTCCTTTTGTGTGACCGGCTTGTTTCTCTAATATATAGAGATCTAGCATAACACGAGTCATCCGATCCGACCAAAATATTTTCTACAAAAATACGAAACCCAAATTAAATCACTGTCACAACTAATTGTCATTCAAAGAACAAAATTAATGCATATATGAAAAATGTGTGCACATATGAAATAGTATATACCTTCTTTTTCTCGGATTCACCACTTGCCGAGACCATGTGTCTTTGCTGCAATAAAAACAAATCATGACTATTAATGAGCGAAATGAATTCAAAGTAAGAAGTTGGACCAATAAGAAGTCAATATGTTTTCCAAAGATCCAAGATTGGCACTAGCTGTAAATAGAGTCGTTAAAGTTGCTCAGTTAGGACTGAAGTTGGCGGAAATCATTTTATCAAACAAAGCAATTGCTTTGTCAGATTGTTTACAATGAACATACGATGACATCATCGTGTTCCAAAAACGACTCAATGATCAATACAAAATTCCATGAAACAGAGATAAATTTTTAGTCTTTGGTGAGTAACTTATGGTTGCACGAGATATTCGGATAACATTAACAAAACGAATCAATTCTCCTAAGAAACAAAATATATTGATCACAAATCAGACTCTTTGAACCGTTGGAACACACAAATCCAATCACTAGATGCCTTAAACATCAATATGTAAGAATAGATGTAAGAAGAGACCTCACTGTTAGAATTCAACACCCATGTACTAAAAGACAACAAGTGAAAGCTCACTCCTCCAAGAATAATATTGCTACAGAAAATCTATTCTATGGATAATGGGAACATACAAAATACTTCAACTCAAATGGCATATCATCAACCTTGGTTCTAATAGATGCCTCAAGAATCAATTTGCAAGAACTGAAATTGAACCCTATATTTAGAAGAAACCCCAATGCAATGGACTCAGCGCCCCAATATCTAGAAACTAAAACTCAATCATTCATTAGCGAAGCGTCAACAGAGAAAATCGGATTCAAATTCAAGCAATAGATCAACAAACAACAAAAAACAAATAAGCAAAACCCAGAAATATAATGGCTGCACGAGATATTCGGATAACCAAAATCTAGGAGAGAGATCAACAAGACACATGTCCAAATTTTAAAAACCCATTTCCCGATTACCATATTGATCCGAGAGAGATGAAGCTGCATGATATTTCTGGGTAGGAAATTACATGATCATGCACGCTCACGAACGGATAAATGGGTCTGGTTTTTCCTTTACAAAACCCAGAACCCAGCTATTTACCCAAAACCCTAAACCTTAATTTCATGACGAAGAGAGAACGAGCGAGGAGGAGGAAAGAGGCGAAGAGAATTCGGCGAAGAGACTTACCTAGGAGAGAAACGACGAGGAGGAGTCGGCGAGGAGGAGGAAAGAGGCGAAGAGGAGTTGGCGAAGTGTAGATTCTGAAAATCGCCGAGGCAGAGAGGAAAGAGGCAGAAATGAGAAGGGCATTTTTGTAATTAAGTAAAAAACGCATTAAAACGTAACTTAACGCATAAAAAATTCAGATTTTTAAATTTTCGTTTCATGGCGTCTGCTTTTACCTGATTTTCCACCAATCACCTTAGATATCGCCTGGAGTTGCCAGAAAACGCAGTCGATGCGTTTGCGTTTTCTGGCAACTCCACCAGTCAGACCCTTAGTCTAATCCTTCATCCTAACTGCTGAATGGTTGGACATTGTCTAATGCAAGAGATTGCCCTGTATAAATCCTCTTCTTCTGGATGGATTTGGAACAAATTAAAATTCTAAATAACCATATATATACATAAAAATACTATAAGGTTTGATTTTCAAAAGCAGAGATATAAATTGCAATGTAAACCAAAAAGCAAAGAAGCAACATTCAGATTTAACGTGTTCAGATTATCGTGATAATCCTAATCACAATCAAGATAAAGTCTGACCTTGATAGCTTTCCTTAGAACCTTTCAAGTGAATACAAGAGTTCGTCTTATGACGATTTTGGGATTTTACAAGAGATTAATCAGGAAAAATTCATCTTGAATCCTCATGGTGTTGTGAATATATAGGCTCTTTCGGAACATAGTTTCTCATCCTAGCTGAAGAAGAAAATGCGTGCATCTCACATGTTTATAGCTAATTTTAACAACCGGTTTAAAACCGATTCAATTGGAGTCCATAATTCTTGGTTAACTCTAGTATAACTCGAATTCTCTCCATTATTCTCCCCAAATCTTTCCCTTAATCAGAGAAATCGAGTTTAAATCTTCACCTCCTCATGTGCACCACATTTATCTTGGTTCTAAAGGCAAACTGCTTGATACTTATGTATCAAAGAGTCCAAACACTAGGAGTGTTTATTTGAACTTTGTTGTTGGAACAACCTTCGTTAAAACATGTGTTGCATTATGATTCATCGAAATTTTTTCACATGAACCATCCCTCTTGCAATCAGATCTCTAATAAAGTTTTAGAGTAATATTACGTCAATATGTTGTGTCCTTACATGAAACACATTGTTCTTTGATAGACAAATAGCATTAGAGGCACTAGATTTCCACATATTTTTTACGATACTCAAGTTATGAGACAATTCCTTGTAGCCAAGCAACCTCCTTTGTAGCCTATGTCAAAGCATTGTACTCAGCCTTCTTTGATGAGAGTGCCACCACATGATTCAAACGTGACTTCCAGCTGATAGTGTCCCCACCTATCGTGAACACAAATCTTGTAATTGACCTCTGCTTATCAGGATCTACAATAAAATTTGAGTCGCAATAACCTTGAACCTTGAACTGCTTTTCTTGACCATATTCCAACTTCATCTATGTCGTTCCTCTGATATACTTGAACATCCATTTAACTACTTCACAATGTAACTTTGATGGATTGCTCATAAACTGATTCACAACATCTATGTCATAAACTAAGTTTGGTCGACACCCTACCAAGGCATACATGATATTTCCAATAGTATTTGAGTATGGAGTGGACTCCATTTATGCCTTCATACCTTTCTCACCTTGTGCAGTTAACTTATAATGAGTACCAATGGCATGCTCACCTTTTTTTATCATGACATTCCAAATACAGACAGCACCTTTTCCAAAAAAATCCTTATGTGATAAAGTTAGAGTTTTCTTATCCCTATCTCTTCTGATATCCATACGAAGAATCTTTGTAGCTTGTCCAAGATCGTTCATATCAAATTCTGAACTTAACATTCCCTTAATTATGTTTATGCCATCTAAGTTCTTTGTTGCAATAAGCATATCATCAACATATATGAATAGATATATATATATATATATATATATATGAGTTTTATGCTGGCCTTTTGTAGTAAACATAGGTATCATACTTACTTTTATTCAAATCTTGGCTTAGCATAACTGTGTTAAACTTCTTATTCCATTAACGAGGGCTCTATGTTAATCCATACAAAGATTTTCTGAGTAGACACACATGTTATGGTTTTCTCTTTATCAATGAGCCTTTTGGTTATTGCATGTAGATGAGTTCTTCAATTTCTGTATAAAGAAAAGCTATCTTCACATCTATTTGTTCCAACTCAAAACTGCATAAGCAACTATGGATAACAAAAATCTAATGGACACATGTTTTCCCACATGAGAGAATACATCTCGATAGTCTATCCCTTCAACTTGTGAGTAGCCTTTAGTTACTAGCCTTGTCTTGAACCTTGGTACTTGTCTTCGTGGTAGAGATGTCAATGGGTTGGGTTGTGTCCAAACCATTGAAATATAATGGTTTGTAACTTAATTGGATTAGATTCCACCCAACCCATTTAGTTATGTGTTAAATAGGCGGGGTTAAGGAGGTTAAACGGGTTAAACATATTTATTAATATAAATAATATTTTGTATATATATTTTTATCATTTAATATTTGTAAGATAAATATATATTAGATATCATAATTCATTTATCAATATTCAAAAAAATTAATTATGAAACAAGATTCGCAATATATATTAAAATTTAAGGAATAAATTTTGGTTCATCATGATATTTATGGATAAAATTTAGTTATGGCTCTAAACTACAAAACTACATTTTAGAAAATTCTTGTTATGTCTCTATATTAAGTAACTGAGTTTTGGATAATCAATTTAAGAACAAAATTGTAGAGAAAAAATTTGGTTCATCCCTAAATTTAGGGAAATTGTTTTTCTCACTTTAAGTTTACAAATAATTTTTTTGTCCATAATTTGAAAACAAAATTTTTTGGATAAATTTTTTATATATACATCAATTTAAGGAAATTTTTTTATAATTTGGTTTATCCATAATTTATGGAATACATTGGTTTATTTCTATATTTGTGGATGAAATTTGATATGTTCTAAAATTTATGGAATAATTTTAGTTTTATTCTAAATTTAGGGATGAAATTGTATTGACGAATTTTGATATATTTCTAAACTTTTTGACAAACATTTTTTTTAATTATAAGTTTAATATTAAATTTATAAAAAAATGGTTCAAATTAATTGTGTTAAATGTGTTATACTCATTTATTAACAACTATTGGGTTTTTAACCCATTAAACTCATATATTAATACAATTCATTTAACTAACCCAAAAGTCTTTTTTAATGGGTTGGGTTGAGTTGAGTTAACTTGCTGAATCCAACCCATGTTGACATTTCTATTACCTGGTATTCCAGATTTCCTTTTGAATATCCACTTGTTTCCTACATATTTTTGGTTCCTTGGCTTGTCTACCAGTTCCCATATCTTGTTTTTAATTAGAGAACTCATTTCCTCATTCATTATTTGTTTCATCAACTTCTTGTCTCTTGAGCTCACTGCTTCTTTGTAGCTTTTGGGTTCATCCAAACCTAGCTTTTGAGTTGTAGTTAAAACAAATTCCATTCAAATATCATCTGAGTATTTGACTGGTGGATGTATCTCCTTTCTCAATCTATCTCTTGACATTTGGTATCTTTCCAAGTCTTCATTCTGTGTGCCCCTTGATATTACATCTTCTTTTATTTCTGGATCTGAATCTTCACTTATTGTACCGTTTCTTCCATCTTTCTGTCTTCCAATGACTTCCCCTTGATCTGTACTTCTGTCAATTTGCTCCTTCATGGGAACTGTCAGAACTTCTCTAGTATGTTCAAATTTTGTTTCGGACTTCCATTTCTGATTTTGCAGGTCTTCATAGGCTTTACTCTCTTGAAATATCACATCTTTACTGACTATGAACTTGTTTCCATCTAGTATCCACAATTTGTAGCCCTTGACTCCATTAGGATAGCTTATAAAATTGGCATTTCTTGCTCTACGATTCAATTTACCTTGATCACAGTGAGGATATGACACAGCTCCAAACCTCCTAAGATAACTATAGACTGGTTTTTTGTTTGTCCATCTCTGATGTGGAATCTCAAACTCTATTGTTGATGAGGGTGATTTGTTGATCATATGAACTGCCACTAATGCAACTTCCCTCCAAAATTCCTATGGTAGACTAGAATCTGTGAGTAAGCATCTGACTTTGTCCATGATGGTGCAATTCATGTGTCCCGCAACTCTATTTTGTTGTGGAGTGTAGACGCAAGATCTATGTCATGTAATTTTTGACTCTTTGCAAAATTCATCAAAGACTTGATTACTAAATTCTAAGCCATTGTATGTCCTTAGGTATTTTACTTGCTTATCGATTGTTTCTTTACCAATATCTTCCATTCTTGGAACTTCTTGAATGCTTAGTTCTTGGTTTAAAAAAATAATACAACTTCTCTAGAATTGTCGTCTATCATTAATAAGAAGTATTGGTCCTTAGACAGTCAAGGTGTAACACTTGAGGATCCCCATAAATCCAAATGTATGTAATCCAAGACTAACTTTGAGTTGTGTTGCCCACTCTTGAAATTTAACTTGTGAGATTTACCCATTACACATACTTCACAAAACTCAAGCTCGATGATCTTCCTTTTGTCTAATAACCCCTTCTTTACCAGAAGTTCCATTCCTATGTAGCGCATGTGTGACAACCTCTTATGACATATACCAGTTTCACTTGCACTATTACTTACCTACAACACTTCTCCATATTTTGTACTACCTTTGAGAACATACAAACCTCTTTGTAGCTCTCCTTTCATAACCACCATAGATCCTTTCAGAATCTTGATGCATCCATCTTGAGATTTATATGAGTATCTCTGCTTGTCCAAAGAACCTATAGGAATATCAAATTTCTCTTAAGATCCGGAATATATCTTACCTGAGATAGTAGTTTTACAGACCCATCATGAAGCCTCCGCTTGACCCATCCAATCTCCTGCACTTCACACATCATGTTGCTTCCTATAAGAACTCTTCCAGCACTACATAGGTTCAGATTTTGGAACCAATAATGTCTAAGTGTCATATGATAAGTGCAACCAGAGTCCAAAATTTATTGTTCTTTTTGATCGTCATTTGATATGGTAAAATCTTCAATCTCATCTTTAGCAATAACCATTGTATCATCCTTGGATCTGTGATTCTGAGATTCCAAGAACTTCTTTCTTGTGTTGCATTCCTTTCTGAAATGCCCTTTCTTAGTGCAAAGTCAACATCAAGTTCTTAACTTTCCTCTTGACTTACATCTTGATTTCTTGCACTTATCATTTGGTTTTTTCCTCTTTTCACTCGTGCCTCTTACCATCAAGCCTTCAACTGTGGTTCTTGACAACTTGGCTGCAAACTAAAGTTCCTTTGAGAATGCAGTAGTGGTTATTTCATCCAGAGTTATTATCTCTCTTCTGTTGTATCGCAATGTATCCTTTTTTGTTCATGTTTTTACGACAATGAATTTAGCAAAAACAAATGTTGAATATCCTCTGAAATGTCTATCTTGAGATTGACTAGATCAGTAACCATTTTCTTGAACACTTCTACATTTCTTCTATGGTCTTTGTCTTTTCCATTATGAAGCCGTAAAAATTTGCTTCATATACATCTTGCTAGGAAGAGATTTGTGCAGAAATTTATGCCCAAATGATCGCCATATTCTTGCGACCATCTGTTCATGCTTCACTTTGCGCATGAGAAAATCTTTTTCTGTCATATTTTTTCGACTTCAAACTTAACTACGGTAGCCATCCCTTCTTTCTTCGATTTTAACTTCTTGACCTATACCAAGAAGTTTTCTTGTGCAGATTCCTTCGCAACCAAAACTTTGATACCACTTGTAAGGTTTGATTTTCGAAAGCATAGATATGAACTGGAATGTAAACCAGAAAGCAAAGAAATAAAATCGGGATTTAACGTGATCGAATTATCGTTGTGATAATCCTACTCATGATCAAGATCAAATCTGACCTTGATAGTCTTCCTTAGAACCTTTCAAGTGGATACAAGAGTTCGTCTTATGCCGATTTCGGCATTTTACAATAGACTTTAATTTGAAAAACTCATCTTGAATCCTCATGGTGTTGTCAATATATAGGCTCCGGTTCGGAACAGAGTTGCTCATCCGAGATGAAAAAGAAAACACGTGTCTATCACATGTTCATAACTAATTCTACCAATCGGTTTAAATCCAGTTCAATTGAAGATCTCAATTGATTCTTGGTTAACTCCGATATAACTCGAATTCTCTCTATTATTTTCCACATATACATTCTTAAATCATCCAAATTTTTTTAAAGTGGTGTAGCGTAATCTAAATCGATCTTGTCATATATAAATCGATGATTTTTTATAGTTTTGTTTAAATTATATATCCATTACATATATTAATATATATATATATGAAAAAAATATCTTAAACTATGCATAGATTAACTAATAATGTATAATCTCATGACTTTTTTTAATGATTGCTTATTTCATAATGATAGAATCTGATTATTGAATCAATATATATATTCAAAGTTTTAGTAAAAAAAACACATAACTTTCTCTTACAAATCACAGTTTATATACATAATATAATATAATGATATTCCAAATCTATTGTACATTAAATAGTACGTTCAAAATAATAAAAGAGCTTTACTACACGAAACTAAATGAGAAGAAGAAAAAGCAATTAAGATAATGACTACTTGCGTAAAACTTTATAGTTACAGTTCAACCATTTAAATTATATCTATTTAGGTTCAAATTATCAAATAAAATTTCTCAAGAATTCAAACAAAATTATATTATATCCAAAGTGCGAAAATACTAATATTTGTCAAATTAATGTCACATTTGTAATCGAGAGTAAAAGAGAGAAAGAAATCCACAATTGTACATTAAAATCACAAAAAAACGACGTTTGGAAACACAAATTATGTTTTAGAATTTTCGAGAATCTGTCACAATTATAATTCTGAAAAATCGTGTATCGAGAGATTTATATACGAATTAGATATCCGAGTATGGAAGACTACTAATTTTGAACCAGTTACAACAGAACGAAGTTATAACTAGATTTATTATTTGGTGAACAAAGTATATTTAGTAAAAGAAATTGTATTGTACACTTTACTATGTTGTGATATATTTGTATTTACAATTATAAAAATATTTTTCTCCAATTATTAAAGTTAATATATTAAAAGGTAAAAGAAATTTTTTTTAGTTTTTTATTATTTAATTAATTATTATTCATAAATTTTTAAAAAATTATAATTATGTAGGTAAATAAATAAAAACATTTAGTAAATAATTAAAAAAACAAAAAGATGTTTATATATTAATTTAAAAAATGAATAAACTATTAAAATTTTAAACATTAACAAAAAAATTATTAAAAAAATATTCTTTTAATAATATATATGATTTAAATTACTTATCTAAAAAAATTTAATTTTAATTTATCTTAATAAATTTAAATTTCAAAACTATAATTATAAATATTTAAAATTAGATAAACAAAATTGAGTATACAGTCTATTTGACTTATTTAAATTAAAAAAAATTAATTAATTTTTTATATCCATCGTATCATTTAACAGGGGTAACTTCAAAAATACTTTCGTAGGGCTAAAACATTTCAAAAATACCCTTCCCGGAAAAGAAAATATTTCTAACTTCAAAAGTACCTGTATAAATGTTGATATTCCCAAAATACCCCTGCGACTTTACGACCCAGTTTGACCCAGCGACCCAGTTTGACCCTGCGACCCTTGTCCCTCTGCGACCCTTGTTCCTCTGCGACCCTTGGACCCCTGCGACCCTTGTCCCTCTGCGACCCTTGGACCCCTGCGACCCTTGTTCCTCTGCGACCCTTGGACCCCTGCGACCCTTGTCCTTCTGCGACCCTTAGACCCATGCGATACTAATTTATTATTTACAAATTATTTACACATAATATGAATAAAATTTGAAAATACAGCTCAAATCAAAATATGTTGGACCCGTGCGACCCCTCAGAACATTGCGACCCTTTTGACCATTGCGAACCTTCCGACCATTGCGACCCTTCAGACCATTGCGACCCTTCCGACTAGTCTTTTCAATGTCAGACTACACTGCCTTTTCCAGGTTCTAGTTATGCTTTTTATTTTACCAATGCCACAGTGAAGACGTAAAGATGTGGTCAATACATGCACCTTGGTCATTCTTTGTATTTATTGTCTTTGTGGATTTTAGGAGTCCATTTATTTTTCGTTATAAATAGAGGAGAAAAAACCGTAAAGCTACAACAAGCACCAAATCATCTCTTGTTTCGAGTCTTTCATTCTCCCAAAAGGGCGATTTCTAACATCTAATTCTCTGAAAAATCCTTGTTACCTTTGTGACCGTTAAGGTCACATGGTCGACCCAGGGCATCGTGCTGTCTATTTGTTACTCAATGTCTTGGTAATCGTCGGACTCAGTCTGTATGCAGATACACACAAGTACTTACAACATGGATGGAGTACTTTGTGATGTATCTGCACTACATAAGGTCTTGGTAATCGGCGGACTCAGGCATCAAGCTCTATCCGCGTTACCTAAGGTCACGGTTGGAGGTCATTTGCTACCGTGGAACTCACCGTACATGACTCAAAGCCCGAAATGTCAATGGAGCATTTCTTGCGGTGAAAGAGTCATTAATCTTCAGCAAATTTGACCTTTTTTCTTTCCTTTTTTTTCTCGTACTTTGCCCTCTTCTTTCTCGAACTTCTTTTTGCCTTTTTCTTTTGCTTCAACTTTTTTCTTTCCTTGTTTTAACCGTTGTGACCTTTGAGACCTTATGTAACCTTATGTAACTCTTGTGACCTTTGAGACCTTATGTAACCTTATGTAACTCTTGTGACCTTTGAGACCTTATGTAATCAATATTTAAACGTTGAAAATGTCTTATTTTGCATCTATTGTTCGTAAGATTATGAAAGAAGTCGAATCAATATACAATCTTCGAAAATATTATACGGAAAAGGAAATATAATATCGCATAATATTATACAATCTTCGAAAATATTCCAGATTTAAATAAGATATCAGAAAATATCCAGAATATCTCATAGAATATCATCAGAATAACTTTTGTGACCTTTGTAACCCATGGACGACTCATGCGACCACATAATACCCTTGTTCGACTCATGCGACCTATGCGACTCGGTGCGACTTGTCGTTTTGCTGTCAGACTCCTGTCTTGCCACCAATGTGACCCATGCGACCCATGTGACCCTTCCTACCCATGGACTTGTCGTTTTGCAGTCCGAATCTTTTCTTCCGACCCATGTGACTCCTGTCTGCCGACCCATGTGACCCTTCCGACCCATGTATATAAGTTAACGTCTACGTCTCTTCTCTTAGTATGCGTATCTAACCCATATTTCTATGAAAAATCTTTTTTAACTTTGTGACCTGCGTGGCGCAGTCACCATTGTCGACGCAGGGCATCGTGCTGTCTATGTGTTACTCAAGGTCTTGGTAATCGGCGGACTCAGGGTCTATGCAGTCACTAACGAGTTACGGGGGTGACTTAGGTGACGGTGTTGGGTCACTCTTCAAATGTTCACTGGAAGACCAAATACATGGCAGGAGATGTCGTAGGTGACGGTGTTGGGTCACTCTCTGCTAATGTAATATTTCTCCAGTGAACTCATGCGACCCATGCGACCCATGCGACCCTCAATGAACTATTTCTCCAGTGGAAATAGAATGCGTGCAGAATCTTTGATTGACTTTGTAAATGTATTGTTTGTTAGGAAAAATAATTAAGCACCCATGCGACCCTCAATGAACTATTTCTCCAGTGGAAATAGAATGCGTGCAGAATCTTTGATTGACTTTGTAAATGTATTGTTTTGATTTGGAATCTTTGTAAATGTATTGTTTTGATTTGGAATCTTTGTAAATGTATTGTTTTGATTGGTTTTTGTCATTTTATCATCCCAAACCCGTAAATTCGTCGAGTTCGCATCTATTCATCAATATATGCGATCATGCGACCCATGCGACGCATGCGACCCTAATTTGGAATTCATTAGTTTGACGTTGTAAATGTATTGTTTGATTGGTTTTTGTCATTTTATCATCCTAAACCCGTAAATTCGTCGAGTTCGCATCTATTCATCAATATATGCGATCATGCGACCCTAATTTGGCATATATGCGACCAAGCGACCCATGCCATTATCAATATGCCATTAACAATATATTTGAGTTGTATATGTCTAATTTAGAATCAATATAGATAATAATATAAATAATATCGACATTTGAAGAAAATGTTAAATGTATTGTTTAATCATCCCCCGAGTTCTTAAAACACTACTATCACTTTTGAAACACGGGCATTGGTTATACACAACTCAACTAGGTACACATGGGTCACAATCTGTTTTAACCGTTGATTGACGTTGTAAATGTATTGTTTTGATTGGTTTTTGTCATTTTATCATCCCAAACCCGTAAATTCGTCGAGTTCGCATCTATTCATCAATATATGCGATCATGCGACCCTAATTTGGCATATATGCGACCAAGCGACCCATGCCATTATCAATATGCCATTAACAATATATTTGAGTTGTATATGTCTAATTTAGAATCAATATAGATAATAATATAAATAATATCGACATTTGAAGAAAATGTTAAATGTATTGTTTAATCATCCCCCGAGTTCTTAAAACACTACTATCACTTTTGAAACACGGGCATTGGTTATACACAACTCAACTAGGTACACATGGGTCACAATCTGTTTTAACCGTTGATTGACGTTGTAAATGTATTGTTTTGATTGGTTTTTGTCATTTTATCATCCCAAACCCGTAAATTCGTCGAGTTCGCATCTATTCATCAATATATGCGATCATGCGACCCTAATTTGGCATATATGCGACCAAGCGACCCATGCCATTATCAATATGCCATTAACAATATATTGAGTTGTATATGTCTAATTTAGAATCAATATAGATAATAATATAAATAATATCGACATTTGAAGAAAATGTTAAATGTATTGTTTAATCATCCCCCGAGTTCTTAAAACACTACTATCACTTTTGAAACACGGGCATTGGTTATACACAACTCAACTAGGTACACATGGGTCACAATCTGTTTTAACCGTTGATTGACGTTGTAAATGTATTGTTTTGATTGGTTTTTGTCATTTTATCATCCCAAACCCGTAAATTCGTCGAGTTCGCATCTATTCATCAATATATGCGATCATGCGACCCTAATTTGGCATATATGCGACCAAGCGACCCATGCCATTATCAATATGCCATTAACAATATATTGAGTTGTATATGTCTAATTTAGAATCAATATAGATAATAATATAAATAATATCGACATTTGAAGAAAATGTTAAATGTATTGTTTAATCATCCCCCGAGTTCTTAAAACACTACTATCACTTTTGAAACACGGGCATTGGTTATACACAACTCAACTAGGTACACATGGGTCACAATCTGTTTTAACCGTTGATTGACGTTGTAAATGTATTGTTTTGATTGGTTTTTGTCATTTTATCATCCCAAACCCGTAAATTCGTCGAGTTCGCATCTATTCATCAATATATGCGATCATGCGACCCTAATTTGGCATATATGCGACCAAGCGACCCATGCCATTATCAATATGCCATTAACAATATATTGAGTTGTATATGTCTAATTTAGAATCAATATAGATAATAATATAAATAATATCGACATTTGAAGAAAATGTTAAATGTATTGTTTAATCATCCCCCGAGTTCTTAAAACACTACTATCACTTTTGAAACACGGGCATTGGTTATACACAACTCAACTAGGTACACATGGGTCACAATCTGTTTTAACCGTTGATTGACGTTGTAAATGTATTGTTTTGATTGGTTTTTGTCATTTTATCATCCCAAACCCGTAAATTCGTCGAGTTCGCATCTATTCATCAATATATGCGATCATGCGACCCTAATTTGGCATATATGCGACCAAGCGACCCATGCCATTATCAATATGCCATTAACAATATATTGAGTTGTATATGTCTAATTTAGAATCAATATAGATAATAATATAAATAATATCGACATTTGAAGAAAATGTTAAATGTATTGTTTAATCATCCCCCGAGTTCTTAAAACACTACTATCACTTTTGAAACACGGGCATTGGTTATACACAACTCAACTAGGTACACATGGGTCACAATCTGTTTTAACCGTTGATTGACGTTGTAAATGTATTGTTTTGATTGGTTTTTGTCATTTTATCATCCCAAACCCGTAAATTCGTCGAGTTCGCATCTATTCATCAATATATGCGATCATGCGACCCTAATTTGGCATATATGCGACCAAGCGACCCATGCCATTATCAATATGCCATTAACAATATATTGAGTTGTATATGTCTAATTTAGAATCAATATAGATAATAATATAAATAATATCGACATTTGAAGAAAATGTTAAATGTATTGTTTAATCATCCCCCGAGTTCTTAAAACACTACTATCACTTTTGAAACACGGGCATTGGTTATACACAACTCAACTAGGTACACATGGGTCACAATCTGTTTTAACCGTTGATTGACGTTGTAAATGTATTGTTTTGATTGGTTTTTGTCATTTTATCATCCCAAACCCGTAAATTCGTCGAGTTCGCATCTATTCATCAATATATGCGATCATGCGACCCTAATTTGGCATATATGCGACCAAGCGACCCATGCCATTATCAATATGCCATTAACAATATATTGAGTTGTATATGTCTAATTTAGAATCAATATAGATAATAATATAAATAATATCGACATTTGAAGAAAATGTTAAATGTATTGTTTAATCATCCCCCGAGTTCTTAAAACACTACTATCACTTTTGAAACACGGGCATTGGTTATACACAACTCAACTAGGTACACATGGGTCACAATCTGTTTTAACCGTTGATTGACGTTGTAAATGTATTGTTTTGATTGGTTTTTGTCATTTTATCATCCCAAACCCGTAAATTCGTCGAGTTCGCATCTATTCATCAATATATGCGATCATGCGACCCTAATTTGGCATATATGCGACCAAGCGACCCATGCCATTATCAATATGCCATTAACAATATATTGAGTTGTATATGTCTAATTTAGAATCAATATAGATAATAATATAAATAATATCGACATTTGAAGAAAATGTTAAATGTATTGTTTAATCATCCCCCGAGTTCTTAAAACACTACTATCACTTTTGAAACACGGGCATTGGTTATACACAACTCAACTAGGTACACATGGGTCACAATCTGTTTTAACCGTTGATTGACGTTGTAAATGTATTGTTTTGATTGGTTTTTGTCATTTTATCATCCCAAACCCGTAAATTCGTCGAGTTCGCATCTATTCATCAATATATGCGATCATGCGACCCTAATTTGGCATATATGCGACCAAGCGACCCATGCCATTATCAATATGCCATTAACAATATATTGAGTTGTATATGTCTAATTTAGAATCAATATAGATAATAATATAAATAATATCGACATTTGAAGAAAATGTTAAATGTATTGTTTAATCATCCCCCGAGTTCTTAAAACACTACTATCACTTTTGAAACACGGGCATTGGTTATACACAACTCAACTAGGTACACATGGGTCACAATCTGTTTTAACCGTTGATTGACGTTGTAAATGTATTGTTTTGATTGGTTTTTGTCATTTTATCATCCCAAACCCGTAAATTCGTCGAGTTCGCATCTATTCATCAATATATGCGATCATGCGACCCTAATTTGGCATATATGCGACCAAGCGACCCATGCCATTATCAATATGCCATTAACAATATATTGAGTTGTATATGTCTAATTTAGAATCAATATAGATAATAATATAAATAATATCGACATTTGAAGAAAATGTTAAATGTATTGTTTAATCATCCCCCGAGTTCTTAAAACACTACTATCACTTTTGAAACACGGGCATTGGTTATACACAACTCAACTAGGTACACATGGGTCACAATCTGTTTTAACCGTTGATTGACGTTGTAAATGTATTGTTTTGATTGGTTTTTGTCATTTTATCATCCCAAACCCGTAAATTCGTCGAGTTCGCATCTATTCATCAATATATGCGATCATGCGACCCTAATTTGGCATATATGCGACCAAGCGACCCATGCCATTATCAATATGCCATTAACAATATATTGAGTTGTATATGTCTAATTTAGAATCAATATAGATAATAATATAAATAATATCGACATTTGAAGAAAATGTTAAATGTATTGTTTAATCATCCCCCGAGTTCTTAAAACACTACTATCACTTTTGAAACACGGGCATTGGTTATACACAACTCAACTAGGTACACATGGGTCACAATCTGTTTTAACCGTTGATTGACGTTGTAAATGTATTGTTTTGATTGGTTTTTGTCATTTTATCATCCCAAACCCGTAAATTCGTCGAGTTCGCATCTATTCATCAATATATGCGATCATGCGACCCTAATTTGGCATATATGCGACCAAGCGACCCATGCCATTATCAATATGCCATTAACAATATATTGAGTTGTATATGTCTAATTTAGAATCAATATAGATAATAATATAAATAATATCGACATTTGAAGAAAATGTTAAATGTATTGTTTAATCATCCCCCGAGTTCTTAAAACACTACTATCACTTTTGAAACACGGGCATTGGTTATACACAACTCAACTAGGTACACATGGGTCACAATCTGTTTTAACCGTTGATTGACGTTGTAAATGTATTGTTTTGATTGGTTTTTGTCATTTTATCATCCCAAACCCGTAAATTCGTCGAGTTCGCATCTATTCATCAATATATGCGATCATGCGACCCTAATTTGGCATATATGCGACCAAG
Source organism: Gynandropsis gynandra (assembly GCA_036759665.1). Taxonomy (NCBI): domain Eukaryota; kingdom Viridiplantae; phylum Streptophyta; class Magnoliopsida; order Brassicales; family Cleomaceae; genus Gynandropsis; species Gynandropsis gynandra. The sequence goes on from CM071875.1 coordinate 23,807,661, forward strand.
CGACCCATGCCATTATCAATATGCCATTAACAATATATTGAGTTGTATATGTCTAATTTAGAATCAATATAGATAATAATATAAATAATATCGACATTTGAAGAAAATGTTAAATGTATTGTTTAATCATCCCCCGAGTTCTTAAAACACTACTATCACTTTTGAAACACGGGCATTGGTTATACACAACTCAACTAGGTACACATGGGTCACAATCTGTTTTAACCGTTGATTGACGTTGTAAATGTATTGTTTTGATTGGTTTTTGTCATTTTATCATCCCAAACCCGTAAATTCGTCGAGTTCGCATCTATTCATCAATATATGCGATCATGCGACCCTAATTTGGCATATATGCGACCAAGCGACCCATGCCATTATCAATATGCCATTAACAATATATTGAGTTGTATATGTCTAATTTAGAATCAATATAGATAATAATATAAATAATATCGACATTTGAAGAAAATGTTAAATGTATTGTTTCGGAAGGGTATTTTTGAAGTGATTTAGCCCTTTGAAGGTATTTCTGATATTCCGCCCATTTAACATCTCAAATTAATTTCTATTTTTCATATAATGTGGTTCAATCTCTTATCTCTCTAATTTACATTTATTTTTCTAATTAAAATAAATAATTGATTTCCCATATTATTAAATTTCTAAAAAAACACCTAATAAGATTAGTCTTATTTTTATATTTTAAAAAATACTTATTTAATAAAATATTCTTACTCATGCAAAGAAAAATAAAAAATAAATATACAATTAAGCAAATTTAATATCATAACTTATTTTAAATTTATATATTTTTCAAATCAATTCTTACAATAATAATACCTATTTTTAAAAATTAATCAAACTCTTCTTCAAAATAATAAGCAAAAATTAATGTCTAACCATTTTAAGAATGTTCAAAAAAATGTGAAAAATCGTTTGGAATCCATAAACGCCTTCAAAACTGATAAATTAAACACGTTATGCATCTATCATTTTATAAGTTTACAAATTCAAAATTTAAGAAATACATTACATCAGTTTATTTGGAAAAAATTAAAAGAACGAATTTTTTAATTCTAAATTGTCGTCAAACATATAAAAATATGGAAGAAAATTTATAAAAATTAAAAAAAATTGCAACTGGTGAAATATATTAGGTAATGTCTAATTACCTACTTTTATTTGTTTAATTATTACAAATAAATAAAGTATGTCAGTGTATACACAAGGCAAATAATTTATTTTATTTGATTTCACACGAACGGACTTGTCTAATTAATTTGTCATCGCCCATGACAGCCACAAAAAATAATTAACTATAAATAATTTAAATAATGATATTTTGTTAATTTTCTCTTTTTTTTTCTCACGAGAAGCCTCTCTTGATTTCGGGAATAGTTTGACTTTAAAATCATTTAGTTTTAAAAGCAATTTAAAGTCAATTATATGACGTATTTTACAAACGTAAATATATTATTATATGAGATGGGTCAAAATTTTAGGCCTAAACCTAGCCGAGTAAGGAGGATTATAAAGTTAATTAGCTTGTTCAATCAACCAATTAGCCGTTATAGATTTAAGTCTAGAGTAGTATTATTATCAATGCCTAAGAATCTACATATAATGATTTTGAGATTAGAAAAATAATTTGATGTGTTCTTAAATGAGGTTATAAAATATATTATGATTCAACGAAAAGTTTTCTATTTTTTTATCTATTTTGTTTGCGTGCTTATACGTTTAAGGTTATATGTATGTCCGGTTGGGTTCATTTTTTTTCAATTATATATATATATAGTCATCGTTTTAAGAAATATAAATTAAAATACCAGAGATATTAAAATTTTGTAAATATCTTATAAATATTTGGAGTTTATTAATATCTCTTATATTGTAGAAATATTCAAATATTTCGTTGAGTTATAAAGTAATAAAAAGATTGTTGAAAATTTCCAATAATAAAGTAAAAAATTATATTTTATGTGTTTTATCACTGTGTTAGAGCCTAAAATCTTTCTTGGAAAGTTAAATATTCATTTAACTTCCGCAAACATGATAATCGTCAATGATAAAGATGAATACGACGATTTCAATCCTTAAGAAAGAAGATGTCGTGGTTCATTTTCATTTTTTACGCTTTATTTAACTTCTTCGTATGTCTACGCAACATATCGAAAACGACGCCATGCATGAGTATAGAGATATAAGAAGATGATTCAAATTGGATTACTGATGACCCGTGTGAAGATATATTGATCCAAGATGACTCTAATATTTGAGCATATAACAATTTATTTTAAAATTTGAAATGTAGATTATTTATGATGGAATCTGTCTCTTGTTGTTTATACTCGGTTCTCTGTGCCACACGATCTTAATCTCAAACCCGTTGGTTATTATTGTATACTGACTTGTACGGCGAATTCTCTAACACTCGAAATTCGACTATCCCAATTTAGTTAGCTGATATCTTCACCAAAACATACGAAAAAAGTAGATTGATGTTGTTTTTCCTAGGTGAGGCATTCATAATTTGTACGTTTTAACATAAAGATGTATTAGGATTTATGTTAATATTTGTAATATATATATATATATACATATATATATATAAACGGTTGAATTATTATAAAAAAAATACATTTTATGCGTTTTATCAAAACCACTCATTTACGAGTTATATCATATGATAATTTATCTATAGTTTACTGTTTTTTATATGATGTATTGTATATGTTCGGATAATTTACTATGAATGAGGATAGTTTTATAAATACTACGATTAAATTAATTACATATTAGACATTTAAAATATAATTTTCTTAGGTTTCTTAGATTATAAATGAAATTTTAAAAATTACTTAAAGTATATAATATATTGGCTTGATGGTAGATCTGAGCAAGTTTTATAAGAAAATGATATAAAAAGTGATTAGTGACAATTAGAGCTAATTTAAAAAAATGATGTCTTGAAAGGCAGTAAAATAAGTGGAAACAAAAATAATATATATATATATATATATCTCGCAAAAAGTAAAATGGTTGCAATTAATGTCAATTAAATTCCAACATAATGAATCGTTTTGACAATTATTTCAAACACAATTAATTCTTGTAAGGTGTTTGGAAAAGCTGGGAGTGGGTCCATGTTTTACGGGACATAATAAACGAAATTATATTTTTGTTACAATTTGGCTTCAAAAAAATAAAATATTAAAAATCAGATATACATAAATATCCAAATTAAACTAATTATTGGGTTATATATAAAATTCAAAATGTACAATTTTGAAAAGTATTTGTATTGCTTTGTTACAAACTATATGGCTACGACGAATATGGGCAAATTATCCTCGTCTCGATCCGAGCTTCATTTTAAATCCATTTAAAAAATATTCAAATTTACGGCACTAGAAACGGGTATCCAAGTAAATATATAAAATTAAAAAATTGTTCATATGTTTTTCATACAAACTATACTAATTGCTATTATATTTAATGATGTATTCATTTCTTCATATCTCTATGGCGTTGTTTTTCTCTCTTCACCTTCACTATCTCTATAAACAATATTGAATAATCCTATAATTTTTTAATTAATATTTTTAGATTAGTTAGCTTCAAACTTATATTTGATATGGTATACCGAATATGATTATCTTAAGTTGAATATATTGATGTGAGGCATCAAAATTGAGTTTACACATGAGAGAATGTTATGTTGTATAAACTTATATATATATATATATGTATATGATATTAAACAATCTAAACTTTTGAATTAGTTTTTATGATTACTTGGACCAAACCTGATTTGAAAAATATAATTTAATTGTTACAAAATTTATTCTAACGTTGATTCATATAAATATAAGTATTTGATAATTGTTATTGAAGTATACACGGTGATATTTAGTGTTGTATTGAATAGACAATTATCGGGTGAAAATTCCTCCGTGCCATTCTTTAATTATAGAAATCTAATGATGGTTTTATGATTAATTACAAATTGAGGATTTATTGTAATTAATAAGAATTTAAAAGGTATGTATCAAAAGACATGTCTTTTAAGACATATCTTTTCATTATTACAAAAAAATGTTTAAATACCCTTTAAATTTACATATAGTAACAACAATTCACAAAACAAAATATAAAAGCTCTCTTATATAATCAAAGAGATATTGAAGGAGAAATTGAAGGAATTAGGCATTGGAGAAAAAGATCCATCAAATGCAAATCATAGAAAATTCAAGTAAATAATCTATTTATTATTTGATTGATTTAATCTCCTATTAGATTGTCGCTAATTGTTTCCGCATATAGAATTATCGAATTTTCTTACATTAATATCTAAATTTTTAGTCCAACATAATCTAAATTTTCAATATTCTATATTTTAAAATTTGTTAAACTGTCACACAATACAATATTAGTTTTTGGTCAAATCTAATTGATCAAAGGTTTGTACTTTTAGTGGAATATAAATTTAGAAATTATATAATTAAAATTCTGAAATATAAAAGAATTATAAAGATAGATTTTTTACTTCGATTTCCTCTTTTTAAATTGAAAATATAAAATGAAATTTATTGTTTACATTCTGTTAATTACTAACAATTACTTTTCTTACATTTATATCATTTTTGTTGCTTGGATTTTTGTGTACTTTTAATAAAATAAAGCGGTGAGTTGATGAGTTTATATTACAGAAATCATTTTCTTATATTTATTAATTTTATATTTTCAATTGGACTGATATTATAAAAGATACGGAATATAGAATAAAAAATATCCAACTATTTTATTTTAGTCTATAAAATATGAATTATTATTTTTAATCTAAAAAACCCAAATTTTATATTTTTTATCTTAAAAACACTATTTTAGGATATGATTAATTTGATAAATTTGTGTTTTTTTTTTGCAACACTTAAAAATTCAAAGAGTTAAAATATGATTTAGTATTCTTGTTTGTGTATGGATATGATTAATTTGATAAGTTTGTGTTTCTTTAGACAAAATGTAAAAATTCAAAATTTTTAGATTCAAAGTAATAATTTGTGTTTTATTGACAAAAATTTAAAAAATTAATATTTTCTACACTATATGCCTAAAGGGCGGAATATCAGATATACCCTCATTGGGCTAAATTGCTTCAAAAATACCCTTCTCTAAAATAATTATTAAATCGAAAAAGAATTGAAGAAAAGACAAATTTGCCCTTAATGCTCGAACGTGAAAAACCCACGTTCTGTAGTTTTTCAACGTGAAAAACTGTCAAACCGTTTTAAAAGCAAGAAGTCGAACAGTTTGTCGACATGAAACCTGTTTCAAAGTTTAGAGCAAGATTGAATAAGTGATGTCGAACTTGAGAGGGATCGATTTGAAGTTGGCAAGAAGGAAAATGGCTAGAATCAGCAGCAACAGTGAAGAAGAGAGTACGAGTCAATCTTCAATGGCGTCAATAAGTGTAAGTAGATCGATTTCTAGGGTTTTGCAAGTTATCGAGTCACAAAATGGTTTATTGATTTGAAATGGGTGAGTGTGAGTGAGTCGGTTGAGTCGCAAGGGTCGTAGGAGTTGCATGACCATCTTCGACTCAATGAGTCGATTGTCTCAGTGAGTGGGTTGGGTCGGAATGGTCGTTTGAGCGCCGTAGGCGATCCAAGGGTCGTTTGAGTCGCATGGATCGCTTATGTCATTGAGTCGCAAGGGTCGTTTGCGTCGCAAGGGTCGTTTGAGTCGCAACGATCGTTTGAGTCACAAGGGTCGCTTGAGTCGCGTGGGTCGCTTGATATTATGTCCCGTGGGATATTATGCTCCGTGGGTCGTTTGAGTCGCATGGGTCGCTTGAGTCTCAGTGAGTCAATTGAGTGTCGTAGAGTGTCTGAGGGTCGTTTGAGTCGCATGGGTCGCACGAATCGGTTGGGTTGCATGGGTCGCTTAAGTCGGTAGAAGTATAATGTATTCTTAATTGGTCATTTTGCAGGTGGGGCCAAAGGCAAAGTTTGTGTATGAATTCAAGCACATGGACAGAATGCCAAAGATTACCACCAATTGTTATCCTCACGACACAATAACGACGTTGAGAGGAATCTTAGATGAATACGAGTTGCATTACTTTGAGAAGTAGTCACGATTTAGGCATTTATTCCATTTACAATGTGACTCCACATTGATGAAGGTTCAAATTTCTATCCTACTAAATCACTCTGTGATTACACGAGACAAGAAGGAGTTGTGGTTCGTCTTAAACGACATTCTCATCCAGTACTCTATAGTGGAGCACGCACTAACTTTTCGGATTGAAATGCAGACCATATCCCAAAGGATGAGAGTACATAAGGGGTGTCATATCAGGCTGAAGAATTTTGATCGTGGAAAAGGTGATCCCCGCACAAGTCAGTGAAAAGCTTGTGAAGGCGAAGAATTCAGACGCCCGGAAGAGGTTGGTAACTTTGATGTTATTGGCGCAAGTTATGGCTCACAAGCCTTCAGCAGAATGGTATTGTGGCGGTTTCATGATCTCACTAATTATAAATTGTATATATTATTCGAATAACTTGAATGTTTTTGTACTTTTTGCATTCTTATCATTTTGTTTTAATGTTTCAGTTACTTCCATTTGAAACCATCCTTAGTTTTGGCGGAAAAGGATGGTATGTTAAGGTTGTGGATGCGCATCCATCATGCCCAAGAATGTGCAAGAAGATGGTTAAATCCAGTTTGAACCCGTTGTTTGTAGATGTGATAAGACAGATCGGAGATTCTAAGGTAATAATTACACAAGGGTCACAAGGGAAACAAGGGTCAAAGAGGGTAATAATGGTTATTTTTTATTTTCAGAATATTCTAAGTATTCTTCGTGCTGAACACGAAGAGAAAGCTTTACTTTCTAATCTGGAGGATTACGAGGGATGTGACGATCCCGATATTCAGATATGGATGAAACATCTTCGTAGAAATCCGAAGGGTACTTGTTGGGAGGATATCCGTAAGCAAGAATTGCAGACATGAAAAGCAACTCTTGGTGATCAAAAAAAGGGGAAAGAAGAGGGGACTAAGAGGAAGGAGAGCGTGAGTGAAAAAATAATAGAGGTCCAAGATGACGAAGACGAAGGATGGGTAGGTGTTGTTGATGCTGATGCTGCAGTCCCTCTGACACTCGAGCAGAAATTAATAGAGGAAATAAGGAAATCGGAGAAAAGAATCATTAACGCCATAAGAGACCTTCTAAGGGATGTGGGGATTCATTTGCCTAATCCAAAATCAAAGGCTGCCGAGAAAGTTACGAGCACCGAAAACCAATCTTCCGGCACTGTTAGTGATTATATTTATATGGGAATATAGCGTAAAAAATATCCAACTATTTTATTTTAGCCTATAAAACATTAATTATTATTTTCAACCTAAAAAACCCAAACTGATATTTTTTTGCCTTAAAACCACTAACTTTAGGATATGATTAATTTGATAAATTTGTGTTATTTTAGACAACCCTTAAAAATTCAAAGAGTTAAAATATGATTTAGTGTTTTTGCTTGTGTATGGATATGATTAATTTGATAAGTTTGTGTTTTTTAGACAAAATGTAAAAATTCAAAATGTTTAGGTTCAAAGTAATAATTTGTGTTTTATAGGCAAAAAATAAAAAGTTTGGTATTTTCTACACTATATTCCTAAAGTTAGTGTTTTAAAGACAAAAAAATAAGTTTGGATTTTTTTTAGATTAAAGATAATAATTCATATTTTATAGACTAAAATAAAATAGTTTGATATTTTTTATGCTATATTCCCATATAAATATATATTAGAAAGTATAAAGCATATATATATATATGTGTGAATATAATTACTATTATTATACTTAATAGTAATGCGCTTGTATATATACACATAATTTGTATATAATATATATATATATATATATATATATATGCAAGGTACCAGGGCTGGGCAAAATATTTGAAGTATTCGTATCCGATTCGTATTCGAACCGAAAATTCAAATATCCCTTGATACAAATACAAATACAAATATTAGAAATCAGATATTCGACAAATACAAATAAAAATACAAATAGTAGACTAAATTATCCGAACTATTCGTATCCGTAAGTACTAAATAAAAAATTTAGATAATATATAGACACATATATAACAAAATTGATTTTAATGATGAAATTAGAAATAAAAAACATTATTAATCTTATTTAAAAACTTATTATATAAATATATAGACAAATATGTAATATATTTATGATTGGAGGACTAAAATATAAAATACTTTAAAATAACTAATATTGTTGAAGAATTAATTTACGCTCAATATTGGTTCTAATCCAAATGAGTTGGATAATGTCATAGACATTACAATATATAAAAAACAAAATCACTAAATATATAAATTTGTTGTGAATTTTATTTTAATGTATAATCTAACAATTTATTTCATTGTTTAGGTGAATTGACGATAATCATCAATGAAACTAAATTTAAATAACTGATTTAGAGATGAATGTGGAGAATTGATGTTTTGTTTTATTTATGTTATGTATCTTTGCATCTTTGTGCTTAAATTTTAGATTATATTTGATGATTATTGGTTTTTATTAAAATTTATATATATATATTTTATACATTAAAAAAATTTAGGTTCAGATACGAATATCCGTATACCGATAGATATATGTATATCTGACAAATATTCGTATTTACAAATATCTGAATTTACAAATACAAATAAAAATAATAAATTTAGATATTCACCAAACAAATACAAATAGTCGAATATTCGCAAATATTCGTTATTGTTCGACCCTACAAGGTACACATACCTATGTATATAATATATATTATTCATGATATAGATATAATCATTCCAATATATATATATATATATGTATGTACGTATACAATATGTAATGATAATATTATTAATAAGAACAATGTATATATAAATATATATATATATATATATATATATGCAATCCGTATACATATAAATTTTTGTTTTAACACATATAAATATGTATGTTACATATAGTGTATATTATGTATATTTAATTAAGAAATATTACATATATGCATATATTATATAATACTCATATATAATATTTATATACATATATAAATAGTAAAATGTAAATTAAAATTTACGATAAGATTGAACAGAGAATGAAAAGAGAATTATATTTGTTATTTTTTTTATTTTGTATAAGATTTGGTGTATTACAAAATGAAATGCAGTTGTCTATTTATGATAAAAATTAACCTCGAAATAATTATGGGCGAAGTCCAAATAGACATTCACATTATAACAAAATTGAGTTCTTAGAAATGTACAAGAAAATTAGGGCTCATATATACAACATGATGATATGTTATGTGTATTCATCATATTATGTTATATAAATTGAGTTTTATTTCTTGCATATGCATTATATGGTATTGAATTTTTTTAAATACAACGTACTGTATCAATGCTATTTTTATTCTCATCATCAAATATAATTACTTTTAAACCATCTTTTGATTTCACTCTTAATACTGCCATGTATAATGAAATATTCGGCAAGATAAATACCACTTTATTTAGACTTTGTTATTGGCTTTTATTGTTTGTCATTGCAAAAAGTGATATAATCGAAAATTGTTTCCTTTTAAATTGGAATGACAATATCATATGTATTAGTGAAAATCTTGGAATAAACACCTTATTACGTGAATTTGTTCCTATTATGATGTATCCTTCTATAACGTATGTTCCTACTTGTGTAATGTAAAATTTTGTTCCATTACACAATCCTACTGTTTGATCAATGTTATGAAAAAACATTATGAGCATACCAATCTTTAATTATAAACAAGGATTAGAGATCCGATAACACTTTGTTGCGTTCAAGAATTCCATGTTTATAATTCATGACTATCGGTTCCATTGCTATGAATTGAACTTACAATATATGAATTCAAATACTCGATGATGCTAATATACATCATGCATAGAATTCTACGATTGATTCCATCCACCAGTTTATTTTTCGAGCATAGTACGACTCGTTCTTGAAAATATTTTATATCATGCCATTTATGTTTCAAATTTTTAAAACATGATTTGCTATGGATTATATGGGGTTAGACCCTTTGGTTATTAGCAATTCCCTCGGGATGTCTATCAACATTGTCCATCATTTGGTCTTGATAACTTTTCATCTCCTAATTGTAGGACCCTAACTAAAAATTCATGCATTGATATTCTATTTTCATTGTTCATATTTGTTGATTGCGCGTGTTTTTGCTTAGTCGTAAGACGCAAAAATAATTCAATATATACTATGTATTTGTTGTTGCTCTGATAGTATCATGCTACTACCTTTAGTCACAACATATAACATTTGGCAGAAATCACCTCCAAATACTATTGTTTGACCATCAAATGGTTTGGTCCAGAAATGGGGATCCCCAAAATAGATTATATTTTAATTGGTTTTTTCTAATCCCAAATAATAAGTTTTTCCAGTTTGATTAGTTCAACTAAACTTTCTCTTTGACTCGTGGAGGTGGCGAAAGAGATGTTCTTTCTAGGCAAGACTTCGAACGAGAATTGACTCTGATCCGCTTACCCTTAGAGCAAGAAAAGATTTGTACCAAGTTTTATACAATATGTACCATTCTCGTTTACATCAATAAGGATTGCAAATCTCGAATGAGCGGTTAATGATGCGATACCATTTGAATAAGGATAATATCATTCTTGAATCTAACACTACAAAAAAATTGGCGCTTTCCAACGGACATATCCGTTGGAAAGCGTCCAAAATCCGTTGGAAACAGCCGTTTCCAACGGACGCCAACGGATTTCCGTCCGTTGCGAAAAGTTCATTGCAAATGACGATCCGTTGCAATTTGCGACGGCGTGCCAACGAATAATATCCGTTGCAAAATTAGGCGGGGAAAAATCATTTTTGCAACGGACATCCGTTGCCATGTGGC
>CM071875.1:23833614-23862218 GCA_036759665.1 Gynandropsis gynandra
AAACCCACCTTATACAGATGTTTGCAAACAATTTCTTGACTTCGATACTTCATGTTTTTGCATCTTTTGCATGGACATAACATTGTCCCACGTTCTTGACACAAAGGCTGCATCGATGCAAAACTCATGAATTGCTCTAATCCGTGTAAGAATTTTTGTGTAATCTCTTCGGTTACAGGATCTTTTCTTCTATACCTCCACTCCCTTGATCTATATATATTTCGATTTGAAGACGACGATATTTTTTCGAAAATGTTTTTGTTATTGATGGTTTGATGCACTCTTTGGTAAGATCTAAATAGTTTATATTCCAACGGACATCCGTTGCAAATTTTAACGGATCGCAGTTGCAGGTTCACGTGAAATTATTTAAACCGGTGCCCTCAAAATTCACAAAATCAACGGTTATCCGTTGCGATTTCTAACGGCCATCCGTTAAAAATTGCAACGGACGACCGTTTGAACGATTTCTAACGGAACTTCCAACGGACACTGACGACGGATGGTTTTCGTTGCCATCCGTTACAATTTACGACGGATTGCCAACAGACTTTCTAACGGAGGGTATCTGTTACAAATCCGTTGCAAATTGTAACGGAATTGTAACGGATTTTTGCCCGTTGCAATATCTCGTCATCCATTGCAATCCGTTGGTTTTGCTTTCCAACGGACGGATCCGTTGTCCCGTCCGTTGGAAAGCCCGTGTTTTTTTGTAGTGTAATTGCAAGAGATAATATTTTCCAAATAAATATTGTCCATGTGCCCCGTGTCCATGGAAGAAAGACGTTTGGCTAGTTGATTTGTATATTGCATTGATGATTTGGCTATAAACGTCGCTTTGCTCTTTTGCTAGTTGGGATCTTAGGACATCTTAGGACATCATATTCAGCGTTAACTGCAATCACATCATATGGTAATTCTTCGTATATTAATTTATTTAATTTTATGATGTTTGATTTTTCGTGGGGTAAGGCATAGTAGGGAAATGCTTGAGAGATTTACCACATTAGAGCAAAATTTGTTCTATTTGTAATAAAGCTTCATTCTCTATCTCTACTAAGGATATGGTTAGATATGTTCACTAAGTCTGTATTCATTTTATTAAACATCATTTGATCTGTGACATTAAAAATGGAGATATGATATGCTAACCTAGTAGGTGCAATTATTTCCACCGTTTGTAAAGCATATCGCAAGCAAGGTGATGCTAGAAAACTGCTCATATATCATTTGGGGATTCTAAGTATTTAAGTGTTAAGAATATTATAAAAATTTCATCGATAGGATGGAGATACCCAATTGGTTGTCTCTTCTATAGCGTATCTTTATTCCTTATCATCGTTTAGCACTCCTAGTGCAAGACACGCTTCCTCAAATGTCTGATGTGTTTTTCCATCAATAGTTTTTAACTCGTCAAATGAAATTGGACCTTTAATTTTTTGTAGTAATATTCTTAGGTAGAATGCTTTGTCGATATTTGGTGTAACGTTATATAATTCTTCGTACGCATAACCTCGTTGTCTTGGTTTTCAAATATTTTGGGTTGATTCTATATGAATCGAGTTGGAACATCTGCATATGTTAATTATGTTCTGCACTAGTGGCATTGCATTTAAGCCACTTTGAAAACATAGTACAAGTGACATACTTTTTGGATGTTATTGTTGTCAATGATTCATGTTCTTGGAGTACACTATTTTGTTTTCTAGGCATATTAACAAGCGTTTGATGAGGATATTTCTGTAGTGCATATCAAATTTAAATATTTTATAGCATGCTTCCTAATCAGGGAAATGTCTACAATTGAAATAATTTCATATTTCATCTATAGCATGACTATTATTACAAATGTCAGGTGTTGACAAATTTGTAGTTATTTTAACAGGACTTTTATTTATATATTTAAAAAATTATTTCATATCTTTCTTCTGCTTGCACCATTCTACATTTATGTGTGTTCTATTTTCTAGTACCAGATAGCTATTTTATGGTACGCCATAACAAGTATCTACTCTTATATCGTCATTTATGATAAATCTGTTATGATTTATTCTTTTATCAATGTGATATATGTAATTTTCTATAACTTAGATTTGTCCAATTTACTTGAAAATCATTTGGTGTATCTACTTTTTTTCCATATAAGGTGTGTTTTTATTTGCCATACTACATGGACCATGGATTATTGTCTCTTGTACCGCGTCATTAAGTGTTGGATTGGTAGTTCTATCAGGTATTTCAAATTATAGCAGTGATTTAATTTCTTTTGTTATCAAAAGCTTCGATGGCTTTTTAATTAATAGCAGATGTATCATTATGGCTCAATTACATTTTAGATTGGATGGTATTGTAATTTTTAGATTGAAGGGTATGTTGTTTATGTCTAATATATGAAATTTGTTCAGATTCAACCATCAACGATAAAGTTTTGGAACCTGCCGAGACATAACAAAGACGGAGATTCAGTCAATCGTTTATGGAAGCGGTATGCCATAAATTTGCGTAAGATCAATCGTGTTCTTGGTCTGGTTGCTAAGAATATAGTTGATTTTAATTTCAAATCTATGTGATAACCATATCCTCCGTATGGGAAAAGCAATGGTAAATATGTTAGGTGAAGCTCTGTTATGTAGATGAATTCGCTACTGTATTTTACTAAAATTATATCTCTAAACTGTAATAATTCATTGAAATCACCAGCAAATAAAGTTGAAGTTTTCTAATGTGTTTGGAAGATTGTAATTCCTCTCCTGAACATTCCAGGAAGCAATTAAGCGCAATTTAATGTCAATTGTGTCATTTGTTAAAGTGTGATTCTTTGATGCATGGAAGATTTTAACATAATGTTTTGATCGTCTAACATTTTTTTACGCCATTAATTATCTATATTTTTCATCCAAACTGTGCATGTTGTCTGACACTATTATTACAAAGGATATACAATTAAAATGGTTAGTAACCTAAAAATTTTGAACTTTGTAAACCGTACAGCATGGTAACAAACTCCTGATATAGTGGTAATTTTGACCATGTATTTTAAATGTATATTACCCACATTTGTCGTTGAAAGATTCATCGATATTACCTCCCATTGATGTAATGAAAATACCATATTGTAGGTTCGTATATGTTGTTTGAGATAAATATTATATGTGATTGCTTAAATAAAAGGTTTTGCAAGAAACGTGGTGGTTCGAGTAACGAGATTTTTTGTTTGCACAATAAAACAAGAATTTTAGTGAGAAATTATTTATTTCTTTTAAAAATCTCTCACTTTACCACATAGATATAAGATATTGATTACAAAGATAAGTTGTATCACCAATATCGTTTGTATCCTATGAAATCAAATTATCAGTTGTATTAGTTAAACGTTTGTCAGAATATATTTGTGTATAATTTTAAGTAGGACTTTAGAGTAAGAAATTAATTACCTACACCAAAAATTTGTTGGGAAGAAGACTCCGTATTTGTAGAATCTTCTAAGAGTTTAGCAATCTGTGGGCTCTTTGTTCTTGATCTCACGCTTGTAGTCAGTCCTCGGTGACTAATAATGAGAGGAAAGGTTGAATGTTATTTTGTTTAAAAAAAATCGTTTAAAAATACTAAATTAAATCGAACAATTGTGAAGAAAAAATAATGCGTAAAGAGTAAACTTTAAAAACAATTACAATGTGATTTCCTTGTCGGCGAATGCGATTGATCCTTACATTTCGTACACATTTTATGAGTTATATTATGATCGATTTAGATGATCATTGTGACGTTTACGTATGATTATGTATAATTTACTTGTTTCTTTTGTTGTGATTATGTATTATTTACTCAATTTCTTTCACAATGTCTCCATTGACCAACATTATACCACTCTCATAAATATCTCCACAATATCTAAAACGATCCACACCTAGCATGGACATCAAATTATCGGCACCAAGCATGGAAACCAAGCATGGACATCAAAGTATGGACACAAAGTATGGGTAGTGGAGCACCAAAGTATGGACACCAAGTATGGGCATCAAAGTATGAGCACCTAGCATGAGAACCAAGTATGAGCATCAAAGTATGGGCACCATAATATAGGCACAAAGTATGGGTAGTAGAGCAATAAGTCATTTTAATAATGTATGTTATTTTTTTATGTGTGGAGACTTTCCTATATAAGGAGCTCCAAACTTCATTTGCAAGACACACAAGTTCGGTGTGAAATATATTTGAAATTTTCGAATTCAATAGTTCTTATCTATTGATGAGAGCTATAACGCTTCGATCAACGTAGAGGAACTCAAAGACGGGTCCTTTATCCCGACTCCTCGATTATCCGCTCTCATTTCTTTCTTTCCTCTCATGTTTTCTATCTCTTACATGATGTTTGTTATAGAATTCATGCGTGAATAGTTCCATTGTTCTAGGAAAAGGGATTAGTCCTAGAGAATTTTTGAATCCACGAAAATATTTATTAACAAGAAGTGCAATGCTACGTTTGCTATTTTAATTCTTTATATGTGTTCCTCATGTGGTATGTTTACCTTGATCACGTGAATGTATGTGTTAGGGTTTTGAGAGATGGACTAAGAGGTGAATCTCAATTCTGGATAAACAGGTTTAGAACAATTGGAATTGGATCATGAAAGTAGAGCAATTCCGATTGAGGGTTAAATTAGTTAATCATAGAGCTTAAGGTATAAATTGGTATATCAGCCATGAAAGTGTGGGGTTTGCTTGTTTATGCACATTTTCTTCACCTTGAAAGAGGGTTTTAGACTTACTAGGATCGTTCACCTTTAAAGTGTTACGGAGTATGCATGATTGTTAGTAGTTGAAATGTGATTCTTGGATTACCTAGTGGGGAAACCGGTTCCTTAGAGCGTTTGTCTAATTTCTTGAACTCTCGTTTTTATTAATTTAATTCCTCATCTCTCCACTATCATTATCATTTTTTTAATCGAAATAGACTATTTAGGCCTGATTTGTGTTGTGTAGTCTCTGTGGGATCGATACCAATATTATATTACACATGTGTCGTGCACTTGCGGAGTTGGTTCAGGTTTTAACTTGGACGCATCAAGTTTTTGGCGTCGTTGCTGGGGACTATTGTGAACACATCAGATTATAATAGTTTAAATCTTTTTTTCTTTTCGGTTACTTAGTCCTATTCTTCATTCATTTGTAGGTGCATCCCTAGGTTTCAAGGTCCATCAAATCTGCTTCAATTTGATCCACAAATCGAAAAGACTTGTAGACAACACAAGAGAGAGAAATCTAAAGTTAGAGGTGAGCGTTTTGCTCGAAAGGAATAAATGGACAACATGAATGCTACTATGGGAGGCGGCGGACAAAACTAAAGGCCAGACTGGTGGAGTCGCCAGAAAACGCAAACGCAGCGGCTGTGTTTTCTGGCGACTGTGGGCGACATCTAAAGCGACTGGTGGAAACGCAGGGAAACGCAGACGCCACGAAACGCAAAATTTGAAAATCTGATATTTGGTTGCGTTACGTCTACGTTTCAACACGTTTTCGATAAAATTACTGAAATATCCCTGTAATTGTAACTTTGACATTTCTCTTCTCTAACACAAATTTTTGTCTCTTTTATCGGATTTAACGAGAAAAAAAGTGGGAGTAGATACATACAGTTGTATGGGTATTTGTAACTAAAATAAAAATGAGAAATGATTTATTTATATTGTATATAAGAAATGTAACGGTATTTGTAACTAGAAATAAAAAGACAAATAAAAAGAAAAAAAGTGCGATGCACCCTAAGACTGCCACTGTAGCTTTGTTTTTAAATGATTTATATAACTCATATTATAATTCATATTTATGATAAATAAATAAATAAATATATATATATATTTGTATATATAGGTGTATGAAAATATTTGATTATGTTTTGATAAAATTATTTTAAATTTCTATCATAATTTATATTAATCATATATATATATATTGTATATTCAAATATTTAAAAATTATAATTAAAAAATATATAAATAAATTCTTTTATTAACAATTGTCTATTTTGGTAATTTTGCTCAAAACGCAATCGCAACAGTTTTCTACCATTCGCTTCTAGTCGCAGTCACCCGCAAACGCAACGTTTTCACCATTCAGACAAAATGAAACAAAACACCGTCAAACGCAAGCGCAAACGCCACCAAACGTAAGCGCAAATGTTGCGTTTCCACCAGTCAGGCCGAAAGTCTTACCGGTTCAATTGCAAAATCAACAACACTCGCCTCCCATACCGCAACATCGTGCTGAATTCTAGGAGCAACAAGCTCCTCCTCAAGCACGCCCTCTCAGAGATTATGTGGTTTATAATGTCAACAATTTGCAGACGATGATTGCTAGACCTGCTACAAGTCGAAGCAGCTTTGAGATTAAACCTCAAATGATCGGAATGATACGGTGAATCAGTTCATGAGGGTTACACATGAGGATCCACACGTTCACCTCACCGATTTCTTAGAGCTATATGACACTTTTGAGGTGAATGGAGTGCCTAGAGATAGGATTAGACTTCGCATGTTCCCTTTCTCACTTGGGAGACATGTTAAGTCTTGGTTACAATCACTACCACTTGGTTCTCAACTTGCGGATCAGCTTTGCACGGTCTTCCTTTCCAAATTTTTCCCACCGAGCAAAAACATTTCAGTATCATAGGGAGATCACTGTGTTTCGATGTAAGGAGGGAGAATCAATCTATGATGCCTAGGATAGATGTAAGGAATTACTACGTTTATATCCTCATCACGGGTTTGAGCAGTGGTTCGTTATGTAAACATCTACAATGGAATTAATGATGAGCATGGAACGATCCTAGACATTCTGCTGGAGGATCTTTCATGGACAGGAGCGTGGATGAGGCATTCATTTTGATTGAGGCCTCTATGAAGTCAATAATAAACAAGCACAAGCTAACGTGAGCGCCATCTACTTCTCAAACTGTGGAGATACGGAACACATGGTGTTTCAATGTACGTATCAAGGAGAAGAAAAGCAAGCGAATTATGCTCAAATTCAAAGCAATAACCCATACTCCAACACGTACAATGCCGATTGGAAGAATCATCCTACTTTTTGCTACAAAAACAACCAGCCTATTCGTTTCCAATGGAGTCAGCAAATGCATCAAGAACCACCACCATTCTAGCGACCTTCTCAACATTTCCAGCAAGCTCCACCACCTCAACAAGCTCCCACGCCTAACATGGAGACAATATTGTTAGACTTCATAAAGGAGTAGAGGGAATTCCAATCTACACATGTAAAGATTAATACTAAGATAAGAATTAACATCAAGAAGCTTAAAAAAACGCAAATGGATCCATGAGCACACACATGAAGATTTTGGAGAACTCTATAGCTCAACAAGTTGCCTCATCATCGCAAAGTCCAGGACACCTTCCAGGTAAACCTTAAATGAACCCAAGAGAACATAAGAATGTTATATCTTTGCATAGTTGCAGGGAAGTAGAAAATTCTCCACCCAAAAACCCCGATGGAGTGGCTGAAAAATCCATAGGAAAAGGTAAATGTGTGATGAGTGAAGCTAAAGCTGAAAGCGAGAAAGAGAAACCATCTGTTGCTCCACCAGCTTACAAACCGCCCATTCTATTTCCCAAATGGTTAATGAGCAACAAAGTTGATAAACAATTCAGCAAGTTCTTGGACGTGCTCAAGAACCTTCAAGTCAACATTCCGTTTGTTGAACCTTCATACGCCAAATCCCTGAAAGATATCCTTTCGAAGAAGAGATGTATAGAAGATACCAAGACGGTAGCTCTCACCGAGCAATGGAGCGAAATACTCTAAAACAAGCTACCCACAAAATTGAAAGATCCCGGGAGTTTCTCCATAGCATGCACTATCTGTGATATCACCATAGACAAGGTGTTATGTGACTTGGGAGCAGGTGTCAGCCTCATGCCGCACTCGGTCTACAAAAGAATGAAGTTTGGAGAACTCAAATCGACGATAATGTCTCTACAACTCGTCGATCGTTAGGTAAGGTAGCTCGTCGGTGTTTTGGAGGATATACCCATAAAGGTAGGTAACTTCTATAATTCCAGCAGATTTTGTTGTACTTGACATTGTGGAGGACATGCGATACCCATTATTTTGTGTTGGTCGTTCCTAGCTACTGCAGAAGCATTGACTGACGTTAAACAAGGTAAGTTATCTTTGTGCATCGGGGATGAGAAGATTGAGTTCAAACTATCTGATTCTTTGAATGGACGCTCACTCAAGGAGTCATGTGGTCGAGTTGACTTACTGGACGGTTTGACACATGAGACGCTAAAGCATGTAAATACTTTCAATCATATAGAAGATTGTCTAACATTTGATGCAGGACTCACTTATGAGGAGGATGAGCTTTATGCCGACTTTATGGATGCACAACTATGAATCTCATGGAGAGTTCGATCCTGGCTCAAAATGAATGCTTGTGGCATGATCAAAAAGCTAAGAGAGGTCTCGCAAGAAGACCCACCACCCAAACCATCGGATGGGAGTCTACCTTTTGAGATCATGTGCGATGCTAATGACTACAAGGTTGGAGCTATTCTAAGACAACAAAAGCACAAGAAGCTCCATGGAATATCATATACTAGTAAGAAACTAGACGATGCGCAGATACTCTGTGGCACAATAGAAAAAGAAAGCGGTCACACACACGTCAGACCACATCATGTCAAGCTTAACGACATTAAACAAGCGCTTCCTGGATGGCAATCCAGTAATGATCATTGGCCTTAAAAATGTGGAAGAAACTTTGATGTGTTTAGCATAGAATTGCGAGTATATATATATATATATATATATGAAACACATAATTTACAAACATAACTTATAATATACAATGTTTTATTCATAATTATCATAGTTTACTAAATAGCTAAGATTAACCTATGACCACACATTGCCGCAAGCCTCAACAAGTATATTTAACGTGTTCATCAATAGTGGTATCACGAGCAAGTATTCCCAAAATAGACATAGAGATCTATGTTCAGAACAAGCGCAAACTGAGAAGAGAAAGCATGAAAGTATGAAACGACATTGTCCATGTAATCACAATGGTAACCACAAGCAAAATAGTGATGGAGATATCATATAGACAACATTCATTTTTTATTGTCTTCACTGGAAAAATCAATGGAGGATGCTTTTACTTTTGGAGAAGAAGACTACAACGAGATTTTACTATCCTCAACGTCTAGGTGTCGTTTGCCCGAGGAATGGCTGGAGGAACCGAACTCAATGATGGGACCCATTGAACTTTGGGACGAAGAGACCTAAACTCCTTGAAAGAAAAAGGCGGTTGAAATGGTCATAAGGATAAAAACAAACAAAACTTGTTAATATTTGTGGTGCCTAATATGTTGTCTAAAGAGAAACATCAACGCCAGCCTGTACAAATGGGAAAGTTATTTAACCAAACCGAATTGTCAAATTCTTAGAAATGATCAAGCTTGGATTGCATATCATACCTTACCAGAGACCTATCAGATGATTTCAACATTGTCGGTTAATTTATTACCGCTAATAACATTGGAGGAGGTTTTGAAAAATGTGAGAGATGATACAAAGGATGGCAAAACTGTAATGTTGAAAAGGCATCGATAACCTTGCATAATTAGTAATTCGTCGAGATACATGTTGTCATCATTACTCGACAATAGATTGAGGAATTACACCGGAGCAAGTTTCTTAATAGAATGCTCATCGATGTTATTAACTTTTACACATGCTTAAACATACCTGATTTAATACCTCTTGCATTTGAAATGTCAATTTACTCACAAATTGTGTCACTACTTTGTCAAACAAGATAAAAACATACATTCCAGTATCGTCAATAACCTATTCATAATCACAGAATCTATAAATATAATTAAGCAGTAGGTTAGGCATCAACATCATGATGAAAAAAGTATGTGTTTTGTTTTATTAACATTGATATGTTTCAGATGGATAATTAAACATAAATGCTTTTGTGATTATTTTGCATGAATCGAAATAGTATTCATTGACAGCTAGGTTGGCAGAGTTCTTATATGCGAGAGCATTTGTAGATATTACTTCGGTGATTGTAATAACTGTTGTGCAGTATGGAGACTAAACCACTATTATACAAAGTTAAGTAGGATCTATTTAGCATAAAAACATTCAAATGAGTTTTCACAATAGGAAAAGATTACCTCTGTCACATATAGAATTTCGAAAAAGGTAGTCAATTGGAATGACATCCAAAAATAGATAGTGCCGCTAACATCGACTCGTGGAGCTAGGGTTGATATAAGTTTGGGTAAATCGAGGAGTCCTTCACAAGGCTGTAAACAACATCAATAAGATATAAACAATGTATAAGACTACATGCATAAAATTTGTATGTAAACAATTCGTTAGTTTACATTTGTAACAACAAAATATAACTTTAGTACAAATCTTCAACTTTATTATTCTTTGAATTGGACAATTGGTTGAAAGCTTTGTGCCAAGAACAACTTGCTCGAATACTTTACATTTTGAATGGTTTTCTGTCTACAATAGAGAAAGCAATATTAGTTATCTGCGATATTGATAATACATTTTCCGTTTTGTGCAAAAATATGTCAAACAAAATAGGATAACTATATAAATAAGATATAGAATGTTAAAGGCTTAATTTTTCAGTGGTGGATTGTGAACAAATTATAGATTATTACCAACGGTTCTCTCTAATTGTTGCGTACACATTCGTAGAGTTCATATACGAAAGTGTCGCACAAAGTACAGTCTAAAATGTTATCGCTGCATTAAAAGAGGGCAATGGTATATTCTATGGTTAATATGTTATTTGATGTTTGTTAACGTATCAACATATGATATTATTGGCAACAAATGATGTTTTACTTATGATCACATAGTTGGATGGATATTCATCTAACTGAATGATCATTATAGTTGGTATTCTCTAGATTACCAATTGATATAACATCGCTTATACAATTTTCAAGACATAACAATTTCAAGGAAATCAATAAATTAACATGTAATGCATATGATTAATTAAGCAGTAAAGAATTATGTATTAAGTTGTGGAGACCAGACCTATAAGCATGTTATCATTCAATTTGAACTTCATGCAATGCTCTTTAAGGAAAAAAAAAATCGCATAACTTGTCTATATTGGATATCTCTTTGCATTGCCTAACGAACGTCAATGGACTGAATCCAATTTTAAAAATCTACAACGCATGACATATTAGATCCGTAAACCCTAAAGGTTATGAAATTGACCATCACACAACAAATCCTTTCCACAAGATATCTCATGTGACGATGCTAAAATGTAGACCTAACATAACATTGCATACGTTTCCTAAATAATGAAAGTAATATTCATGCATGATATAGCTGACAATTTCAGTTTCATGGTAGCAAAGTTAACACAACACTGTTGAATATAACTTAAACAACACATAAAGAGTCGATGATTTAACGCCTATACCCATTCATTATGGGGTTGGGTGCGTTTGTGGAACCGAATGTCCACAAATGAACAGTACATACTCTGACTGTGTAGACCATCTGTTGACTAGCACGGATTTGGGACAAAGGAGTATACATGGTGTCTATTAATTGACGTTGACAGGGTTGTTGAAGCAGTTTTGGATTATTTTACTGACTTTAAAATTGACATGGTGGGTGTGCAAGTAATGCCCGGTGTCAATTGCATTATTTATATGGTGAATACAAACATGTTACCCTTACTGTTTGATTGTCTCTACTATGCTAACACTTCATATATGAGGTGGACCTTAATGTTAACTCTCTTAGGAGACGTTTTCATATTTTTCAAAAATGTGTAATATACATAAGCACACGTCAGAGTAAAAATCAGCAGGCCATAGACAATGTTGAAAATCGACATGATTGGAGTAAATTTACATGCAAAGAGTAATATACAACATATGTATATTTAGCAAGGTTGCAAACGAATGAATCTCATTATCTAGTTCATATTTAAGAAGTAATAAGTCTTTTTTTTAGAAAAAACCATAAGATAGCCGCCGTACACAAACAAAAAGAGTTTGGAGCTTCATGCCACATGATTGCAACTCATGTAACCAATCAATTGATGACGTGCAATTCAAATAGCAAAAAAGAAAATGCTTAGTAAAAAAATCCAAACACAACACTTATCTCTTACATTGGAGGCTAGAGAACACGGAAATGTATTTTGATAAACAAAGTTACTTCAGTCTCACAAGCTATAACATCCACTTGGCTAAGGAATTGCTGGCTCATTAGGAGTGAAATATCTAACAAACGTCATGGATGAATAACCTAAGAACTTAGAAAGTGAAATTAGACAAACATTAAAAAGTCTAACACATGAAGTACAGCATGGGCTTACCGATACTGAATGTACCTCATATGCATGTTAAACATTTTTACAGTGGATGTCGATACCGCATAATCTCAGGACTTCCTGCATATGAGAGCCTACACAGAAAGGGAGGAAGAATTTTAAATTGGTGAAAGAAGATAAAGGTGAGTAAGGGATAAAGACATAACGGGTGGCATAAATGTTTATCAAGGTCGAGGAATTGCACATCTGGTCAGATAAGAAGAAGGGCTTCTTGAGGATAAGAACGACATCAAGAAGGGTAAAGTTGAGCAACCAATGACAGAGCATTCAAACGGTCACCGCCCAAAAGTGGTGATCAGAGCACTAGGGTAGTTTGTAAAAAGGCTCATAGCCCATATCAAGACGAGAGATCATGGAGAGAAAAAAAAAAGGAATTACAAAGAATTAGGGCAGGGCAAATTCTCCGGAGAATCCGTCTCGATCCGAAACCCATCCCGAATCTGCGAAAAATTATCTGAATCTGCGGGTTTTGGTAATGAAATCTCATTACTCACATATTCGGGTTCGAGTTTGGGTTCTAAAATAACTGAAACGGGTATCCGCGGGTACCCGAGTATATATGTATATATAATTAGACATATACATTATATTAATTACAAGTATGTCACTCTAACCCTAATCCTAGTTATAGTTTTTTTCTTTTTTTTCTTCCTTCCTGCAACCGACCTCCCTCTTGTCTCCCTCAACCGATCTCCCTCATCTAACCCTCTCTGCAATTGTTCGATTAATCCAACTCAAAGGCATGAAATCAACAAAAATGTCTTCG
The DNA here is from genome assembly GCA_036759665.1 of Gynandropsis gynandra. Classification (NCBI taxonomy): domain Eukaryota; kingdom Viridiplantae; phylum Streptophyta; class Magnoliopsida; order Brassicales; family Cleomaceae; genus Gynandropsis; species Gynandropsis gynandra. Next base: position 23,846,811 of record CM071875.1, read on the forward strand.
TATTTTCACCATGGTCTCGATCATCTCCTGCAATCATTCATCTCCTGCAATTTATGTCTCCCTCTCGCAGTAGCAACTCCCGCAGCCGACCTCCCGCATCCTCTCCCTCATCTTCTTCCCGATGCAACTCTCTTTGTTTCCATCAGCTCGCTTCGCTTCGTCTCCCTCTCTGCAACTTTCTTCCCGAAGCAACTCTCTTTGCTTCGTCTCCCTCTCGCAGTAGCAACTCCGCCGACCTGACCAGCAACGCTCGCTTCGTCTCCCTCTCTTCTTCCCGCCGCAACTCTCTTCGTTTCCATCACAGCTCGCTTCGCTTCATCTCCCTCTCTGCAACTCTCTTCCCGACGCAACTCCCTTCAGATTCGGGTACCCCGGGTACCCGATGCATTTGTACCCGAACCCCGGGTACCCGAGTCTCTCGGGTTCGTGTAGTAATATGCCTACCCTTTCGGGTTTGGGTTTGGATTCCCTCAAAAATCCAGGTACCCGACCTGTTCCTAACCCTACGAAGAACAAAGAAAAGGGTATGAAAAAACAGTTTGTGATCGTACAATTGTGTATGGTGTCATCGAATTTGGCTATCCAACGGTACAAAAACATGACACGTATGTCTACTATACTGTTTAGGACACATCTATTTTTCTAAGATTTAAGTTTTTTATAAATCCCTTAAATATATTTATTTATACGGCTGAACAAATAACGAATATTTGTAAATATCCGATTATATGTATTTATATTAGACGAATATTTAGATTTATTATTTGTATTTGTATTTGTAAATCCGAATATTTGTAAATACGGATATTTGTCGAATATACGGATATCTGTATACCAACCTAAATTTTTTTAAGGTAAGAATTTTAATAAAAAAAACCAATAATCACCAAATATAATCTAAAACTAAAATTCAAATTGCACAAAGGTGCAAAAATCCATAATATAAATAAAACAAAGTACCAAATCTTCACAATCATCTCCACGTCAGTCATTTAAATTTAGTTTCGTCGATGATTCTACGAATATCGTTAGTCCACCTAAAAAATGAAATAAATTGTTAGATTATACATTAAAATAAAACTCGTAAAAAATTTATAAATTTAGTGAGTTTTGTTTTTTCATACACTATATGTGTTTATAAAATTGTCCAACTCATTTGGATTAGAACCAATCTTGAGTGTAAATTAAATCTTCAACAATATTATTTATTTTAAAGTATTTGATATTTTAATCATTCAATAATAAATATATTACATATTTGTCTATATATTTATATAATAATTGTTTAAATAAGATTAATATTATTTTTTTATTTCAAATTTGTTCATTAAAATCAATTTTGTTATATATGTATATATATATATATTAACTAAATTTTCTATTTAGTACTTACGAATACGAATAGTTCGGATAAATTAGTCTACTATTTATATTTGTCGAATATTTGATCTTTAATATTTATATTTGTATTTCTGGCAACAAATATTCGAATTTTCGATTAGAATACGAATCAAATACGAATATTTCGAATATTATATCCACTCTATTTTTTTATCTTAAACGAATGAATATCATATTTTCAAAATATAAAAACTAACAAAATCTTTGGATTATAGGGATTTCTTGCTTTTCATGGCTCCACATCGAACGAGACTCTTTAATGTTTTGACCTTCTTATATTACCACAACTCTCTCTCACTTAGAAATAAATATCATCTGCTTGCATCTATTATCTCATTTTAATTTGGTTTAAACTATTGATGTCATTTGATATTATGGAGAAATAATGATATTATGATAGAAAGTGGTTTTTTATTAATTTCCAAAAAAATGTTTAAATTGTTTTCGAGAAGACCTCTTCGTTTCTTAAATGAAATATCTATCATATTTTATATTATAATATAAAAATTATAAAATCCTTGGTTTCTCAGTATTTTTTGTTTCCACACACACGGAAAACTTTAACGTTTTAATATTCTTATATTACCATCACTTTCTCACTTAGAAATAAATATCATTTACGTATATTTTAGAATTTCTGGCTTCCAATGGTTCCACGTCATATGGAACTCTAAAATTGTTTACCATTCTTATATTACCACCACTCTTTCACATAGAAATAAATATCATTCACTTGCATCCATTATCTCATTTTAATTTCGTTTAAACTATCGACACTATTTTCACAATAATAAGTGATAATATGGAGAAATAATGATACGAAGATAGAATGTGTTTTTTTTTAATTTCTAAAAACTATTTAAATTATTTTCGAGAATAACTCTTCGTCTTCTTCATCTTCTTTTCACACTTATATTCTTCAAATGTTTTATGAAGAAAAGTCTTTTACATCTTTCCTTTCCTTTTGTAACTACTTAAATATGTTGTTGTGCGGTAGTCATTTATATCAAAACAAAATTAATCTATTTTATAAAATAAAAAAAATTATACGATGCATGAGAATCTTAACAATTTGTATTTATAAATTTAAAATTAATTAATCACAAATAGCACTATATTAGAGATATGAAATTTATATAGTCTAATAATAATAATAAGATTAAATGAATATAAATTTTGAAAAAGTTTCTTCATTACACCTTATAATAAAAAATTTGAAGGTGATAAAATATTAATAAAAAAGAACAGCCTATGGAACAGTGATTACTTTTTCTTAAAATAATATTGTTTGTTCTTGCTTTTTTTCAATATATGAGATAATTTGAACTAAAAGTCTCCGAAATAATATTATAATCGAATCATCTTAATCATAGTTAGAGTAATTAAAAATGAGCAACAACATAAAATGTATAATATACTATTATATATTAATGTATAATATTTTATATGTTATACTAATTATCTCTAAAAAATATAGGATTTACGTCAATGACGATTTTATAGACATTATTTTCAATTGATGTATTATTATATCTATGCATAGTAAATTATATGATTTATTAACCAACATCAATCAATTTGAGGTTTATTTTAACAATCAAATTATCTATTTGTAATTATTTTAAATTATAATTCATTCGGACATGAAAATTTTACTATATCATTTTTCTTTTAGTCAAATATTAATATTTTAAAATGATATATAATTTAATATTTGTATAACGCAATATCTCCACTGAATTAATTTTATTGGAAACATGATTATTGAGTAATAAAAGTATGTCAATTTTTTGTTGAATTCAAGTTTCAGAATTCCAATTTAAGGTATTTAGGTATTATTTGGATTTGTTTATTGTTTTTGTATCACTAATCATAATTATGAAATACTAATTATATTTGAATTTATAAACCACTTATATCTAAAATAAATTTATTGTAATAATTTATAAAATGTATAACATAAATGCGTATAATTTTTATCCATCAATCAAAGAATCATTAAGATTCATGAATCTTAGAAAAAATAGAAGACATACAAAATAAAATGGTATAAGTTGAATATAATTTAAGTAAGGGATCAAGTGGCAAAGGAAAAAATATGACTTAGAAAACTTAGAGACTTTAACTAATTACAGAGTAAAGCTATCAGTTAGTATAATGTTTAGAAATAGGACGGATCTTCCACATACTTCACTATGATCGCTTCACATTCACAACACATATCATGATTAACAAATGCATGTAGTTAAGATCGTTTGAACCAATTAAATTATTTGAGACAAGATTTATATTAATATGATAAATTATTATTGTAATAGTATCTAATATGAGATAATGTATTACAATTATAATAGAATAATGGGTAAAGAACTCCATATTTACCTTTTATGCTAAACATATCTAAAAATTAACATGGATTCTATATGATTTATATAATTTACAAATTTCCATATATAATTTGAAGGTATATATAATGTTCACTCAAAATGTAACTGATATGAATTTCTACGATAACCAAAAAAATTGAAATTACATAAATAATTGAATGAAAATATTTCCATGTAATTGAAATGAAAATTAGATATCTATGGAACAAATTTGAAAAAACAAATTTTCATAAGAAATTTTAATAAATTTTATTTTATTAATAATTGATAAAAATCAGAAACTTTCTAAATTAAAAGAATTAATAATTTCTAACCATACTTGTAAGATGACATTTCTAATTATTTAAAAAACAACAAAATGGTATCCTACTTATGCATTCTCCAATTCTCTCTCCAAACTTTAAATTATTAGATCTCAATCTTAGTGCATAATAGATGTTCCAACAAAACTAAATATAAAAATAATAAATAAAACCATATGAAGGTATAAAAAAACGAATTGGTCAATGAAATAGCAAACAAAACATACTAGTAGTTTTGTTAGTTTTACAAATATAAATAATTGATATTAAAATAGAACATAAAAGCTTAATACCTTATCTTTCAAAATACCAAGAGATGCTTTCGGTTGAGATCTCTGTGATACTATATAGAAGGGTGAGTCCATTATTCCGGTTTTGCACGGAAGAAAGAATGATTGAGTTCAAAGGAGTCGTTGTCTATCAAATTCTAACATAGCCTAAACCAGTTCCATGAGTACTTTTAAACACAAAAAAGGAATAACATGTCATCAACAAACCAAACAACTGAAAGTATAGCAATGATAGAGGTATAGACAATAATTTGAAGAAAAAATTCGATAATTTTTATCTCTAATCTTTTGGAAAGAAATAGAGAAGCAAATTTATTTATTCTATGTCAGCATAAGTCTTTAAATGACGGTATAGATAATCATTCAGAAATTTGTATCAGATTCCGAAATAATAGATAGCTAAGAAAATATTTTACCTCATGTTCAACGTTGTTGCATGGATCAACAACAACATCCAGTTTAAGAATTTTTTGACGTGCTAAATTAAGGCAAACTACGTTCAACAAAAAAAAATGCATGTGATTCTTTTCCAACCCATAATTTTATAGTGAATTTTCATGATATCAAAGAATAACCCATCTATAAATTAAACCACTAAATATAACATTCAATGATTGAGATCCGCAAAATATTTAAATATTTGCAAGACGAAAGTTATTGGCTTACATCCCCAACCTAAACTTACCCTGAAACCAATGGATCGAAGGAGAATATATATACAATCATAAAAAATACAATCATAAAACAAAATTAAATAATCATGAAATACACTTCATTAACTAAAATCAATTGCGATAGGAGCAAAGAGAAATGACATATGGGTGATGGTCTCAATCAGAATAATGGAAAACCCATGAGAGGATTGTTTGATCCATAAAAAAAAGAAAAAATGAAAGGAAAGGGATGCCTAAAAGTAAAAGCATCTGAAGAGCGTTATTTGGCGACCTCTAGTTGGATCGAAATGCTAGCTTTTGTCATGTCCACTCTAAACTATCTAGTGTTTCCATCATTTTCTTCAGCAATGTGTTTTTTAATCCAATTTTATGATAAAAGTTTTATAGAATAGAAAAGCCTAAACTAAATGACGATGATGATGATGGAAAGGATGCTCACGCTTGGGAGTAAAAAGTGGATCTTCCATACCAAATGATTCCTCTAGTGCTTCCATCTTGTACTCCAATATGTCCTACCTCATCCTTATTTCAATTTACACTACAAGGAATGAAAATGAAATTATGGAAAAATGTAGATATGGTAAATGACCATTATCACAAATGAACATTAAAACTCCAACATCAACACATGACCTTGTGATTCGGTGAGAAAAGTGTAAACATGGTAAATACAAACATAAACCAAGTATATCATCATAAAAGACAAAAAAAAAGTAATTGAATTGTGTGAAAATTTTAAAAGCAACATTTTCAAGGGAGAAAGAAAAGAGAAAGAAAAGAGGACGATGGGAATTACCAAGTTTCGTCACAGGTGTCAACTTGACCAATCTAAGACCCATCCATCAATAATTCCTCATACGATGACGCAAAATCGAGGCCATTGAACCCTCTGAAAATCTCGTAGTCAAAAGTCCGACTTCTAATATCTAAGTAGATATCTAAGTTATCGACCAACGTCGAGCACCACAATCGAAGCAATGACGACATGTGAGGTACCATTGAAATTAAAGTCGCCAAAAATATCACAGTAGTTCTCGAGACGAGGAGAGAACGTCATGGTGCTGAACTTCGGCGACCCATCAAAAAATCACCATATGTGGTGGTTTGTCGTCTTGCCAGAGCCAAACTAAAGCCACTGTCGCCATTGCAGACCTTCGGTAGTTGATGGTACACGCCTGTTTGGATATCGAGAATGAGAAAGATTTTCCACTAAAACGAACTATTGATTCCAACGTTTTAACTTCTTCGTTGTCGAGAATCCGCGACCCTTCACCATAGCTTCGTCGAAGAATCCAGAGATATCAACATCGTCTAGATATAGTGAGTATCAAATCACACCATTTTTTAGAAGAAATGAGAGGAGGAAAGGGACGTCAATCGTGACGAGGGACGTCAAACACATGAACGGCTTTGAGAACCATTTTTCGGTGCCTAGGTTTAAGTCAATACTTTTTGTTGTATATTCTGTTTTGTAAAAACTTGGTAGGTTGAAGAAGATGAAAACCAGAATGAAGAGAGATAAAATTTATAAGAGAAAATGACGTTTAGAAGTTTGATGAAATGGATTATAGGTTAATGGATGCATTTAATTTTATATTAAATGTTGTTTAATGTAAAAAAATTTACAATTGACACACTTAGAAATTATCAATGGCATGAGTTAAATAGATGTGAATTAAATTTCATCATTAATATTTTTAATTTAAAAAATTTAACAAATTATATTAACTTCATGAGAAGATTTTTTAGAAAAAAATGATGGTGTGGAGGCTTGAAAAATAAGAAAACTTTAGAAACTAAAGATTATATAACTTTTAATATATATTATAAATCTTATATAATGATTAACATCATACGATTCAGATTGGCATTTATTAATAATAATAATAATATGAAATATCATTTATATTATAAAATTTTATATAAATGATTTACATAAAAAGATTTAAATTGACATTTACTAATAATAATAATAATAATAATATTTTATAAGTAAATAATATTATATATGCAATTCATACATTTGAAAGGCACAATATCACAAATGCCCTCTTAGGGCTAAAACACTTCAAAACTACCCTCCTAAATCTGATGGAAAAAAAAAATTGGAGAAAAGACATAAGTGCCCTTAATGAAAAACACATACAAAAGAGGGAAAGGCAAATATGAGAAGAGGGAAACAAAGTAGAGAGCTATTTCTTTTCATTTTCGAGTGTTTCCCTTCTATTTTCGAACGATTTTCTTCAATTTTTGAGAGATTTCTTTCCATTCTCGAGTGATTTCCTTCTATTTTGAGTGGTTTGCAGCAATTTTCGAGCGATTTCCAACAATGTTTCAGCCATTTTCAGTGATTTCCAGCGTTTTTAGCGATTTTCCGGTGATTTTTGGCGATTTCCGGCGATTTGTAGGTGAGTTTCAGTGATTTCGACCGTTTTCCGGCGATTTCTGGCATTTTCCGGCGATTTCTGGTAGTTTCCGGCGGTTTCTGACAGTTCCGGCGGTCGCACTTGGTCACAGGGTCGAACAGGGTCGGACTGGGTCGCTGGGTCGCAGGGTCGGCTGGGTCGGATTGGGTCGCAGGGTCGGATAGGATCGTTGGGTCGCAGGGTCGGCAGGGTCGGACAGGGTCGTAGGGTCAGCTGGGTCGGACAGGGTCGAACAGGGTCGCAGGGTCACAGGGTCGGACTGGGTCGGTGGGTCGGACTGGATCGCTGGGTCGCTGGGTCACAGGGTCGTACTGGATCACTGGGTCGCAGGGTCAAACTGGGTCAAACTGGGTAGAAGGGTCGCAGGGGTATTTTGGGAATTTTAGCATTTGTAAGGGTATTTTTGAAGCGAAATTTTTTTTTCGGGAAGGGTATTTTTGAAGTCTTTTAGCCCTCAGGGGTATTTTTGATAATCCCCCCATTTGAAACGTGGTAACTTCAAAAATACACTTGAAATGCTATTAAGGCTTCAATCCTACCTTTCCTTAAAAAAATTAACTTCAGTTTTACCCTTATAATATTGATATTCCCAAATTTCTCTTCTGTCCCGTGTGACCCATGCAACCCAAGCGACCAATGCGATCCATGCAACTCTTGTTACCTATGCGACCTTTGCAACTCATACGACCTTTGCGACTCATGCGACCCTTGTTACCCATTCGACCCTGGGAAATTGCTTGAAACTGCTTGGAAATCGATAGAAATTGCTGGAAATCGCTCGAAAATTGATGGAAATCATTCGAAAATTGCTAAAAATCGGTATAAATAGCTCGAAAATTGCTGGAAATCGTTGGAAATTGCTCTCTACTTCGAAATCGCCTCTCGCTCCTTCTTCTTAATTTGTAAATAGGTTCATTTCGAAAAATGTCATACTGTATGTGTTTTCACTAACAAATATAAGGGCGTATATGTCTTTTCTCTAAAGTTTTTTTCCATTAGGTTTACGAGGGTATACTTGAAGTCTTGAAGCCCTACAACGGTATCCTTGATATTCTCCCATTTGAAACATGTTATTTTATATAAATTGTATATGATATTATTTGTTAATTTTATCTTTATTGAATAATCAAATAATAATATATCTTAACTAAAAAACAATATTCTTTTTATTGAATATGATTATTTAATTCAATATATATTATATAATATTACTTTTCTTCAAATATATTATATGATAGATATATTAAGAAGTTGATTTTTATGGCTAGAATATTACGTAAATGTTGAGTTGACTTCACCATATCGTAAAAATTTAATTTTTAATATATAAAATTTAATTAATTATACATTTAATATAAATTATATAATAATAAAATAATTTATTAATATATTTATATATTAATTTTGTTCTATTTACAAAATAAATAAAAATTCCATGGAATGGGTTGAGAGGGCAACTTCAAAAATACCCTTCAATTGCTATTTTGAATTCAATGCTACCCTTCCCTAATAAAAGTTTCAACTTCAAATCTACCTTAAAATATTAATAATCCCATATTACCCTTATCCTTTTATTAATCGACGTTTCTCTCTCTTCCAAAGCACCTCAATTTCCCTCTCTACTATGGCGCGAAAATTGCTATTATCCTACACCATATCAGATTCGATGCGAGTAGCTTGAAATCGGCATCAAATTCGTTGCAAGTAGCTTGAAATCGAGATCAAATTCATCGCGAATAGATTAAAATCGTTTGTTGTCAACAAAGAAGCTTGCAATTAAGCACATTCTGTAGAAAAACTAGGTATGTATAATGAGTTTTTTTTTGTGTTTCTCTAATGTTTTCGTTTATTTTGTGAATTGGATAACCCGAGTGAATAATGAGTAATATGTATAGATTCGATTCTCCATTTTTCAAAATGAGTCTTAAATTGATGTAGACAAAACAAGTCATATTTATTGAAATGTCAAATGATCACAATGAGTGTCAGTCCCTTCGAGTCGCACGGTCGCACTTGGTCAAAGAGTCATATTGAAAAACATGGTCACAGTGGGTCGCAGAATCTCACTCAGTCGCACGGTCGCACTGGGTCACCGAGTCTCATCAAGTCGCACGGTCGTACTGGGTCACAGAGTCTCATTGAGTCGAACGGTCACACTGGGTCACAGAGTCTCATTGAGTTGCACGGTCACAATGGGTCATAGAGTCTCATCGAGTCGCACGGTTGCACTGGGTCACAGAGTCTCATCGATTCGCACGGTCGCACTGGGTCACAAAGTCTCATTGAGTCATACAGTCACAATGGGTCACAAAGTCATATTGAAATGCATGGTTGCACTGGATCACAGATTGTCATCGAATGGTCACAGTGGGTCAAAAAATCTCATTGAGTCGCGTGATCGGACTGGTTCATAGAGTCATATTAAAACACGGGGTCAGAGAGTCTCATCAAGTCGCACGGTCGCACTGAGTCACAGAATCATTTTGAATTTGAAACACATGGTCACAGTGGGTCACAGAATTTTACCCTCTTTTTATGTTTTTATTACAAGTGTAATAGAGTCGGTGGATGAGAAAATCACACCGATTTATTTTTTGTATGATGGTAAATGGAAAAAAGTAAATCGAGAATCTAAATGGGTTGGTAGAGTTCGGAAAAACCGGAGAGTATTTTTCTATTATCCGTCGATTAGTCTAACATACTAGCAATCTTTTGATGAGTTATGCGTAGAGATGATGGTGGAAAAAATACAACAAAATTGAAGTTAAGCTATTTGGCCAATATCTTTGAAAATAGGAATTCGACATATATAATGAATGACATGCATCTTATTTATTATTTGACTGATCCCATAAGAGGAATTCGACCACTGTTGTATGTGGAGATAGAATCGGCAAGTGTAAAGTATTTCTAGAGAAGGTGAGAATGGAGGTGTTGTAGATTATGATGGGTATGTTATTATAGGTTCAAATTGTTAAGAAGAAAGGTCGTGTCCCATTCTCTTCGCTCAGGTCGTGTCCAGCTCAGGTCGCATCCTTCTCACGTCGCGTTCCGCTCTCTTCGCTCAGGTCACATCCTGCTCTATCTTGCGTCTCACATCCTGCGGTCCACGACCTGCGTCTTGTGTCCCGCGACCTGCGACCTGGTCAAGGCAATTTATGACCTCCACGGTCTCCTATGCCTTGTTGACCACTCCAACTCATGCATGTTACTTTTAAACTTGTGCCTTGCATTTTTACTTGTATTTTCCTTGTTTTTTCCCTTTCTACTTGTATAAATATGTACCTTTGTTTCTAAAGAATGCATAAGAGAATAGTTATTCTTATTCTCTCTAATTATCTCGATCTTACGCTCGCTCTTAATGTTTCTAATTTTACTTCCATTGAATCTTTATTTTACAATATCAACATGGTATCAGAGCGGTGATCGAATCTCGGAAATTTTTTGTTATTGATTTTGTTTCTTTCAAAATCTACTCTCTTTCAAAAGTTATTTTCTGTCAAAATTTTTTTATATCTCTCTTTGTTTTTTGTCTCTCTTTGTTTTCTCGGATCTCTTGTCATGGACTCAACCAAAAGCATCTCAATCTCGTTCAATGGAAACAATTATTCTATTTGGATGAAGATTGCTAAGGGAAATCTTGGCATGCGAGGTCGTTGGGGTTTCGTGATAGGCTCGGATATGAAACCGGTAGATTCAAGTGCCGGATCAGAAAATTGGGAATAAAATAAGCTCACTTCCTTGGTTGTTTTACAAAATTCCCTCGAATCTCATATACTTCGTACATATGGACACATAAAGTCTCCTAAGGAGGTTTGGGACGAGCTGAAACAAGTTTTTGGCAATGAATCCAATATTAACTGTGTGTATGAAGTGAAGAAAGACCTTAATAATCTAAGGCAATAGGGAAAGCCTTTTAACCAGGCTTTGGGTGATTTTAAGGAATTATGGTCTGAACTCGATTCTCTAAGGCATCATGCTGCGGATCGTGTGGAAATTTCTCAGAGAGTGTACCAGGATCAGGTTTTTTGTCTTTTATTCTCCCTGACGACAAATACAGCGACCTTATTCATCACATACTTCGTCAAAACGAGTTTCCCTCATTTAACGAAGTTTGTATGATGATTTAAAGGGAGGAAGGGGGAAACCGTCTCTTTAAAGGAATAATCGAGGATGCTAATGTCTCCAAAAGCACCTCTGGGCAAGCTGCTACAATCGAGCATTTCCAAAAGCAATTCTCTTATGAGTACTACAAAAAGAAAGGTCATACAAAGGATCGTTGTTGGATCCTTCACCCCCATTTGAAGAACAAAAGCCGTGACGGCCAAGGTAAGGCTAATATAGCCTCTGAGTCTTAGTTTGTCACCAAGGGAGACCTCGAGGAGTTTTTCCAAATGATTAAGACAATAAATCAAACAAACAAAGCTGATAAAGAGGGAGGTAATGCTCGATCATGTCCCTATACTCCGCAACAAAACGGAGTGGCCGAGAGGAAGAACATGCATCTAATGGAAGTCTCGAGAACTATCATGTTCGAACGAGATGTTCCTAAAAGGTTTTGGTTCGATGTGATCATGACCGCATATCACATCATTAATAGATTTCCAACAAAGGTTCTCACGGAAAAATAACCTTATGAGGTATTAAAATCTACAATACCTGACCTTGGTTACTTTAGAACTTTCAGTTGTGTGTGTTTTGTTCTTGTTCCTGACTCACAGCGAAACAAGTTGGAACGAAGGAGCACTAAAGCCATGTTCATCGGATACTCAATAAAAAAAGGATACAAGTGTTCCGATCCAAAGACACGAGATGTAATGGTGTCTCGAGATGTTATGTTCCTCGAAGACAAGAGCTTTCATGATAAAATCTCCTGGGAAGAGATTAAAGGAATCTCAGAACCAAATGATATAGGTTTGTCCTTTAAAAACCTAGTTAATGCTATTTCAACAACTAACAATGAAACAGGTCCCCTACCAAATGTACTTATGCATAATTAAGACCAAAATGACCAAGAAATCTCAGAAAATGAAGAACAAGAAAGCCATGATGAGATCATACCTTCTGAGAAAAATCATGAGGAGGAAACTAGGCCTCAAGTCATGAGAACGAATAACAAATACATGATCACAACTAAAATGAGGATCATAACATCGATGAAGTTGAAGGAAGGATTCTAAATGAGATAGTGCCTCGGAGAAGCACTAGAATAAGGCGACCAATCTCGGATTTGATTCACAATCCTATTCAATGGTGTGGCAATCAAACACCCCATTTCAATGGCGTGACAACTAAATACCCTATTCAAAACTTTTGCTCTTTAACATTTTCTCTCTACTGATCAGAAAGCTTTCCTTAGTAAGATTTATAAGGATATCGAGCTACAAACCTATAGACAAGCCGAATGGAAGCTAGAATGGGAGGAGGCCATGGTTGAGGAGCTAGCAGAATAAAACATGGGACCTTGTTCCTCTTCCTAAAGAAAAGAAACCCATTGGAAGCAAATGGGTATACAAAATCAAATATAAGATTATACTGAGACTTTTGCCCCTGTTGCTAAACTTCATTTTGTTTGCATTTTCTTTTCTGTTGCTATTAACCTTAATTGGAGTTTGTGGTAGATGGATATTAAAAACGTTTTCCTTATAGAGGAAATAAAGGAAGATATCTACATGAAACCTCCCCTGGGTCTCCAAACAGAAAAAGGAATCAATACAAACTAAAGGGAGCTCTCTATGGACTTATACACTCTCCACGAGCTTGGTACACTAGACTTTGTGATGTTGTTCGAAAGTATGGTTTTAAGAAGAGTGAGGTTGATCATTCCATGTTCATCATTCAAAACAATTCCGGTATCATCGTTCGCTTAGTTTATGTTGATGATATCATCATAACAGGTGATGATAATAAAAGGAATCGAAAGTGTTAAACGTTTTCTAAAAGAAACTTTTGATATCAAGGATCTAGGTGAACTTATGTACTTTCTTAGAATTCAAGTAACTAGATCTAATGATAATTTATTTCTTTCTCAATGAAAATATGCTTTAGATCTTTTGAATGAAACAGGTAAACTCAGATCTAAGCCAGCCAAGGCCCCCATCGAAGAAAAATTAAAAGACTTGCGTGAGGGGGAACCATTTCATGATATACAACAATACAGATGCCTTGTCGGTAAGCTAATATACCTCACGACAACAATACAGATGCCTTGTGTTATGTTGTGAATCAAGCCAGCCAGCATATGCATGCCCCGAAGGAACACCATTGGAAAAGGTATACTAATGAGTAAAAACAACGATACTAGTCTAATTGGGTACTGTGATGCAGATTGGACAGGTGATCGCAAAGATCAGAAATCAACGACGAGATTCTATACCTTTTTCGGAGGAACCTTGTCACTTGGAGAAGAAAAAAGCAATCGGTGGTCTCTCGTTCCAGTGATGAGACCGAGTCCGAGCTATGGCAAATTCAGCATGTGAGCTCATTTGGATTAGGGCTCTCCTCAAAGATCTTGGCCTCGAACCTTCACAGCCATGGTGCTTCATTGCGACAACCGGGCAGCAATTTACATTGCCTCCAACTCAGTGTTCCACGAACGAACAAAACATATTGAAGTTGACTGTCATTTTGTTTGAGAGAAGCTCGAAAATGGCGTATTCCATCTCTCTCCTCTCTTCGTCTACGTCCCTAACCCTAATTTCTTTGAAAAATCTGTGTGACCTTTGTGACCTTCATCACGAAGGTCACATGGTGGACACAGGGTATCATGTTGTCTATGTGATACTCAAAGTCTTGATAGTCATCGGACTCGATCTCTATACAGATACACACAAGTCCTTACAACATGGATAGAGGAAATTGTGTTGTATTTGCATTACATAAGATTTTGGTAATCGACAGACTCAAAAATCGTGTTGTATCCGCTTTACTAAAGGTCAAGGTTGCCGGTAATCTCGGAGAAGGTGTAGAGTAAACTCAGCAAATTTGACCTTTGTAACCTTTTTATTTCCTTTTTTAACCTTTGTGACCTTTTGCAACCTTCTTTTGTTTCTCTTTTTTTTAACCTTTGTGACCTTTGTGAATCATTATAAATAAATCCATAATTAAACGATAAAAATGTCTTATTTTGTATCTATTATTCATAATTACGTGAAATCCATAAAATTGTCGACCCTCAATTGGCATCAAGAAGAATGAATAAATTAGAATCAATTTAAACAGGAACCTATCCGACTAATGCTACCCAATATTACCCTTGTACGATCCTCAATTGGAATAAATTAGAATAAATTTTTAACGGGAACCCATCCGAATCATGTGATCCAATATGACCCTTGTGCGACCCTCAATTGGATTAAATTAGAATCAAGTTTAAACGGGAACCCATCCAACTCATGCGACCCAATATGACCCTTGTATGACCCTTAATTGGATTAAATTAGAATCAAGTTTAAATAGGAATCCATCTAATTCATGCGACCTAATGTGGCCCTTGTGCGACCCTCCATTGGATTTAATTAGAATCAAGTTTAAACGGGAACCCATCCGACTCATGCGACCCAATATGACCCTTGTGAGACCCTCAATTGGTTTACATTAGAATCAAGTTTAAACGGGAACCCATCTGACTCATACGACACATATGACCCTTGTGGGACCTTCAATTGGACTAAATTACATATGACCCTTGTGGGACCTTCAATTGGATTAAATTAGAATCAAGTTTAAACGGGAACCCATCTAACCCAAGGTGACCCTCTCAATTGGAAGAAATTAGAAAGACTCATGTCATGCGACACATGCGACTTATGCGACCCATTCCACTCATGTGACCCATGTGACTCTTGTGACTCGTCTTTGCAATGTAAGAATCATGTCTTCTAACCCTTGTGAATCCTGTGACTCATCATTTCGATGTCAGACTCCTA